>JACRUU010000004.1:14419119-14504119 GCA_030449085.1 Kryptopterus vitreolus | reverse complement strand
TATGGGAATGGTCTCATGGGAATCATGCTAATCTTAAAGCTAATAAAGCTAACTAAAGCTAGCTATGAGGAGACTCAAAAGACCCCTGGTTTGTTTGACATTCATTTTTTAATTTTAATAACTTCCTTACACACCATTTTTTTGCCGCTCTGCAAAGGTTTTTGTTGGTCTGAAGCTTAAAGGCACATGGCATAGTAAACACAAAGACATTACCTAAAACCAAAACATATTGAACAGTACTAGAAGTCGAGTTTGCGCAGTTATATCTGCTTGTAGCGCTCCAGTTTAAACTCGCATAAACTAAATCACATAATTGCAGAGGATAAAAATGTCATTACGCCAGGCAACAAAATTGCAGGGAAGATGGTTTACTGTTATGTGTTTTCGGGAGAAACAATTTTAATCTTCAAATAATAATTTTCTCATTGCTGCAGTAAGGAAAATAACAACACATAAAGCTTTTAATGGTCTGAATCATTAGCAAGAATTAAACAAACATTCTTGAGACCAGCTGCGTTACAAATGTACCATTGTATAGTGAAATAATAGACAACAGAGAAATTGACTTCTTGACTTGTGTGCAAAGATAAAATCATGGTAATGGTTCAAATGTAAACCTAACACAAAAATGTCTGTGTGTAGAACAATCCCCACAAAAATATAACAACATTATTACAAGTAAGCTTATTACATGTCATTATGTGGTTATCAGACTTATAAGTGTTATTTATACGACTTATAAATGTGCTTAATCTGACAGTATTTTTAGAATTCTTGCTCATTTCCAGACCAGTGATTTGTTTTTAAGATCATTAAACGCTTAATATTTTAAAAGCCCATTTTATCCAGGGATGTGTGTGTGTGTGTGTGTGTGTGTGTGTGTGTGTGTGTGGCCATAAGGCATTCATCGGTTCAGTGAACATTACATCGCTCAAATTAAATGTGAGAAGAGAACGTGACGCCTTTGCTACGTGTGAGGAGGCACGTCAGCGAATGTCAGCCTTCCCAACCATATGCAAGCACACACACACACACACACACACACACATACAAAGTTTAGGTTTGTGTTGTTTCACAAATGCACTCATTCACAGGTGAAAATCTCTGCTGTGCATCAAACGCCTCTGCGCACACAATTACTCATAGGATGAAACACACTCTCTCCTGAATCACATACAACCCCACACGTGATGCCATGCACCCGCCCACACACACACACACACACACACACACACACGCGCACGCTCGCACTCTCTGATTCATACAATATAGTCCCCTCACTCACTGACTCATATACTTACCCAACTCACACATACACACACATACACACACACAAACTGTGGTTCAGGTGTGTGTGTCTGTGAGTTGAATATGGAGGCAGGGTTTTCCCTTCGTGACATTTGAAAGCTCCAATGCATTTGTGAAAAATAAATAAACTTAATTGAATTAAAAATTATCTACTGAGGTCTTGTTTAAGATTATTTTTAGTAATCTGGCCAATTGTTAATACTGTTGTTGACCTATGTTAGTAACAGATTTAAATAGCTTACAATAAATATGTGTTGATTTAATGTTTTGTTGGTGGTCTGCAGGCCGATAAGAAAGACCCTCAGGGGACGAACACGGTATCGGGTTTCGAGGTTCTGCTGCAGAAACAGCTGAAGGGCAAACAGATGCAAAAGGAGATGGCCGAATTTATTAGAGAAAGGTATGCCAATCTCTCACACTCCATGGGCTTTTCCTAACCTTAGTCCACTTCTTTTTTTTGTTTTAGGAATGCTACAAAAATTCCAGATGACTAAAGGTCATTCAAGTAAAGGACCAGGATTTCTATCTAACTGGCTTAGCAATTATTTCAATAGGTTTTTTTTTTATCCTAAAGAGAAAGATGAAAAAATGAAAAAAAAATGGAGGAAAATGGAGGCTACAGTATCAAAATACATTAATGCCGCATACATATTTACATGTATTTTCACACAGAAGAAATACATTAGTGTAAAACATACAATGACCTTTCGAAGCATTTATAAAGTATTCATTATGCTAAATATAAAAATGTAGGCACTAGTAAGGAATGGAATTAAGATGGATGAAGATATTTAATTAACGAAAAGAGTAATCCGTTAGGACCAATTATTTCCGGATCATGGCACATGAAATGTTTTGATTCTCTTATACCACAGCAATTCACCATCAATGCTATAGTAATTAAATAAAAATCTATTTACAGTTATGTATAATGTTGTGAAATGTGCATAAGTCAAGTTTGTTTCAGTTAGTGCAACATTGTATGTATTGGAATTCCTGACTGAGTTTTTCCCAACACTGTTACCACAAAGTTGTGGTACAACACAAACAATACAAGCAATTGTATTAGAGTTATATTAGAGATGATTTCTCTTGTACCAAGAGTTGAAAATCAATTCCCATTCTGGATTTGGATAATTACACTTAAGAATCAGATACTGGTTATAAAATAAAAAGTTCGATTCCTCATTGATTCCTGGGTGCATTTTTTCATCCGGCAATCTACCAGGACCTTCAGCACATCCAATCTAACAGGACCTTATGTTATTATCTAAACATCAGTTTACAAGATGCACCGCAGGAAGTGCTTCGAAAGTGTGGCTACACTTTGTAAAAGCCAAAGACAAACCTAAGTGTAATTATTGTAATAAACTAATATGTTGCAAGCAAGGTGTCACGACCAACATGACTTAGCATCTGCTGTGGTTCACCGTTTCAAACTGAATCTGGGAATCGATAAGAATCGGACTCAACAAGCAGAATGGAAAAAATTTAAATACCCTTCACCAAGATCTGCAAGCCAGAGCTCACAGAGTTTCACTCTGTTAAATAGTTTATACTTAAAAACTCCCATGTGCCTGCCGTAGCTTCACTTGCCATGCCAAGCCTTTTGTATAATCTTTTACGATTTCTTTTGGATTCATGTTCTCGTTATTGTTATCCCTAGTTCCTGCCTGCTAATCTCCCTACCGCCGCCCATTATTAGTTTATGATTTTAGATTTTGATTTAGACTTGTCTTCCTTAATCATTACTATTTCATTCTGTACTATCATATTAATAGATTTATTAATGCTTGTCCTGTGCATACATTGAACTTCTTGAACAAAACAAACACGAGCATCAAACTATTCCGTCCATCCTGCGTCATCCCAACATCACATCACATTTCAGGCACATACCTAATTCTCTTTCGCTGACTTTTCCACAAATGGCATAGTCATAAGGGGAAACATGCAAAACAACAGTAAAAACCAATTCTATTACTTGTGAAGTGCACAGTTACAAACATGATATAAACAATGTTAATCAGTCAGCTTGCATGTTTTTGCAAGTGTTACCAAGTTTGCACATTATTACACACACACACACTCACACACATTCACAAACCCCTTCGCTAAACCATGGACTCCCTGTTCTGTAGGATTTGAGTTATTCAGGGTAGCATACCAGTATGAGGCATTATGAAACCGGATGACATCTGTGAGAAAAAAAAAATCTCAGTGCACTACCTACTACTTCTTGGTGGATTTACATAACACATATATTTGTCACTCGGTCCGTTTTCCATTGAAGTGGCTCATCATAGGCATTGTCACTATTAAATTTATATCTCCGTGCACGGCAAATCAAACGGTGTCCTTGCTGAAGCTGTATCACTGTCACTTGCTTCATTCATGAAGCCTTACTCAATCCCATGGTTTCCTTCTCTTAGCTTTTAGGAAGAGTGACTCACCATCTCTTTGCTTGCCTCAGAACAAGGGTGGTCTACTACACAACGCTGCCTTTGGCATATTCCCAAAGTGTTGTCGCTGGAAATATGTACCGCATGTCGGTATTGTGTGTTTATGTGTATCGTTTACAGGAAACTCCTCATTTCAGCAGCCCGGAGAATGATTATAATACCTGATTTATGATTAGTACCTCAGTTGTTTGCAGTACTACACCTCTGGGACACGGTGTTTCCTGGTGTAACTGTTTTTTCCTCTCTTACATTGTGCCCGCACCAGAATAAAGATTGAAGAAGAGTACGCCAAGAACCTCTCCAAGCTTTCGCAGGTCCCGCTTGCTGCTCAAGAAGAGGGGTATGTAAAACCAGACAGTAGTGTGTGTGTGGGTGTGGGTGCATAGTGATTGAGGTATGCATGCGTACAGTATATAGAGGTACTCACAAATCATTTTGCTGCAGTGATTATTCTGGCTTGGTTTAGGACACTCGGAGAGGCTTGGAGCCAACTCAAGAAGAGTTTGGCTGATGAAGCAGAGGTCCATCTTAAATTTTCCTCAAAGGTAGGAATCAGCAAAAAAAAAAAAAAAAAAAAAATAGCATTAAAAATTCATAGCAACATTGAAGGAAATATGATACTGTGAAGATTTTCTTTGGAATAAATGAAGTATAATGGACATACGCTGATGCTTTGTGTAATCCTATAAAATTCTATGATGTTACGATATGAACGCAACACTTTGTTAGCGCTTGTGTGAAAAGTGTACGGTTTATAATGAGAGGACAATACAGAAAGAGTACCTTTTTCATGCCTGACAGCATTCATTGCTAGACTCCAGAGGCACAAAAAAAGTTGTTGTTCTCCAAGAATGAAATAATTATTGCTGAGATATTAACTTTGCCCCCAAATAAAACGAAGCCTAGCAGGATGCATCAACTCATTATATCTGCAGCAATCCTTTACAGACGCTCTACGCAAGCTGAATACAGACACTGCCTACTAAAAACCTCATCCACAGTAGAAGTTCTGGTCCTATTTTTTTTATACTCACACACCACACCAACTCATGTACTCGTGTAAATACCGCACCAACACTGACCTACACCTACACAGGTGTGAGGATGACAGTACTGAGGGGCGAGTGGGCCGTGATGAAGGGCCGGGTTCTGAGAGTAATGAGTTCTTTTCTCTTCACCAACCTTCCCACTCCTGCCCAAAAGCTCCAATGTGAGGTCGAGAAGCCATTGTTGACGTTCAGGGGTGACAACTTCAAGAAGGATATGAAGAAATATGACCACCACATTGCTGACCTGAGGAAACAACTTGTCAGTCGTTATGCTGCTGTAGAGAAGGTAGGTTTTAAGATTACACGCTTTACAATTTCTCAATACACAGTCTACATTCTGATCCGAGTCTTGTTATTACCAATACTTGTTATTAGCAATTTGATTTGTAAACCTTACATGAATCCTGTACACTTGGAATAAAAAAAGCTGTATCGTAATCACGTCATGTGGTATGTCATGCGCAGACGTGAGCAGCTACAACCAGTGGCGTGAGTGCTGTGTTCCCATTACCATAATTGTCATGACAGCTTTCTTAGTGTTTGACAGCTAATTCCTATTTCCCAAGTACTCTATTAGCACAGATTCAAATTATGTATGAACTTCATGATCTCTGTTATTACACATTTTGCATCGTAGCCAGAAAAAAAAGAAAAATCCGCTAGTGTTTGATTTCGAGTGTTTCTGTCCCTGATCCAAAGAGAGCCCCCTTAACATTAACAATGCAATGCCTAGAAGCAGGAAGTAGCAACTCATTATACTGTATCTGGAGTACTAATATTGTAGAAACATGCACAGCAAGCATGATGTATACAGGTTATTTATTGTACACATGCTTGTCATTAACTGTAAATAACTATAGTCCTAAGACCGTACAAGTATTTGACATTTACCATTAGGGTTTTTTTTAGTATAATACCTGGAGGGGGCACGGTGGCTTAGTGGTTAGCACGTTCGCCTCACACCTCTAGAGTCCGGGTTCGATTCCCGTCTGGGCCATGTGTGTGTGTGGCTTGCATGTTTTCTCCGGGTTCTCCGGTTTCCTCCTGGTCCAAAAACATGCACGGTAGGTTGATTGGCACCTTGGAAAATTGTCCCTACTGTATGAATGTGAATGTGTGTGTGTGTGTGAGTGTGTGTGTGCCCTGCGATGGATTGGCATTCCATCCAGGGTGTATCCTGCTTTAATGCCCATAGACACCTGAGATAGACACAGGCTCCCTGTGACCCGAGGGAAGATCGGATAAAGCGGTAGAAGATGAATGAATAATACCTGGAAATAAAATGAATATTGGCTAAGTGCATTTTTCATTGCAATGTTTTCATGTCTAATGGCTAAACCAGTATACAAAATTATGCAGATACAGGCCAACAATCAGTAGAGTTTTCACAGAATGAAGAAATTAAACTCCAAAAGCAGCTCTGCGGGAGGATAAGGGAAGTCAGATTTGTTCAAGCTGACAGGAAGTCTATAGAAAATCTAACTTGTATTTGCAATGGTGGTGAACAGAAATGTATCTCAAATCATATGAAACCATATGGGAAATTGGCCACTCTATTAATCACAGCCTCAACAAAACAGGGAAGTTAAACACTGGGTAACGACCAGCAGAGGTAACGGTGTATAAATACTTTGTTACCTAACTTATGTAGAATTTTAGATATCTTTACTTTACCAGAGTGATTATTTTTTAAGACGACTTTTTACTTCTTCTCCTTCTTCCACATTTCCATGCAATTAAGTGTACTTTATACTCCTTACATTTTAAAAGTAGCCTTGTTACTCTTATTTCATTTCGGCTTGTTTTCATTCCATCTTGTCAATGCCACTGCATCAGCATAGAGTGAATGTGATGGTGGTAGGATGAGAAGTGTAAACATATTCCATTCCGACACCCTATTGGTTTGTACGCTATCCATCGCACCTGCACACGACACAAATCACGTCACACTCCAGCAGCCAATGTTAGGGTCGTTACTCAAAAAATATTATTTCTTAAAAGTTGTTATTTCTCCACTACTGGCTCATTTATCAAAGAGGTATTTTCATCCTCCACAAATGATGTTACAGTAGGGAATTCGGTAGAGAGAGATTTGAATTAATGATTAGCGCTGCCAATTAATGATTAAAGCGTTTGTCCTTAATGGCATGTTTCCCCTTACATTACTTTTACTTTTATACTTTAAGTAGTTTTACTTTTACATTATTTATTTGAGTAAAAAGCTTGAGTTGATACTTTTTAAACCCTTTTCTTCTACCTGAGTAATGGGAATACTTTGGACACCAGTGCAGACCAGATGAAAGGCTGGAGATGCAGTTTCAGTAACTAAAGCTCCTCATCTGTATCTGCATGATGTGGCAAAAGTGCAATTGTTTAGTTTATGCTACAGTTTCATTTATTGCTTGTTGTATAGTTTAAAATGGCTTATTAGGTGGCTGATGAGTGTACAGTACCTATAAACTTTGATATCTTTATATAGGTTATTCGATAACAGAACTTTACTACAAAAAGGGAATTTATGGGCTTTAGCTTGAATCTCTTGCCTACACACTACGATATTTTAAATTCTCCGCTATGAAACCACTATTTTCCTGTTGTTTTCTGGTGGGAAGAACAACATGGTTGGCCTCACCCCACCACCTGCTGTAGATGAGGGAATCTGGGCAGAGATACAGTATGGTGAGGCATACAGCACAATCTGTTAATACTATGGTTGCTCGTTCGTGGACAACAGTTAAAGATATACGAAAATATACACAAAAAAATAAACCTTAAGATAGTCTGGCAGATGAAACTTTGCATGAACCCCATGTCATACCGGTTTAATAGGAATGTCACAGAACGTCAACCTAACTGATGTCCACTTGTATAGCGGTGTTATGCAATCATTTTTTTGTCATAAGAATAGCTGCAAAAAGCCAAAAGCAACAGAAGTAGATACGTATTCAACTTCAATTCGATGTACAACTCAAGTGTTGTCCCAAGCATTGAGAAATAGGCTTGGGTTTATGTACAGTTAATCAATTTGTCCTGGAAACGATTACAGATAATAGCAAAGCCAATACAAAGAGTTGTGGGATGCAAATCCTTGGGAATAGGTTAAAGAGAAATAACTCTGGCAGGGGGAAATGAAATAAATATCCCCAGAGGAAATTGTATTAACATCTGCCTTGTACCTATGTCTATTGCCTGCTGTAGGCCCGTAAGGCTCTGGCAGATAGGCAGAAGGACCTGGAAGTGAAGACACAGCAACTAGAAATCAAACTGAGCAACAAGACTGAAGAGGACATCAAAAAAGCCAGACGGAAATCCACTCAAGCAGGTCAGAATTTCCCCGGGAACTTTATTGCTTTTATTTTATTAAGTGTGACCATAAACACTAAGCAATTGCTCAGATCCCATTGACATTCACTTCTTTCTTTAAGCATTGTTGTTGTTTTTTTACAGCCCTTATTGAGCTTAATACTACTCCATTCCCACTTTCTCTTCTTGATTATTGCCCCTGTGCCATTATCTCGCCTATCTTATTTAGACATACAGGACGTAAACAGGTTTTTCATGTGTCACTCATTAGTCAGGTACGTTGAACACTGTTTTGCCTATGAAAGACGTTTTTTTTGTCTTGCTGCCAGAATGCAGCATTTTAAAGGTGTCAGGTTTGGTCCGGTCCCGACAGCCCCGATCCGGTCCAAATACAGTTGGATAATAGGGAAATTAAAAGCAGTCAAGCTCACAAAACAGTTGTCCGCATGAAGTGAAGACTGTCGGTGCTAGATTTCAATGCCGGCCAGTCAGCATTACAGAACAGGACGGGATGTTGAAATCCGCAGGATGCAGCTTTTCAAAGCTGTGAACTGCCTGATGCGCTGTGGGAGAGTATTATCACTCGGTCAGAGCCCAGGCAGAAGACGGTGTATAGGCATACAAAGCAGAACGGCTTGGTGTCTACTTTACAGTCTGAAATTGGACAGCGCATCAGCATATATTCAAAAGGTGAAAGGATATTTTTTTTCTTTTGCTATTTTTTTTACAGGAACATTTGTGATTAGGAAACATTGTGATTAGGAAACAGTGATTATAAACTATTCTTTACAATCTATTTGTCTCATAGTGTTTATTGTCCACATGGAAACACAAGCGTGATGAGTCCAAACACCGTTACAGTTTTGAACGTTCAGGAGGGTGTGTAGAGAAAAGTGAACAAAAAAAAAACAAAAACAGATGTTCCTGGATGGAGCATCTGAGGCAAATAGTATCTTCTGCATGATTGATTCATGTTGTTGCAATTAACTGCCAGCCGTTTATGCCTCTGAGAATGTCTAGATCTATTCCAGGATGCATATTTGATTGCCCAAAGACATGAATTTAATGCGAAAAGCCACAAATTAGAAGTTCGATGCCTTGGGAAGAATAAACAAAAACATTAGAATGATTTGTTTTATTCCGTGGCATAGCTAAAATCACTGAGCTAGTTTATGCCAACAGTGTAGGGTTCATAATATTTCCTTGACTATAACCTGTGACATTTTTCCATCTTGAAGTTCCAGTGTTTACTCAGATGATTTGACATTAACTCTTTCAGAAACAACATTAATCTGGTAATATGCAATGAATAAAGCATATTTGCTTGTCTCTTAAGATCAGAGAAATAACCAAATTCCAACAGAAATTCAATACGTTTTTAGGCACTTTAGAATATAAAGTATAACGCTAATCATTTTTCACTCTACATTTACATTTTACATTTTTTTTCCGGCCATTATATTTCCTTTTTGCACCTTGCGCAAGAATAAATAACAAATAGAAAGGTTTAAAGACTGAGATGCACCTCCACCCTGTCTGATAACTTAAGTCTTTAGATAATTGTTAGGTCTGAAGATTGATGTGTGCAGTGTCTGTACTGACTCAGTAGGTGTGCTCCGAATAGTGTGAGGGATTTCGATTATAACAGATACCTATAAATATGAAAGTACTTCAGTAGTCGTGTAGTAAATGTAGTTACACATTCACTTGCCACTTCACTTCACATATATATATATATATATATATATATATATATATATATATATATATATATAGTTTGTGGTGTGTGTGTGTGTGTGTGTGTGTGTGTGTGTGTGTGTGTGTGTGTGTGTGTGTGATTCCCATTGTGTATTACCTTGTGAAAATTCATAATATGTATGTTAATATGTACATAATATGTATGTTTCAGATCAGTTCAGTTCTGTTTCTGTTGTACTGTTACAAAATGTGGATTTCACAGGGGTGGATATTTTTAGAAAGAATAGACAGCTTATAGTGATTCTCAGTAGTAGCAATACACTATATACTCATGTACAGCTGCATTTAACAGGAACAAAAACACACCTTCATTTCGGCTAAGCAACAATTATGTAATTTCTTCTCTGCAATTTAACTCTGACGTACATTGCACCTTTAAATGTGGAAGCATCAACATCTCACCTGCCTTTTCCTTTTTTTCTGCTGATGAGATCAGAAGTGTAGGCCTACTGACACACACACACACACACACACACACACACATAGAAATACATATTCACATAGAAATATGAAACATCTTTCATGGTTAGATGCTGCCAGATATGTTGTTTGAAAAATAGCATCGTACTGAATTGGTCACTTGAATATTTTGGATTTGATAGACTAGAAGGAATTGATTTGGTCGCAGATACACTGGACATAGTGAGCAACGGTCAGCCAAACAGTTAACAGTAGTTACGCTTTATCATGGGCCATTTATTCTCTTTTTTGCGTGTAGAATTTGTACAAAACACACAATAAACCTTAAAAATACCCAGAAAAATCTTAACGCACATACACATTGCATAGGAATGCCAGAAAAAGCTAGGGCTAGTATGTTAAGTTCATTTGGTTGATGGTTCTGCTAGAGCAGCAGCACAGCTGTCTGAAGTGAAAGCAGTCAAATTGTGTTAAAGGGATTTCTTGCTTTTGTAATACTATCTCACTCCATTATTATGCATTTCTGTATAATATTGATATTTTCTATAGCATAACGCTGGAAATAATAGAACGCCGCTGAAGGCCAAGTTATATATATATATATATATATATATATATATATATATATATATATATAGTATTTTATATTATATATATATATATAATTATATATATATATATATATATATATATATATATATATATAGCCATATGGTATATTCCAGTGCAAGTATATTTTTAACGTTTAGGTAGTGACTGCCCCCTGCTGGTTGAGAGACTCACTAAGTCTGTGACACCTGACTACAACACTACTATAGGGATATGTTTTGTTTTTTTTTGTTTTTATTTATTTATTTTTCGCCACCAATAGGAGATGACCTGATGCGCTGTGTTGATCTCTACAATCAAGCCCAATCGAAGTGGTTTGAAGAGATGGTCACTACAAGTTTGGTAACTACAACAATTGAATCAATTTATGTGGACTTGTACCCTCATACCCGATCTCTCATTTAAGGTCCTTTTCACAACACAAGGTTCCTGATCTCATTCCTAATCTGTGTTAACTGCATAGCTTTGGTGTCAGTACTTCGTTCGATAATGTCAAGCTGAGTGTTTCGCATTTGATCGTTTTCTGCAGGAGTTGGAAAGGCTTGAGGTAGAGAGGGTGGAGATGATACAGCAGCACCTGCTCCAGTACACAACGTTACGCCGTGAGACAGACATGTTCAACCAAAGTGTGAGTAGTGGAAAGATGCACACTTTAGCACCATCCTCAATTCTCGTCCTTACTTGGTTGCCACAGAACACAACTACAATTTTCACAGTGTTTACTTTGGCCACTAGAGTTTATAATCTATAGTTCATAGACTATCCCCTTTATGGCCACTGAATAGTATGAGTAAACTGTGACACTTACAACGAGACAAAGTGAGCTTTTTGAAGCTCATGTTCATATCCAGTATGATGGCCTCATTCAGTGGAATCAGAAATGCATGTTTAAGTGCAATTGTGTCCTTTTTTTCCTCTTTTCTCTTTGGAGGTAACCAAGCTGTTCTCATTGGATGAGATATACAGATCAGAACGGTCTTTAAGTAAAACCTGCAGTTTCCGACATTTCATGTAGAACAAAATGTCACGCCGTGGCCACGAGGGAAAATATTCTTGCGATAATTTCATCATTAAAGCATCAGGCTTGAATCAAATGCAGCACTTCTTAGTCTACACACACAGCTCACTAGTCAGCTAAGGGATTACACATGATCCGGTTACTGATCCTGTTACTAAAACTGCATGCTCCACATCTTTCACCCAGGGCTAAATGCTTTAGTAAATCCCGCCAGTTAGTGCTTCGGTCACCACGGTGTCCGAGCCAGGACTGAGTAAACAAGTGTTGTGTGCATGTTCCAGTGTTTTAATAGATACAATAATAAATAGGGAGATCTCTGCATTGCTCCACCACTCTTAAGCACTTGCATGAAGACGAGAGACAGAGTAAAGAATGTTTCAATTGTCTCAGAAGGATCGCAGAATCATATTGTAGAGCAAACATCATTTAACATGAGCGGTTTTCACCTGAGCAATGTTTGACTTGTGTGTTGTAGACACTGGAGCCAGTGGATCAGCTCCTCCAGAGTGTGGATCCAGCCAAAGATAGAGAGCTGTGGGTGCGGGAGCACAAGACAGGGGATCTGAGACCTGTAGACATGGACATTTAAAGGACACTAAACTGATAATAGAAGACAAACAAACACACACATACACACACACAAGCAAACACAGATTGTGCACCTCACCCAAACTATTCAAGTCTGCCAGTATATCTTATACAACACTTCAAGTTCTTGGCCAAAGCCATACAGCATTGGTCCACTCAAACCAGCATTTGTATTCACTAATATCTTTCCATAAAGCTTGCAATTTACAACGAGTGTCGATATGATTTATATCAAACAGTTACAAGCAGAGTGCATTTAACATCCACACGCACACACATACACCTAGATATCATTATTTTACTGCATCAAAATGTTGATCAAGGCACACATGAATATGCACAAAACTAAAGCATTAGAAACCTTTGCAAATAAATGTTCCACTTAACTACATTTGGTAACACATACATTTGTGTTACTAATAGAAGCACATAAATGTGCCTAAATTTGGGAACAGTATAGAAGCATGCATAAATCCAACCATTATTTCTGTAAAATAAGTGTGGGGGGTGCATCAGTCATTTATTGTAGTGTTCAAAAATGCTTTCTACAGGAATACCCAGCTGCAGTGGAACAAAAGCAGTAACCAGCATGATCCCTTTTGTAGAATTTGTGCAGAATAATATTCTATTAAAGTGTCATTGTATAGGTATGTTGTTAAAGCTGTAATGTATTTAAAAAAGAAAATACAGAATTTATTGCAATGGAATACACAAATACAAGGAATTTTTTATTATATTCATACCTAACCTAAATCTACAACATGACAAAAACAACCAACAGTACTAATTAAAAAAAATATATATATATATTTTTTTTTTTGCAGACTTGTTTTGCAAAGAAGCATGTAGTGGTAATGAAAAGCTCTATTTCATCTACGGAATGATATTTGTGTACAAAAAAAAGGATGTGTCCGAGTGTGTGTCTGCGAAATACTGCGTTTTTGTGTAATCGTCATGTAATTTTTTTTTTTCCTCAAGCGAAGCCAAGAAACCTCTTTATGCAGAACATAATCAGCTCTGTGCAACATCGTAATCTCATTCTGCTTCCATTTCAAGTTGCGTTTGGAAAAGTTACTAGAGCTGGGATTGAGGCTAAACATTAGCGTGAAGAAACGTCTTCTTATTTGAATTTAAATCTGAAGGAAAAGCATTTTATACGTCACATATATACTACAGTACATGTAAATGTGCTTTGATGTACCGTGTACGTGACAGTAAATGTGACACGATCATTTGTATTATGTACACTCTTAGAATCGACAGTTCTTCAAGGGTTTATCGTATAATTAAGAGTTTTTCTACTACCTGACAAGGATCGTTCTGTTTAATAGTTCTTTGCGGAACCCTCGGTCCCTGAGAGGGAGAACAGAAGAGCCCTTAAGGTTTTCGTAATCATCTAAGAGTGTATCCCATACACCTTTTAGTGCCTAAAGTTATGTCTTGGAATGTTCATGATCTGTTTTCTGTCTGTACATAGGTGTAAATGTGGGTGCTGTGCTGCATTTCTCGGTGTCTGCAAATGTCCAGCCGAATTCTTGTGTAAATGTTTGCGTTCACATGTATTGATTCTTTGGTTTTAGTTCAAGACCCATTTGTGTTAGGCAGCTAAACCCTGTAGGCTTGAAAACCGTTTGCATTATTTCACCGACCTGCATTGAATATTACGCTTCTCACTATTTCCTCACCTCGCTAAATTAAATCCAAACAAGAAAGGATTTAATAATAAAAAAAAAACCATTAAAAATCCACCTGAATTTACCCAATTGGCTTTGTAAAGTAATATAAATTAAAATCTTAAATTTAAACCACAGTTTGCGAGATAACACACTAAGCTGAGCGACATTACTGGAATATTGAAGGTGCTCTTTCACTGTGAAACCGGCACGCTACTGTTTTCACCTCGGTGACCCTTTATTCCGTTTATAACAGCATAGTATTTGCAAATGTATGTTTGATTGGCATTTCCTTGTATACATTTGACGTACACAACAGATTTCATTAGAATTATCGTTATTATCGTTCATTAGATGTATCGTTAATACATCGTGAAGAGATTTCGATCTACAATAACATAAATAATAATATAAATGAGAATTTAAAGGCCAGAAAAACCTTTTTGTATGTTTTATTTATTAAGGAGAGGTCTAGCAACAAATAAGGAAAGCCATTTAAAATTCATTTCAGTTGAATGACAGGAAAATTGTGAGAAATACTGTGAGGGATAAAATGGTGTATTACAGTCTACAGGAGCGCAGCTGCATGTTTTTACTATGTTTATTGTTTGTTGTTTGTGTGTGTGTGTGTGTGTAGATACTGTATAAATCCATACAGGGACATTGAGCAGTTTGGGACTGTATGAGGTTGATGTAAATGTTTTCACTTGAAAGGAACAACAGAACTATGGGTCTAAAATGTGTTGGTTGTTGAATTAAATCATACTGTATGCACAAGCTTTTTTTTGTTTGTTTTTTTGTTTACTGTATGTTAATTTTCTACCAGCTACGATTCCTCCGCTAAACATCGTGTGTTTTTTTTTGCATGTCTAACAATGTCCGTTTTTCAAATTACGTGTGGCATAACTTGTAAAACATATCAACATTGTACATTCGGTGTCCTTTTTAAATAATTGTAACATTACTTGTCTGTTTATAGAACTAGATGATTTCTTTTTATATAGACAATGCTGTAATTGTTGATTTATTTGCTTTTAAATGAACAGTCCCCATTATTGATACAAAATATTTATGGATTTCATCACATTTCTCCGAAATATGCCCATGAAATCACTGTAATAAAGAAATCACAATAACAAGAATAACAAAAATGATTTCCGCTACATTTTATTTTCGACGACAAGAACAGGACCGTTACAAACTCTCGTTGCCACTTCGCGTCACCTTAATAACCCAGCCTGTTGTGACGGGAAAGGACTGATCCCTCTAAGCAGATGAAACGTAGCCTTCTGGCAATAGTTCTCCCACATATCCAATCAGCTCCAGCAGCTCAGCATTCCACCCTTGAAATCAGGCCACGCATTAGCCTAATCCAGAGAAAGAAATAAGTCCGTGTGTTCCTCACCATTCCCCCAAAGCCTTGGCAATGCGGAGAAGCAACATGCCAAGACTTCAACACAGAGTTTACCTTTAATGCAAGGATTCCATTGTAGCTCTGTTACACAGCAGCATTATATTACGATGCCATGCATGGCTGAACCCAAAGGTTATTTAAAAAACATACTAACTTTTATGCACAGCATTGGTTCTCCATGGAGTATTTGAGACACACCTAAGAGCAGATCATTACCAGAATAAACGATAAAATGTGTACACAAATGAATAATAACTGGAAGCAAACAGGCCGACAGGCAGAAGTATCCGACATGTAATATTATATCCCATATCCCTAACCAAGAAAACTATGTAAATGAAAAATAGCAAGACAATATATTATATACATGATTATGTTATATTATATATCATTTTGTACTGAGGCCAAATTCTTGAGATAAAACATATGGTGTCTAAATGAATTCACTTAAACCCAAATCACCTATATGTACAGTAAATTCAAATCTAGAAGAGAGCCACAAGACATTGTTAAATTTGCAGACAGAATGCCTTATTTACAATGAGGAAAAAAAACAACTTGTGTTTTAAATCATGCTCAATAAATAAGATAAATAAGAGGAAATGTATGATACACAATGACTGTAATAATCAAACTTGTTGGTATGCACGGTGAATGGAGGTGGTAGTTCGGTGGTTAAGATATTGGCCTCTGGATCAGAAGATCACTGGTTCAAATCCCACAGCCACCAAGATGCCACTAGGGGCCCTTGAGCAAGGCCCTTAATCCCCAATTGCTTGTTGTAAACTGCTATGGATAAAAGTGTCTGCCAAATGCTGTAAATATAACTGAATGCTGACAGGAGAACACGGTTATGGAAATGGCTCTCCTGACTGGAGCGTGAATACAATCCAAATCCATTTAATAGAAGAATAAAGAATACATTAATGCACATAACTTTTGGATATGTATAAAAAAAACAGTTTGGGGGAAAATGGGAAAATATGACACATTTCATTGCTTGAAATATGTATATGTAATTAAATCAATTTGTAGTTTTTAATAAAAAAAATGTAGATTAAATATAAGATTATTAGCTTTGTTTTATAGTAAAAGACAATACAGTTTAGCTGCCAAAATTAAAACTGCCAGTGGCTGATGAGAGCTTGCCTGGATTGACCTTCAGATTGTAATAGGATTGAATATGCCAGAGGGATTGCTAACCTGAGCCTAATTTTTATCACATTACGTTTTGTTTACCTAAGACTTTTGTTTGTATTATCAACAAAACAAAACAGATAAAATTCAGGGCAGATGCTTGAGTAATTGACCTGCACTATGCATGACAATGCAGTGGCTCGGATGGTCCATGTTTGGGGATACAGTTATGAAACAGGAATACAGATGGCTGGTCAACTTAATGGCCCTGCTGTGTCAACGTAGACAATTCACATGCCCACGGTTGGTCCTCATTAGTCGTATAGGAGAGCTCTGTAAACAGGAAATGAGCAGTGCAGAGCATTGTCTTTGGAGAAAGCATTATGAAATGTTATGGCTTCTTCTCCTTCAGTTTGTCCTGAATCTTCTTTGGCTCATCAAACTGTATCAACCTTAAAATGTCTTTGTTGTCCATGACTCCCTGAATGAACTCACCCTCTGCGATCTTATCTGGAAAAAAAAAAAGCCAATAAGAGATTGTGAAAACCTATTTTCTTTACTGTCTTATATTCCTATATAAAAACATCCTTCACTTTGTGTTATTTAGCTTTTTCAAAAGTGAAATTCTGTTGTGATATTTTACTTTGAAGATCCTTTGTTTAATGCTAGTCTTAAAGGGACAAAATAGTAGTTTTATGCCACAATAATATTCGGTGCTATTCATTCATTCCTATCATTCATTTCTATCATATGGCATTCATTCTCTCTCTCGGGCTCTCTCTCCCTCTCTCTCTCTCTCTCTCTCTCTCTCTCTCTCTCTCTCTTTCCCTGTATATATATATATTGTGCAAAAAAGTTTTTATAACAGTGTTCCCTTTATTTTTTTTGCACAGTATATATATATATATATATATATATATATATATATATATATATATAAACTTTTTTTTATAGAATGTTTAATTACCATTTTCTTTCTTTTGGAAAAAGTTCCATATTTTGTCTGCTCTCTTTTCTGGTGTGTTCTCATCCTCTGGAAGATTTTCCTGGTCCTCAACAGGAATCATATTGAAAATTGCCTAGATTTAGGCAGAATCAAAAATGGACAACATAACAGTCAATGTAAAATAGTAATGGTATTGTATCAATTATCTCTTCCTACATGCTAAAACATTAATAAAACACATGACTAATCATTTAACTGTGTATTCAAAATGAGCAATATGAAAATATGAAGTAAAACATTTTCAAACACTGTAGCTTGTACGAAGGTAAATACATGCATATATTATATATGCACATATAATCTTATTATCTCTGTATATACACACCTTCACAATATCCTGCACTTCATTTTTGCTGATTGTTCCATTGCCATCAACGTCATACAAAGCAAAAGCCCACTCGAGTTTGTGTAGAGTTTTGCCTGAAGATGTTAAATGCAGGGCAATAATGTACTCCTTAAAGTCCAGTGTGCCGTCAGCGTTGAGGTCAAAGCTACGGAAAACGTGGCGTGCGTACGCAGTGGGATCAGCGTTCGGAAAGAAGCTGGCATAGATGCCCTCAAACTGCTCCTTAGAAATGCGCCCACTAGGACACTCTTTCAAGAAGGTTGTGTACCAGGCACAAAGCTCAGCCTCACTGTATTTGGTGTTCATTTTTAGATCCTCCAAAATCTCCTTAGACAAAGCGCTGCTCTTGCTGTTCCCCATGTTGTATTTGAAACTTAAATCACTACTTTCTTTTTGTCCTGGTTTTGCCTGCCTGGTGTCAGTGCTCTGGTGGGTTTGGCTGACTAGATGCAAATCTTCTTGGGTTGCTCTACCTGACAACTTCAACTACATGCTGGACGGGATTATGGATTTCTCTTTATATAGCCAGGCAGGCTCTCTGAGCGATTACTTAGCTACGTAAGTGTGACATCTTAACTATCAGAGCATAACATCACTCAGTTCATATTCTTAGTTTATAATGAAACTAAGAAGCTTCCTAAAGTAGTGAACATCCTGTGCCACTGCTCCACAGTCCCCCTCCCCCAGTATTTTCAGATTAGTTTACACATATTTTCACAAATTTGTCTAGTCTAGGTTTTGTCTCATGAGACAATTGTAAAATTAATCAGGTTTGTTGACCCTAAATAGTTCTATGTGTCAATCATCAAGCTTAGTCCCTTAGGAGCTCTAAACATACAATAATTCAGCAATTCACTGAATAGCAAATTGAAGGAAGTGTAGAAAAAAAAATTTAATGACTCTGTAGTTTAATAAGTAATAGAAGAATAGCCTTTATCTGTCACATATACATTACAGCACAGTAAAATTCTTTCTTTGCATATCCCAGCTGGTTGTTGGTAGCTGGGGACAGAGGGCAGGGCCATACATGATACGGTGCCACTGGAGCACAGAGGGTCTTGCTCAAGGACTCAAGGGCAGCAGCTCGGCCATACCGGCTCGAACCCGGATCTTCCAATCAACAGCCCAGCGCCTTAGACCACTGAGCTACACCCCTCCCCATTCTAACATTAATTAGAAAGCATTGTTAAATGCAGTTACGATACAAACAAATCGAATCAAATGTCTTTGAATGAATGTTTGCTGTTTACATCAAACTTTTAACATTTAAGGCTTTTAAACCTAAAAACATCTCCCCTATGAATTTACCTTTACTAAGGTGGAATTAGTGATTGATTTGATAAATAACATAATAAATATGTCACCTATATTATATAGAGGAAACCAAATCTGTAATATAGGATGTTCTGTAGATATGAGTTTATACCACAAACCTGTTTCATCTCCTCCACCATAAATTGAGAACCTGGAGATGTTTTTTTTAAGCTAAAAGCATATCTTTACGGTTCTTAATCCTAATTATAGTCATGTTTGATAAATAATGTTACACTATTCTAAAGAGTGTATATAATTCTTTAATACATTGAAAATATTTTAAAGACCTTTCTTATACAGTGTATTTCCAGGCTTCAGTATGATCTGTTGTCTATTTGCTGAACACATCTGTTTTGGGTGACATGTCGTCGATGTAGAAAAAAAGGAGGCGGATGTCTGACGCCAAACATATGTTCAATGGAAATTAAAACCGAAATGCAGCAAGATATATAATCCTATAAACTCTGACAATCATTTGCGGTTGAAGTAAAGTGTAATTGCAGTAATATTACCTATAATCTTAATAATTTAACACAGCTACCAAATATGCTGACAACCAGGGGAGGGTTATTAGCTTTCTGCAGGCATTTTCTTTCAAGTTTGTTTTGTTGTTTTACATTAAACTTTTAACAGTTAATGCTTTGAAACCTAAAAATGTTTCCCCTATGAATTTACCTTTAACATGGTGGAATTAGTGATTGATTTGCTAAATAACATAATAAATACGTCACCTACATTATATAAATGAAAGCAAGTCTGTGATAGATTTTCTTTCTTTCTTTCTGCCTTTTAAACAATCATGTTATATAAATCAACGTCCCTCACAAAAACAGCAAAATGGCCAGAGGGCTTTTTAAAGCCTCATGTTATGCATATTTCACTCTTTTCTTGATTCTTATTTCCTTTAGTATATTTTTATTGAAATTCTGTTCGACGTGCTAGGAAAAGCCATGCACCAGTTTGGGGGAGTAATCTGACTGCTAATCTTTTTCTATCTCTGTGCTGAAATGTACTATGACATTAAATAGAACATGATCGCTGAGCGCTTACATGTACTTTTTTTGCCATGAAAAGTAATTGATTTGAACAGGAGGGTGGGTGGATACAAAAAAGAGAGAGCGCCAGAAAAAGGGCTTGCAGAAGAGGAAGAGAGAAAATGCTGATACTTTGACTCTGCAAAATTCATGCGCTGCTACACATTTAATATTTTATATGTTTACAAAGACAACAAAAAATAGCTTAAAGCCATGAAATATAGAGGAAGAACAGCATTGGCCTTCACCTTAAACTGCTTAGCTTTTGCCTTGGCTGTGTCTGCTGTAGCAACCAGCTACTGGTGTTCCGGGACCAGAAAGGTAATGAAGCCCTTATGCACACGCCCTGCAAAAGTCAAACAGAACTACTGCATCCACTTCAATAGCTCCGAGGTGAACAACACACGTGCGGTGCAGTATATTTACGAAACTGGAGAGGAACAGTTTATAACGAAACAGTTCCACACAGGCATTTGGTTCACCTGTGAACAGGATACGGATCTATTAGGTAAGTAAGAGCTATTGGATAAAAAGTTTTCTTTGGGTTGAGTACAATGTGAACAATATGAAATTAATATATATTTGAAAGGGATTTCTTTCTTTACAGGATTTACATGTAGAGCATTTTTAGAGGTTGCACCTATTCACGAAAGAGGCAAGTTACATGGTACAGCAAATTAACTGCTTGATTGCGAGTGCAGGAGTGTATACAAAAATATATATGTATATGTCTATCTATGTGTATGTATATATATATATATATATATATATATATATATATATATATATATATATATATATATATATATAAAATTAAGTTGAAGTTGAATTTGTAAAGCATTTTCCCCACTCTTTCAGGGGTGTTATGGCTGTGCATTATTGGGGAATGTTTATACATCACTTTGCTGTTTATTGGAGTCTCACTCATGGCAGTAGGAAGGAGTCACTTTTGGAACATGATGAACCGACTCAAGCTAAATGCTTTTGCAGCCCTGTGCACTGCACTTTCAGGTAACAGTACATACTTATTAGATTACAGTCCGCATACTTAAATATTATCACAGCACTGCTGCATACTGTATAGTAAAGACCCAAATCCAGTAGGCAGCTAATCTTTGTTTTTTAACTAAATGTTGGTACGCAACATCATTTGTTGATAAATAGCAAAATTATGAAAGAAATGACATAAATCTCACTCGCATCAAACTCTTTAATAATGGACCTAGTTAGGTGATTTTGCTTAGTCAAATTTATTACCATGTCCAGTGTGAACCGCATTTCTAAACCAGCCATCTGACATGGAAAAGCCCAGAAGCACAGCTAATCATATTCTATTTAATCAAGTAGCTTTAACCACACACACACACACACACACACACACACACACACACACAGACACATAACCAAGGCAGCTTGGCTGGAGTTTTGCTGCACAGACAGTCACAGAGCCTGCAGCCCTGTTCACATGGCAGGCAGGAGATCCTCTGTCTGGAACTAAAGGGAGGGGATTATGCAATTCCAGCTGCTCCACGTGCTAGTCACTAAGCACCTACTAATGTAACAGTGACAAAAAGCACAGATATATATGAGGATTTTGATGATCATAATAAAGAGACATTTGACCTTTTTACCAAATAGGTTAATATCTGGAGTGCATGTGTAGGAAGCTTTAATTAAGAAAGCAATTTCTGTCTAAATCTCTAGTTTCGTGCTGAAATCAGTTGGGGTGGCGGTTGATCAGGGGGGGAAAAAAATCCTCTTTTCCGCCATTATTACTGCTAAATGAATCAAATACCACTTTATACAGTAAAAAGCTGATATTTTATAGCACTTTATTAAACAGTAAACACAGATCAACACTTCCCCCTTGTGGCGTACCCAATAGTCAACATTGCCTGTGTTGTTTGACAGGTCTTTTTGGCATGGTAGCACACATGATGTTCACCACAGCCTTTCAGCTTGCAGTTATTATGGGTCCCGAGGACTGGAAACCCAAAACATGGGACTACAGCTGGTCTTATCTGTGAGTAAACTCAGTTTATGATGAGATGAGGAGCTGGTTTATACTTCTCAAATAGTTCTCAAATATGATAGTCTCACTGTAAAATTGCTTAGTGGAAATAAAACAACCCAAATAATAACTTAGCTCTTTCTTAGCCAAACCTTAATTCTTTACAGTCCCACCATCTCTTTCATCCCTTTCTTTCTATAACTCCTAATTCCTTATTTATCCCCCCACCCTGGCATGCTGCACTAGTCAAACCTCTACAACATTATGACAAAGAATGGTATCAAAGTTTGGCATTAAGTATGCGGCCTCACAGGTTCAGACAATCCGGGTTAATTAGCCTGGGTGAGTTCTGAACAGTCTTGGATGGTTTTTGTCTCTGTGAGCTGCTGTTGCCCTCTGCTGACTGGCAGCATTACAGAGTTGAAGAAATGTACAAAAATATTTCCCATAATTAATAATAATTTTTTGTCTTCAAAAAATAGTTGTAAATGTTACTAGAGTACTATTACATTGGATTACCACCATTTTGTTAGTAGCTATGTGTAGTCTATGTGTTTCTTTTCATACTGTATCTAGTTTTCTGCGGACACTAGGACACACTGTTCGTAATTTGTCATATAGATTACGCATATAGATTTACGCAAATAGACTACAGATTACAAATGACCCTATTCAAAATGTAATAAGTAGCGTAACTTATCAATTACTTTATAAAAGTACGAAATATACGTACTTAAACGAAATAGAAATATAATTTTTGAAGTGACATTGCAGCAGATTGCCATAATTCACATCAAAATCACAGTAATTAAATTAGGTAACGTCATTAAATGTAACTAGTTACTCCCCAACACTGTGTATATATATATATATATATATATATATATATATATATATATATACATATATATATATATATATATATATATATATATATATATATATATATATATATATATATATATTATATATATATAGAGAGAGAGATGAGAGATAGAGGAGAGAGAGAGAGAGAGAGAGAGAGAGAGAGAGAGAGAGAGCATGCACATAAAAGACAGGAGATATGAGTTCATAGCTTCCTCACTACTTAACAAAACAACACACTACACACACACACACACACACACACACACACACACACACACACACACACACACACACACACACAGAGACACCACACACACATCCGGAACAGGCATGCCCCCAAAGTGGTCATCAGAATGATTCTGAATCACCCGCTGTGTAGGTAAAATACTCAAATTCCATCCTCAAGAGAACCAGTTCCCTCATTCTTCTAAAGTATATTCCTAACAAATTTATTCTCGGTGCAAACACCCATGAGACCTTTTGTCGCACAAGAGTAAGGTAGATTTTAGTTTTTAAGTAAAAAATGCATTAACGCATAACACTTAATAAACAATAGCAGTAAAGAAGGAGATGCATGTAGTACCAGTATCTACACTGTTCTTAATTTAAATTTAAATTTTAAACATGATTTCCTATCCTTTTTCTCTAATTTGTCAGCTATTAAAACCTTCTAGTGTACATCTGTTTGGCTGTTATTGGTTCATTTTTCATGACTTTTGAATGGTAATAATCCTTGCTTAGCTTGCATAAGAAAGTAAGAAACCAAAAATTAAGTACTGCACAGTACACACCCACACACACACAGGATTAAAAGTCTTGTCATCCCCAAATACAAATTTGTAGCCTTTATTTTTGTTAATTATTTGAGTTTAAATAGGGGGGCACGGTGGCTTAGTGATTAGCACGTTCGCCTCACACCGCCAGGATCCGGTTTCGAGATTCCCGTCCCGTCTCGGCCTATGTGGTGTGTGGAGTTTGCATTGTTCTCCCCGTGCCTCAGGGGGTTTTTTTTTCTCCGGGTTCTCCGGTTTCCTCCCAGTCCAAAAAAAAACATGCACGGTAGGTTGATTGGCACCTTGGAAAATTGTCCCTAGTGTATGAATGTGTGTGTGCCCTGCGATGGATTGGCATTCCATCCAGGGTGTATCCTGCCTTAATGCCCATAGACGCCTGATATAGGCACAGGCTCCCTGTGACCCGAGGGAAGATCGGATATAGCGGTAGAAGATGAATGAATGAATGAATTTGACTTTAAATATATATTTCTTATTGTTAACATTTACCTAATGTCTAAATTGACTTCTCTCTCTCTCCTTCTCTCTCTCTGTATATATATATATATATATATATATATATATATATATATATATATATATATATATATATATATATATATATATATATATATATATATATATATACGTATAGTAGTGATAATCTTGCTCATTTTCCCTTACTCCCAGTTTGGCCTGGGTCTCCTTTGCTACCTGCATGGCCTCAGCAGTGACTGCCCTCAACCACTACACCAAAACCCTGATCCAATTCAAGTTCAAGCGGAATCACATTGAGAACAACCTGGAGCGTGTGGGAATGCATATGTCTGCAGGTCTTTGGGATACATATCTGTGCTCAAGCTTTGATCTTGCGGACCAGCACACGTCCTTTGAAGTGAACGGCCTCAGACTACTTTATTCTTCATCGCAAAATTCTGCAGCACTGCACTCACATGGTGAAGAATACTGCTAATGGAAGCACACTGTCACTGATGCCCTGCTGTTTTCCACCGCTATGTTTAATGACGGCGTAGAAAGTGGATCAGCGCAAAGGCATCTTTTTGCATATTTATAGCAGCGTATTATTTTTTTTACCCGTCTCTTAATCATGGTTACAGAAAGAAGGACATAATAATGTATTTAATTCCAGTAGGCCGTAAGCTGCATTGAACATTTGAAAACTGATGTTGCACAAGTTGAACCAACATAAAACTGTTCCCTGTTTACACTTAAACACAGTAATCAAAGTTTTATACAGTGGAGGCAAATGTGTCCCAGTTGATCAGAAATCTTTAGTTTAATTGCTTCAAACAAAACAGTATGAAATTGATTGTCCCCTTGGTATTGGTATTTCACAATTAAAAATTCAACCTGCAAAAATCTATAAGGGTAAAATATTATCTACCTTTAGATGTTATTCAGTTGGAAAGCTCTCTATAAAATATACCAGTTTGATGCTTTGTAGCTATTACCTGTTGTGTTATCTCTAACTATGTAATGTAGACATAAATACTGTATGTGAATTTGCACCCAGCTCAACTGCCAAATACATACCTTTGGAATAAAATTCAGTAGAAAATAGAACATTGTTATTTGTGTGAGCTTTAAAAAAGTATTTATAAAATATTTAATGTAAAATATGAGTTTTTCCCCTAACTTTTTTCTTCCAAGTTTTACTCGAATCATTATACTTTGTACCAATAGGAGACGTAAATATTACTATTATTATAATACTGTTATTAGAAACCTATCCACCCAGTGCAGTAATACAATTACATCACATTATTTACTGTCTAGTGTCTAGTAAAAATGAATTAATGAATAAAAGGAACTGAATATAAGAGTACTCTTGCATATAGCTAATTATGGGAGTAACAATTCCCCATGCATGCTACAGTCTTAATTTATTTTGCTAAATGTTCAAAGTTCTGTCATAAATTCTTTCTACTATAGAATGTGGTGTTGTTCACTATTTACAGAGGCATTTTTCATTTTTTATCTTGCTTTTTATTTAAGTTGTACCATATTGAAACAAACAACATTACTTTGGCAGAAAAGCGGCATATTTGCTAACCTACTACGGCTCTTATTTGTAGCACAGAACTAAGACAAACAAATTGTGTCTGATTCACTCACTACACCGAGACTTGTTTATTTCCACCGATGCTGTTTTTCCTCCAGAAGACACTTTGTTATGCGCTTATCATTTTGACGCCGGTGGCTTCCGATACTCAAATAACTGCTCGGACTGAATTTCATATTTGATGCTGAACTGCTGATCCAGTGAGCGCTCCACTGATGACGAAGCTTCCATCTATGAGTCAGTGTACTTCAGTAATAACACTGGACATTTCATTGGCTACACACACCAGAGTGGTTTTGTTAGACTTTAGCTCATTACTGGATGAGGAGAAGAGTGTCAGTATAGGAGCTGGGAGAGCATGGTCAAAAATAGAGAAGAGAGAAAATAATTTAAACAATTAAATGTAGTGTTGCAGTATAAAATGCAGTATATTTTTAAATAATTAATAAAAATACCGGGGCACTGTGGCTTAGTGGTTAGCACGTTCGCCTCACACCGCCATTGTCCGGGTTCGATACCCGTCTCGGCCATGTGTGTGTGGAGTTTGCATGTTCTTCCCGTGCCTCAGGGTTTTTTCTCCGGGTTCTCCGGTTTCCTCCCGGTCCAAAAACATGCACGGTATGTTGATTGGCACCTTGGAAAATTGTCCCTAGTGTATGAATGTGTGTGTGAATGTGAGTGTGTGTGCCCTGCGATGGGTTGGCATTCCATCCAGAGTGTATCCTGCCTTAATGCCCATAGACGCCTGAGATAGGCACAGGCTCCCCGTGACCCGAGGGAAGATCGGATAAAGCTGTAGAAGATGAATGAATGAATAAAAACACCATGATACACAAACAACCATAAAAAATACCATAATTTAATAAATATAATTAATAACCTAACAACCTTATAAACATTATTAGTTCCAAACATGTCTAATTTTTGTGTCAAAATTATATTAGTTTATTTATTTATTTTGACAAAAACTGGGGACCGGGTCAGTGACAATGGTGCCACCTTTGCTTAATCTGTTAAACACATTCATTCATTCATCTTCTACCGCTTTATCCGATCTTCCCTCAGGTCACAGGGAGCCTGTGCCTATCTCAGGCGTCTATGGGCATTAAGGCAGGTCCCCCTGAGGCACGGGGAGAACATGCAAACTCAACACACACATGGCCGAGACGGGAATCGGAACCCGGACCCTGGCGGGTGTGAGGCGAACGTGCTAACCACTAAGCCACCGTGCCCCTTTCTGTTAAACACATTAAACACTAAATACATGTTTATTAGGTGGATGTCTGTTAACCTTCAAAATGTGCAAATTTAAATAGCGAATTGAAAATACTCCTAATGGAAACGTGTAAAATGTATCGTAAAAACGTTTTTGCGCTCGCATGAGGTGGTTTTTTTAGACGATGCGAAAACAATTCGCAAAACTGTAATGGAAACAGTTTTTTGCTATTTCCAGGTCACATGATATATGTGCGATTAGCTGCAATATAAGTAAGAATGGCCATTTTGTTTGAGTGACATCGCGAGAGGACGAGTTTTAGTTTTATTTTTTTTCCGTTTTATGATATGGTTAATGGAAACACCATCATTTCGCAACAGTTTTTTATCTGCATTTCGTAAATATCGCAAAAGTTTTACGCAAATTTGTTCCACAAATGCGCAAACAGCATAAATGAATCAAGCATAACAGTACATTAATAGTGACCAATAAATGCAATACACTAAAAAAATACTAAGCAAGAATGTAGTGTGCATTTGTAGGCATGAGTGTATCTACTGTATTAAACTAGTAGTAACTTACCAACCACAATCAGCGTTATTCCTTGGGCAAATACCACAGTGATACATTTCATATCTTGACCAGTACAAAAACCCTTCTCAAGTTAGATAAGTGTTTGTAGAAGAACTTAAGTATGCTTCACATTTGAGCTTAATTTTATTCTTCTACTTTTCTGATCAAATCGATTTATAGTTCCATGAAAATGCTACGAAAGTGAGGTATAATTAATCATATTTATATCAGCTAATGGGAGAAAAGTGGTGATTGTGAAAAGTGAGGTGATTATTGTTATGAAGTGAATCCCCTTTATACTGTGCCGTCTTACAGTGATGCACTGCAGAATCCTGTACCTGATTTATATGTAGTGAGTAAAGAAACATTTGCGTGAAGAAAATCCAGCTCCATATTTAGAAGTGCTCCACGCCTTAACACATACTGGGGAACTGCTCCAGGAATCTGCTTGTACCAATGAGCGCTGGCGTCATCATCTCTTACAACATTGCAGGTAAATATGGCCATGTCTCCCTTATTCACGGTAACTGACACATCTGTCTAGGTGACAACCTTCTGACATAACACCTACGAAGAAAAATAAGACAAAATATCACCACAGCAAATAAGAAATGGAGATTACCTGTAATAAAATGAATATAGAATGCCATTTCAGAGGTGCGTACACGTTAGAGCAAAGATGAACACCCCACGCTTTGCAAGCATGATACGAACGTTTCAAACGACTTCAAAGAAGAACACAGTTAAGGAGAGAGGAGAGGACGAAAGATGGAGCGATTTAAAGGTGAGAGGGGGGGGACGACGACAATTGGAGTGATGCTTTCAAACATTAACCAATCGCATAACTTCACAACCAATTTCCAAATAGTGGCAAAATATTATGCAATACAGAGCCTATAAACCAGGGGTCACCAACCTTTTTGAACCTGAGAGCTACTTCATGGATACCGAGTCATACAAAGGGCTACCAGTTTGACGCACTCTTCTGAAATAACACATTTGCCTTTAGTTATATATTATAATTAATGACACTGATGATTTCTCACAATAAGTATTGTGAGTTCACAATGAGTTAACTAACATTTTAGATGCATCTCACTGATGAGTTTTTAGAACAGGCCTGAGAGCTACTCATGTGGTCCTTGGGGGCGACCTCAGGCACCACATTGGTGACCCCTGCTATAAACAGTACAGGTTGTGTTTATAATATAATAGGTGTTTATAATAGAACTAAATGCAATGGTAAGTGAGATGAGGTATTTGTATTAATTCTGTACACATTATTAAAACCAAACATATCATACTAAAGTATCTGATATTAAGTTCTCATGCTCTGGTTGACAGTAATGGCATCATTTGCATTAAGTGAAATAACACAGTTTGTAGCAGCAGGTGTATCCTGACTGAGGAGATGTGCTTATACTAATTATGAGACCGAGACATCTCTTGGGGAAATTTAGGCATCAGTGCATTTGTTTTTGAATACTTATTTTGCCTCTTCATTAAAAGTAACCTGTCAATACGCTCAAATATACATTTATTGTACAATACAACATACAGTTAAATACTCTCTATATTTTAAATACCATTCATAATCAGGGAGCTCACTTGAAATGTATGCATTTGCTATAAGTGTTCATTGATTTACCTACATTTAAACAAACATTTTATCTTTTATTAAAACACTTTAATTTCACTTTAATTTCAATTTAATACTTAAGTATTAATTCAAATAACCATGTTCTGATTGACAGAAATGACACAATTCACATCATTGCACTGATTTTGCACATCATTGCTCATTGATTTAAATTTTAGTATATTTTTCATAGGTTCTCTCGCTACTTTTTTCCCCTCATTTCGAATTCCTATCACTCACATTTAACACTCTAAATTATATTATTAAAAATGTCTAATATATGTTGTTTAATTTAATATGTGCTTTTTTTATTGTATTTGTTAAATAAAACATCTGCATTCTTTTTGAAATAACTTAACTAATCAGCTGTTTTTTGGGGTTTTTCTTTTTGCATATAATCAAGTAAATTCTAAATTTGCAAATATTTAAATCCTAATAAACACCAGTAAGTACATTTGTGTAAAATTAACTTGAGACTTATTAAGCTTCAAAACCTGAGTCATATATATATATATATGTGTATATATATATGATATATATATATATATATATATATATATATATATATATATATATATATATATATATATATACGCTAACTTCCCTAATGGCACATCATATCGTCTGCCCTTACATCAATAATAATTCTTGTAAATCTAAGTGAACCAGAAAATGTGTTTCACTATGAGTTATATAGTATTATACAGTAATGTACAGTATTAAGCATGCATACCAATTTTTAAAGTAAGCATACTAAGTGTGCATATGCATTTTCTAAGTATGCATTCGATCATGTTAAATGTGCATGCTTATTTTTTAAAGTATGTATGCTTGAATTAAGTTTATTGTTTTATATTTGTTTGTTTTAATAGAAAAGAGAAAAGATTTTTCAAAGCTGTATTCCTTTACTTGCTTCCTATTAGACTAAAGCCTTTGTATTCACATTTTGAAATATTTTCCCCATTTCATAGGAAAGCATGTGTATTATTCTTTGTATGGCTTGTCCTTCCACTGATGACTATTTGTTTTTTTAGTCGTGTTTGTGTCTACACACTTAAAAATGATTCGTATGCACAGATAATTTTTTGTTTTGGATATAAAGTTAATTAATAATGAATTTCAGATTAAATGTTCAAAGTTTTGAAAGACCGGTTTATGTGATTAAACAGTTCCCCTTCAATTTTATTTTATGTTATTTTCATTCACAATACAGAAATCAGAAATAAGGAATTGGAAAAAGAGATTTTAAACACAATTTATGCAGTAACACTCACTGAGGACTTTATTAGGAATGCCATTCATTTGCATACTCACTTTAACAGGCATGCAATCTCTGATGAGAAAAAAATGCATTCACGTTTCTTTTTCATCCTTTTTTTAAAATAATTTGCAGCATGCTAATGTTTGAAGTATAAATACTATGTATTAAGTGTGCATTCTCGGTTTTTAAGCATGTATATGTGCAAAATAATTGAAGTTACATGAGAAGTTAAAGAGTTTTTCACTGTGAGTTTGCAACATTTACAAAGGCAGGCAAAGTAAAAGTTCAGAGTTGCCACATTTATGACAACTTTTAAATTATATACAAAATTATATTCATACAGTCAACATTCTGAAATCCATGCAGCTATAAATTACAATATATTTTTCATGAAGACTGATGCAAAAGATCTATCTATCTGACTGAAGTCAGTCAGTGTTCTTTTGGTTTGCCTGTTTTTCTGAATGTTGAAAACTTATTGTAAAGCACTCTTGCAGTCTCTGGTGGCCCTTAAGGACAGGAGCTGAGATGAGTTTAACATGTATAGTAGGAGTGCTTTAAAAATACTATGCAATTATTGAGATATCAATGTTTTGTTAAGTCCATGCAATGAAACCAAGGCTATACAATATTAGTATGGCATTCCTAATAATGTACAAAGTCTGAAGGAAATGAAGGAAATTCTGTAAAAAAAAAAATTTACATACACATACGTGTTATACATGAACGGATGCAAAAGGCAGTTAAACAACTGCTTTAAAACAGGCTACAAGCCATACAAAGAATAAAAACAGGCTCCTTTTATAACAGGTATATATATATATATATATATATATATATATATATATATATATATATATATATATATATATATAGGGGCACGGTCGCCTCACACACCCTCTCGGCCATGCGTGTGTGGAGTTTGCATGTTCTCCCCGTGCCTCAGGGGGTTTTTCTCCGGGTTTCTCCGGTTTCCTCCCCCGGTCCAAAAACATGCATGGTAGGTTGATTGGCACCTTGGAAAATTGTCCCTAGTGTGTGAATGTGTTGTGTGTGTGTGAGTGTGTGTGCCCTGCGATAAGTTGGCATTCCATCCAGAATATATATATTATTATATTATATATATATATAAATATATATATATATATATATATATATATATATATATATATATATATATAGTGCTCAGTGTGAGTCCCTCCTTTGAAAAGCAACTTTTAACATTATCTCAGTGAGCACAAAACAATTTCCAAAAAGTTGACAAGATTAAGTTTAGTAACATCTGTTAAATTTATAACATGAAAGTGAGGATAATAATATAACTTAAATTACACATATACCAGTTTTACCTAAATTAGCGAGATGCAAAAATGAATACACCCCACAACAAACACCACGACATCTAGAACTATGTATGGCCTCCATGATTTTTAATAACCCCCTCCTCCACCCAGTCTTCTAGGCATCTCTTTTGGAGACTGGATACTTGATGAAGAGTGATGTTCAACTTCAGAATGCCCCAAAGGTGATCGATTGGAAACACAGGAAACAGTTTTTTATTGTTTAATTCTTTAGGCAACTGCAATGAACTTGCTTGCGGTTTTCTTCCACCGAGGTGGAACCTCTGCGGACGAGGTCTTAACGAAGGCGTTAACTTCAGTGAACGAGCTGGAAGTCTAAGTGAGATGCTTTCAGTTCCATCTTTTTAAAATGTTTGTACCACTCTTGCTACAATATTCCGACTGATATGTAAAACTTTGCTTCTTCACCTCTCTGGTGTGAAGAAATAATTTTCTTTTTTAGGTTTTCTCATGACATTTCTACTCCATTGTGCTCCCAATACTGACAGCATGAAATGGGAAGGAGGTTTCTTTAAGTAAAACCCCTTTTATAGTCAGCTGGACACCGACGCAATAAAAACAAATCGCTTCACCTGTGATTGAATTCTTGTTAAATTAGACATCTGTCATCTGAAATTCATCTTTACTCCAGAGAATTTCAGTGATTTTCAGGCAATTTTGTTCTTCAAGTCATATTATTATCCTTACTTTCATGTTATAAGTTGAACAGATGGATATATAAAACTGAGTGTCATCAACATTTTGAAAATTGTTTTTATGCTCATTGAAATATCTCATAAAATGTTCCTTTTGAAAGGGGTGAACTCATTTACATTGCGCACTGTATATATACATACATACTAATACATACATACATACTAATACATACTATATCTGCGATGCTCTATTATGGCCATTTTACTTCCAGATTATTACAGTACAAAAATGTGGAAATGGTAGAAAAGTTTAAAGTAAATAAATATTTGTTGCAATAGTACAGCCTTAGTGACATGCAGTACTGACACGTGATAGAAAAATGCAAGGTGTCTTTTATATACTTGATATCAGGCCTACTGTTTTTTTCATGTATGCAGTTATTTCTCAAGTTTGCTCAAGTATGCTTAATGTACATTTAAGTACTAATACTATCATTTTAAGTGGCTATTCATACATATATCTCAATATTCCTTTTATTTTTAATGCATACACATTTGTATGTTAATGCCCTTGTTTCACTTGTTTATTCTACATAAATATTCATTCATTCATTCATTCATTCATTCATTCATTCATTCATTCATCTTCTACCGCTATATCCGATCTTCCCTCGGGTTACGGGGAGCCTGTGCCTATCTCAGGCGTCTATGGGCATTAAGGCAGGATACACCCTGGATGGAATGCCGACCCATCGCAGGACACACACACACACACACACACACACACACACACATTCACACACTAGGGACAATTTTTCCAAGGTGCCAATCAACCTACCATGCATGTTTTTGGACTGGGGGAAACCGGAGAACCCGGAGAACCCGGAGAAAAACCCCCTGAGGCACGGGGAGAACATGCAAACTCCACACACACATGGCCGAGACGGGAATCGAACCCGGACCCTGGCGGTGTGAGGCGAACGTGCTAACCACTACGCCACCGTGCCCCTGGTTATTCTACATAAATAAATCTTATTTAAAAGTAGAACATGCGTTTACGTTTACATTTACAGCATTTGGCAGACGCTCTTATCCAGAGCGACTTACAACTGAGCAATTGAGGGTTAAGGGCCTTGCTCAAGGGCCCACTAGTGGCAGCTTTTTGGTGGTGGGGTTTGAACCCATGATCTTCCGGTCAAGAGTCCAACACCTTAACCACTGGTATACCACCTCCTTATACCTTACTTGAGGTTGAAGTAATATGTAGAACAAAAAAAAAACGCTTTTCTTCTTGTTTATATGGTCGTACAATCCAGAAATCGCATTACCGTGACCTCCCTGCTGTTCCGGATTTGACCGGCAGATGTCGGGCTTGTCCCCTCGAGCATATTTCGCTCCGCATCCAGCCTATTATGATCCGCGTCATTAAAGCCCTGTTATTAATTGACCGATGCGAGCAGCAGATTGGAGTCTGTAACCAGCTCCGATGCTGAATTCCGGCGCTGGCTACAAATGACCGTATCGTACAGGAAACTCTAATGTTAGGAGCACCGGGGCTGGACGACGGCCAACAGCATTGGTGCAGGGACGAAGAAGGGACGCAGAGGAACACCGTGTCGTGGAAGAGCCACTCGTCCAGGACACCGGGATAATACGCCAAACCAAACGCGCAATAATACTAGTACTAATAAAAAGCGCGGGGAAATGCGCGGAGAAAGCGACCTGTCAATCAAACCTGTGACTGCGCTGATAACAGGGAGGACGGAGAGAAGGCTCGCAGCGCTTGCGGTTGATGTGTGACACCGTGACGAGAGAAAAAAAAATGCTGCATTTGACTTCACCTTCACTGCCGGCTGTGATTTGTGTCAGCACGACCGTGTTTAAGAGTTAATATCTGTACAAAGAAATAAAGAAAGAAATAAATAGCACGGGGTAGGAAAAAAAAAATACCGCAGTCGAGCTCCATCAAGCTTTCCGAAGGACGAAGATGCCACCGTCGCTTTTCACCGTGCTCATGTCCTCGCTTTTTCTGAACCCCAGCTTTGCCTTCAGCTCGCATTACGACACAGGTGAGAAAAATCTACTTTTATTATTATATTTTATTCATCGTAGTTTTTTTATGTGATGCGCTTCTTTTTATTAATATTATTATTATTTTTTTTGAGTGTGTGTTGGTCCTCCACAAGATATTATTAACACTCAAAACATTTCCAAACCTCCAACCTTTGCATTCCTGTCTGTGGTTATGGTTGTTTGTGTGTGTGTGTGTGTGTGTGAGTGTGTGTGTGTGTGTGTGTGTGTGTGTGTGTTCCCACAGTGGCCCTGTTACATAACATGGCTGCATGCTTGCCCCATAGCATTGTTGTTTACTCCATGGAGAGAGGTTGTTGGCCTGCGAAAGGTCTTCAGGACGCACTGAACAGCAGGCAGAGCTGTAGGAGACGATGAGAACAACCTTGACACAAAGGCCGCCCCGTTGATTTCATTTCATGGATGGGCTTCATTTCGTGTCACACTGCATTGAAGCTGTAGTCCAGGGCAAACTTCCTATCTAGAGTCAGAAGGCTGTTGTGTATAAAATGAGTTGCAGGGGGTCCTGACGAAGGACCTGCACGAGAGATGATCGGGGTAGTTCTGCGCAGATGTGAGGGAAAAAGAGCGTCTCGGACATGCTGTGTGCTGAGCATACAAATAACGGTAAAAAAAAAAAAACTTCTTCAAGCGTGTCATGCCAACATACAGCATCCAGGTCCAAATTGACCTCCGTCCAGAGCTTTTTGAGATACAATGCAGGTTTTACCACGTGTAAGGAAGCAGGGAATTTATCATCATGCCCCGCACGGTGATTAATTCTTCATCAGGTTGAATGCTCAATTCCTGAGCACTTGTGTGCGAGAGGACGTGTGGTTCATCGTGCATACACTTGTTTCATTAGTAGTGAATCTGGCTTTTCAGTAATGCTCTATTATGTAAACGCTTCCTCAGTCCTGCAGACAGAATGGCTCTGCAGTCCACCTGATTAAACTGCATTGCCCCTCGTTTGCCTACCGAAGGGAGTTGTAAAGCCAGCAGCGCGGCTCCCTTATCTTCATGAAAGCTGTTCTATGTTGCCTTGCTAAAGCAGCCTAAGAGTTCATTCTGGTGGGAAGGATTGGCTTGATTAAATTGATGAAATTGGTCCGAAGCCTCTATCTCAGTGCCCCCTCCCTTCCCTTTATGCTGAATTGCTGTAGGCTGCCTCCTCAGCTGCTGTGATATATGTTTCATAACGCGCCTGAGTCAGTGGCAATCTGTTACAATGACTGGCCCAGTAATGGATCTGAGAATTGATGTTACCATGGCAATATATAGTATATTGTTTATATGGGTGTCAATCAAGAGACCAGTGATTTTTTGTGTGTGTGTGCAGGTCTCAAATTCTTTGCAGAAGGAAAAAGAAATGCCAGAGTGTCGTGCAAATTAGTACCATAGAGTAAATATTTTATAACAGTTTTCTTGAGACTTCTGTGAGTCGTGCTGTGATCTTGTGGCTAATAGTGATTTCGATAGCCTGCATAAGACTTCTTTATGGAATATGTAGATACAGGAGTGTCTATTCTACCTGTAGAATCACATCCATAGAAATGATTATTTTATCCCTCTGATGCATATCGAAAATACATAGACAAAATGGCATTCTATCTGCTTTCCAACATTCCAACACATCAGTCCTTTTGCTGACGCCAGAAACATCTCTTTAGGTCTTATGGTTAAATTGTGGTTCAGCGAAAGCATTTTCCTTCAAATTCACACTGAAACCTATTGGATACTATCACAGCACGGTTGATGTTGTTAAAGAACATTAAGTCATTCAGGCTGGAGTTTTCCTTGGGAAGTAATAAAAAGCCAACAACAGAAAACCCTGCCAACATCGCAGATCTGGATGGAAACAAAATCACAGAGTGGTGCCTGTAAAAAATGGAATTACCCCAGTAATGTTGCACAAATGGGATTTAACATATCAGATTCAGCCTATAAAGTAACTGGCTGCTGATTTGAATAATGAGTTAAATAAAATGAATAAAATGTGCTTACTGAGAATATAAATTAGCTTACATAACCTACTATTAGATCTGTGTTCTGTGTTAACTCTATCTTCTCGAGGTCGAGCACACGGAATTCTCGAAACGCATCCTCGTTCACTTTAGAAACAGACTCATTAAAAAAACCTGACGGTTTATCGCACTTAGTTTCTGAGCTCATGCTGACTTTATAGGACTCTATTTTTTTGCTTTACTGATGGATTAAAACCTAGAGATGGATCACTTGATTTTTTACTACTTAACCTTAAACATTTATTGGCGGACATTAAATGACCCTGTGCAACTATAGGTTTATGTCATCAGTGTACAATAGTAAAACGTTTATCTGGAATAGGTTGAATGCTGAGAAGGCAATTGAATGTCCTTTTTCTTAATGTCAGCTCTTTGCCATGTTGTGGATTTTGAAATGGTCTTTAATTATATCTGTTGTTATATCTACCCCATTCTCATAATCATGGCCTGATACAAAGCAAAAAAAAAGAGACAAATTTTGTTTTTCTCCCATGTGGTTCAATAAAACATTCACATTAGTTTTTTTTTTCACCAACATTCCATACAAGAGCATGGATCAATACTAATTGTGGTACTGACGGCCTGCTTAGCTGATTGACCTCTTAATTGTGGTCACATGTATTTCTTAACAGGTTTTAATGATCGATGCCACTGAGTGAATGGCTGCGCCCACACTGTGAGTTCTTGTGCACATTTAAAAGGGACAATACACATAATGGTTTCCCCAAAGACACCAGCTAACATGCATTTGTGCACGCATTCCTCAGATGCATCCAAGTCTGACATCCTCTTTCATGAAACAGAAATATTGCAACGCTGCTTTTATATTGACCCCCAAACGAATGCTGCTTACTACATGCACCATACTTCTGAAACATAATTACTGATCATAAATTCTACCTTAGCAGCTGACTTCTAAATTATTTGCACTATTGATTGTGTTATAAAATGTCCACTGTAACAAAATAACCAAGCTTTATGAGATATATATTGCATTACTGAACATTGGTGCATGCCTTTTTCAAGCTTTAGTATACCTGTGCAGAATTTCAGCACCATGGAGAGTGGATTCACTCGGCACCTGTCCTGGCAAAGAACAGATTTTCACCAAAAAGTACTTTTGAAACGAAAAGCTTTCTGTGATTTACAGCTTATATTCAAAAGAATAGCAAAAACAAGAAAAAGAAATCATGGCCTTACTTTGATTCATTAAAACATAATAACATCCCAGCAAATTACATCAGTCAGGGGGGGAAGTATAGATCTAGATCACTAGATATTAACCCAGCATATCAAGTGTTGTTATTCGTTCATTCATTCATTCATTTATTCATCTTCTACCACTTTATCCAACATCTCTCTTGGGTCGTGGGGAACCTGTTTATTTCTCCTCCATCTTCGGGCATCAAGGCAGGACACACCCTGTGTGAAATGCCAACCCATCGCAGGGCACACACACTCACATTCACACTCACATTCCCACACTAGGGACAATTTTTTCAAGGTACCGTTCAAGTGTTGTTATTCATTGTTTTATTTTTGTTTATTTTTATTTTCTTCAAGGTGATCTATTTTTTTTACTGTTCCTCATGCAAAATTGCTGAGCTCTAAAAGAACACATTAATACTTATCTATCATGAGATCAAAGTTGTAAATATGTCTTCTTTTGATCGCAATTTAAAATGCCTACAGGTATTTAATAAATACAAAATGAAATTTGCCTTGCCATTCCAATCCTATTGGAGGGGATTGTATATTTTTAGGCAAAAGAATTTGCTCTATGGCTTAGACTTCTTAAAACCTTAAAATACTAAGGTAATGAAATGTCTTGCTATAAATTACCTTTTCAGAAAGGAGATAAGTGCTTGGTTGTGGAGTTAAGATGTTCAGCTTTTTCATTTGAATCATCCTTTATTGCGAGAAGGAGCTGGTAGTAGAACCTTTGCCTTAGTAATTCCTGTGGCACTGCCTGCTGCCATTCCTTCACATCTGGTCTTCTGCCTGAACTGGAGCCAATAGCATTCAAAATCATAAATCACTCTCTGACTGCTATATTTTTAAAGTTATAATCTGATTTAAAAATCTTTTTATACTCCTATTAATTGACATAAGTCTTGTATTCTCTCTATTTTTCCCCAAGGTAATAAAGACTAATGCAGAGTGGTTTCTGCTAAGACCTGAAGCTCAGGACCATGCCAATACCATAACACATCAATGCTAATGTAGTCTGGATAAGAGAGCAAGGCTTTTAAAAAAACGTCTTGTGGGCAATAACTTTACATTCACTTCTAAACAAGAGTCTTCAGAAAGTCAGAGTTAACAAATTATTTCGACATTTGTATTCAAAGTATATTTACTGGGAAAAAAAATCATCATGAATGTGCTACTGCGTAAAGATGAACAGGGACAGTAGGTGGAATTTATCAGTATCAGTATCTCAAACATTTTCTTTCTTTCGTTCATTCAGGTATTTTTGGATCAGTTTTATTTACCAAAATATAATAATATAATATAATATAATATGTAAGGGGGCACGGTGGCTTAGTGGTTAGCACGTTCGCCTCACACCGCCAGGGTCCGGGTTCGATTCCCGTCTCGGGAATGTGTGTGTGGAGTTTGCATGTTCTCCCCGTGCCTCAGGGGGTTTTTCCCCGGGTTCTCCGGTTTCCCCCCGGTCCAAAAACATGCACGGTAGGTTGATTGGCACCTTGGAAAAATTGTCCCTAGTGTATGAATGTGTGCGTGAATGTGTGTGTGTGCCCTGCGATGGGTTGGCATTCCATCCAGGGTGTATCCTGCCTCAATGCCCATAGTCGCCTGAGATAGGCACAGGCTCCCCGTGACCCGAGGAAGATCGGATAAAGCGGTAGAAGATGAATGAATGAATGAATGAATGAATATAATATGTGGGGCACGGTGGCTTAGTGGTTAGCACGTTCGCCTCATACCTCCAGGGTCCGGGTTTGATTCCCGTCTCGGCCATGTGTGTGTGGAGTTTGCATGTTCTCCCCGTGCCTCAGGTTTTTTCTCCGGGTTCTCCGGTTTCCTCACAGTCCAAAAACATGCACGGTAGGTTGATTGGCACCTTGGAAAATTGTCCCTAGTGTGTGAATGTATGTGTGAATGTGAGTGTGTGTGCCCTATGATGGGTCGGCATTCCATCCAGGGTGTATCCTGCCTTAATGCCCATAGACGCCTGAGATAGGCACAGGCTACCCGTGACCCGAGTGAAGATCGAATATAGTGGTAGAAGATGAATGAATGAATAATATAATATAATAATGAACTCCTTAAATTAAACACCATTTGTGTTTAAATGTCACCATGCTTTTGCACAATAATTTGCTCTTATTTAGAAATAGATTATAATATCAAATGTTTGACAAGGAAAAAAGAAAACTATAAAATGAAAGTGTAATTTTTTTTGCTCCATTGGTACAGAAATAACCACACTAATCAAGGTAACCCACCGAACATGTGAGTATAGGAATCATAGATAAACATGAGTGTGTGAAATTATGAAATTTATGACATCCTGTTTTGATCAGGAATGTAATGTCAGTGAACCCAGCAAGCCAAGCTCAAGCTTTAGACATTTGTTCTGTAAGTTATGAATGCGGAATATGTAGAATCATGCTTTGATTATAAAATTACATGGCACTTGGAAAAAAAAATGCAAATAATGGAACTGACATTTTCTAACTGCGATGTGTATGTCTCTGCCATTGCTGATTATCTGCGAGACACATGTTGTTCCTGGGGAAGGAACAGTTGTGTAAACACTTCAGGCTTCCTCCTTCCTGTGTGTGACTTTTACCACAAACAGGGTGGAAAAACTTATATTCCCTTTAGTCATATAGAAGCGCCACTGTGACCACAAACACTGGTTATAAAAAAAAATAAAAGTACTTCCTCAACTAAGTGAAGACATGCTGTGAACAGTCTGCCTGCATCAGCTCCAGAACTGCTGAGCCATCTGTAGCCACACAAGCCACGACATCCAATGGTGTGCATTCAAAAATACATTGTTAGTTTCAGTTCTACGTTATTGGAGACAGTTTCATTTTAACGCCGTAGGGGAGCGATGGCTTTGGAGAAATCATGCTACGGAGTCAGATAGCAAGTGCGCTCATCACGGTGAAACAGACAACCTGTTGAGTTGCCATCTGTGCTAAATGAGCAGGAAAGAAGAAAGTGCCACGTCACTGTTATCACTATTATTTCCACATCATCCAAACGGGATATTGGCCATAGTTCATCCAAATATTTTATCCCCATTTTCTGGGACTGAGAAGTTAGCTTTGGACTTTCTCTCAGTGCTTCTCGTATTTCACAGGATCTGGTGCTTTCTCTGCTTTAAACTATCCTTTACCTATCCCTTGTTGACAGAAAAATTGAAAATGCTTTCCTTCCCAGGAAGTGTTTTTTGGCTGTTTGCTCTCTCCCTGCATCCTTAATATCCTGGGCTTTAAAAACAAATCATATGTGCATTATTATAATCCCATTTAATACCACATCCCATGTGTGGAAGGAATCATTCACGAATGTCCGAGCATTGGTGTTAGTGCTTCTCTTTACATGCTATCTCCAAGGCCACTGCCAAAGCAGAGACCAATACATTCTGCCCTACTTAAGCCCAGAAAGGTCAGTTTTGCCATGAGGTCTGCCATCACACTGCATTGAGACACACTCGAATACAATACTGTTCGAAGCGAGAATGGAGCAGGAACAGGATTAAAAGAAAGAGAGAGAGAGAGAGAGTGAGAGAGAGAAGGTGAATTGTGAATGGTACATATTAATGTATTAATGCTTCAACCATGTTTCTACTATTAGCATCAACCTTGATATCTTTGTCCCACTCGGTCTCTGTATATTTTCCCCTTGAGCACTTTTGGTGTATTTTGGTACAACTCCATTTTGTAGCATAAATACCTTTTACCCAGACTGCAGGGCAACACTCGTATGTTTATTTATTTATTTTACAAGCGCGGTATCATAACTGCTTTGTTCTGTGACACCACTGCAGAAAAAAAAGACACACTGATGGATGGGTGTGTCAATTCAGCAGCCCTTTGCTGCTCTCTATGCGAGTGTGTCAAAAGCTCCTGCGTGTTAGAACTGCATGGACTGTGTGCTAACCTACAGCATAGGATGAGGCAATGGTCTGCTGCACACCGTTGCCACGACAACTCATTTCTTTTCCTTGGGCCCTTGAGAGACCCCACTCTGCCAAAGTTCCTGAATAGACTTCTGCTTCTTCAAAAACGGAACAGGCACCGGGACTTTTATGGGTGGAGTTTGTAACCCCTATTCTATCGTTTCGATGTTGCAAAAGCAAATATGATGGAAGTAGGGACATGTTGTGTCATTTTTCCTTGCTGATGATTGGCTCGTTATGATATAATATTTGATATTTCACTTTTTCTTCATTACTTTTTTCTTTCTGGTTGGAAATCAAATGACTTCAATCTGAATTTATTAACAATAGCTATTGTGTCAAAGCAGCTTTACAGAAATCCAGATGTTGATGTGTTTTTGGTAAGCAAAAAAAAGGCATTATGGGAAAGGGAAACTCTCTAGATGAAAGAAGTATGAGTGAAGCAAGTCAAAAGGGACTACTATTAGGGGCCATATATTTTATTAAGTTTGCATGACTGTCACCTTCAGATGAGATTGCAGAATGATTATAGACGTTGCACGGGAGTGGAATATGACTTACAGCTGGAGTTGTGGGAGGCGTTTGGCTTTGCTGTAGACAACAAGGCTCGTAATGATGAGCCTTGCTTAAGAGTTGTTGATTAAGGAGGCGGTGGGTGTGGATACACTGTCATGAGGAACGGAAAGGAGGAGTTTAAGGTGCGGACTTTCATGCTAACTTCCATTTTTACCCCCCACCCCCCCACCATAACGCCTTTTATTGAGTATTTTTTATAATAGATTTTACATTCATTCTGGACCTTATTTGGTTTATTGCCTGTGACAGATATTGCTGTGCATATGGAGAGCACAGGCCAAACTGCATGAGCTTTCCATTGGGCCAAACTCAGAGAGCATGACAGAGTTCTACCACATATGTGTCTATGTCGATCCATCTGGCAGTTATTTTATTACTGGGTTATTTTTCTAACATTATTTTGGACTATATTGGATGATATCTTAGCTTGTCTTCTCTTTACCTGGATTGCAGTAATTGTTTTGTGGCTCTCTTTGCATTTTCTGCAAGTTGCAGCCATGCAATGAACTGCCTGTGAGATGCTGTGTCCTAGAGTGATTCAAGTAGACCAAGTGTTCAAGTTCCCCAGCATTATTAAGTACTTTAAGGCGCTGGGCTAATGACCTGAAGGTCGGAGGTTCCAGCCCCAGTATTGCCAAGCTGCCACTCCTGGGTCCTTGAGCAAGGCTCAGTGCTCCAGCTTGGGTCAGAAGCAATGGTCTGACCCCAGCTTCCAAAGCAGCTGGTATATGCAAAGAAACAATTTCACTGTAATTTCCACTATTATACAAAAATGTGTTTACTTATTTCTTATAATTAAACTGCTAGGAGCAAAAAGGACATACATGTATCTAATGTGACGTATTATTCTACTGAAATAATATTCTCCTGTTACTCCTGGATAAAATAATATGTGTGGAGTGGGGGTTGTGCCAAATCTACACCGAATGTCAATTCAGTATTTCCTTACTGTAGCAGTGGCACTGATTAAAATGAAGTTTGAATGAAAAAGGGCATGCCAGTAAAAAATAAAACGGGCCTAATCTACAGCCTGCCAATTAATAAGAGCTAGCATTAGGGGGCGTTCCAGGCCTCAGACATGAGGTCATTTATGATTGTGATGAGCTGTGTGATAATGCTGACGTTATTGATCGCAAAGTAAAGTATTTCCTCTAGGTAACAAATACATCTTTTACTGTGCATATGGAATTCTCTATCACAGTAACAGGGTGTCACTTTATAATCTTTTGGAAATCTTTTGGTCGGGTTTTAAACAGGCTGCTTTGTTCCTTGACCAAGTCCAGGGAAAGAGAGATTTGAGTCACAGTGCTAAGATGTGTAGTAGCATAGCATTCCGAGTCTAGTCTTAGTTCGAGAACTATCATACTCTTACTCACCAACCCTACCCAGTTTGCAGCCTGTATGTCCTTGGAGAAGATCTGAGTCCTGGTCTGTCATCCACCATAATGTATCGCATCACTCATCACAGTAATGCTTAGTCTTGGACAGAGGACACCTGCTGTGCGTGTGTGTGTTAGAGAGGGCATGCAGCAAAGATGATGAGAGAGAACTCTAATGAGAAAGAAGAAGCCAAAAGGAGGTGAGTGAGAAGCCCTTGAAGGCCCAGCTGTTAATGCATCAGCAGAAATGTGCTCAAGTGCGATGAAGAAAAAAAAGAGAGAGAGACAGAGAGAGATTTAGGATGCTGTGAGAGCCTGTCAGAAATGACAGGGTCATCTGACCAGGCTGTTACCATGGAGTCATGGGAGTGAGGTGAGGGAGCATGTGTATTCAGATATCATATTCAGCTGTTTACAAACAGGTTTGTCTGTCATGTGCATACTGTTTCTCCAAGCAAAAGATTACTTTCCGGACAACATATTTACACTTGGAACCATGTGTGTGTGTTTTTTGAGGCTTTTGCACATTTGCCAGTGCACCAGAACCGAGCAAGATTGTACACCATTTGGCTGTATATGTGTGTATTCATTTGTCTAAGCATGTGAGACTGAGTGTGACTTTACTGTCACATTACCCACTCTCACTTGCCAGCTGGAGGCTTAAATTGAAAACCAGATTAAATCTGAACGCTGCAAACTGTGATATCTGGCCCTGCAGCTTTTATCTCAACAACCTCCGACCACCCCCCCTCCCTCCCACCCCATCGGCAGCGTGTGAAAAGGCTAGTGTGAATTTGGCCGCAGCTCCTCTGTCATCATTTATCAGCACACAACTACTCAATCTCTATTATTAAATGCCTTGTTTACATACAGATATTTACTACTTACTAAATATGCCAGGCCATGGAATATGACTTTTTATAATATGTGTTTTGTTATATTTGGAGTATTTATTTCATACTTATGTATAAATTCTGTACCAGGGATCTTCTGGCAAAATAATTTTCCAGATAAATATAGCTACATGGAATTCCAAAGGTCTGGAAAAGTTTATGCTATGCTGCCATGGTGGATCTACTACAGAAACTGTGCTTGTCTTGGAAAAATGGAGGAGTCTTTTTCACGTTTTCTTTTTCCGAATTCTTTTCAATTCTTTTCAACTTCCACTTCAGCTGCTGAATTTACTACAGTTACTACATATATATATATATATATATATATATATATATATATATATATATATATATATATATATATATATTCATTCATCTTCTATCGCTTCCCTTGGGTCATGGGGAGCCTTTTCCAATCGCAGGCGTCTTGGGGTGTCAAGGCAGGATACTACACCTGTATGGGGTGCCACACACACACACACACACTCTCACACCCACATTTTGGACAATTTTCCAAGGTGCCAATCAACCTACCGTGTATGTTTTTTGGACATTTTTTGGGGAGGAGAAACAACCGTAGAAACCGGGGAAAAAAAACCCTGAGGCACGGGGAGAATATGCAAACACACACACACACACATGGCAGAGGCAGGAATCAGGAATGGAGGAGTGAGTGATATATATATATATATATATATATATATATATATATATATATATATATATATATATATATATATATATATATAAACCCTTTTTTTAGTAATCCTCTAACAGGGTTAAACATCTAGAGCAGAGCTATTAATTTAGTTTGTCATGGGGGTCCAGATCATGAAAAGCATGATCCCTGCTTAAGAAATGTATCCCCACAGCTGCCACCACCATGTTTCACGGTGGGGATGGTGTGTTCAGACTGATGTGCGTCTCTACATGTATGTTTTACATGTATGCCAGAAATTTACATTTTAGTCTCATCTGACTACAGCACCTTCTTCCACTGTCTCACCGACGTGTGGCAAACTGCACACAGGTCTTCTTAGAATGTGTTTTGTTAAGAATGGATTTCTTCTTGACACTCTTCCATAACAGCCAGATTGATGGACAGAGTGACTAATAGTTGTCCTGTGGACAGACTCTTCCACCTGAGCTGTGGCTCTCTGCATTGTCTCCAGAGTTACCATGGACCGTCTGGTTGCTTCTTGGATCAGTGTTCTCTTAGCCCTGTCAGTATTGGTGAATGTCTTGGTAGGTTAGAAGTTGTGCCATACATTTTCGGATGATGGGAATGAACAGTGCTCTGTGAAATTTTCAAAGATTGGCATATGTTTTTATATCCTAACCCTGCTTTAACCTTCTCCATAGTTTTATTCCTGACCTGTCAGGTGTGTTCTTTAGTCGTCATGATGCAGTTTGCTCACTAATGTTCTCTAACAAACCTTCTCAGAACATCTGTAATTATACTGGGATTTAAGTACACACAGATAGACTCTAATTACCAATTAGGTGAATTCTAAAGGCAGGTGATTTCACTGGATTTTATTTAGGGGTATCAGAGTAAAGGGGGATGAATATATATGCACGCCACACTTTATTTATTTATTAAAAAATCTTTAACACCATGTATCATTTTCCTTCCACTTCACAATTATAAGATTTTCACATAAAATACCAATAAAATACATTTAAGTTTGTGGTGAAAAAAGCATGAAAAAGTGGAAGTATTTAAGGGGTAATTATGTGGTCATCTTTATTATTAACAGGAAAGGTACAGCCTAACAAACCTGATAAAATTTGGCTGATACAACTTTGGATTTTAGTAACTCACGATTGATTTTCTTTTCATATTTCCTCAGCAATTTATCAAACAGTAGCTGAACCGTGAAGATATATGAGGCAGAACAGCTGTGGTGCATCAATATTAGCTAAAATAGCCACTTAGCATTCAGGCTCTGAATGCTAAGATCACATTTGTCATTTCCAGACCGGTTGATTTTACTATCTGAGCGGAATGGTAAATGCTCTGAGCAATTTCTGATGGAAATGTTTTTTTATGAATTTTTTTTTATTATTATTAACACTAACTAAGGATTAGGTTCCTTCCTAATCTTTTCACAAAACTTCTTTTTCTCCCTGATTGCGTTTCCTAGTGTAGCAGCAATAGGGAAAGACAATTTGCAGTTCATTTAAACTATTCTCACCATGGTCTTTCACGGGAAGTGATGTGATCTAGTGCTCGCACACAACAGCCACAAAATCAAATCAACCACCAGGAGGCACATACTGTTTAATAGAGTTTTATGAAACATCCAGATAAACTGACCTGAGAAATGAATAGACTCTAAATGGGCCACAAAAGTGTCTCTATTCCTTGTGCTAGAGGAGGACACAAAGCTTCTTTTCATGCTGCATTGCTGACATTTCCCAGCATTTAAGTCAGTCATTGTTTACATTCACCATGTCTCCTTAGAGTCTTGAATATTCTTTAGGATTCCTTTATATATGTATAAACATAAAGCAAGCTGACCAGAGTATGCCTATGCTTATGGTGTAATGACGGGTGCTTCTCTGCCTGGGTCCTGTAGGTGGCGCCCCACTGAGCGAGCTGTCATGGCCATCCTCTCTTGCTGTGGTAGCTGTCTCTTTCTCTGGCCTCTTCACATTCATCTTCCTCATGCTGGCCTGTTTGTGCTGCAAGAAAGGAGACATCAGCTTCAAGGTGAGTGCGTCCTTCTTGCTGACTCGCATCTAACCGGCTGGAATAATTAGAAGTGGATGAGAGCTGAAATGAAATGAAATGGTATATATATATATATATATATATAGAATATATATATATATATATATATATATATATATATATATACATATATATAGTATATATATAATATATATATATATATATATATATATATATATATATATAGATAGCACATATATATATATATATATATACATAGTCCATATATATATATATATATATATATAGTATATATATATATATATATATATATATATATATATAGCATATAATATATATATAGATATATATATATATATATTATATATATATATATATATATATATATATGCCATGTATGTGTGTACGTGATATATGTAGATGAAGATCCTGCTTGATTTATTTGTACAAATGCAGGAATAAAACTAAGAAATAAACAGAAGAAAAGAGAGAAATGAATGAAAGTCAAAAATGAAACCAGACCAAGAATTCACGCCAGGAATTTCCGTGCATTAAAAGGATTTTCCTTTAAGACAACGTGTGGCAATACTGGACATTTGGTAGACATATTTTATTGTTGCATGCAAATAAATCATCACGACAGTACGGTTTCAATACAGGCTTACCAAGACACATTTATTATATGGTATTTGTGTTATATAGATTGTTTCTCTCGTGCACTGGAGCAGTATAAAATGATGTTGGATATAGTTCTGCAACTAATGATTACTTTGACAATTGTTTAATTGGACATTTATTTTTTTTCTATTAATAGGATTAATGTTGGGTTATTATAATTATATAAAACCCTAATTCAGATAATTAAATTATCTTTTATTTTACACATTTACTAAGAGAAGAACAGAAGGTAGCATGGCAGAATAGCTAGCAGTCCTGTTGCATAAAGGCAAATTGGGTAGAGGGAAATGTCTGGGACATATTCACGTGTACAAATAATTTTACTCACACGTCTTTTTACGATCTAAAATAATAAACATAAACATTACCCGCTTATCTGTTCCCAGTTATTTTTCCTGTGATAAACACTGTTCTGCTTTAAAAGTGTTCACCTAAACACAATCACTAGTGATGGAAAACAAATTTAGAGAGGAAATAAATTAATAAACAAATAAAAGATCCCTACTGAATAATAAGCTTAATAGAACACGGCGTTGTTGGGTCGAAGTTGAGCCAGCTGCAGTTCCACACACTTGACACGATATAATGAGACGTCGCATAAACAGCATCTGTGTTTATTCTGATTTCACATATTGGTGTAATGAGTGTCATTACTACAACAACCCTTTACAACAAGCACAGTTGCCCCAAATGCAGTAGATACAATATATACAATGAGTGTGTGTGCATATATATATATATATATATATATATATATATATATATATATATATATATATATATATATATATATATATATATATATATATATATATGTGTGGTGTGTGTGTGTGTGTGTGTGTGTGTGCATGTGTGTGGGTGTGTGTGTGTGTGTGTGTGTGTGTGTGAATTTGAAACCAGATAAGATTAGAAAAGAGAGCTAAAATAAGTCAGAAGAACAATAGAACAATATCAAAACTTTAGGGCTGTGCCTGTCATCTTGATTTGGTGTAGTTGTAGGTGTCAGTTCTCCATAGAGTTTTCACTTCTCTCGCATGTGCAAAAAATGATCAGAACATAGATGAGCATTTGCTGTTTGGATGAGGTCACATGATGACAAACATGAGTTGGTGGATTTGGTGTGAACTGAAACTGGAAAAATAGGAAGTGTTTCTGTTCCAGGACATGAGTAGGAAACTAAAAACAAGCAAAAAAAAAGCACTGAGCACGGGACTGAATGGTGATTGGGAGTTCGCGGACTTTCCTAACTCTAGGTTATAATCAGGATGAGGAAACAAAGCAGGCAGCCTCGCAGCCACAAGCATTTAGTAAGGATGCAGGTGTGGATCGGTGTGTCAGCGAGATAAGGGGTAAACAAGCGTTACCGCCGATTTAGCTCCAGGTCGTATTGGCCCTGTTACAGAGTATGAAGCGTGATGCATCACAGCATGCTTCGCCAATGACAACTATGATACACTAGTAATTAAGGTATAGTGATTTCATTATTCTGGATCTCTGTGCTCCTCACAATTGTTGCTTAAAAGAAGTGTCTATTAAAGCTGCACTTGTGTGTATTCATACTGTAGGTAGCAGGTTTATCTCTGGCACACCCACATTGCGTGGTTTTGTGACAGCCCTTATAATAGTGTATGGTATGCTGCGGACATTACGGAGATGCCACAACAATGTCTGGAGGAGAGGTTCGTATGTGTAGGTTCTCTTTAGAGCATTAGTCATAGATTAGTTAGTTAGCCAGTGATTAGAAATGGACAGGAGAAGAGTAAAAATGATAAAACAAGAGGGAAAAGCACAGGATGCGAGGGGGAAGGGAACGGAATGTATAAACTGAGGCTGAGTCTCTCTGCAGTAGTATTTTCCGCCCCCTCTTCCTCTGCTCTGAGGCTGTCTGCAGCTGCTTGTTCTTTAGGGACTGTTAGCGGCTTCATCCCCTTCTTCACCGATCATTAAAGCATAACGCACGCCAACCGAGATCTGCGAAGACTTGGTTTCGTACACCATTAGGACATATTAATCCAATGGATGTCTTGTGAATTCAAAATGCCAAATTGCCTAACATACTAATAGTATTTTTTATGACTTGTGTTTTTGGACAGATGTAATGGTATAAAAAGTGGAGTCACAACTAACACATTCCTGAGATTTTATTATTGTAGTTAAGTCGTTGTGTTATTATGTGTTATTCGATTTTTACGTACATACTTCAAGGCATTGTTTTAGCTGTATAGGGAGTCACCTGGCTGACATAATCTTCATGTGACTTGTCTGTGGTTGCATATGTGAGAAACCAAGAAACAGGATTGTTCTTGTCAGCAGTTTTTGGCCAATATGGGTAAGATAAAAAAAAAAAATTATATATTATATATATATATATATATATATATATATATATATATATATATATATATATATATATATATATATATCGCTTTGGATTACGTTCTTGAGGTGATGAATATTTACAGCCATATAATGTATCAGTTACTGTGAATTAACAAGTGAGTGTTTTTTTTTTCTTCACTTATTTGGAGATACTATATCTTGGTGCAGCAGGGGGCTCCACTGTTCAGTGTGTGTGCGGGTTCATGTTAAGAGGGGGAGGCTGGACAGTTGCAGAGGTGATTTGCAGGTTGATTCTGTAGGAAGCAGTTCCTCTGTATAGTTGTTGTATGTGCATTCATGAATGCCTGCTTGTTTTTTGGGTCAATGGGAGCATGTGGAGAATCGGTTAAATAGAAGCTTTATCTATGTCTCATCAGCATAGGGAGGCGAGAAAGAGAGGGCGAGGGCGAGAGAGAGTGAGAGAGAGAGAGAGAGAGAGTCCAGTAGGTCACAGATTTCCAGCACAGCCTCCTACTCCATCTGTTCCTCAATGCATAAAAGTCTGTCTGTTGAACTTCCAAACACGAGAAAATGATTACATGGTGCAGTGCGATTCTATAAGGCAGAGAGCGACATTAATTACTGTGGTCAATTTCAGTAGCAAAGTTTACTAATGAAAAATGAATGATCTCATTAATTACAATGATGGTACTGGCTGTAAGTGTGATGACAAGGAAATTAAAGGCTCTCCTCAAATCCACTCCTGAATTTACCACCGAGTCAAAGAGCAGGACGAATTAAGTGGGCGAATCTGTCAAAATATTTAGCTAAAAGATGCTCTGTGTACTGTTATTAGAACAGATTAGCAAATGTTTATTCTCTGTGTCCGATTTGAAATAACTTATATGTTTGTCAGAAAATATTGTATGGTGATTTTACAGACTTATGCAGATACTCTTATCCAGAAGTGTCTCCACCTAGTTCATTTGATTCAGGATCTTAGTATACAATCAAGCTAAAAGCCTGTGAGGGAGGGGTTAGCTCCATTTTTGTTCAGACTAGTGCTCGTATATGCTATAAACCATTTCTTGTATATTCAAAATGCTGCGTATTTAGCAAATACTTTGACTCATTAATGAATGAATGCATGGATCACATACTGGGATTTTTTATTTTAAAAGATGGTACTCTAAAGTAAATAAAAACAAGGAATTAAACACCACTGGATTTCAGTCAGGATTACAGTATACACTATAAATATATTTTTAAACACACACATTCTTCTCTAGTGGTAGTGAAATAGCAAAACCAATCCTTTATTCTAAATTGAATCCTTTATTCTAAATACATTCCAGAGTTTCACCTGTGGCGGACAAACATTGTGAAAGCTGTGAAGAAGAAACAAAAATAACAGTGACCTACAAATACAGTAGCAAGGGTGAAGCCGTCATATGTATTCTCGAAACATGCAAACGAGGACGTCAACTGAAGAAAAAGTCCAAAGTCTAGAAAAGGAAATGATCTGCTCATGATCCAAAACAAAAACAAACAAAAAAAAGCTTGAATGATGGTGGCAGAGGTGGTGTCAAAGTTTGAGTTTGCAAAGAAGCTTGTAGAAAAGGCTCCTTTGCCTTAACTGATGATGTAACTCACACTGGTAGAAATAGACTAAATTTACAAAATCATTCTATCAATTCTAACGTAGTAAACATCATCATACAGCAAGTCAGTGGCCAGAATGCCAACACAAGAAATGATGTCATCAAGGGAAACAGATGAAGAAAGAATCTAGCCCAAACATGTCCCACCATGATAATTACCCCTGTGGCCATAATCAGTGCCCTAACTCTCCACATTTTCTTGTGGCTAAATAGGCACAAATCCCTACAGTCACAGGCCATAAATCTAATGAAAGGCTGTTCCTTATGAGCGAAGGCTGTTCTACAAAGAGATGAGCCTGATGTTTAAGCATGTACGGGTGTATTAACCATATAGTGGTTATATGTGAATCTAATGTATATTTGTGTATCATCATTAAATAGGTTTTCTGTTGTGTATTTGTCTTGTTCAGGAGTTTGAAAACACCGGTGAGGATTACCAGGCAGATCTGTCCACTCTCGCCTCCTCTGGCTCTCAAGACGGCCCAGATGTCTATGTCCTGCCCCTCACAGAGGTTTCACTGCCTGTGGCCAAACAACCATGTAGATCAAGTAAGAACATGCTGTAGATTAATGTAACGTGTTCCAATAACAATGATGTTTCAACATTATATAATTTTATATAACAGTTAAAAACATTACTAAAAAAGATTTTAAATAATATATTATATATATATATATATATATATATATATATATATATATATATATATATATAATGTTGTCAGTGAATGCATATTTTCTCCAGTGTAGCTAACACAGTGTAGATCTTTGACAACAATGGCTTCATCTCTTTTTAATAGTTTTAAATAGTAAAAAGTAAAGCTTTTTAAAAGCTTTAACTATCAAGCTTCAGAGTTTTGGACGTAAAGGTTGATTTAATTTGTGTACAGTTTATGTTACAAAAAAATATCTCAAAAGAAATCATGTCTATTTACTTTTTGTAATGTTTTTATTAGTAGTCGACCCACCTCTTCTATAGTAGCTGGTAGAGAAATTAAATCAAATGATGTAAGTATTAGAATTTATTCCCACCGTCAGTCTAAATGATGTATAAAAAGTCAGAACCAATTAGAAACAGGTTTTTTAAAAAATGACATATTTATGTGCAAAAGGGTGTGCACATAAATATGTCATTTTTTAAAAACCTGTTTCTAATTGGTTCTGCACCCTTTTTTCAAATTGAACACAACAGTGAGATTATTCTTATTAACCCTAAATAAAGGCCAGATGTTTCTGCAGGATTTTCTTGATACCTTTTTGTCGAACTGCAAAAGCAATGGTCCATTAAGAGCTCACATATGATGTGCAATACTTTCTGATTAGATATTGATCAAAAGTGATTTTCTAAAACATTATGGCCCTAAGGCAACATTAAAGAAGCTGCAAGAATATCTGACAAGTACTTATTACTCTCTGCATGTGACAATAATCTCTTTTATTCTTCACAAGTCTGAGCTTTAGGGTAGTGAGGCTAGACAAAAGCCCCTTTTTACATACACAGAAACACACAAAATCCAACCTCAACTAAATCACACCAAACCAGACCCTGTGGCTAAATGTGTTATGGTATGATGAGATGTCCAAACGGTATGTTTGGTACAAAAAAAGTACACTACCAAAAGAAAACAGTGTAGTGTGTTTGTGGCAGCATTATGCTTTCGGCCAGGACTGGGCTCAATAATTATTGGCTTGCATCAAATACCAGTGCAAAACCTTTAGGCATCTGCTAGTTAGTTAAAATTGACTCACTGTTTTTGAATAATCTAGTCAAAGATCAGGCCTTATTATAAAAAGAAAGAAAGAAAATAAAATTGTGTGGAATATCCTTACAATTTAATGCATCTCAAACATTTTTGTCAGACTGACTATTACCCAAAATATGACTTGTTACTGCCAACAAAATTCAAAAGATTCTACGTGTGTGTGTGTGTGGGGGGGGGACTTGTTTTTCTTGGTGTGCAAACAAGTTATTGTATTTTTTTCCCTTTAATGGTTAATATTATTGCAGTTCATACATTAAAGGTGGGAAAAGCTCTAATTTATCTTAGTTATTTCTTTTATTTACTTGACAATTACCTCCATTTTAATAATGGTGTGTCGATTTATTAAACATCCACTGAATGTTGTAAATATGCACATAAATGCATTATACTACAATGTATTAAATAATGCACATTTTGCCATCAATTCCTATTTTATTCTGTTTTCAGAGTGTGCTACCGTTATAAATGCTACAGCCAAACATGTATGATTTGTATATAACACCGAGGCCTAAATGTGATTTTATGTGTACTAATCTGATGTGGAATATAACAGCCATTGTGCTGTTGCATACTTCAGCAATCTCGAATCTAACTGGGAACAGTGGTGCGTCTGAGTGTAGCAGGGACACACTGAACTGGTATTATGTAGATTCTAGTGTGGAATAGTTTGTGCATGTCTTTACTGGCCTTTGAAGACCAGGACCTCTGTCCGACTTTGCAGGGGTTACATATGTCGGGTTGTTTGCCTTCTCACAGTGAACACTGGAGCAAGGAGATGGCTGCCTCAGAGAGCTGGATGCACATCTGTCTGTTGCATAACATGCAGCGAGACTGGCCCAGAGGATTGCGGCGTGGCTTGAGAAAGCCATCTGAAAATCAGAACTAGGAAGCGAAGATAGAAAAACATGGAAGCTCAACCAAGCTTTGCTGTTGCTATTCTCTGGTTATTTGAATGTCCAAATTTGGATCTTTTGGGATTTTTCATTGAAAAATCAGACTATAAAGCAGATTGTGCCTGAGTGGGAATGTGTGTCTGTGTGTGGTGCAGTACATCAGATGCTCACTTTATGACTCACATGCTCAGTGTGGACTACGGAGGGGGAGCAAGGAGAAAAAATCGGACTGAAGCAAAATCCTTTAGAAGGGAAGCCAATAGGATCCTTCCCTCCCGTCGTCTATAGTTACAGCTATGTGATTGGTCCAGGTGTTGCAGATACTATAGGGGGGGTGGATGTGGCTCCCCATTAAACCGAGCAGTGTTTTGGTTACTGTGATGCCAGATCAGGCTTTTTTATTGTGCAGATTTTCTTAAGACCGTTCAATTAGAAATGTTGAAAAAGAGCAGAAAACTGATCAAAAGAAATATAATATACTTTCATAGACAGGTTGGATATTACATTTCAAAATATTTGCTTAATTAAAATTGAAAGAAAAACTGAAAATCTTATCTCTATATAATTTCGATAACTAGGCATGAACACTCGCTGTGTTTAAATGTTTTTTGGACAAGAAGAGATTTCAAAAGGCGGTTCCCATTCTGGAAAACTTTCTTCTTGAACTATCGAGGATATAATGGAAAAGCTACTAAGACTCCAATGAATGTGCTGAAGTTCAGAATTCTTAATAAAGGAACACGTGAGTGTAGGAAAAAAAAAAGAGTCATTGCCCTCTACTATAGTCCACACACTAACCACTAACACATTTTCAAGTAAATGAATTGCAATGTGCCAGTAAATGTGGACCCCTAGACATTTTGTGTGGAATGCAAGAATATGGTATGGAATTGGGATTTATAATCTTTTGTAATCATTATCTCAATAACTAACAAATGTTACTTTTATTTTGTAATTAAATTATGTCATGCTGTTACATGTAACCAGTCACTCCTCAACACTGGTGGTGGAAGGCTCTAGTTTAAATGTGTGATCAGGCTGCCACTGCAAAGTTTTGTATATTCTCTTCCTCCCAATATGGCAAAATTCTATTAGGTGACCTTTTTACACTAACATCTGTCTGTGTGTGTGTGTGTGTGTGTGTGTGTGTGTGTGTGTGTGTGTGTGTGTGTGTGTGTGTGTGTGAGAGAGAGAGAGAGAGAGAGAGAATGCGCCATGGGTTTTCCTGGATATTCTCCAAATCAACTGTGACCATGACCAGGATGGAGCACTTACTGGAGACGACTGAATGAAGGTTCTACTGAAATTTAAATTAGGAATAGAACCTTCAAATTTAAGTCTCCAACAACAGAGAATAAATCAATACAATCCATTACGCATGCAGGTCATGCAGTGATAACAAAATGGCATATCAGTCTGCAAATGCAACGTCCTTACATTACTCGAGCTGTTGCTCCTGACATCCTATAAATGGTTTACTGCCTTGAACAAGCTGAGCTCAGAGACAAGAAAAACTTGCGTTCCAATGGATAAACTGCACAGATATTTGTCAGACCACCCCAGACATTAATGACATGTAGGTTTACAAAACAAAATGGGTCTACCGCTATTACAACACGTTACAGAATTGTCACAATGAGAAGAAATCATGGGGTTGATGTTCCACAAAAATGCGTAATCTAATCCGACTCTAGCTGTAATGCATTTTTAAAATGGCACAAGCTTGGTGCTGGCCTTCAGCGGGAATGCCAGTTGTGGGGTAAAGAATGCACAGCTCCCAAATTCCACTCAAATAATATACAAGAGCCAGTTGATGACCACAGTAGAAAAGAAAAGAGAGAGATAGTTGTGTGACTGGCCCGGACTAGGGAGGAGGGGTGGGGGGAGGGGTGGGATAGGCTGTTATTACGGTGACAATCCAGGCTCTGAGGAGTAGAGAATGGGCCTTGTGTCCAGCCTGGTACTGGGGTACCAAGCGGCATCACGTCCCGCACAAAGGCAGCAATTTTGCCATAGAGAAGAGCGTGAGCGGCTGTGAGTGGCTGGAATGAGTGACCTCTGGAACACTGAGGAGGGGGAGGATGGGCCACATCACTACAAGTAATACAGGGAGGGAACTGTAGGAGGGGACAAGGCAATAGTGCACAGATAGGCTGTGCGTGTATGAGACGGGGTCATGTGTTTGACAGAGGTCCTTCTGGTGCTTACAGAGCGCTGTTTGTTTATCTCGGCCCCCACAGCACTGTTGGGAGACAGGGACCTGGACAGAGACAGCATAGTAAAGAGAGGGCTATTATATGCTTCTTGTGTCACTGCTGGAGGATTTGGGACGTCAGACACATTCTGACATGCGTAGCGCAGAGAGAGAGAGAGAGAGAGAGAGAGAGAGAGAGAGAGAGAGAGAAGACGCCCAACAGAAACTAAAGGATGACGGAGGTCTTAGCTCTGGGCAATCATTTCAAGATCATCGCACTGCTGTACATGCCATCGTCCAGGCCGCAGTTGCAGCCACAAGCCATTTGGGAATGTTGAGGGACATTGTTTGGAGGGACAGGATGTCCACTGGAAAGAAAATGAGTAAGAAGTGCATTCCTGGCTGGACGAGCGCTCCGAGTGTTCTTGGGAGTCAGACTGGCTTGACAGAGCCAGCGCTGCTTTTCTACTTCCTCCCTGAAGACCAAGCCCTGGATTTCTGCTATGTAGTGATGACTGCTATTTGCATCATCTTCACCATCTCCGCTAGCCTCTTCACAATCATCTGCAAATGTTTCCTGGTGTGCCATTTCAGGGAAAAAAGGACCTGCTGGACCTTTTATTTTATAGCTTTTTCTTTTAAGTAAGCATTTCTATAAGCAAAAATAAGTACCTTTTTATTAAAAAACAATGTTCCTGGTTTGAAGATTTGAACTGCCAGTTGTGCTTTTTTTCTCCATGATGCATTGTTCATTGTTAAACAAGGCGCATAACCTCTGTTTCCTGAGACGGCATGCTTTCAATTTATGATCTTTCTTCCTTTCTCCTTATTTTAGTTCAGCTGCTGAAGTCAGCGGATCTTGGACGCCACAGCTTGCTTTACCTAAAGGAGATTGGCCATGATTGGTTTGGCAAGGTGAGCTTTCTGAAACAAGCATCATTTTACAATGAAAAGCTTTATAATGCAGGGTTCGAGCTCTCTCATGCAGCCATGGCACACATTCGATCTACTGTATTATAAAACTTGTATAAAAAAACCCAAAAAACAGGAAAAAAAAGGGGTATAAGGACTCCACATAGTCGTTTCTAGAGAATGTTTACTCAAGAGTTTGTGGGTGTTTCTTTTGCAGGTTTTTCTCGGGGAGGTGAATGCTGGACTGAGCACCACACAGGTGGTGGTAAAGGAGCTGAAAGCCAGTGCCAGTATACAGGAGCAGACACAGTTCCTGGAAGAAGCTTTACCTTACCGGTCTGAACTCATTGTCATTATCATTTTTCACAATATTGTCTCTTAATTATTGTGTAGAGTTTACATAATAAACGTCACTATATACTTAATTAAATTTTTTTTAAAGAATAGGACTTGAATAGTGAAATGTATATGTATAATCTTAACAGTACGCTGCAGCATCCCGCTCTCCTGCAGTGCCTGGCTCAGTGCACAGATGTCACACCCTATTTGCTGATTATGGAATACTGCCCCTTGGTAATTTCTCACAATCATGTATATACATTTATATGCTTTGTTCAACAAGGCTCTTGTATGCAAGTTGGACTATAAATATACACACACCTAGCAGAGTTCTGCATTTCCTGCCAGATGTTGTGTGTTTTTGAGGGAATGCAGCTCCCTCTGCTGGTCAGGATAAAGTCATGTTTTTTTCAACTGACTGACCAGGGTTCTGGAATAATTCAAATATATGTTTCGAAGTGCAGTATATTTACCGCGGATTACAGCTTTGCGGATGAGTAGTTCTTGCTTGGTTTTCAGGGTGATGTCAAAGGATACCTCCGTAGCTGCCGGGCGGCAGGTTCAGCCACCCCTGACCCGTTCATCCTCCAACAAATGGCGTGTGAAATTGCCTCCGGGCTTCAGTACCTCCACAAACATAATTACATTCACAGGTGAGCAAAAACATGCCCGTCTTGTTAGCTAATTCTCTGGTCCATTTTGTCGCAGGCCAAAGTGTGGATTTCAGCCGGTCTTTTTGGTCTCTTCTTGTAACAATATCCTGATGCTGCCTGAGTGCCTCTTACAGACTCCAGCATCAGTGATTTTGTTGCTGGAGGTGAACCTGTTGTTCTTCAGAAGCTCTCAATGGCATTTAAAAAAAAAAAAACAAAAAAAACAAAGTGGTGTACAATGATTAGGCTTAAATTGCATATTAGATTTGAAGTGAACGTTTAAATTCACTTTCTGACTATGAACGCCTGTGTATCCTTAGTGACCTGGCTCTCAGGAACTGTGTTCTTACTTCAGAGATGTCTGTGAAGATCGGAGATTATGGTCTGTCTCACAGCAGGTACAAGGTGAGTCAGACAGTGACAATTTACTAACGCACCTATTCATTGGACCACTTCAGTACTGAGACTTTGCCCCTGTTTCTCTTAGGACGATTACTTTGTGACAGCAGATCAGATTTGGGTACCATTGCGTTGGATTGCACCAGAGCTCATTGATGAAGTCCATGGCAACTTGTTAGTAGTGGACCAGACAAAGGCCAGCAACGTTTGGTAAGAGATCCCAAAATACAAAATGACAGAATTAACCTACCTTCCATGACACCAGGCTGATTTTTTCCCCGACTTAGGTCACTGGGTGTGACAATCTGGGAGCTGTTTGAGCTGGGAAGCCAGCCATACAGACACTACACAGACAGGCAGGTGTTAACATATGCAGTGAAAGAGCAGCAGCTAAAGCTGCCGAAACCTTTGCTGAAAGTCCCTCTCTCCAAACGCTGGTGAGTCAACTCCCAAGTCAAAGCCACCACTTCACCATGTGCTGCACAATCATTACTCTCCCATCACCATGTACAAAACATACCACAGGCAAGCTGAGCAGTCATCAGTTATCCCGAGTATAAATACCATCAACACAGTGAATGAATTTCTATCAGAGGCTTCCCAAATACTCATTCCATTTTCTCCCTTGTAAAGCCAACCGATCAATACCGCTCAGGTCCAGTGGTTTTTTTTTCCCCTTTTCACTGTCCAATACATCATACATTTAGCTCTTCTGACAAGTTTGTGATCGTTACCATTGTTCTAATTCAATACCATTTATTATACGTGTAGTCAAGAGATTACACTTACACTTACAGAAGTTGCAAACATTGGCCTGTACGAATGAAAATTCTTGATAGCATAATTGTATGGTCCTTATGCACATTCCGTATAGCCATGGTGCTTGTACACCGTTTGCAAACAAAAAAAAACACCTACCGCTTCAGTAAAATAGTCCCAGTATTGATATTCCAGGCCTTGTAGTTTACTTTATTACTCCCTAACAACTGCACACTTTACTTTGTGTATGAGCAGGTATGAAGTCATGCAGTTCTGCTGGCTACAACCAGAGCAGCGGCCTGTAGTGGAGGAGGTCTACCTGCTGTTGAACTATCTATGTGCTAAAGGTACCACTGAGGCAGAGGAAGACTTTGAGAAACGGTGGAACTCCCTCAGACCAAGTCTTGATACAGGCATTTCTCAGAGAAGCCCAGCCATAGAGGTGCCCTCTTCTACGTCCTCATTCCCCCTCCTGGAGCGCTTCTCCATGGTTGACAGTTTTCAGTCTGAGAATGGTGATGAAATACTAACAGTCACTGAGACCAGCGATGGGCTCAACTTTGAGTACAAGTGGGAACAGGCTCGAGCTGAACAGCCATACTGCTCCTCATCGACAAGTGGGCCTCTAGGAAGTAGCAACCCACATTACCAGGATATATACTATCCCCTAAGCAGTTCATCAGGAAGCTGCAAGGGGGAGGGTCTCACTTTGGGTGTTTCTCCATCCCAGTACACATCTGATTATCCAGGTGTGGTGCCAGTGTTGAGTGCACACAGTCCATCTGTTAGCAGTGAGTACTATATTCGCATCGAAGAACCTGTAGAGTGCAATATAAGTGTGGAGGAGGCCACTCTTGACTACAGTCCAGAACTGGAAGCCAGCAAATGTTCCTTCTCCATGGGTGACATGAAAAGTGCTACTGAGGCTCACACAAATGCATACTTATCAGGAGAAAAAGACTCGCATAGTGTCATCAGTGATTCAGATGCTAGTCCAACTACTGTCCACAGGGTGTCGCCACCTCCAACGCAATTGCTGAACCACACAAATCCAGCAGAACAGTCAAGTCAGTATTTTTCTCCCAGTGACCGAGATAGATTGCACTGTGAACGGACACCCTCAGGAGATCAGGAAGCTCCTGTGAAAAGAACCCAACCATCTGATTCTTGTCTTATGCCAGGAAGCTTTCACAATACAGGTGTACAAGACACTCCACATGGTATATCAGTTGCAATGAGCAGCCCCAGTTTGGGACAGTGTGACCCCTACCTTGAAGCCAATCAGAGGACTGCCAATGAGGCCTATTATGCCATGATGGGCAGCTTACCGAAGAATATTCCCAGGCCACACAATATAACTGTTGATGTTGAAGCTGCTGATTGTCTCCTTATGGGCAATGCTGATCCAGAAGATGACATTAAGCGCTTTACCGAGAGTGAAACTATTAACTGGACCTCAAACCACTCCACAAATAACAACACGTTAAACTTTGATGACAGGCAAACAAGGGGGTTTCTTGACACGTATCTTGATGTACACCACACCACACCTTCGTCCAATGCTGCCCAGAGCGTACAGCCAGGAGCAATAACAATCAGGCAAAATTCTCCAAGTAATCCCTCGGACACATTTAAAGAGCATTCGCACATGGAGGCCAATGACAACAACTCCATTTCATTTCCATACACAGATTCATACACAGAGGGTGTGTCCTATATTCAACTCTGCTCTGAAGAGCGGAAGGTGGAAGAGTCATCAAACCAAATTACACATTCAGCCCAGAAGTACGCTCCTCAATTGCATATCAGAGACAGCATGACACACTTCTCTCTAAGGAATTATTCAAGCAGCAATCCTCTTTCTCCCGTAGCTGAGAAATCAGTGACTAAGGACCGAAGCACAACTCCGGCACAAGACATAAAAGTGCAGTCAGCTGGTTCTACAGTCATGCATGGAGCTCTGTCTGAGTGTGTCTCCGAGTGCTGTCATACAAGGGACAGCATCAGCCTGATAAATATTGATGACTGCAGTGATGGCGATGTTACTGAAATAACATCCGAGGTGTTTGCAGACTCTCCACTTGACTTTGCGGAGGTTGAAGACATTAGCGTAGCACACATACCCCTGCATAGAGAGATTAGGAACCAAGAATTTCCTCAGGATTTTATAGATCTCGCTTCGAGCATTAGCCCCTGTGATGCCTTCAGTCCAGATGCTTACCACACGTCCATTCAGCCCAAATCGCTGGACAGCGGCTATGACACCGAGAACAACGAGTCGCCCGAGTTCATCATGAAAGATCTGGAAGGAAAACCGGTTCTCAGTACGAGTATGGAATCGGAGTATGAAATGGTCCTGCAGATGGACCTTGAAGAAAATGATCTGACCACAACTAGCAACAGTTCTGTTAAGCTGACAAGTCTGGGGAGCAGGAATCAATATAGAGACTCCGCTTACTTTTCGGATTACGATGCGGAAAATGAAAAAAGCCCGTGTGAAGGAGGCAGCGTCTTCTTTGACAGCAAATCGGATGATTTCTTTGGAAAAGAACCTTCTATAAACAGTCCTCTTAAGAAGGCTGGGACTGACGGGGACTTCCCAGTGAGTCAGAAGGAGGATCAGTACAACTTTCCAAGCTTGAGAGAAAAAGTGGATAATACTTTGCTGAGTGTCAAACAGTTGTATCTTGACAGGAGGAATATGGATCCAAGTTCGTCTCCTGCACCAAGTCCAGTGATTACAGTGTTGGCCCCGTTTCCTCCCGAGATGGGTGGATGTTTGACCAAAGAGTCTGCTCCAGATGATGGCCTGGGATCTGAGCACTCTGCAGAAGAGGCAGCCTCTGAATGCTTTTCCAGCTCGGCTTCTGAAGGCTCATCCACGACACAGGAAGCCACAACCATGGAGGACCAAGTTAACAGTACTAGCATCGGTTTCTCATCTGCAGACTCCCTGGGTTCAGCGTCCACTATTTTGGAGGTCAAGAACTGTGAGAATGGGAAGGACGGTCCAGACTGCCAGATGGACGGGAAAAACGAGGAGAGTAACGGAGTGGAGGAAAAAGCAGAGGTGGTAGAAGAAGCACGTTTAAAAGTTAAGCAGGATAGTTCTCTGGACAACATTCTGCCCGCCTTACCAGAGAACCTGGACATACCAGCACCCCTGGGGAACTGCGATGAGGATGAAGACACCGATGACAGCGACGAGTCGGATGAAGAGTTGCGCAGCTACAGTGTCCAAGAGCAAAGCGAGGAGAGTGAGGAGGAGTTCACTACTGTTCCGATGGTAGTGGTGAGTGAGCGGAGTAGCTCGAGACACCTGCGAAGCCTACTCAAAATGCCATCCCTGCTCACCCAGTCCTTCTGCGATGAGCTAGAGCGCAAGAAGAAAGCGGTCTCCTTTTTTGACGATGTCACTGTGTTCCTTTTTGACCAGGTCCGTTCTATTACATCTCAAAGCTTTGTGTGGAATGTACTACATCCAAACATAACATGTACTAGTTTATACATTATTACTATATACTGTGATGTAAACGTACTCTAGTTATGAATAGTGACTTTTCCTATCTAAGAAAGTGTATATTTGTGGTCTAGGATAGTCCTACGGGTGAACTGGCAGAATACACTTTTCCATCAGGGATGGAACCAAATGGCCAGACAGCAGAGTGCAAGCATCATCCATCCGAGAAGGAAGTCAGTGACACTGATAATCCTTCAAATGGCACAGACAGTAAGTGTTGTGCACCTCACTCCATACTGCGTATACACTATATTGCCAAAAGTAGGGCACATTTAGGCCCAATTTGCTCCTATAAACTCTTCTAACCTCTCCTCGGAAGATGCTCCACTAAATTTTAGTGTCTGCTTGTGGAGATTTGTGCTCATTCAGACACACAAGGGTGTCAGGTATTGATGTAGGGTGAGACCAGGAGGCCTGGAGTACAGACCTGCATGCTACAGATTTTTCCGCATATGTAATTTTGACCCTCTCCCGCACCCGTTCCTGCCTGAATATGTTATTTTGGCAGGGAATATTTAAGTGACTTCTGACCTTGTGCCTGTATATCGCTTCATTTCATTGCAGTAGATTCTTAACAGTTCATAAAGCAGTAGAAGATGAATGATACACATATGCATCTATATATTTCTTAAGACCATTTTGCAGAAGTCCCACAAGTTGTTTTATTCTCCCACAACATTTACATTTTCAGCATTTGGCAGACACCCTTATCCAGAGCGACTTACAACTGAGCAATTGAGGGTTAAGGGCCTTGCTCATGGGCCCACTAGTGGTAGCTTGGTGGTTGTGGGGTTTGAACTTGCGATCTTCTGGTCCAGAGGCCAACACCTTAACCACTAAGCCACCACCTCCACAACCCTCACACATGAATATATTCCTACCCGCACCCGCATTCGCCATCAAATCTTGTCCCACGCCGCACTCTTTTGCGTTGGGTCCCACAGGAGTGCAGATCTCTATGCTGGAGTGCAGTCAGAGTTCACATTCATCCCAAAGGTGTTCCATACGGTTGAAGTCAGAGCTCTATACAGGGATATCTTCCTCTCCAACCCATGCAAAGCATAGCTTCATAGAGTATGCTTTATTGTGCTGGAACAGTTTTGGGTCTCTTAGTTTAAGTAAATATCATTTTTTATGCTCCTGCAGCCTGGTAGTGGGTAGCTCAGTGGTCTAAGGCGCTGGGTTACTGATCGGACGATCTGGGTTCGAGCCCCAGTATCTCCAAGCTGCAGCCCTTGAGCAAGACCCTTAACCCTTTCTGCTCCAGGGGCGCCATATCATGTCTGACCCCAGCTACCAAACAAGCTGGGATATGCGCAGATAAGAAGTCACTGTGCTGTAATGTATATGTGACAAATAAAGGCTATTTGTCTATTCTATTCAAAGACACCCTATACAATTGTGTGCATTCAGTTTTATGAGAACAGTTCGGGAAAGAAGCACATGTCTGGGCAAGTCAGGTGTCCCAATACTTTTGAGTGTAGCTTACATTTTGCATTCACACTTTTGTCAAATGGCATAAATATAAAAATTAAAAGCTCCACTATTACTCTTAAAAACAACAGATCCTGTTTCTAAGCAGGTGGAACATTGGAGTGGGAGAAGGAATTTGAGTTAAAGTCCAATTCAGCGACATTAGAACCTGCCTCTGACCGGATCGGCACTCCGCCCAACTCTCCAATCAAGCTTCCAGATGAGAAGCCTACGCCCCAGGGTTCTCGCTTCAGTGTTTCCCGTTTCTCCATCACACATGTATCTGATTCAGATGTCGAGTCTAGCGGAGGTCAGTAACACAACCTATACATAAACACTTCCTACTACATGAGACTGAATCTCATGCTCTGTGCTCTTGCCATCTACACGCAGGTTCAGATGGAGACCGGGCGTGAAACCCATCCGAGATCTCCTTCCGGCCTTGATCCGGCTCTAGATCCTCTTTGGTGTTTATTTAAATGTTCTGGACGAGGGTTCTCTGAATCCGGAACACAGTGCCTCATGCTGTATCTGAATTATATTAGCCAACCTTTCTTTGTCATGAGCCAGAGGTTGGCCATGACATTGTCTGTTAAGGACAGCATTTAGAAGAATCTCTAAGAAAAAAATGTTATGTATGCATATTTAAGAGTTCAAATGATTTGCGACATTCTTTATCCACACACACACACACACACACACACACACACACACACACACACACACACACACACACACACACACACACAGCAACAAATCACTTTATTACAAACTGTAGCAACCATAAGGGTATTGGTTTCATTGCTGTACTCCTCACTGGCTTACTTACAGTGAACTCATCGCTCATTGGTCAGATCTTCCAGATGCTGGTTTTGACTGAAAAGGAAATGGAAAAAAAAAAGTACCATTCAAAAATCAAAAAGCATTGGAGTTTTCTCAGCTATAACAGGGTCTCAACATGTGCACCAGTCTTTGGAGACCTGGCGGCACTTTTGACCACTTTAAGCTAAATTCCTATGGCTCAGGTAAACTATTGATAGCTGTAGAAAGAATAATTGGTATGGCTTCAGAGTTTTAGGCACAAGTTACTTGTGTTAAATATAATATGCTTCCTCAATCCCCCAACCCGAACCCCCCAGTCTCCCCCCCAGTCCCCCCATCGTGCTGCTATACAACCCCGAGGATGTGGAAAACATGACATGAATGCACTTTCTTTGTTGAAGCCCAGAACTCATGTGCAAATTTGTGTTCCTGTCAGGATGCTTGTCTTGTCTATAAATGACACATATGTATCCCCGTCTTATTCCTGTCACTAATGTTCACCTTTATATGCAAGTGAGCGTTCCATGTCGGGATCCGTTAATATCGGTTTTGCGTACGTCGCATTCGTCACATTATTGTATCATTAGTATCGGCGAGCTATAACGACTCAGTGCTGTGATCTCGCTCGCCACAAACGACTTCAGTAACACGGCTGTATAACTGCCTTAACAAGCGAGAAACACACATCAGATCCCATCACTTTTATTGCGCACTAACACACCCGATTCAAAATTTTTCAAGGACAACTTGCCAAACTCCAGTGGCTGTAGACTGCGATGTTGATTTGCAAGTCGGTTAAGATCGCTTTTATGCAAGAGATTAGCTTTTTCACTTTTCACATCCAATCTTGGAAAAGGAGTAAAAATGAAGGAGTAGGCTCTAGCTTTCTAAAAAAAAAACAAAAAAAAAAAAACGGTTCTACCAATCCAAAGAACCTTGTTTTCTAAGAGTGAATGATGAAGATTACGGGGAAGTAACACCCAAAAGATAACTTTCAACATCTTGTGATACAGCCTGAAAAAAAAAAAAAAGAAAGACATTTATTTTAAACGGTCTCAACCCGACTTAGTGTAACAAATAGGTGACTTAATACCTTTGCAAAAAAAACAAACAACAAAACACAATAAAAATACAACCATGTCAAATAAAGAGGCTCGTTACAGCCACTGGCAGCTCTCTGAACAGCTCCTATAAGCGGTACCTCATCATGCTGGATATGTGTTGTTAGAGAAAAGTTCCCAGAGCATATCAGTATAACGACAGAACCAGAAGTGCACAACAAAGCACCTGTCCAATAAATGCCTGTGGACTTCCTGTCCCTCACATGCATTTGTTTATTTTCAGTTACATGTCTGTGCTACTGAACCGACACCAAGTTCTTACTAATGTACTCCCCCCCCCCCCATTCAAAAAGCTGTGTTAACATGGTCTTACTACAGCTGCACCAGTCACGCTCAACCCACGAGCCACATCTCTATTACTGCGCCAGTAACAAGGCATCAGTACCCAGTCCTCTTTAACAGGTCTATCGTAAGCTCCTGCAGCACTGTACTGCTTTAGGAACACATATCAGTACTTTATAGAGGACACATAGACGACTGTTTCGAGTTGCCAAAGTGACACCTGATGATCAGGAGCTCAGTGAATCATTCTGTTACAGTACAGTGTGTGCTCGTGTTTGTTCCTGCACTTGTAGTAGAACCATGGCTTTCATTTCAACCCACTCCATGCTGACTGTAGTATTCCAAAAAAAATAAAAAATACCATGAAAATAAACAAATAAATCAAACAATGTATTCTTGTGTGTCACATGTGCAGATGTATCGAAGTGAACTATCGAAGTGAACAGGGTTTTTGTTGCGGAACACCATCCAAACTTGCTATCTAAGCTACTGTACAGTTACAGGTGACATTAAGAATTGACTGAGGTGTGTGTGTGTGTGTGTGGTGTGTGTGTGTGTGTGTGTGTGAGAGGCATGTGACAGTATAATCAAATATCAGCTGAAGGTACTTGGCAGCTTTCCCAGTTAATCACCTGCTAATTTATAAATAAGTACATAAATACACATGTACATAAAGTGTAGCAGTAAAGTGTCAAATAGTGGAAAAATAGCTGCTATTATTATTATTATTATTATTATTATTATTATTATTATTATTATTATTACCCCAACAGAACATCAGGAAAATTGTGAGGTAAAAGCCATTCTTTTTTTTTTTGCTTTTTTTTTTTTTTTTTTTTTAAACACAGCTTTAACATTTGTGATCCACATTTGAGTTTACACTTTTAAGTAAAATGCATGCTTAGTTAAATAAAATAGAAAATAACATTTGTATAATATTTAATTAAAAATATATAATGGATTAAAATGCACTTTATATCTAATATTATATATAATCAATTAAATTGACTAAGTAAAATGAAGTGAATGGAAATATTTGATGAAATAGTTTATGATTGAGTGTCTTTACAGATAATATAGAACTTTCTAAAGACATGTTCTACTTATTTCAACAAACATCTTTATTCATTCACTCCCTTGATTTGGGGAATAGTCAGGATTTTCTCCTTATAAGGGAAATCCTTGAAGCAAATGCTAAAGAATCCTAACAGAAAATCATGACACTATTGTGATGAATTATTTAGCGTTTTCAATATAAATCTTATTTCCAATATGACGTAAGCAGCCAGAAGTGACTTCATATCTTCTGTTTTCAAACAGAACCACCGTCAGAGAAAAATAAATAAAAATGTTTGTGACGATATTTTGTTGCAGCAAAGAATTCAATCCAAACGGAATTTTACGGAGAGTCCAAAGTGATCATGTACTCAATAACCATCTCGATTTTATCATTTTATTTCACAAAGAAAAGAAATATGTATAAGTAAAATAACATAAATAAGAATGAACAGAAGACAGACGAAGCCAAATGGATGTGACATGTTAGAAAAGCAGAGCATTTTTCCACACACACATTCATTCTCCACCTCCTGTATTATTCCATTCACACACCCACTGATGCTTACAGTGTTTAATAGTACACTCAATTAATACCTGGATACACTACTGCATAAACACATCAGCTTTCAAAAGTAAGTAGGATTTTGAATTACAAGTTGCAAGGCTTTAAAGTAACGCCTATAACGAAATAATAAAGGGAAAAAAACGTCAATGAAGCGCAAAAAAAAAGGATTTAAGCTATTTCTCACAATTCACAATTCTTTTTCTATATGATGTTTGTATTCAGTACAGAGCATGAAATGCCCTGTGGATTGGAGAAAATGTCTCTCACACAATCCAAGTCCACTCTGCAGGATTGGGGGTATAAATATAAAAAAAAAAAAAAAAGAGTGATGCAAATATACAGATATGTGTATTTTTCTTTTATTACCAAAGTAAAATAAAGAAGAAACAATAGTGCAACAAAAAGTTCCCAGGTTGATCCTGAACATGGGTGTCTCTGCATCTACCTAGTGTGACTTTCCTCCCCATTATTCATTCAGTGCCCCCCCCCCCCCCCCATTCAGATTGGCCCCCCCCCCCCCCCCCCATTCCCCCCCACCTCAAAATGTGTGTGGACGTCTGGAGACTTTACATTGTCTTGTGAGTTTGTGTGGTTCCCTGCCATAAACCAGCACCAATCCCACCCCCTCTTAGGGGCCACTTAATGGACACTTTGTGCCCATTAATCTTGTGTAATGTCTTTAAGACCCCACCATGATCCTGACCAGAATAATCATGCTTACTGTAAATGTAACTAACGAGCAAATTGTGAGAAATATATTTACATTAATTGTACGTTTCAAGCTGTGCTCCAAATCCCACCAACCTAATCCTGAAGTTTTATAGAAGCTGTATTCATGTAAAAGGAGAAAACAACATTTGAACATCAACGAAACATTCAACAATTTGTGGTTGTCTATAATGAAATTAAAAATGGAAAAAAAATAAAATAAAAAGCAAGCGGCAATAACAAAATATATCCCCGTTACACATCAACAGCTGGACCTTTTATTTTTCCCCCGAAAGCTAGAACGCAGTAGAAGGCACAAACCCCTGTTGCAAAAATACAGTGTACAAGCTTCCCTGCCCCGAATCATACAGAGAACCTGCTAAAGCTATTCTCTGTATTGAAGCTATACAGATGAGTGCAGTGATGCTTTCGTGGCTGACGTGTCCAACAGTATAAACGCCCTCCAGATGGCGCCTTTGCCAAGGTACAGTTACATCTACACAGTTGGAGAAGGTTTTTATTCACTGCGACGGGTTAACTCGGCATTAGAGGGTTAAAGGGAACGCCCGAGAGCTGAACGACACCGAGTGATCCAAACGGATCAGGAGCTCAGAACCTTTAGAAACTGAACCACCGGCGCCCCCCCCCCCTACCCAAAAAGCCTCGATTTACAGCAGCTATAGCGATCGCAGAGGGGAGCCTTAATTACAGAGTGAAACTATGATCACTGTTTATTCAACATCTAATAGAAACCGGAAGCTCTAATCTTACCCCAGCTAAAGATGACGAAAGCCTAACGCGACAACAGATAAATAAAGGATGAAGAAAAAGAAAAAAAATAAAAATCATTAAAATAATCTATCGTTAACAATAAGCTTTTCAATATAGCTATTTCTTTCAGAATAATTTCTTAATTTGACATCAAAACCCTTAACCGACACGTATGACCGTGCATCGGCATGACGCGAGCGAATCAGCGAATCCCTGATCTAGAAACCCTTCCCACAGACACGGCTAGTTTGTCTTCGGAGCAGCTCCGAGCGAAGCTGACATTGGTGCAGGACTATACAGCAGTGTTCGGGAAAGCGATACAGAACACGCATTTTAATTCCTAGAAGCCCCGGTTGTGGAACCCGGGGTTTTATCTCCAGATGCCATATAGAGTCTGAAGTATGTGGCTTAAGTGTATTGTTTCAGGGTTGAAGAGAGCAGGCCCGTGAACAGGCTGCGTTAGTAGAAGAGTTGAGCTGTGTGGCCGTCCATCAAGCTCGATCTGAGGTAGGCCTCCAGGGTGCGGTCACTGAAAGAAGATTGGGGGAAGGGGCAAAAGAAATATTGTCAGTGTGTGAAACGGTGGCACGCGGACTTGCCATTTACTTTACTAGCAGGCACATTTTCAATCTATGCACTAAGTGAATTTGGAAAATATACAAATAGTACTGCTGAAAGGCATACAGTGATTCATTTGACATATACTTATGAACAAAAGTAGTTTGTTTTGTTGTTGTTGTTTTTTTTCTATGGAGGGTGTTTTTGAGCAAGCATGCAAATGAAACAAGATGTCATTGACTAAGTGCTAGTGTTGTACATTTTGTTAGGCATTGAAAGGCATGCATTAGAGTTAGATTTTGAGTTACCTCCAGTGCCAACATTTTGCCTCCATGAAAACACCACCTTCTGGCAACCAATGACCTGTCTGATTGGCTGGTACAAATTACACCACAAGGAAAGAGAACCAACCAGAGAGGCCGGTGACAGAATGAAGGAAATAAAAAGTAATAACAGAGAAGCCCCACTCCCCAGTTATACGCCAGACAACCAATGAGAGCAGAGGGGAAAATGAGCGAGAGGGGAGGACATGATTGTTTGGCTGAGCAGCGATGGAGGCAGGTGACTTACGGAGGTCCTGTACACTCAGAACCGGGACAATTCAGGACCCAAACTGGAAGGTAAAGAGAGTCCATGGGTTTGTACCGGAGCTCAGCTCAGACTAGGACTATGCATGGCTACACGTCCGATTTGTTAGTTTTGTGTAGGATGGTGGGAGGTTAACTCATTTTGTGGCATGGTGTCATTTGCACTGGCTCAGATGGATGAAGGACATTCCAACCCTATGCTCACGCATGAGTAAATAAAAACGGCTCTACGATGATGGCGGGGTTCAAAATATAGTGTAAAATGAAGAGTCTGCCCATAGCAGTCATCCAATTTGCCGTCGCCGAGACACTCTCACACGATCAAATATCTTAAATCTACCATGCGTTCAGAACCCTGTACTTAACACAGCTAACCTTAACCTCTAAACACAGCTCACACAAGTACACAGACAGCGTTATCCCACGGTGACCAAAAGTCACAAAGACACAAACATAAGCTTTCTTGCCCCAACATACACACACACACACACACACACACACACACACACACACGCTACACAAATAGTAATCTATTTGCATTGCGAAAGGGATCTGATACTGAAGTTGGTGAGTGGGCATTAGATGAGATAAATATAATGATGTAGTGCAGGAATGCAGAAACACACACCATGGATTCAACAGCATGGCTTCAAGTTAACAATCATAGAATTTGAACAAGTGTTTTATTAATATATAGATATATTTATATATTATATATATATATACTTTTTGTAAAAATTCACAATACATTCAAGGTCAACATGTTGCTGAAGTTCCTCCATAGCATGCATTTTTCATGATGGAATGTTTTCTGTATACTGATTTCTGTGCATTGTAATTTGATTTACAAGAAAAAAGAAGAAGAAGAAGAAGAAAAAAAAAACGCAGTTCAAAAGAGACAAAAGGTACAAAAGCACAGCAGGAAAGTACACCACGGCTCCAGAGGATCTGTCAGTTGGCCGGTTCGGGACATGACAGATTAGGACTGAGAACATATTACGGTTTCGTTTTTTGATAGAAATTACATAAAGAGATTCGGGTCTCAGAGATGAAAAGAAAGCAAAGTTGGCAGGGAAGAGAAGCGAGATGCCGTTTACGCCTGGTTGTTTCACGCGTCTCGAGGATTCCGTCCAGAAATCCAGTTATCCAAGTCATTTGCACAGGAGACAGATTTGAGTCAGCAAATCCGTCCATCTATTTTAAGTGTAGGATTTAATCGTATGATTTTCTATACATCAGCTTCTTCCAAGAGGTTTGCAAAGTCTCATTCCTGTTTATAGTTCACCCATTGTTTGGTGACTGCAGATAGATTTGCCTTATTCATAGCCTGCTGCAACCAAATGCATGGTCGTCACCTACAAAACCATTTGGTACCAAAAGGCTTAAAACCTCCTGCACTGTAACCAGTGAATTGGAAACACTGTATTACCTCTGTAGATGTGCAAGTTTCTTATTGCTAGTGGTGGACAAAGTACACAAACCCTGTACTTAAATAAATTAAAAAAAAAAAGGAAAATATTACTCTGGTGAAATTAAAAACGCTTGCTTTAATCTCCAAAAAGTATGCAAGGTACTATGACTTATTAAGGGCATAATGCTCCTTTTATAATTTTTGTACCAAGACTTTTAATCAACTTGTGTTTGTGTGACTATTAATGTTACCCTTACCACACCAATCTAATAGACAATTACAAATACATCATTTATTCCTCTCAAAATGTTGCTCTGATTTGTTGTTTCTGATAAGTATATGAACTACATTTACTTGTCCACCAATGCTTATTGCTATAGAAACCTTATAGAGAATTAAGATTCGAATAGAAGGATTGCTATTCCGATACATTTTTAGAATGTCACTGAGTAATAATATACTACTTACTTATTATACTCGGACAAAAAAAAAAAAAAAACCTATTGCTGGTGTATTGTGTACAACACGCATTGTAAAACAACTGTAAACAAGGTAGAGCACTGACTGAGAGCTCGGGGTCATGCACTGTCCTCTGATTTGAATATTAAATACTGCTCAGTGGCAGCTCTTAAACTAGTATTATCCCCTGTCCCATATTTAAACATTATCCCACACCCATTACACCCACTGAAACTAAGAAAGGACCGTTAATTAGCTGAATATTCGAATGTGTCAGAGCAGGGAAAAACGATAAAATGCGCAGGGCGGGGAATACTCCGGGGGCAGTATAGGGAACTTTTGGCAATTACATTACAAGTGGATAACTGGAGCTGGGTTTGAAATGATATAACAACCAGGTGTAAATGGGATTAGTGTGATTTTCTTCAAAATGTTCACTTTATTTATTTGGGATGACAGCATGTTGTTATAGATTTTGCTATTTTACATTGCCATCGTATCGGCCTGTTTGGACCTACTTGGCATTTATATGTGTCTCAGCGATTAGTGATCTTTAAGAAATAATAAAGGGGAAGTATGGATGTGACTCGAACCCACAACATTAAAAGTGACACAACCTCTGGGCTGCACGTCGCGCTGCTTTAAAGACACGGTGGAAGCACACAACGCTCTACAAAACACAGAGGAAAAAACAAAAACAAAAAAAAAAAAAAAAAAAAAAAAAAAAAAAAACACGCCGCACAACTGAACCATAAAGAGCATACAAGGCTCTGCGGCGAGAGCGAGCTTCAATAGTGCCAGTCCACAGCGTAAAGAAAAAGGACAAACGGCACTTGTCTTTCATGGAAGGAGCGCTGCTTGAAAATATTGACATAGCTTTTGGCACTTTTACATGATGATGTCCTTTAAAAAAAAAATCTTCATCATCATAGAAACACAACAGTTGCAGAACTTGTGCACATGCATGGGGGTGAGGAGTCCATTTGGAGAAGTCCACGGCGACAGCGGGCAAGGCGAAGAGCAGCTCAGTGTCTGTAAAGGTGCGAGGCGAGCAGATGGAGCGCCCTCTGGCTCTCTCTGTCAGAGTCCCCCCCGACCCACCATACGCCACCGGCACTATGGCCCCCGGCGACAACACGCAGGGGAGGAAGAGAGGACAGAAAGGAGGGATGAGAGCGGCCTTCTTCCACTGAAGGAGGGGTGCGTGGAGGCACGTGTTAGGATTGTTTTGGGGGGGGAGAGGGGGAAGTAGGAAAAAGGCTAGAGGAGGAAGGAAAGGGGGGAATCTGGGAAGGAAGGGGTGCAACCCCTGTGCTATCCGGAGTTGTGTCTGTGTCTGATAGCCTGTCTGTGTTCACACTGTCGAAATCAATTTGCCATCGGAACTGTGGAACAAAGAGAGAAGGAAGCTTGCCAGGTCGGACACACTTAGAGAGAAATGGAGAAAAGACAAGACAGCCAAAAGGAGAAATGATAGGAATGGAAGTGATTTTTTTTTATATGGTAGGGAGGAGAGGAGCACTGTTTTAACATGACAAGAGCTCCACAAATGTACTAGATTAAAAAAAAAGTATAAGGAAAAAAATAAACAAAAGCAAACTAGGGTCCAGATTTGAGGTGCATTAGCTATTAGTCATCTTTAGCGTATATATTAAATGCATGGGTTTCAGTTTCGATGCACAGAACTAGTGACAGGAGTGCACAGGATACAGACAATGTGGTTAGAAATGATGCATTGCACATGTTGATGATGCTTCTCTCAGCCCCCAAACCCACCAACTCGCTCAAACACGTACAAAACACGAAGACAACCTTTCAGCCTTCTTCACTCAAACACACAGCATATACAGTAGTGTTTGTTCAGGGGAATATGGGGTATATGTAAACACTGTTTTTTTTTTTTTTTTTTTTTAAAACATCTGCTACTTATCTGAGCTGACAGATGCCACAATGAGCTAATGGAAAGGTAAGTACTGATAAAGACAAGTGTTAAAAGAATACACCTTATTAACAAGGCTGCTGTTTTCACCCTGAACAAGAATTCTAACTCGTTTATCTACTCTAACATTACTGAAGCGAGTGTTTATAATTCATGCTTAGGGATAAACCCAGAACAAAACCCCTAAAGGTTTTGATACCATTCAAATACCTCATGAAAAGTTTTTTTAATTAAGGCTGTACGTACATTACATCCCAAAATGAAGCAGTTTGTTTTTAATTCTGGGGTTAGGGAAATCATAGGATAGTTTTCTAGGAGGGTCTTATGAATTTCTTTGTACATTAAAGGACACGATGTGGCCGAAAAGTCGTTCATGCCTTCACCCAAATACCTTTATTGTTTTACGGTGACATGGACAGGCTTGAATATATTCTTATTTTTTCAGTGACTGCACTAAATTGTCCTGTGCCCTCATGACCCGCATCCCCCCCCGGCCAAAAACCACCCCAAAAATTCTTGTTCCTGGCAATCACGCGGAAACGTACGTGATGAAACGTGACGCAGCCAAAGGGCGACGGCGTATTCCTTTAACTGCTGTTCGATATCAGAAGGATCTCCCTGTGATCGGGTTCACAATTTGACACCTTGTTGTATTTCTTACATATAACACACATCAGTTCCTCCACATTAAATCTTACCTTGTGGCAAAACGACTGTCATAATCCTCAATCGCTGGCTGCAAGTTTCATTAAAAACAGAAACAAAAACAAAAAAAAAAAACATTTCATTGCTCCTCTAGAGTGCACTAAAGCAGAGCCAGTTAAGAAAGTGAGCTTAGAGTTAGTAAAGAAAACTCATGCATTGCTCGGAAACAAGTGCGCTACTCTCCAGCAGGTGGAGCTGATAAGCTTCTGAGCTCAGCTGGCTATTGAACGGACCAGAGTCATGCAGAAAAAGAAAATGTAGCAGAGAAATGTAATAGTTAGCAAGCATGCTTGTGTGTGTGTGTCGGTGTCTAGGTGCGTATGGTGTATATGTGTGTGTACCTGTGTGAAGCCAGCCATGCTGTAGGGACGTGGGCGGTTCTGTGTGAGGACTCTGAGCCAACAGACGGGCGGTCAGACCGTAGTCAGGCATGGGCAGAGACGTGTCGTCTCTCTCCAACAGGTTCCCCGTGCTGCTGCTCTTCCCGTGGTGTAGACTGAAGGAGAGTGCACAATCAGCCCAGACTACTCAAGCCCATACATGCACCGCTGGAGTTTGCTGTAAGCTTTTATTAAATTAGTTGATTTGTTTGTTTTTGTTCTTATTTGAATGCAAAAGGTGTCACCCAAAACCCAGATTGATTTTTTTTATTTGCTTGTCTTTTTTTTTTGCTATAAGGACAGAGCACCCAAGCAAGAAATTCCCCAATCCACTTAAAAAAAAAAAAAAAAAAAAAAAAAAAAAAAGCAACGACTATAAAAGGCAAGTGCACTTGGTTTATGTCAAACCTCTTGGAAACTATACAGCCTGAGAAAAGTCTTCCGAGTTTTGCTGTTATAAAAGATTCACACCAAGTCTTCCAGAAAATGATGAGAACCCTCTTTTTTTTTTCTCTTAAGTGCAAGAAGCCACCAGGGTACTTACTTAACTCGCAGCTTGTCAGTGTCGCTGTCAGGTAACACTCGTGTGTAGGAAAAGGGGAACCAGCCTCTCCTGGGAAAATAAATAAATTGATAAATCCGCAAGTTCATTTTTAGTGCTAACCGGTAATACGCGAAGGCGGTTCGCGGGTTTTGTTCAGTCATGTTCCAGCTTTAAGTAAAAACAGGTTTTGGTCTGTATTCCCACAGTGCGAGGTCTTACATCTTGTTCTTCTCGTTCTCTCCATAATGCCAACCATCCCGAGCCTCAGGCACCAGCAGTGTGATGATGTCACCCTCTGTAAAGCTGAGCAGTGTACTGTTGTCCCCAGCGGCATGAGAGAAGATGGCTTGGACACGCGAGCGCCCGTTCTTCTCCAGTCCGGCCGCCATGGAGCTGGACCTGGGCAGAGTTCTTGTCTCTCCTTAAAGAAATGACAGACAAATGTGAGATGAGGATGATAAAAAGCAGGTGGGATTTGACTTAGTAACAAATGTGACAGGTAATTGAGAAAGCAGTCCTGTTTCGGTTTGCAGGATGTTTGGTTTCGTACCCACGGTGGCCTTGCTCTTGGCAGGCTGGGGTCTGCGGACAGGCAGGGTGTTGGAGTAAACCTCGCTGACCTGCCTCTGTGGCTGAGTCTGGGACTGAGGCTGAGGGGAGGCGGGTCTTCCCTGAGACACACCCCCTTCAGCCCAGTATTCCTCTCCTTGCATTCCGGTTGTCCCATTGACCAAAGACATGCCATCAGGCCCCATCAGCCTCTGAAAATCATAGCAAAAAAAATAACGATTAGGCCAATTATGCTCTTGCTAGAGGCACCATAACGCGTTATAAATATAAAGGTGTGAAATTACAGGTTGAAATCACACACACAATAAAATGCATTTTTCTGTTTACTGCTTTCATTTTAGAGATTGAGTGAGAGAGTGAGTGAAGGAGAGGAGAAATAAGAACTGAGTGAACACCAAGTGACTGAGTGGGCAAGTTAAAGAAAGAAAGTAGTGAGTAGGTAAGCAAATTGAAGAAAGCCAAAAGTGAAGTCATGAAGTGCATTATTCAGGGATAAGTACAGGAGAGGCAGCCAAGTGAGGAAGTGGATGAGTAAAGCGGAAGGTGGGGGGGTGGGGGGGGTAGAGGCTAAGTGTAAGAGAAAAGAAGTAAGTAAATGAGACAAATAAGAAAGGACTGATTATAAGCAGCACCTACACATTATAGTGTATATAAAAGTATAAGATGTACCATATGAAATGTGTGTGTGTTTGTGAGTGTGCAGTAGTGAGTAGTATATATATTATATATATAATATATAAGATATAATAATATATATACATATATTATATATATATATATATACAAGCGTGGCAAAGTGACCCTTTGTCAATGAAGAAGTCACAATGTCAAGAAATAATTTTAATTGACAAAAGTAATAATAAATAAACATTCTATAAAGTTAACCATGAAAGTCAGAAGTTTTTCAAAAGCTTCAAAGAAGTAAAAAAATAAACTCAGAAACAGGCATGGACAAAAATGAGGTTACATTTTGTGGACCTTTGAGGCAAACTGTCAAAGGTAAGTCAATGAGACAGCACCTCTAGCAGATTTTGGCCCACTCCCAAGCAAACTGAGTTGTGTCCGGGAAGGGTGCCTTTTCCAGACTGATGTTTCAGCTCCTTCCAAAGAGCTCAATAGGATTGAGGTCAGGGCTCATAGGGCTACTTTAGAATAGTCCAATTTTTTCCTTTGCCATTCTTGGGGTTTTTAGGGGGGGTATTGTCCTGTTGAGACCCATGCTAAGACCATGTGCACTGGTAGTACATTTTCTCTAGATTCCTTGATAGTTTGAGAAGTACCCTAAGTCAAGAAATGCCAGACGCAGCAAAGAGCCCCAGAAATAACAGAGCCTCCTCCAAATAGGGAAGTGTTCTTTTCTTGAAATTGACATACACTGATTGCATAAGCAGACACTCCAGTGTTTGTATGTACACAGTGTATATAAAAGTGTGTGTATATATATATATGACATATATGAATGAATATGTACATATATGTGTGTATATGTGTAGGTGTGTGATATTCTGAATATATTGTTATATATATATATATATAACATATATATAGACATATATACACACATATCACAACACACATATATACATATATATACACACACAACACACTAATTAGTTACACAATTAAACACACAACACATTTTTGTCCACCGTTCACGATACATATGAACATAAACATAAGGTTAACATAAGAATTTTTATATATACTTTTGTCAGATATATATATATAGGTATATATATATATATATAGATATATATATATATATAATAAAAATCTTGATCACTGGGTTTAAATGTATATTTGATACTTCATACATTAGGTACATCCTAAGACCAATGTAACATTAATGAGGTTTTGATGCACTTTCCGCATCAGCCAGTCATCAAAGCGCTAAGAATGCATGCTAAGAAGGGCATATTAATAAGCTTATTTACATCTTTCTACCACTCCGAAAGCAAATGACGAAGATCTGGAATCTCTGGAATCGCTGTAAGGATTAGTTAGGCAATGTGTTTCGAATGATGAAAGATTCTGTAATAATGAGATGAAAAGACGGGCCGCTATTGGGTAGGTGTCACTTACGCCTGGGTGGCCCATTAGGGCCGCCAATTCAGGGGGCACAGGCAGAGGCTGAGCGCCGGGGATCGGCTCCGAGATGACCAAGTTGCCTTTAGAGGAGTGCAGTGGGCTGGAGAGAAGCGGGTTCGAACCGGACACCATCTGCTGCACCAGCAACATGGCCCTATCTGGAAGCTTGTTGGGATCGGAGCAGGATTGCTGCCACACTGGGATCTTCTGGGTAAGCAGATCCTTGCCCTGGAGACAGCAATATGAATAAATAAATAAATAAATAAATAAATAAATAAATAAAGCTATGAAAAGTCAACTTTCTTCAGTACTGATTAACTCTGTTTGAATTATGTAATCGAGAGCATGCGTTAGATCAGACAAAAGCTGGTCTTTCGGATTCTGCTGGTAATCACGACGAGGCCTCTCTTTCTCCTCACCTCTTCGCCCTCTATTCCAACATGCTGCAGCGTGGGTGAGGAGCCTGCCTCTGTACCCATCCGCCCACTCCTCGCCCAGTGACTCACTCGCTCACACGAACACACACACACACACACACACACACACACAAATGCGGAGAGCGCACACTTTCTCTACTCTTCCCACACATGCCCCTGTACTGCTACTGGACTTGTCGTCAGGGTATTTCTCTCACTACGTCATGAATAATACCATTATCAGCGTTTAGACCATATGCACACAGAATTCTGCGGACACAGGCGGTTCTTCTTAAATCCTTCTTATTCATGTATCCTAAACGAGGCTCCTCTTCTTTGGTAATTACAGCAAACATAATGCAGCTAAGAGCAGAACGTTGCAGCAGTGAGCTCAGGGGATTGCCATGGCAACTGCTCAAGTTCTGCCAAATGGCCTTTGCATCGCATTGGACAGTTTGTTAGCGGATTTGAAACCGACATGAAGATGAAGACGTTCCAACTCTCACCTTTCCGTGGTAGGCACTACTGTTCTTGGCCACGGCGCACTGACGGTCCACCAGGAAGCAGTATCTCCTGCGCTCCTCTGACAGAGCGGTTTTGTAGCCCTCTGCGATGAAGGTATCCAGTTCATTCTGTTTAGTGGTAATGGTCTCCACATACTGAAAAACAGAGGACAAGCAGTAAGTCAAGATTACAGACGGTAGAAGTCTGGGATATAACTACACCCAGGAAGACGTGTTGCTTTGCATATTGGGTAATATAGAACAGAATAAAAAAGAAGCACGAAGATTAAGCAAATAAACATTGTAAACCCAAGAATTGTATGGAAATCTTGCATAATGAATTAGAGTTTAGAAATCAACATCTCTACTGTGATGAGTGTCATGTGTAGAAATGCAGTCATAGACTTTGAAGTCAAATGACTGAACATAAATACGGTTGCTTGAACAGTTGGAATAGAAATTGTGACTTTTGAATTTCGGCATATGGAAAAGTACCTGTGTGGGGGGGGGGCACTTAACTCGTCTACTGTGATGAGTAATGCTTTACCATGCTCGCGACAAGTGGGCGGCAAGAAAAGTGGTCCAAGCCTGAATGCTTGACCCTACAGTGAGGATATCTGATGGCACCGATATACTGTCCACGTGGGAGGTAGTTTGCAGCATGTTTTGGTTCCACTTGTCACTCTAGAGGGAAGGGGGCATGCAGAATCACAAAGTGACTAGTCATTCTGACTAATCACTTTGAACCTGTTTACCCTCGGCTTGTTCTTTTAATTCGTCACTGTTCGGTGCATGATGCGCCACGATATTTTCATTCAAGCCAACATCAGTACTCCAAATCATAGCCTCTAAAGTATTACACGGTCAAGCCCTGGTAGGACATTTATACCACTGGATCCCTGGAGTGGGACATTAAAAGAGGTGTTTTACTAAATTATAATGGTGTTGACATATATGTTTTTTTTTTAGTGTCTCCAAACCTCTCTATCTCCCATGACACCTGTGTGTACCCTCTGGCTCTGTACCTACACGCAGGAGTTTTCACCTGATGGAAATGTCAGCGCCATTACAGAACTCATTACTGGAAACCGTCCAGGTGTTCCAACACTCAAATGTAATTTGCCCACAAAGGGGTAAAGAGGCCTCCCTGCTGGCTTACATCCGTTTCAATCATATTGCTGTGTTCACCCTGAGAGGAGGAGATTTGCCGTAACGAGAAAAGAACTCCAGACACGCAAGTTCGCCTGGCGTGGAATCAATAGCAAACGAGCTTCAGAGGAAGAAGTTAATGACTGCGCCGGAGGAAGCCAAAGGAACCTGACAAGCGAACCAAAGCAAAGAAATTCTCTTTGGTCAGTCCTGATGGGGTGGAATCGAGTCACTGTGCCTCACCGGACTGAGATTAGCCCTCAGCGAGATACGTACGACCGGATGGAGCTTAGTGTTTTCTAAGCTGAAAGTGTAGTAAACTTTATTCCAGCACTAAAGAGAAAGTGCTGCAGGTGCAGTTCATTATTCCACCACAGGCTGGTGCTAGTTTCTCACCAAAATGTGAACAAAAAGATGACCATTAAGGGGCTACACTGTGCACGTAGGCTGAGTGTATGTGGGCTGTAGGTCTCGCTTTATCCTGCTGGGTGCGCAGGCTGCAAATTAAAAGATGAAGGCTTCCGTGATAAACTGCTATGGATTCAATGCCGACTTGTTAAACTGCACAGTGCGGCGGGGTCGTGTCCTCTACAAGCCCCTGGGCTTTAGGTTTACTGGGAAGAAAAATTCCTGATGCTGAAAGTGAAGAGCAGAAATGAGTCATAGAAATGCAGATAGAACAGATATAGAGTGGGGGGGGGATAGTTAGAAAGATACATGTAACATGGAGTGTATCAGGGGTCAGGAAACAAAAGTGGTGAGCGAGTGTGCAGCCAGACGTGTGCATGACGGACGGATGGAGAAAGATCTTTGAGATGTGACAGCTGTCAGCCACGCTCCAGCCAACCACTGTGACTGGATGAGCATGCAGAGGAGGAAACTCAGCCGTAATGCTGCCTCCACACTCGCATGCCCTTTTCGGCGTTTGAGCACAGCTTCTGGAGAACCAGAGCGTCTCACTAGCGGTTCATGAAACATTAATCCCATGACAGGATCTATCTGACTGACAGGAGTATGACGTTAAAAGTTGAGGGCATTAATTATGCACGACGGACCTAAGAACTTCCACGTTTAACACTCCATCAGAGAGCTCGGGATAATAAATGTGAAATAATATGAAAACGAGGCTTCCTCAGTCTAGCACATATAATAATTCTTTACTGGGCATTAGTAGTAACGGCAAATGACACAGTCACAATCCTGATCCATCACTGGGTGTATGCAGAAATTTAGTCTACATGAATGTTTGGTTAGTATAGCAAAATAATCCACTTCAATGTTCAATTCCTTTTACACTACAACAACTCGCCAACAATTTAGCATTTATTACAGATTTATACAACATTCCATTTATATCTACATTTAATGTTGTGGAACAGCCGCAAGACACAGCAGTTCCTCTTACCAAAATACACTCAGTTTGTCACGTAACATAGGAACTGGAAAACGTCCTCACTAATGGTCCAAAAAACGGATTGACCGGTACAAAGGGTTTACATTGGAGACACCCCTCACATTTTTGTGAACATCTTTTCACGTGACAACACTGAAGAAATGCCACTTTGCTACAATGTAAAGTAGTGAGAGTACAGCTTGTATAACAGTGTAAAATCTGCTGTCTCCTCAAAACAACAAAACACCCCTGGGTACGCCCCTAATTGGAAAATGTCCAAACTGGACCCTAGTGTCAATACATTATGTGGCCAGTGTTCATAATCCTCTTGGGCATGGAGTTCACCAGAGCTTCACAGGTTGCCACTGGAGTCATCATCTACTACACCATGGCGAGGCCTGTTCTGGGCGGAACCTGTCCTGTTACACAGCTGTATAGTCTTTCTTTCTGGGTCTTGGCAATCTTCTTCCAGCCTTTATGTACAGCAACAATTCTTTTTCCAGATCCTCAGAGAGTTCTTTGCTCACAAGGTGCGATGTTGAACTTCCACTGATCAGTATAAGAGAGCGAGAGTGATGACACCAAATTTAGCACACCTGCTCCCCATTCACACCTGAGACAATTTACACTGTTATTCAAGCTGAACTCTCACTACTATACACTGTAGCAAAGAGTAATGTCTTCAGTGTTGTCATATGAAAAGATATATTTACAAAAATGTGAGGGATATACTCACTTCTGTCAGATACTTTATAATTTATTTTTATGTATTATGTCTGCTATAATTGGTATTATTTTCGATCGATTTCTCCACGCTAAACTGTTTCTCAAGCGCTTTCTCTCCACTGATGCTACATGAATCGGACTCAATGGAAAAATATCTGCGTCCTGAGAGTCACATGAAATATAACATGGCAGATGTAGAGCTACATTTATTTTTATAAATAGTTTTAATAGATCTTTTTTTTTCTTTTTGCACTAGGAAGGCCTGATTGTAAAAGGATCATGCGTACGAAATCACTTAAGTAAATTTATGATTTCTCATCTGTCTGAATCAAGGAAATAAAACTTTGTGTGGCATATTAAATTGCATAACATCATATTATTTTTCCATTGCATTAAATAGCATTGAGTTGAATCAATCGGACATCGCAATATGGTTGAATTGTAATGTACAGGTAGCGCTTTCGCAGGTATCTTTAATGCATCATACCGTTGGCTATGGATCAGGATGTGAATTGCATCGGCCTCGTTTATGGAGATGAAAATCCTTAATATACATATACTAGCCATGAAACGTCATCGTGAATTACCTGTTACTATAGAAATGATAACACAAATGCATTAGCCAGAATTATTATCAGAGCTCCAGGTAAAAAAAATTAATCAACACCTTCTGGCCAATCAGATCCGAGCACTCAGCAGCGCTGTTGTATAATTTATGGTCGTGCTATACATGCGACACCACCATGTCATGGGATTACGTTAGAATTTATGCTATTCAGATTTATCAAGAAACTTCAAAGCACTTTAAGCATAGCAAAAAAAACAAAAACACCAAAGAATGCTTTTCAAATCTCCTGATTCATTTGTGTGTGGTGTATGTTAGAGCGAGGGTTAGACATGTCTCTGGGAGTGCACACATGTGCATGGTTTTGCTCCTGTGTGCGTACATAATCCTGAAATGATGCGGATCACCAATCTCCATATGCTTCTTCTTAGTCACCAAATGTGCCTCAGTATGGGCTGTG
>JACRUU010000004.1:14354119-14414119 GCA_030449085.1 Kryptopterus vitreolus | reverse complement strand
ATATATATATATATATATATATATATATAATATATATATATAGATATATATATATATATATATATATATATATATATATGATATAGCTCTGGGAAACAAAAATTGCTGGCTGCAAGGCAAATCACAGTTTTAAAAAGAATGCACTTGTTCTAACAAGTTATTGTTTCTATAGTAACAGCTCATTCACAGGGACTTGCACAGAGACACTCCACATAATTTCGGTCTGGTAATGCATGCTTTGTTAAGATTTATCTAAGGAGATTTTCATTTAATCTTTAGGAAAGGAAGCTTCGGTCAGCATCACTACTTTGCGGTAAAGCCGAATGAGTTCAGAGCCATGAGAAGGTGGTTTTTGTGGTTACTTGGTTACACGAGCTGCACCCCCACAACCATTATCTGCTTTAAGAGAGAAAGAGAAAGAAGACTTTTGGTTCCCAGTTGCTATTTTGTGAGAACAGGAACAAACCTGTTCAGCAAATAAGTTTATTTATCATAGTTGTTGACACTGTGGGGTACCAGAAAACTAAAAACTGGCCATGTACTTATACTGGAACGAAGCCATCTGACTTGCCCTGACGTGTTTTATTCCTTATAGCTGTCAGTGATGATAGAAAAGGAGAGACATGTGAAAGAGAATCTGGAAAGCAATGAGTCATGTAGGAGACCCTTTTGAAATCAGGTCATGTGGTGGTGGTGATGATGGCACAGGGAATGACGGGTTTAAAATGTGGTGACATGAGTGAATTTTTGCTCAAACAATCTTCGACTGACATTCGAATTTGTCATTTGGTGTCGTGGCACAGAAATGTCTATTACTGCTGTGACCATGCCCCGACCTGCAGGGGCTGGTATGTGGAAATGAAAACGCAACTGGCTCAGGAAGCTTTTTACAAAACAAAGCAGGAGGGACTGTTTCCCGCTTTAAATATGATTTTTTAAATCTTTTTGCCATATAAAAAAATTCTAATACATCATTTTGACACCTCCATTACCTCAATGAAACGTATCAGAAAACTTCCGACTCGACACGTTTCCATTTGATACATTATATTTTACTTTGGATTTTGCTGCCAACAGGCTCTCCCATAGCCTCACTGTGAAAATCTGCATATCATAAAGCATATGCAAGTCACATGCACTGCTTTTCATACAGCAATGGCTTGCATGTCTTGTGTGGTAGCCATAGCAACAACAACTCTAATCTGTACTGTCACTAGACCAATGAAGACTGCAGCATTATTTTCTATCCACATATCAACAGAGGTGGGGGAAAAAAATAAAATAAAAAAGTTACCTATAAATAATGTCTTTTGAGCTACTCTATATAGATATTAAATATATATTTTGGTAGTTTCATTCACTAGGAATCGAAAGCAAAAAAAAAACATCACCTTCTGCCATTTTTTTTTAGATACGTTAGTTGAAATGGTGTAATCCCTCTTTCCGCAGGTAACGAGCCAAAGAAGACAATCACAAGGCTATAGAACAGGTCCCCCCCCTCTCCTGCCAGCCAAGAACAACAATAAGAGGTTGCAGCAGATGAAGAAAATGGTCTCTATTCACGTGGCCTATTAGCACGGGTATGATGAATACAAAATACAATGGCCCTCACTGATGGTATTGTTTAAAAAAAAAAATTCTTTTTGCCAATCTGCCTAATTAACTTCAAACAGCGATGTTTACAAGAAGCACCCACCTCGACTGTGTCTTTTACCGATAATGAAATAAAGGCTGGGTGTTTACAATGACTGACAATATAGTACAAAAGCAAGCAACACCCCCCACCCAACCACCCCCCCCCCTCCCCGTTATGCGATTCCATACTGTAGCAGCACCCGGCTCCGTTCCCGCTGCCCACTCGTTCTAAAGATATCTGTGAGATGCTGCACATATCCTCTAATCTTGGTTGAAATGTTGAGTTGAAGCGGTGCAGAATGTGTGAGAATGAAAAAGGAGAGAAGGGAAAGAAGACGGGGGGGGGGGGGGGGGATTTCTCCCCGCAAACTGAAGATGTTGCTGAGTTGTTGTAATATTAACAGCTTGAACTGCAGGAGCCCAGACTGGAGACGTATATAAAAACCCATAAATCTGCTGCTGCATGAAATCCATCTGTCAGTCATTTCTGTTGCCATGAGAATCAGACTGTCTCTGTGCAGTGCGGAAAGCTTCTCTAGTGCAGCATCAGAAGAAGAGTCATATCCAGACTGTTCTTTCTCTATTTAGAGCCTTGTGAAAGTGTGTGTATATATGTGTGTGTGTGTGTGTGTGTGTGTGTGTGTTGAGGAAACTCACAGTCAGGTATCTGGCATCCAGGTCCACTTTCTTCTCCAGCTCTGAAAGCAGCTCAGTGTGGAAGCACTTCAGCTGCAGAGACAGAGTTCAAACATTTTTTTTTCAGCACTCTTATTTACAACATACAGATGTACAGAAAGGGGCCCGGGGCCCGGGGGCCCGGATCCTGATCGATATCATATTATAGAAACCCAGAGGTCCACAGCGTAGAGCACTGAGGAGGGGGGGGGTACTACGAATGCTGAGAAGATTAAAGATAACGCACCATCTCCTCGAGCTGCACCTGGATCTGTCGGTGGACCTCGGCCATCTGAAAGAGCACGTCCCCTGCAGAGAGGACACACACGATTATTCATTTGCAGGACCGGGACAGGAGAGACGTGGAAACCCCCGCCGTGCACGATGGCCATGCAGTCACGCAAGACAAACGAGCAAAACGGACGAAAAAACAAACAAACAATGGAACATAGATCGACAAAAAAAAAACAAAAATTAAATAAATAAATAAACACCCAGACCAAGAAGAAAAAAAATAAGTCTTCTAAGATTTTTGTTTCCCCTCTGAAAAGAGTATCAGCAAAGATATGATCAAAACAATATACACACAATCTACATAATTGAAAATTTCCAGATGAAACCAATCACTTGTGTTTCCTAATAAATAACACTAGCTGGAAAAAAAAAAAAGACAACAAAAAACAAAAACAAAACAATAAGCACGATCAACAGAGAGGGGGAAAGACAGAGAGGAGGCATGCAGCTGGCTGAGGAAGGAAGCTTTTTGCACGTTATATACCTACACGCTGCCTCTTCTGCAATATGCAATGCGTTGTGAAGAAAAAGAATAAAAAGACACATTGAGCAGGAGACAGTGGAGACATAGACAGAAGCAGGAGAAAGAACACACAAAGCAAATGGTAGACGAGCACACACAAACACACACATACACGCACGTATCTCGTAACAACAGTCCAAAGCTGCAAACTAACCATGAACGCTACAAATGAAAACTTTTAACCAAAGGTCACAAAATGTCTCGTGATCCAGCACCCTTCCAAGACCTGATTAGAGAAGCAATTAAGTAAAGCTTTTTTCTCTCCCGTGCACAGAAACGCGCAGAAGGTCGCCTAAAGAGAGGGCCTGATCCTGGCGAACGCGGATCCGCTTTGATTAAACGATAATTACATAATCAGCGTGGTAAACAGGTGAAGCCCATTTGCATATTTGACTCGCAGGCTGGAGCATCAAAAAACTTGAGCTTGTTTTTCAGAGAAGTCGTCGGAGACACGACCTTAGGCTCCATGTCAAACAAAAAAAGATCGTTTGGGAAAAACTCGGCGAGAGAAAGCCGGTTGATGTTTGTCGGAGCCCACAGCCAGGCTGGGCGTTCTCGCACTGTTCTCAACTTTATAATACACAATACTAATCCAGTGCCAGAAGCTAATTAGACACAGAAGCAGACTGTGGCCTATTCACACCAACACAGTGTGAAACGCAGCCTGTACTTAGAAAGGCTTCTCGATAAAATAGCCTCGCTTATATAAGCAGAACGCACTTCGCAGAACATATTAATCGAAGGCAGTTGGTTGTCCGCACACATGCAGGCGCTACCTGCTATTGGATTTGGAGAACCCCGCATATATATCTGTTATATCAGGCATATTCAAAACCTTACATTTCATCTCAGTTTACACTACATCTGCTATCGAGCTACCCATATCAGAGGAATAGAAGGAAGAATTGCTTTTATTCGGCACATATACATTACAATACACTGAAAGTCTGTCTTCCTATATATCCCAGCTTGTTTTCTTTTGGAAGCTGGGGTCAGAGTGCAGGGTCTGCCCCTGTACCACAGAGGGTTGAGGGCCTTACTCAGGGACCCACGAGTGGCACCTAACGATCAGCAGCCCAGTGCCTTAACCACTGACCTACCATCTCCCCAATCAGGAATAACACTATGACCACCTGCCTAATATTGTATTTGGCCCTCAAATCCACCCCCCCCCACACACACACACACACTAACACATCCACTTTGACGACAAAATGTTTACTTGCCGCTTAATAAATCCCACCCACTTACAGGTGCTATGATGAAGATATAACCAGTTCTTTGTTCATATGCCAAAATAGTTTATTGCACCAATACATTTTCTTTAATTATCAACTGCTCTATTCTAATTTATTCGTTATTATGGACCGATTCATCATTTTTAATTCACAAAAATGATGCCCTGCCCAAATTAATCCAATCGTTACAACCTGTAGCAGTCGGCAACTAACATGACCTAATGAACGTTACTTTTTAAAGCTTAACCATCAAGTTAATTGCTATGAAATTATAGGATTGACACAGGGTATGTTGTGTGTCAATCATGCTTCACATTTGATTCGATTCACAGTTGACTCTTGACTCCGATAATGGGCGATGTATCGGATAGGAAATAGTTTCGAGACTAGATACATCAGGAGCTGTTGCTACTGGTGCTATTCTTGCTGCCACGACAGAATGGGCAAACATGATCTCATGTCTGCACATATTTGGCTACTGTGGACTTCGCCGTCCTCCTGAAGATGAACCGTCGCCGTTTTGACACTCTTGCAGAGATCCGGTGCGAGTCGCAGGAGGTGCTTGGCGCGATTCGAAAAGACGACTCCCAGGACACATTCCAGAAGTGTTAGGAACGCTGGGCGCGCTAGGGGACTATTTTAGGTGATGGTGAGTATACGTAGATAAATAATGTACTTTCGTGTAAACAGAGCTAGCTGGAAAACCTTTTATTTGCCTTATGACATGAGCTGTATAAGACAAAGGGGACAAAACTATCTGACTGGAGTATACAAGGTGGTATTAAAAAGTTTTACAGCTAGCTCTGTTTACACAAAAGTACATTATTTATCTACTTTCAAGTTTGTGAAAGCTCTCCTATTTCTCCGCGGACATCCTTACCCCTGTACCCCAGTCTGCAGTTACACCATTCACATTTACATAATAAAGCAGGCTTTTTCCACAAACCACACAGAATCTAGCCAGGTCGCTTCTTTACTACTGACATGTTTGTATACGGTTAAGGCTGCGGTTTGCGGTCTTATCCAGCGCCGGCTCGCCGCTCCTGAAAAGGAGCCCTTTCGAGCATGAACAATCCTGTGTGCCGAATACAAACACACAGAGGCCACAGAAGAAGACAGCGTGCTCTCCGAAGGCTACTTAAGCCGATTACAGATAATCAGTTGTGATCACAACCCCGGGACTTACACGTCGCTGCGCTCAACTGAACACTACCAGAGGTTCAATCGCTAAAGATGCGCAGCGTTACAGCCGGCCAAAGACTTCTCCACCTTATCAGAAACCCACTGAACCGGAACCAGCGGTGCGACTGAGTGGAGGGTCCGTGAATTAATATTGGCTGGGGCATTCAGGATTCCCGCTAGTTAAGTAAGTAAGTAACTGAAGCTCTACCCGAGATGGCGTTCACTATACACTATAAACCGTGTGCCATGTTGAACATGTTGTACATTTAACACAAAGTTCTGACATCAATGAATCATGCCACAACACTTGTATTTTTGGATTGAATTGTGTCTCATTGTTTCCCCATAACACAAAGCAGCATTTGAAAACTATTTAGTACAAATTGATGCCTTTGTGTTCTTCTACCACTTCCTGTAAAATTGCCCAATTATTCGATTATGCGCAAGATGAGCCATTTAAATGTGCGATTGCTGTCGTGAGAGATCGTGCAGGGATACGCTAGAGATTTCAACATGCCAAACCAGCTAATGCCCACTTCAATATGTAAACACCTCCCAAAATCTGCTACTGTAATCAAAAACTGCCCTGACCCATTCCTATACTTATACTGGACATCCTTTTAACACATTTTATTACTGTTAACCTTTACACACACACACACACACACACACACACGCAATTGTAGACAAGTACTGCTTTAGATTCCACTCTCCAATATCACTCTCTAATCAGCCAAGGTTACATGTGCTAAGGAGACGATGAAGAGGACAATGAAGAAGTGGTGAAGCTGATCACATTTACGGTACAGTTTTTGAGTCACAGACTGGATAAACAACAACAAAAAAAGGGGGGGGCTGGGCAAATCTAATGTGATTTGAATGTTTCTCTCATTACACAATCATAAAAAATAAATAAATAAATGAAGATTAATCTGCAACCTTAAAAAAAAAAAAAAAAAGAGCAATTTTTCCTAATTGTGATTCGGACAAGATCATCTGTGATCCCGTGTACCCATAAAACGAAGGTATCCTTTACCAATTTCAGAGTGGTCACAAGGTTGTTATAACTGCAGTAAGGTTACAATAATTGGAACTGCCAAAAAGCACAAACGGGTATGATGTTCTGGTGTATGTATTTACATATACAGTATACTGCAATACTATAAAGTATACTGATGACATTATGCACAAGAGATCAGGAGCTTAGTGGTTAAGGCGCTGGGATACATTTGGCAGACGCCCTTATCCAGAGCGACTTACAACTGAGCAATTGAGGGTTAAGGGCCTTGCTCAAGGGCCCATTAGTGGCAGCTTGGCGGTGGTGAGGTTTGAACCAGTGATCTTCCGGTCCAGAGTTCAACACCTTAACCACTGGGCTACCACCTCCCTATACGGGTACGGAAGGTTGGGGGTTCGAGCCCCGGTATCGCCAAGCTACCACTTTTGGGTCCTTGAGAATGGCCCTTAACCCTCTGTGCCCCAGGGGCTCTGTATCATGTCTGAGCCTGCGTTCTTCCAAACCAGCTGGGATATGCGAATAATTAATTTCACTGTGCTGTAATGTATATGTGGCAAATAAAGGTAATTCTATTCTATGAAGTGAATAATCTCTCAATGTTATTTTCAACGTTGTGCCTGATCGGTGTATTAGCAGTGTGACTGGGATTAAATGCGCTGCCTTAAGTTGCTATGGAAACAGCAATGTTCAAAGGAAAAGTGAAAGATGAACAGCCGCACACATTTTAAAAGCAAACAAAAGAAAGGAGACCTCCGGTATGACCGCGATCTAAACCCCGCCATTCACGTTCAGAAAACAGCACTTGCGGTAAAGGCGATTCTTTTCCCGAACACTCTATTAAAAAAAAAAAAAAAACTTCGGCCGGAACGCCATCTTAAACACAAATCGGTGATTTCGGTATTGTTCGAGTGCCTGAGGTAAACTCCCACACATGTGCGTTTTACCAGTTTAATGAAAATGCATTTTCTAGGCCAGCCCACTTGCAAGAAACTGAGCACCATCAAAAAAATTACAAATGAAACAAGGAGGGCAAGAGAGAGAGAGAGAGAGAGAGAGAGAGAGAGAGAGAGAGAGAGAGAGAGAAGGGGAAAAAAGCCCTGAGCAAATTTTAGTGCAAAAACACTGCATATAATGACTGGATTTAAAATTTGCCTCAGGGAAGGAAATGATTACTGAAGCATTTCGTTGTAATTTATGACTTTGTGTGTGTGTGTGTGTGTGTGGGTTAGTCTGGGGGACAATTAGATTTAAATATTATGAGACGGGAATCGATATAAAAAAAAGACAAAAAAAATGCATACTGTGGTCTGTCACAATACAGTCACAGGCTCTTGAAACGAACAAAAACGGCACACTGCAGTGCTGCTAGTTATTGTTTGTGTTTGCTTTACAGTGGTAAAGTGGAAGTAAACCTGGAGTACAGTATGCACACACAGAGACGAGGCCTAACACTGTGTTGACAAAGTAAGCCACAGAGGAGCTATTGTGCATTGTGGTTTTAGGGAAAGTCCACAGGAAACACAGAGAGTGTCACTTTGTTTGGCATGAATACCCAGAGACTTGGAATGCGGTGTTGTAGTCGGAGACCTGTGCATTTAAAGGAGACAGGTTTGGGGGTTTGGGATGGGTGTATTGAGCTCCAGACTCATCAAAACCGATTTTCTTTGGAATTTCTTGTCACATTAACAAAAAGCAGCTTCTCGGCTTGTCAGTCAGTAAGCCGATTTACTCAGATGACTCAGCCTGAGTAGTCATACATGCCTCTACCTGTGTGTGTGTGTGTGTGTGTGTGTGTGCGCTACCGGTGTCTGTTTAAATTCCGATGTAAAACACGGAAACACCCAATCCACTGCACACCACGTGGGCTGCGGTGGCGAGAAAGTGGAAACCCAAGCGGACATGAGATACCGTAGCTGCGAGCCAACTCAACAGGCCAGACCGGTCTGAACGGAGGAAGACGAGGCGGAGGGTGAATCATAGATGGAGGTCAAGTGCAGATTACTGTAGGGTGTTGTAGAAACAGAGGAAACGCACAGGCTGGGGGCCCGAAGGAGGCGAGAGGAGAGTGGAAGGGTTTGCTCTTCCTGTAGGCGGACAGGTCTTCGCTCAACAGCTGTCCGCTGTCATAAACGCGACAGCCTCGTTTCTCAATGAGACTACGCGTCCCAGAATGCTTTGGCCGAAAGAAAAATATCTGTAGAGAAGTATTAGTGCATGCGGACGAAGTACGTGTACTGGAGATGAGCAGGAAAAGCAGCCAGGATTCAACACAGCTAAAGACAATGGAGTTCTCCTGGGAAAAGTGCATCTGTGTGACTGCTGATAATGGAATCGAGCGTAGGCGGGGACTGTGTGGGGTACTGTGGGACATCAGATTTCAGTGCGGTAACCACAAAGACCTCAGACAATCTTATCTTGTGGTTACAGTAGCCATGATCAGTGGAGATACCGGCATGTCTTTCTGTTTATTACTATCCACACACACACACACACAGCCAGAGCTGTACTCTCTGTGAATCCGAGTGATTAGACACAAGTGGTCTCTCGAGGCACTGAACGAGTAATAGGCTTCACTGCACTAAGTGCGTTTGCGGTGCATCAAGGTAGACATAATAAAAGGTTTTACACCAGGTATTAACGTACATCTAAACCGAACTCGAAAAGCGGCTGTTGTGTTTTCCGTACGCCCCAAATGCAATTCCCAGTCTCTACTTTTCCAGATTTGATGCATTTACAACAGAACGCCTCACACCTGGCAACGTATTACAGATGTGCACAATTACGGTTTTGATCCTACAGGACTGAACAGAACGACGTGTTAAAAAAAAAAAATAAAAAAGGGGGGGTCCCTGCTTGCAGCTCTTAGCAATAAATCCCCTCTCCAGCAAATAGCAAATAGACGTTAACACACGAGCATAATGCCTAATGGTCCCTGAAGTCTCCTACTGCACCACTTCAAAGGACTGCCTTCGTTTCAAAGGACAAAGGACGGAGATCTGGATACAAAGGTCACGCAGCCATGTGTCCTTCAGCAAGTGGTTCAGAGAGTGAACTGTAGCAAATCCAGGCACTACTGGACCCACATATGAATCCTCTGCTAGAAATTGGTTTTGCTGTTTGCTGGAATTATTAAAATAAATGAATCATTGACCGTCTCATACTTTTTAATGTAATAAAAACTACAGTTGTTTTTTCTCTTTCTCTGTTTTTTCCTCCATAGCATTTTATGTAGTGTGTAAAATATTGAACTGTGTGCTTGCACTGTATTTGGTGTTTTGGTGCCTTGTTTTAGCGAGATATTGTTGCTGATTGTTGCCCCTCATTGAAAGCTGCATGCACCCCCCCCCCCCTCCTCCCCTCCGTTAGTGATGGTCTGCCGCTGGCTCTGACATCACTGCATTCATACAGCGCTCCTGGAAGCTATTCATCTCCTGCTTCAGAAGAGCTTCTATGTCCACCGCCGTCCACTCTGTACAGTCTGGTTTATAGTTCCACATGCAAACCCTAAAGATCCACTTACTCAAGAACTATAAAACATAGGTCAACAGTTCCGATTATTAGTTCCATATAGACCAGCATCAGATTATAATGATAATCATCAAATCAGAATCGGAAAGAGCTTTAATGCCAAGTAGGTTTTTTTTTGCACATGTTTTTTTTAAATGTGGAAAGAAAGGATGTAAAGAGAAAGTAATGTAATGAATGGTAGTAACATTTAATATAATCTAGTCGTTTAGTATAAAAACAAAGCTTCATTTAGCATCTAATGTCATTAATTACAGCTAAAGATTAATCCATGTAAGCATTGTTTATCACTAGGACAGGATTCAGCTCTGCAGAGAACTTCATAAAACAGCGAGTTCATAAAAAGCACCTCAATATCATCACAATGCTTGTAATGCTTGTTATGAAGGCCAGGGTGAAGATAATATGGTAGCCGGGGATTATTATTAAAAAGGGAAAATTGGTTAGATGCAAAAGACAAAAGGGGAACAGTATTATTTAACATAAGAAATAAGTAATATAGATATATATATTATATATATATATATATATATTATATATATATATATATATATATATATATATATATATATATATGTATATATATGTATATATATATATATCATATATATATATATATATATATATATATATATATATATATATATATACACACACACACACATACATACACACATATACATATATATATATATATATATATATATATATAATTTATTATATAATATAATAATCAATATATAAATCAATAAACAGATTGGATTATCAATAACGCTTTAGGTGTAAATTAGCCCAAAAAAAGTCCAATTAAAAAAGTGGCAACAAGAGGTAGAATGCTGAAAGTCTGCCTTTGTGCACGATCTGCGCACACAGCTGGATTTGTTATTAAAAAAAAAAAAACCTTTATACCACGTTGCTGCTGGCTTCTGAAATCTGAGGGTGGATGAAGTTTCCAGAACAGCAAAGCGCCGTTCGTCGATTCTCTAAATTAATTAATGAGCTTGCTGGAATGTTTTAGCGTTTCCATAGTAACAAAGAATTCACTTGGACTCCTATGATGGATGCTCCACATTGTCTAAAGGTTATATTTAACCGAGAAAAAGGTTCGTCGTTGACGCTGAATGTTTATGTAAGTGCATGTTTGTTCAGCATTTATGCACGGAGTGTCTTTATGGAAGTTTCAGCGTAGAGTGCCGGTGTGCTCTCCAGAACCTCAGCACCATTGTTTTTGACGAAAACAAGCCCCAATCTTCTTATCCACTAAACGACTGCAGGAATTACTGTACATTGTTGCTTCTAAGTGAAACGTTAAAATGTAACTATAAACCTTCCACCGTTGACATTTCCTTCATTAATAAACATCAATAGAACACATGAAGCTTCCCCCATATTTAGCATTACTTCCTACAGCATGACACGACACATCATTCACAGCTCCAGAAGGTCGGCAAAGCTATTAAAGGAGGGTGGGTTAAACGCCATAGCCCACTGGCCTAGTAAGACACTTCTGAATGGCAAGTAGCAAATAGAGCGGCGCAAAAAATAGAGCAAGAACTGCTGATGAAATGACAGGCCCGAAGCTGGAAAGAGCAGGGAAGATCGAAGACACTCTTCAAGCAGATTGTTGTGTGATTGCGCCAATTAAGAAGCGACAGGAATGCCTACACTCAAAACACAGCGAACAGTGAAGGTGAGAACGGTGAAATCCTCACAACGCAGCCTGAGCCCCCGTGACAGAGGGGAGGAGAGAGAGAGGGAAGAATTAGAGCGCGTACAACTCTTCTATCGAGAGATGTGCGAGGTGCCAAGCGCCAGCGGTGTGACTCTAATGAGGGAGCGAGTTTTTAATGGCAACATGAACGCTGTAAAGAGGGGAACAGAAAAGAGAAATAACGCCTGCATCAAAATCGTCTCCTTCACACACGCACATTCATAAGGAAGGCAATATTACTGGGGCGGATTTCCGGGAGTTTGTATTGAACAATTATAACCAATTCGCACAGAAACCAATAAAGATAAAAGAACATTTCCTCTATGGAGACATACCATAGCTAATCCTAACTAATTCTGCTGTATCCGACGAGCATGTGGTCCCTCATTATTACTCAGATGCCCATGAGTGCAACCTTAAAATCCTTGTCTCTATTTTAATAATTTGTATTTAATATTCAATAATATATATATTTAATAATATATTTAATATTATATTACACACACACACATCAATCTCTTCCTTTAATAAAATGACTGATTATATATTTATTTTACACAGGAAATTTTTAACATGCCTCGGTACATCATTCACTTGCCCTTCAATAACGTGTAATGTCTCATGCTTCTTGGTCTCTGTGGCTTGTCACTGGATGATTAGATGCGGTTCCTTGAAACTTCATTTCACATCAAACCCACATTTTCTGACAGGGATGTTTAAGCTCATTGCTGCAGTTGTGTACTTCTTCCCCATTCAAATATTGTTTAATGCAGGTAGAAAGCCAAAAGACGTTATGTATACATTTTGAAGTGGCTATATGTAGCGGAGGTATGTGAAATAGCTAAAAGCTCCCACCCACATCCTTTTCCATTGTTTCTAAATGGGAAAGTTACAGGGAAAAAGAGCAATAAAGTGAGAGTAGCTGGGACGAGAAAGAGCGCGAAAGAATCGGCGCCAAAAAGACAATAAGAGAACGAGTGTGTGAGCGAGAGAGGGAGATAAATAGCAGTAATTATGAAGAAAAGGCATCTTTGTAATAAAGCACTACAGGATGAAAAGCAGAAAGGCACTAATTTTAAAGAGAGGAGTGGTGTATAGCACACTGAACTCAGCTTGTCCTTCGTATAAGGACAAAATAATGTGGATTTTTTTGCACACATACATTTTGCAATATATATATGATATATATATATATATATATATATATATATATATATATATATATATATATATATATTCATTTCATTCATTCATTCATTCTTCTACCATCTTGCTACCGCTTTTATCCGATCTTCCCCTCGGGTCACGGGGATCCTGTGCCTATCTCAGGCGTTTATGGGCATTAAGGCAAAGGCAGGATACACCCTGGATAGAATGCCAACCCATCGCAGTTCAGTTTGACACACACACACACACTCACAATCACACACACACTTCATACACTAGGGACAATTTTCCAATGTGCCAATCAACCTACCATGTGTGTGTATATATATATATATACTATTATATATATATATATATACTATATATATATATATACACATGTGGAGGGGGACGGTGGCTTAGTGGTTAGCTATATACGATATATATATATTCGCCTATATATAATATATATAATATCACACCGCCAGGGTCCGGGCTTAGTCGATTCCCGTCTCGCCATGTGTGTGTAGTTTGCATGTTCTCCCCGTGCCTCAAGGGGTTTTTCTCCGGGTTCTCCGGTTTCCCCCGGTCCAAAAACATGCACGGTAGGTTGATTGGCACCTTGGAAAATTGTCCCAGTGTGTGTGTGTGTGTGTGTGTGTGTGTGTGTGTGTGTGTTGTGTGTGTAATGTGATGGGTTGGCATTCCATCCAGGGTGTATCCTGCCTTAATGCCCATAGACGCCTGAGATTAGCACAGGCTCCCCGTGACCCGAGAGAAGATCGGATATAGCGGTAGAAGATATAGCGGTAGAATATATATATATATATTTATAGACACACACGCACACAGCTGCTTGAAAGTTTGTGGACCCTTTGAGAAGTTCACACTTTGGTGCTGTTCTACCCCTTGATTTTCTCATCACCTACTTCAAAACAAAAATACAGAAAATAATTCCTTGTTTTATTTAATAGCTTGTGGCACCTCCTTTTGAAGCCATTACTTCAACCAAAGTCTTATGTAACCATGGATCAGTATCTCACATCTGTCTGGAGATTTTTGCCCATTCCTCCATGCAGAAGGTTGGAAGGACCCACTTCAGGTCTAGCCACATCATTTCAACTGGATTGTGATCCGGACTCTGACTAGGCCAATCAAGGGTGTCAAACGTCTTTCTTTTAAGCCATTCCTTGGCGACAGGTCTTATTCAGGTTTCCCTGAATAATATTACATTACCCTCATCCTGAGGTAGAAAACCAGCCCATAGCATCACATTTCCACCACCATGCTTCACTGTTGGGAGGAGGTTCTTTTCCTGGAATTCTGTGTTGGCTTTTCTCCAAACATCGCGCCTTCGATTACAACCAAAAAATATTCTATTTGAGGCTCAACTGTCCAAAGAATAGATTTCCAAAAGGCCTGTGATTTGTCCAAATGCTTTCTGGCAAAGTTAAGACAGGCAGCTTTGTTCTTTTTCGAGAGCAGAAGCTTCTTTCTAGAGGCTCCAATAAATGTCATGTCTGTTCTATTTACATCTGATTGTAGACACACGTGCATTTACCCCAGATGCTGCCAGAGAGTTCTGTTACTCTCTAGAGGTGATGTGTGGGTCGGCCTTTATCTCATTTATAATTTTTCCTGGTGCTTCATGCTTGATAGTTTTGATGGGGGTTCACTTCTAGGCAAAATTGTAGTCATGTTGAATGCCCTCCATTTGTAGATTATTTGACATACAGCGGATGGAGTTGGAGCCTCTTGGAGATGGTCTTATATTTTTCCACAGACTGATGGGCCGTCACCAGCTTCTTCCTTTCCTCTTGACACTGTTCGACTCATGGGCACTACAGTCGTTATGGTTAGTTTCCTCTCTCTCTTTTAATCAGTGCTTACCTGATAAATTACACACCCAAAAGTGTTTAACATGAATCTGCTACCCACTTGACTTTTCCTGTGTGGCTCAGACTTCACTTACTTTTGCACAAACGATAATTCTCCCTCTCATGTAGTTTTTTTTCCGGCTACTCGCAAAATCCCCAAACATATGCAATTCATCAACATACATCTGACATTCTGTTTAGAAAAACTCAGGTGAGGATAAAATAAGAAAATCAAGCTAAAATATCAGAAAAGTCCTAACAGCTCAACTGGTTCGCGAACTTACGAACAGCACCTTGCTCCCCACGTGCATTAATAACTCTTGGCCGCCCATGACCCTGTCACTGGTTCACCACTGTTCCCCTTCCTTTCTTGTGGCAAAGTAGAGACACTGACCACTGCACTGGAAATACCCCATTAACTCTTAGATGCTTTTACCCAAAATCACAATTTTACCCTTCTCAAAATCACAGGACAAAATGTTTACTTGCTGCCTAATATGTCCCTCATAATGAATAAGAAGTGCTATTCACTTCACCTGTCATAATGTCATTTTTATGCCTGTCTGGTGTGTCTATGTGTGCTATTATATATATATATATCTATATATATATATATATATATATATATATATATATATATATATATCTATATATATATATATATATATATCGATAGATAGATATATAGATATATAGAGATATATGTGTACACACACACACACACACACACTACATATATGTGTACTAGCATGGATGTATGTGTGTCAGGTCGGATTCAACTGATTCAAGCTAACTAATCAAGGCCGGGGTGAGGGACTATATGGGTTTTACAGCACAACGCGCAGAAATGGAGCGGAAAGTAGAGGCTCCTGGGACCATGGTGCAGGGCTAATAAAAGAGACCCACTGCTCTCGTTCCAACCGGGCCAACACTTCCAACAGTGTGTGAGACTTTAAGGAAGGACACTTACACAGGCAAGACAAGACCAGACTTGGAAACAAAAATAAAATAAAATAATGATGACCCAAGTCAGCAATCTCTTGCTCTTCTTTCCCAAGAATCTCAGACACTTAGTGTGCTCTAAAAATTTTACCTTATTAGTAAGGCTCAAATGCAGAGCGTTAGGGGATATATGTCAGAAACTATGCTTGTAACACGGTAGTGCAATCTGATTGGTCAGGAGGTGTGAATCACATCTGGCTCTGACAATAGTTCTGGATTGATTCAAGGACATGACACAGCATTAAAGGTTAATATGAAATGTGTACATTGCACGAGTTTGTAGGCACCACGATTAATTTTCTCTAACAGCACACCCAGTCATGTTTTTATTCCTGACCCAATGCTCCTCTTTTACCCTGCGCAGGAGGTCACATGCCATGCTGTGTTTGCAAGGTGGAAAATTTTCATTAGCAGCCAGTGTTGTCTGTTCCCCGAGGCGAAACATCGGTGATACGGTGTTGGGGGGGAGACAGGACAGGACATCCTTTCTCCTCGAATGGATTTAAAGACGGTTAATGGAAGTGGACAGGAAACAAAATTGCTTTATGCGGCGTATATCAAACAGACGGCGGACATAAAAAAATAAAAAATAAAAAAATAAACAAGTGGCGAATCTGACTTTGATGAGCGCGAGACCGAGGCTCGTTTCTAACAAGCTTTGTTCTCATGGTAACCGCGCACGAGTTCCTCTTCGTTTCGCAGAGGATTCATGACCGCAGAATGCCACAGTCATCCCAGAATCCATCAGTGTTTGTGAAGAAATTGAACGATTGACTGGAGGAATGAAGCGTCCCATATCTCCTATGGCGGGCTGATATTTGAGTCCTGTTGTCCCCATCCGTTCACCAGTAATGTTGGTGTATTTCCTGCGTTTTCATTTTCAGAAACACGTGATACTCAATGTGATACCGTTTTTAATACACTGAATTGTTTCTGTTTGAAAAGGAGAGATGCGATATTCTCCTAAATAAGGGGGTCAATTTAGATTTTTTTTCCCCCCACAGTGGTCAGATGTTCAGATCAATCTAATAAAGGCGAAATAGTTTTTCAGACCAACAAGTTCACAAACGAGTAATATCTCTCTTGCGTTTAGGAATCAACGTGCTGTAAGTGAACTACACTTACATGATGGCATTGACATGTAACATGAGCCAGTGAAAAACTAATCCGACACTGTATTTTGCCAGCAGGTGAAACAGATAAACGTTGCTTTTTAGCCCCTAGTATCTTTTCCCATAATCTGAACACCTTTATGTAGATTTTCCTGCAGCACTGAAAATGCCATTCACTCAAACCTAATCAACATATCAAACTTAATGAGATAACAGCATTTAGTGAATTACAGACAGAAATGGGTTTGAGAAGCTACAGAAAGAACCTGACAAACAATTTTTTTTGAAGAAAAAACAAAAAAAACATTATAAGAGGAACTGTGCAAGGATGTTTCCATAGTAACTGGCTATATTTCTCAAAGACGGATGTGGCTGTGTATGAATTGAACCGGATTGTAGTTGGGGTATTTTGTGCCAAAAAAAAAAAAAAAACGGGTAGATTATTTGTACTGTGGGGCATTATGGGGATTAAAACCGTACCTGGGTATTGGAGCGGCACTACACAATGACAGGACGTGCTCTATAAAATAAATAAGGCACGGTTTCAAGCAGACTAGTGGTTCGTTATGCAAACTGCACCTTGCCTCGGGTTCTGGTGCATATTTTACTAGCGGACGCACAAATTCCTATTTGTATAGTTGCTCAGTAGGAATATTAATAAACGGTGGAGTGCTAAGTTTGACCCCCGTATTACCCTCCTCATATCATGTGCTCATGCTGTATCTAAATAAAAAAAAATACTGCATGATGCAAAAAAATAAATGATGAAATAAGTGAATGACTGAAAATAAAACGTAGGGCTCCATTGTATCGGATGGGCAACAAACCAATGGGTGCGATTTTAACTAAACTCAAGTTTCAAGAGGCATGATGATAAATAGACACGTCAGAACATAGTACAACCTTGTTAGATGTATAGTATCAGGCAGCAAGGGGAGGGACGGAGAGCTATGATATGTTACCTATCAGTGGTCCAATTACTGTCCACAGTGCTGGCTGTGCTGGAATGATGTAAGAGGTGAACTGAGACAGAAAGACAGAGCTAGAGAGAGAGAGAGCTAGAGAGACTAGAGCTAGCTAGAGAGAGAGCTAGAGAGAGAGAGAGAGAACTCTAGAGAGAGAGAGAGAGAGAGAGAGAGAGAGAAGATAGAGAGAGGGAGGGAGGAACGTAGCAGGAGAAGGGTTTGAGTGGGTGGGACAGTGACAGAGTGATCATTATCCTAAACAGCACAGTGAGTGTGTGTGTGCGTTTGTGTGTGTGTGTACAGGGTGGGGGGGGGAGCTTAGTTGGGGAACAAGAGAGCAAAAACACATACATAAACACAAAACTCTGCCGATTTCATTTAGAATGAAGAGGTGCCTAAACCCAAGGTCATTTTTTTTTTGGGGGGGGGGGTACAATGCTTGCACACAATCATCTACGTGACTAATCACACTTTACTGCATTATAAAAAAGGCGAAGGGGGTGCAAAGGGATATTGGTAAATAAGAGAGAACAAAAGAAGAAGAATGAGAAAGAGAGAGAAGAACAGCATCATGTGTAGGTGGAAAGCATTTACAGTTGGGCTCTAACTGAACCCCTGTGGCTTTCTCACGGAGAGCATAACACACACGTAAGACTTGCTGCACACTGCCAAGATTGACAGAAACATGAATCTCTGTATGACAGCAGTACAGTGAGCATTCACACAAGAGACAAAGGGACACAATTTAATGACAAGCCATTTGCCCCACGAACCCCCCCCGCCCGCCAACAAACCATGCTGGACAGTAACCGACCAGACAATCGCACTAAATGGATAAATAGAGAAGTAAATAGAGTATTCACATATTGACGTGTCCTTGTAAGAACAAATGGCCAGGTGCAATAATGGTAGCCTGCAGCGAAAACACTTTCTGTATCTGACCAAAAGACATTTATGTTGTTCATAATAAATAAGTCCATATCAGCATCAAACTGTAAGAAGTTTCCTCAAACAAAATGTGCCTTAATGAAAAAAAGCATGTAAAAAAACATCACTTCACAGCCATGGCGGTGTATATTGTAACCGCTATTATTTATATACAGAGCGTTCAAAAAGTCCCTCCGCAGTGGCGTGTAGAGCAGGTAGCGGAGCACGTTTTATAAAAATACACTGATTTACTCCAAGCAGCTTTTCTGGAGACAGGAATACCACGTCACTATACTGTGCAAGATTTAATAAATAAATACATGAGTGTCAATTAAGCAAGTAGTTTCACATGACTTACTATCCACTTACACTGTGGAGCTTTTTGAATGGAATTGTATTTGTCTTTTGATATAATATGCCATTTCAATACACTAACTGGGTTTAGTCATCACTGATATACTAGGACATTTCTTATTCATAAGAAATAAATAAGTCCCTATCAGCATCAAACTGCGGTCATGTAAGAAGTCACCTCAAACATAATGCACCACCAATAGTGTGTGCCTTAATTAAGGAAAAGCATGTTTAAAAACATCGCACATTAGGGAGGGTGTAGCTCAGTGGTCTAAGGCGCTGGGCTGCTGATCGGAAGATCCGGGTCCGAGCCCCGGTATGGCCAAGCTGCCGCCCTTGGGTCCTTGAGCAAGACCCTTAACCCTCTGTGCTCCAGGGGCGCCGTATCATGGCTGACCCTGCGCTCTGACCCCAGCTACCAACATCAAGCTGGGATATGCGAAGAAAGAATTTCACTGTGCTGTAATGTATATGTGACCAATAAAGGATATTATATTATACAAGTGTGTCTTGGGTATGTCACTTTGTTCTGTGTATACACACGGTCGGAGGTGGTCGGAAAAAGATGGAACCCCAGGGCGTGGACGACGTATTATTATTCAACCATTACTACCGTTCCCCTATCATTATTCCAACACCAAACACACACACACACCTAAAAAGCTTTTCCCCTAAAGTATAGCTCTTCATTTTCTGTGCCGTGTAAGTGGCTTCTACAGCACATTGAATAATGTATGTTGTGCGCGTGCGTGTGTGTTTGTGTGTGTGTGTGTGTGTGTGTGTGTGTGTGTGTGTACACGCACACCCACACGCCTACGCACACGGATGCCTTCATCAGACAATAATGACTCATTCCACTTGAGAACTTTGGGAACAGGCTGGTAAACACAGCTTAAAGAGGCTAGTCACAAGCTCAGCGGGGCATTGTCGCTCAGTCATACCTCTGAAACCAGGCTGTGGTAAAGTCTAATTACACCAGGGGGTGGGGGGGGGCAAGGAGTGAACATCTCTGTGCCCTGGAAAGTAAGGGAGTGACACATTTCAAAATGCAAACATGAATGTGAAGGGTGTCGCAGGGCCTGTAATGAGACACCGAGGTCCAGAAGCGAGCGAAAAAGAAGGAGAGAAAGAAGGAACAAGCGCTATGGAGAAAGACTGAGAAAGAAGGGGAAAAAAAATGGCTAGTGCTAATTGGCTTTTCAGAATTAAAAAAAAAAAAAAAAAATTGGAATGAAGTCTGAATATTACCCCATGAGAGACATTTTAAACCTGAAATCACCGGCTGCCTGCCTGACAAGACCCCCCCCCCGAGACCCAATTGTGCAGATGTGGCTTTCTTATATGAAAAGGATCCATGATGAGTCCATGATCCATAACTCGCATCAGAATCTCGCCCACACTCGGCGAGCGTGAGGGGGGGGAAATGAGGAAAGTTCACTCAAATCTTTAAATGTTCAATCAGGGAGAGAGTGGATCAGGCTGTGAATACTAAATGATCGTTGACGACCAGACAAGCAAACCGGTTGCGAGTAACGGTCTTGAGGTTCAAGAGGAAACAAGCAACATTAATGTACTGGAAGGACCTTCCTGGGGAGGAAACAACGAATCAATTGATGTGTCAGAGAATTCTAAAGAAAATTCATGCTGGATGTATCAGTGAGGTCACCTCCACGAACCAGGAGGGGTGCAAAATTCCAGGAAATTTCTGACTGGAAACTTTCCATGGGAATGAATTATTGAAAATGAACTGCATAATGTATAAAACTGCAGGTTAGCCGAATAACAAAACTTGTATATCGTGGTGAGAAAATCTTGCATTATTTTTGGTGTTGGTTAAAACAAATAGATTTTAGGGCTGTAACGACTCCATTACAAAAAGTCATCGAGGAAAATGTGTCTCAAAGATTCGTTTAGTTCATTTAACTGCGTTTCCCACGGACCATTATTACTGATGCACCACCCGCTAAGCTTGTAGTGCTGTGGACAGGTAATTCCAAAAAAGACGCTGCAAAAAATGAATAAAGCCTAACCTGCTCTGCGCGCGTCTACCGGGAGGCTGCAGAATGAAGGAATAAACACGGGAACACGGGAGAGGGAAAAATAAGACAACTTGGCAGTTTTGCATCATTTCAAACTAAAACAAAGAAAACAGTACGTAGCGCTTAACATTTGTAAAGTAATTTGAAATTGTTGAATTTATATATATATATATATATATTATATATATATATATATATATATATATATATATATATATATATATATATATATATATATATATATATATATATATATATACCGTAAATTCTGGACTATAAAGCGCACCTGGATATAAGCCGCATCCGCTCTATTTGAAAAAAAAAACCCAAAAAAATCATAAATAAGCCGCACCTGCATACAAGCCGCATCCGCTTTTGAATTGTAAATGTACATGTATGTACCTAAATAGATCCTTTCCTAACCTGTATTTTAACACGGTGTAACGGTGGACGCTGCACAGAGACGCGGAGATCCGGAATTCATACAAAACAGGATTTATTAGAATAAAGAACTCAGGAGACGCCGCTCATACGGAGCGGCCAGACAGGCTAGGGAGCCTTGCGCTCTGCGCGCCGTGGTACCGGGAGTACCGGAGAGCAGGAAGTCCGGTGAATCGGGAACAGACAAAGGTTAGGCATAAACATATATCGAGCGTCCGTGTCCGCGACACTAGGTATGTGCTACGAGCCCGGACGGGGATTGTAGGGTGAACCGGGCTTATATCGGGAGAGGGAAAATCAAGAACAACTTTGGCTGATTTGTGTGCGTGTGTGTGCTGTGTGCGTGTGCGTGTGTGCGTGTGTGTGCGTGTGTGCTGTGCTGTGTGTGTGTGTGTGTGTGTGTGTGTGTGTGTGAGGGGGGGGGGGGGGAAAGAGAGCAGGGGGGAGAGAGAGAGAGCACCGAGCAGCAACTTTACTGATTAAAACGGGACAGAACCGAAGAGAAAATAAGCGCTATTTACAGTATTTATCTTCATTTCTCCTGTGTGTGAAATGACGTCACCTTAACCTTGTAAAGATAGAGTTTGTCCTCCTTCTATCCGCTTCTACCCACTTATATCTGCTAAAGAGGAACTAGCGCATTCTTCTTCTTTGCATTTATTTTGTGTTAGTTTTGATTCTAATTCCGGTTAGAGCCCCTAGCGGTCTGGAAAAAATCTGCAGAATAGCCGCACCTTATTATTAGCCGCATGGTTCAAAACCTAGGAAAAAAGTAGCGGCTTATAGTCCAGAATTTACGGTATATATATCAAAAAAAAAAAAAAAAACAAAATAAATATATACGAGATTTTACGAATTTATCGCGTGTATTTCTGTTTGGTAATTACCGTAAAGTGTACTATAAAGCGCACCGTAAATATCTGGTCTATTAAAAAAAAAAAAAACCCAAAAAAAATTGCATAAATAAGCCGCACCTGCATACAAGCCGCATAGTAACGCTTTTGAATATATAATATATATCGGAGATCCGGAATCATACAAAATATTTATATAAAGAATATATACGGAGCGGCCAGTACAAGGCTAGCCTTGCGCTCTGCGCGCCGTGGTACGGGATAGGCACCTATATATATCCGAACTCGACATATATAGGCGCATATCGAGTGTGCGCTGGCCCGCGCGCGTGTGTGTGTGTCTGTGTGTATATATATATGAAAAAGCGCTATTTACAGCTGAAAAAAACTTGTAAAAAATGCATCCGCTTCTAAAACTCACGAGTCACATTACGAGATTTAAATTGCGTGTATTTAGCCGCTGTGTGGTAATTACTTAAAAAGTAAAAGCGACAGGAAAATAAGTGTCTTTCATGCTGCACTCATTAAATGTTATGTAAATATATATTTTTTTAAATAATCGTGTGGGTCGTGTGCATGAACTCGTGAGTCGTGATCCGTACGGATCAGGGGGACAACCGTGAGTCATTGCACCGCTATTATTTATATACAGCGAGTTCAAAAAGTCCCTCTGCAGTGGCGTGTAGGGCACGAACTGGAGCGTATCTTTTAAACTGCTGATAAATACACGGATTTAGTTGGTGTAAAATTTTCAAGCAGCTTTTCTGGAGGCAGGAATCGCACATCACTATGCAGTGCCAGATTTATTATTCTCACTTATGTATGTATTTATTAATGAGTTGAATTCAAACTTCCCATGACTTACTCGACACGGTTACTGCAGAGGAGCTTTTTGAATGCGCTGTATTGTTATTTTGATGTAAGATGGCATTTAAATACACTAAATGGGTATCACTTTCACCGATATACTTCTATGCAATTTCAGCAATAAAATGCAGATATTTATAAAAAATAAAAACAAATTACTTGTTCCTTTTAAGAGACCTGCTTTATTTTTCATTCATTCATCTTCTACCGCTATATCCGATCTTCCCTCGGGTCACGGGGAGTGTGTCTATGGGCATTAAGGCAGGATACACCCTGGATGGAATACCAACCCATCACAGGGCGCACACACACACACACACATTCATACACTAGGGGCAATTTTCCAAGGTGCCAATCAACCTGTTTTTTTTTGGACCGGGAGGAAACCGGAGAACCCGGAGAAAAAACCCGAGGCACAGGGAGAACATGCAAACTCCACACACACACACGGGAATCGAACCCGGACCCTGGCGGTGTGAGGCAAACGGGCTAACCACTACTGCTTTATTTTCTCCGTCTTATTAGTGGTGCTTGGAACAAGCATCACTCTTATTTAGTATTGCTCTTTAACTTTGTGCCATGTGACACTGAAGATACTGCGCAAGAAAATGTTACTAACGTCAAAATTGTGAATTAATTCCCATAAATTCCTGCAAATACCTGGCAAGTTTCAAACGTTCCAAAATTCCTTAGACGAAGTCCTCACAGCCACGTTCAGTTCATTTTCAGAGAGTTTACCGTACATTTGCAGGAAATGGACCAGGAATTTGCAAACCTAATGACCGCTGCACGAAATATTAGCATAGAAAAACGCTTTCCAGTGCTCAATGTTTGTTCCTAAACGCAGACGTGTGTTGCACAATGATCTGGTTTAACTAACCGTGCACATCTCAAGGCCTTGGAACACCAACGGCAAAACTTACCGAGGTCTTTGGAGCCCTGGCTCTCACTGGCAAGCTCACCCATCCTCACCAGAGCATCGAAGTAGCCCTTGGCTGCGAACGTCACAGCTGCAGAGATTAGAGAAAAAGAAGAAAGAAAAAAAAGAAAGAATCATGGTCATAGTGTGTAACCAAGAAAGTCAGAGTGAACACACACTAATAGTCGACTTCATTATTCCACTTCCTGCTGGTTCTGCGAATGCACTGCTGATGTAAACACATTATGGCTGTTCATCACCCTGCTGGAACTGCACAGGACAAAGCACAAAACTCAGCCAGCAGCTTTGAAAGGAGGGACGTTTAATGGCGGCACAGATCTCTCGCACACAAACGCACAATAACAAGAATGCATATAATCACGCGACACACACAATGTACACACACACACACACAACCCCCCCCCCCCCCCCCCCCCCCGACTCACACAGCACGCCTCATTAACCGACAAAGTGCCAATTTGTGAGATGAGCAACAATAGATCATTACTGCCTTAAAAAAGGCAAAGAGAGTAATCAGTCGTGACTATGCTGAGACTCACACAACCTGAGTAATGTGTGTGGCTCATACACAACTTCGTTCATGCCATCGAAAAGGCTTTCCCGCACTCAGCTGCCCTCCTGCACGTTCACTGCAATTTGGAAGTGTGAGCCGGGCTCAGCGCTCACGTTTCGCGACGCCTAGACGAGTGGCCAGCTGTGCCTCTCTCTCTCGAAAGTAGGGCAGGCACCGTTGCGCTCTATTCCGCCTCGGCGCGCATACGTGTGAGTGTATGAGCGCGACTGTTCGGCAGTCATTTGCTAGACAGTGCTGCCGAAATGCGTCTCAACAGATGGGACCGCTGCCTGCGGAGAGCTGCGGGCCCTCCTCTGGAAGACTCTCGGAACCAGTGCTAGCAGCTGGAGAGAGCCACATGTTCATATGCTGCACTGATTAAATCATAATCCATAGTGTTTCACCAGGACCAGCTCCAAAAAAAAAAAAAAAAAAAAAAAAAAAAAAAAACACATTTCCCTCCCCAAAAACATACGGCGAGTCTCCCTCGGCCTCCTCTGCCTGCTGCTGTCGCCAAAAATACCCCAACACTGCGAGTATCGAGTAGTGATTAGGCGACAGCATACCCGAACACGTCCAAGATCAGAAGCTGGAGTAAAGCAGCGGGCTGCCATTAAGCTCACAGGTCTACGCTAAAGCGCTCTTTAAAAGCACAGGTTTGTAAATCCGTGACATTTCATTACATGGCAACTCGGCGTGACCTTCCTTGCCTCTGGTGACACTCACACTAGATCTCGCTGCTTGCTTTCATATCTAGTAAAGTGTGAGGCGGTGAGGTCAATAAAACGCTCCCCTCTATGGACACTGATAAAATTATCTGAACGGAGATGTTTATTTAAGCGCTAATGGGAGGAGTCTGATGAGGCACTTTTTTTTTTGAGTGGCTTGTAGACGTGTCACCTCGAGAAAGTCGAGCTGCACTTACATTATGTCAAGAACGAGTTTTAAAATAAATAAATAAATAATTTAGGGAGCAGCTTATAATTAGAACACAAAAGTAATGGTTAGCTCAGTGGTTTAAGGATCGGGAGGTCGGAGGTTCGAGCCCGACGATCGATATATATACACACACACACACACACACCACACACACACACACACACACACACACATACATACATACAAGTTATATATATTAATAAAAACAATAAATACATGTAAATAATAATAAGATACTCATTACAGTTATTTAAACCAAATATCGTATCAGAATTATATTAATATTGCCCAAATTTAGATGGAGGTCATGAAAGACGGATGTGAAAGCCACAATACAATCATACCGATGTAAAAAAAAAAAAACCTACATAATAGTCTGTGAGATTATGGCATTTTTAATAGCCCGCCTTTACTTCAATACCAGCCTATTCAACGCTCTCAAAGGTATTGTATTCTGAGAGCGGCTTGTCATTATATCAGAGATTAGGAGAATGGCGACGCGGACGCCAAATGGCCGATTGTCTGAATCTTAAAAACCCGTACAAAACGTCCTCACTTCCCAGTTACCATGGGCCCGTGGACTTTGATCAGACATGCATCATTTTCAAGCTGAAAAGCCTCCAGTGAATTCACTGTGTAACGCAACTCTGGTTGCTGGAGATACCGCTGGCTGGGTTGGAGCAGATAGGGCTGATTGTGGTAGTCGCGAGTGGCAGGATGATAAATTGAATGGCGGTGTTGTCATGACGGTCTTTAAAAGAAGTGGCGCAAGCAGGAGGTGAGAGGCGGGCGGCGCTGGCTGCTTGCCCAGAAGGAGCGGCTAAACGAGGACAGAATGGGAGGAAAAAAATGGTGCCGGTACTTACTGGAGAGAGCTTTCTCGTAGTTCTTCCCCATGGCAACAAAGTTCCGTAAGCAGGGGTTGAACTGCTCCATGATGGTCTGAAAAAAAAAACAACACCACAAAAATAAGAAGTAAGTAATGATATGAGCAGCATTAGAATTATCACACATGATAGCTTATTTGGAGAAATTCACATACACACATTGTACCAAACTTTTTACAATTTTAACAGTTATCCTATATGGATAACCAGATATGCCTTTTTAAATACTCCATTTGAAATGTAATCTATAAAAGCATGAGAAGATATTTTTCCTGATTTTGGAGATCATTCCGCCACAAGGGTGTTAGGAAACCAGGCACTACAGAATGAGGTTCTAATCCTATATAGAAATAGGATTCATCTCAAATAGGATTGAGATCAAGATCTTCTACTTCAACTCATGTAAAGATGATTTTATGCGATGTCATTTATTTTCATTTTGTTTTTTATTTTTCATACTTTATTGATTCCCGTAAGGAAATTCTTTCTTTGCATATCCCAGCTTGTTTTTGGTCAGAAAGCAGAGGATCAGAGACAGTTAATGGCCTTGCTCAAGAACCCAAGGGTGGCAGCTTGGTGATACCACTGACCCGATCAGCAGCCCGGCACCTTAAACCACTGTGCTACCACCTCCCTATATACCACAGTCATGCTGGAACAGGCTTGGCTCTCCTAGTTCATGTGAAGGGGAAAATCTAATCCTACCACATTCAAAGACATTTTATGCAATGTTGTGGGAACAGTTCGGGAAACAACTACATATGTCTTCCGTGCCCCATGAAATGTGGCAACCCTTCTCCTCCCACTCACGCCCGAGTGTTTTAGACACATAAAATGCCATCAAAATCAATGTTGACATTATTTCCAGGGGGAAAATTAGCTTTGCATTACAAATAAGGCCATTCCCGTAACGAACAAGCTCGCAATCCAAGTTTCTACTGCATGTCTCTAAAACACAACTCCAGCATCTTTGATTTACGTTTATTTTATCTTTGACGTTTATTTTAACAATAAACAATTTATTTATTTTGTGCTCCCTAATCAAATCAGAGGTGACACTGAGTGGTTAAAAAGAGTCTCCAATGGAGACATGAGGAAGAATCCCTGAAGAGAAACCAGACTCAAAAGGATCATTTGTTTTTTTCCCACATTTGTATCCTATAAAGATGGGTTGAAAGGGCCGTCAGTAGCAGCATCGTCATCATCGTTACAGGAGCAATTTGTATAGACAAGCCTATAGGATCCTGGTGAAATTATCTGCTGAATCCACCCCATTCCACCTCAATCCCATTGCTGATAGCGTATGTGTGTCTGGTTGAACCAGTTGCTGACTGTATTGGTGGAAGGCAGAGAAATCTACTGATGGTTTATTCGTTTGAACGTGCCTAGATTTGGTGTGTGTGTCTGTAGGCGGACGAAACAAACCTCTCTAGCTCCTAGCTTTTTCAAAAATACACACACCCTCTACCTAAGTGTGGAAGAGTGCTCAGTCATGCAGGCACCTGCCATAACACAGTCGTCTTCTCATTCAGGCCTTCCTCCAATTAGAGCGGCAGAAGAGCCAGGACCACGTGGTTAACCAACTTCCAGAACAGAGCTTGCACTGTACAGATCTGTGCCTTTTCTGTGTGTCGAGCTTAATGTAGCGGTTGTAGCGGCAATACGGTGCTGTCCGGTGACCGGATCTCGGCAGTGGTGTCCCAACGACAACCTCTGAGCTGGATCTTCACGCGCAAGAAGAGGGCGAAGTCGTTGGAAGTGACATCATGTGCATAAGTTGCCGAATGGTTTCTATGAATATCACTGAAGGTTTTCCTGATCATCATCTAATAGTGTTCTTATACTCTTGAAGTGTACGCGCCTCTCAAAACACTCCGTGTTCGGTAGTTCACGTTTGGTCTTTTGTTCTAGCTTGCTGATGAAATTGCACCATTCACAACACCACCATTAGTCTAAAAACACTACCGACATGAAACAAGTGCTACAAACACGATCGTGCTGGACGTGATCTTTTTAAAAAAATCTCAGCAAACAGCATAAACTATTTTATACACTTTTTTTTTTAAATCCAGTTTGGCGAAGAGCCAAAGCCCTAACACCATTCAGCTCCTCTCGTACATCGGAATTCAGGAGACCACACCTTTCCGAGCTCTTGCTCATATTGGAATTACCAGGCACCGAGATACACTCTCAAACCAAAGAGTGTGTCACGGTAACTCCATCTGTCCTTTTCTGCCTACACAACCTTACACACTAACAGTGCTTGTCTATTTCTGTTATTTTTGTAGACAACCCCCCCCCCCCATTAAAACCTCAGCTTTAAAAAGGGGGGGGGGGGGTTAAACTAATTGTGCTTGATCATTTAATAGGTCAGTCAGATTTAATAGGACGTCCTTGAAAACATCTTTTACGAGTTCTTAGACCTACACAATAGCATGTTTATGATTTTGTTTTCAGCATGAAGCAACACAAAAAGCACACAAACTTCACAAAGCATCCCAGCACTTCATTTCAAATGGGGAAAACCTGCTATTTTTCCAGGTCATTTTATAAAAAGGTAAAATCTTTCAGCTGCGCAAGTTACACACACACACACACACACACACACACACACACACACACACACACACCATATATACACCAAAGCATTCTTTACATACCAAGTGATGAAGGTAATATAAGTAAAGGTTTAAGATATAGATCTGAATAGACTGAAAGTAGAACAGAGGATATATCCAGGGGGTAGTAACCAAATAAAAAAAACACCCCCCCCATCCACTCACAGACTTAATAGAAAAGATAATTTCCAGCATGTTGCACTAGGAAAAGAAAAAGAAAAAAAACCCCTTCTAATATAGGTTATTAAATCTAAGAACCGAGATGCATCTAAATGTACAGCAAATGCCCTGAAACAAAATCAAATTGCCAAGTCCCTTGTGATTCCCTACTCGTAATGTTTCTATTGGAGCGCTGTTGTTATTAAAAAAAAAAAAAGAAGAAAAAAAAGTACAACCTATGCCGAGAAATATGTGCAACGGTGGATTTTGTGAATGCGGGCGTGCGGAGCGCCAAAACCGGACTGAAATAGAATTCAAACCTGAGTGTTGGCTGCATCATTAGTACATGTCAGTGCGTTGAAAAATAGAAGGTCAGAACCCGTGTTGGATGCGCGGAGTGGAAGACAGATTTGAGCTGAACGGAGTTAGCCGATTTAGGTCAGGTATTTATAGATAATAGACTACACGGTGTGGTTTATTTTCGTTTTTTTTTTTTTTCCCTTTCATTAACAAAAGCATAAATCACAAGCATACTTGTCTGTGCATGAAAGGGCTGGATCATACCTAGCGTGGGCATGAATGCAGGTTCATTCCTCTTTACCTTAATGGGCCAGAGAGCAAGGTCACCTTGAAGTTTCCGCACAGCTCGGAAAGTGGGTCTGGCCCTGACGGGGAACGAAGAAGCCTGGAATGGCTCAGCAAATCAGCACACTGAGAAGAGTGCTTGGAGAAAAGGCTACATAAGAGGGGAGACTCCTTGTGGCCTGAATGAACTTCTTGTGTATACATTCGACCTTATCAGTTACTTAATGCGGAAATTCTGGTACAACGCCAAGGAGATACTACTGAATTTCTCTTAGACTTAGCTCAGTTCTGGTTGTATTAAAAGTGGAAAAATACATTCCACAAAGACTTTGATCAGCAAGACAGGTTTGAGCTGACAAAGTCCACTGAATAGAGAAATGGAAAAAAACAAACAAAAAAACACAAAATGCATCTCAGAACACAATACCCCGAGTAGGTTTTCAAAATAAGTAAATATAAACACAAATAATACCTGCATTCAATAATACTAACTAGTTTTTACTTGCTCACAAATCACTCATATCTCTGCCTAAAAGCGACTAATAAAGAGACGGTGTGAAAGACACATTAAAATGCCTTCTCGTTTGATATTTACATGGCATTTAGTAGCCAGGCTGTACTTGTTAATAACGCCATAAACCAATCCCAAAAATGATCCATCAGTAAAGCTGCTTTTAATCGTCTTTAAATCATCATTAAGAGCTGCTCGGTGGGAAAACTGCCCGAGAAATAGCTTTTATTTTTATTACTATTATTATTAATGAAACTTTTCTGTTACTTGTTTCTTACAGTGACGGAGAAATCGCTTCTAACGCCGCGCCAACTTCGCTAGTCTACATCTGCCTCGCTCATTTTAAGCAGATTAGTCACTGGACGTTTTCCCGCCCCCGTCTGCACAGTAATGTCCACATGCAGAACAAATCCACAGGTTTACCTGGTCCTTCTTGTGTTTTTATAACATGATTTCATATCCGCAGTGTGGAGTCGTAACCCGAACGGACGTACTGTACACTATATGAGCTTTAAGGACACATGGCCATTAAGTTTGCTTTTGAAAAACACATTGTCCCCCTCTTCTGAGACGTTGTTCCAATAGTTTTTGGAGTGTGCTTGTGGATATTTGTGATCATTTAGGATACACTAGGTGTTCCAATCCATCCCAAATCTGTTCACTAGGGCTAGATGAGTCATACAAGATAATAGTAATAATAATAATAATAATAATAATTCATTACATTTATATAGCGATTTCTAAATACAAGCACTTTACATTATGAGAGGAGGATCTCATCATTCACCACTAGTGTGTAACATCCACCTGGATGATGTGACGGCATCCATGGTGCGCCAGAACACCCACCATACACCAGCTTACTGGTGGAGAGGAGACAGAATGATGAAGCCAATCGGTAGATCTGTAGGTGGTTACGAGGCCGTGATGGTCAGAGGCCAATGGGCCGATTTGGCCTGGATGCCGAGGACACGCCTCAAGGTTCGGATTTCTTAGTCCAAAGGAAGGGAACCGACTTTGTAGTAACAGATTAGAGTAGATCCACATATGGCTGGAACAATCAAATGCATAGTGTACAATGCATAAGCACACAACAGGGTTGTTAGTAAAACTATGTAAATAAACAACTCGTTAGCAGAGTGTTGCATTAACAACCGTCACACAAAGTCACAATAGCAGCAGGAATACTCATCAAGCCTTAGACACCTCTCGGAAAAGAGAGCGAGAGTGAGAGAAATCCCGGGGCGCACCTGAGATTCAGACTGAATCCTAATGAGACCAATGACGGATACCAAGAATATCGGATAAAGGAGAAGAGGCACAAAAGTCTGTGGCGGCCGCGTTATCTTTGAAAAACCTTTCCGATGGAAATATCATGAGATAAAGAGATCATTGTGAGAATACCACATGCTGGATTCGATTTGTTCCTATTTAATGGGGCTTTATAGGTGTTGACAATGTTTGATCATTACACATTCGTCATTAGCTCAGCCCGCTATCATATAAAAGGCTAGGCACGGGAAAGTGGAGAGAAAGTGTGCGAGGAAGGCGAAGCCGAGGTACTTCAATAAATCTCCCCGGCAGATGAAAGACCCCTCCGCGTCTGCAGTGGGGCTGCGAGGGCTTCAAGGTCGCCTTCCTCCCTCGTAGGTTTGTCGCCAATGTTTCCCCCTCCAACCCCCCAAAATGCTTCCCTCCTGAAGCAGGCAAAAAAAAAAGGGTACAGATTTAACAAGCATTAATAGGAAGGAATAAGAAGAGGGATGAGGAGAAGAAGAAGAACAAGAAAGAACAAGAGAAAGAGAGAGAGAGAGAGAGAGAAGGTGGGAGGTTTACATAACAGCCAGCAGACTCCATGGCAGTACTCCTGTTATATGCTCATACAGACGCGCTGGGCTTCAGAACAGTGAGGGGGACGGCAGCCCTGCCGAACGAGATGTGCAAACGCGCGCTCACGCTCTTTAACAAAAGGGAATCATTATCTCGCCCGGGGAACATGTTGTTGGCATCATCGCGGCTACGTAACCGTTTCACGTGACATAGGTGTTCTATGAATCAAACTGGAATTCGAGGCGAGCTTAAGGGAAGGCGAAGCAGTATGTATTCGCCTCTGTATTTTGTCAGCGGTGCTAAATTTATCATCCATCCCAGTCCTCTTGTGCTACATCTGCCAGGCTAATTGCAGGAGCTAATTGGAACCCGAGGCCGGCAGGCACTTCGGCGGAGCCGGGTTATTCCTGACTCGAGTTAAAGGGGGCATCGCATTGCCATCTCTTACTTCAGTGACATGGCAGGAAAGCCGAAAAAAAAAGGGCAAATACACAGATGCGACAAAAAAAAAGGGTGTGCTTTTACAGGGTGTAAAAAGGGTGCCCCCCCCCCCCCCCCCCTTTAACAAGAACACGGTGTGCTCTAGCGCAGTCCCACAACATGCAGGTTGGCGATCTCTTTCCTCGAAAACACTCCACTAAACCTAGTCATTAACTGATGAGCCGAAACAGGTGTGTTCGAGTTTAATAAGCAAAAGGTGCTATATTAACGCTCCGAGGAATCGCACCTTACGCTGCATTCACACTAGACCTGCTGCAAATACAGACGGTGACCGCATAGGACGCCGCACGCCCACGATGTAGCATACAATCTCTGTGTACCAACAGACAATGGCAGTTTGAGTTCATCCATCGTAATAATCAGTTGAATATTTTCCAGTTTAAACTCTCATCGGAATAAAATGGAAAAATCACGCATCAAGAACCTCTGCTCGGTTCTGTTTCTTTCTCCAGCATTCCGGTTTTGTTTTTACCGTGGTGTGCGCTGATTAATCCAACACTACACCAGATCTACACTAGAACCCAAGAACTGACACGTGGCATAAACGACGTCTCGTGTTCAAAAGAGGCCGATTTGGTAGGTCTACCAAATGGATGATGCAAGTACACTATATAAACAAATGTCTGTGGACACCTGACTGCGCCTTCTGAACATCCCGTTTCACATTTAATCCACATTTGCTGTTAGAATATCCTCCACTCTTCTGGGAAGATGCTCATCTAGATTTTGACGTGTGCTTGTAGAGGATATTTTTGAAGGAAGGAGGTCCTGGGATGGAGTCAGTGTTCCAAAGTCATCCCAAAGACGACTCTCTGCGCTCCAGGGGTGTAGAATCATTGCTGACCCTGCGCTCTTCTAAATAAGGTGGGATATGTGAAGAAACTATTTCACTGTGCTGTAGTGTACGTGAGAAAAATACAGGCTTTTCTCTTTTATTCTACACTACTTTTGCCCTTCCCCATCTCACGTGCCCAGTCCCACAGACTCAATCTGAAATATTCATGGGGAATACGTGGTTTTGAATTCATTAACATGAAATAAAAACAAATATATATTCAGCGTCTAGCAGTTTACAAATGCTGGTAATTGCGACAATTATGGAAAAAATAAACGAATTAAATATGCTGTTTTTTGTTGTTTTTTACGGTCAGCGATTTCCTGCTCAACGGGATCAGCACCGACAGAGAAAATAACAGCCATGCAGATTACATGTTCATTTACTTTAATAAGCATTAATGTATTATCGCGTAAAACCGATAATTGATTGCGTCAAAAATGTACCAACGGTTTTATGGATGACACATTAAACCTTGAGGTAAATCAAATTGAGGCAACAACGGCAGCGAGACCACATTGGGAGACCACACCCAAGAGTATAGTGTAGAACGGTGTAGTATATGGTGTAGAGCGTGGTGTAGAGTAAAGCGCAGAATACGGTGTAGTGTGTGGTGTAGTGTAAAAAGTAGAGTATGTTGTAGAATACGGAGTAGTGTATGGTGTAGAGTACGGTGTAAAGTGCGGTGTAATGAGTAGAATACAGTGTAGTGTATGGTGTAGTATATTGAGTAGAGTGTGGTGTATGGTGTATTGTATGGTGTATTGTATGGGGTAGAGTAGAGTACAGTGTAGAATACTAAGTAATGCGTGGTGTAGAGTACAGTGTAGTGCAGGGGTGGGCAATTATATTTTCCAAAGGGCCACATGAGAAATCTGAGGTGTGTTCGTGGGCCGAACCAACAATAACGTTGAACGTAACTTATGTTCAATATGAATTTTTTCCTCTTGTACAGAGTGTTAAATATCATCATGTTCATTAGGCTACCCTCTATCCTTAAGAATAAGGATATTCTATTTAAGGAAAAGAAACAACATAAAAAATGGCTGTATTTTTCCTTCATTTTTAACACTGAGCGTACTCCAACAACGTCAGCGTTGCTGTGCGGTTATACATTCTTCTCGTGCGGCAAAGAAGCCGAAGCAGTTCAGCGGGCCGGATTAAAAGGACCAAGGGGCCGGATGTGGCCCCCGGGCCGTAGTTTGCCCACCCCTGGTGTAGTGTATGGGGTAGAGTAAGGAGTAGAGTACGGTGTAGTGTACTGTGTAGTGAAGGGGGTAGTGTAAGGAGTAGAGTGTGGTGTAGTGTATGATGTAGAGTATGGTGTAAGGTATAGTGTAGTGTATATTGTACAATATGGTGTAGTGTACGGTGTTGTGTATGGTGTAGAGTACAGTCTAGAGTACGTTGTAGTGTACGGTTCAGTGTGCGGTGTAGAGGATGGTGTAGTGCAGTTTTTCTTAAATAGTGGGGCGTGCCCCCCCTTGACCTCGGGGAACATGCTTTTTTATTTTTCTATTTGGATTTTTTTTGCTGTTCCAATACCACCAATTTGCAGTGCAATACCACTCCACTACATTAGGTGGCAGTGGTGTAGGGGGTTTTGTTTGCAGAACCGTCCAGATGAAAACGTGAATGAAAATGCCCGCTTGCCACATCAGAATAAATTGTAGCAAAACACACTACCCCCCCCCCCCCCCCCCCCCCAACAACAATCTAAGAAATGCCGCGCACTGATGTAGAGTACGGTGTAGTAAGGTGTAGAATAGAGTGTAGTGTATGTGGTACAGTACGGTGTAGAATATGGTGTAGTGTAAGGAGTAGAGTACAGTGTAGTAAGTTGTAGAATACAGTGTAATGTATGGGGTACATTACGGTGTAGATTATGGTGTAGTGTAAGGAGTAGAGTACGGTGTAGTAAGATGTAGAATACAGTGTAGTGTATGGGGTACAGTACGGTGTAGAATATGGTGTAGTATAAGGAGTAGAGTACGGTGTAGTAAGATGTAGAATACAGTGTAGTGTATGGGGTACAGTACGGTGTAGAATATGGTGTAGTATAAGGAGTAGAGTACGGTGTAGTAAGATGTAGAATACAGTGTAGTGTATGGGGTACGGTGTAGAATATGGTGGGGGTAGTGTATGGGGTACAGTACGGTGTAGAATATGGTGTAGTATAAGGAGTAGAGTACGGTGTAGTAAGATGTAGAATACAGTGTAGTGTATGGGGTACAGTACGGTGTAGAATATGGTGTAGTATAAGGAGTAGAGTACGGTGTGTAGAGTCCGGTATAGTGTATAGTGTAGAATACGGTGTTCCGACACCCAGGAGAATGAATAAGAGGCTCTCATGGGTCCAGCTCGAGGTCTATATTTAAATGCGGCTCGGTATATTGTGCTGGGAGATGATTTTCCGCTCTATACAGAGGGCTTATTTGAGTTGCTAGATCCTTCCCGGATCCTTCGTTTTTCCTTTTGACCTTTCCTATAAACAAGGCACTTCCACACACAGTCTTTCGCTCACTTGTTTTTGTTTTCGCACCGTTCTATGGAAACACAAGAGACTGTTGTGTGCAAAATCCCCAGGAGATCAGCGGTTTATAAAATACTCTTCGGGTAGGAACAGCCGTGTCACGAACAGAGATCAGAGATCTCACATGATTCTTGGGGTCAAGATAAATCCTTCTTTCTACTGAGTAGGTTGTCAGATTAAACGTGATTGGCTGATTAAACAACTGCATGTATAGGTGTTCTGAATAATAATAATAATAAAAACAGCGAGTCCGTTTAACTCAGTTTTCAAAAAGGATTTTTTTTTTGGTACAGGCTGAAAACCTGATGACATTTAATAAGGATGATTAATAGAAAAAATGAGAGCGAGAGAGAGAGAAACGAGACTCCAAGAGTTTTGGCATTAGAGTGGACTGGGAGTCGAGTATTATCTGATCACAGATACCCGTACAGATATTTCCCCTCGCACTGATCACGGTGTGCCAGCGACTATACTTCCGTTCTACATTCCTTTCTTTCAGGCATGACCTAGATACAATGCGTCATTGTTTGAAACTGATGGACAGACTCGCGCTCTCAGTGCAGCACGCTTGTGCCATTATTGTCCCGAATGTATCTGATACAAATAACGTTTAATACTCAACAGAAAGTACAAATAAAACAAATTGACCTGCACGTTACGTTAAAAAAAAAAAAAAAGTCCTAGGGAGGGCGTGAGGGTGACGAGAGGGTGGAGGTTATTACTCGCAATCCACTGGATACTTTTAAATAGAACTAGTGCCATTTTCCGTCACTCTCTGTATAGCTCCACTCCTACACAAGTATCTCTTCAATTCTTATCATTATATAATTGTTTTATTGTAGATATGAAAGCCCAAATCATGCATTTACCTCCTGCCAGAAGGCAATTAGGATTTGGACTTTAATATGCTGGTACATAGAATTCTAATGTCCAGAACACCACCATAGTGTCACTGCATCCAAACCAATTTTGGAATGGGGTTGGGTATCGACATTTGCTCTTGTTCGTATATTTTGCCAAAATTCTAATGGATAAAAAAAAAATGAAATAAAAAAATTGGTCTTCATCTGAGAACACAAATTGCCATTTGTACTTCCAAATGAAGAATGGTCAGAGATTGCAGATACCTCCATTTTCTAATGGACTCTTTCAAATGGATTAAAAAAAAAAAAAAAAAAAAAAAAAAAACGGCCCTTGGAACCAGCTTTAAAGAATCAGTGACACCATTTTCTTTATTAAACCTACGTTTGCGGAGATTTTTGGTGGTTGGCGACTGCCGAATGAATAGAATAGAATAGAATAAAATAGAATGAGCCTTTATGTGTCAAATAAACAAGCACAGTGAAATTCTTTCTTCGCATATCCCAGCTCGTTGTTTTTTTTTTTGGAGGCTGGGGTCAGCCATGACACGATGCCCCTGGAGCACAGAGGGTTAAGGGTCTTCCTCAAGGACCTGAGGGCTCGAACCTCGACCTTCCGATCAGTAGCCCAGCGCCTAAAACCACTGAGCTACACTCCTCGATATATTATCATAGAAATTATCATAGAAATAGCTCATAGAAAGTGCCACTAATCAGGCCCGTTTTCTGCTAAAACATAGTAAGGTAAGACGTTTCTGTAACCGTAAGAGACAATTGATGTTTATTATACGCACAGAGTTTTGAAAGGAAGTCAATGATTTGAAAGTTATTCATCACCGTGTATTCGGGCCACTGCGCGTACTCGGCAAACTATTCCGGCTTTAATGTCGACCACCTGGGCACTGGTTGAAGACTCTATAATAAAAGCGCTCCATGAATCAGTGTAAATGTACAGGTGCATTTAAGTACACTATGTGCAGAAAATCCAGATCGTGCCACTTTTCCCTCCGACTGCGTTGGAAATCACCCCAAGCACTTGAATGCGAGTGAACCGCTCACAGGTTTGTCTATTCAGACGGACGTGGCTCCAACGTGAGGCCTGATAGAAGCGGTAATGCTTTATCCCAGGATAAAAAGGGCTCGGCAGCACATGGGCTTTTCCTCCGCAGGAGAATGTTCTCTGTAAAATTTCTCAGCCCGTTATCGATAGCCAAAACAGCATTTTGTATTCGTAGTGCGTGTGATGGAAATGCTTTAGGTTTTTGTTGTTGTTTTTCGTGTTAGGATCCCATTCCAATCATGCTGTTCTAATGTTTCCTCCAGGAGTGTTCCCGTTTCTATCTCCATCTGGCCCGGTTTGTCTCACCGTCCCCTCGAGAGAGAGAGAGAGAGAGAGAAAAAAAAGATACTTGCGATACACCACCGTGGCCACCTGTGGTGTAATTTTCCCCAGTTTAATGAGTGATTTGGCAACGTCGGCGAGTTAATGGAATGTAGCAGGGCTGCATAGACGAGACCAGAGCACATGTTGTGTGCAATTAGGGTGAAGGTACACGGAGTAATGCAACTGTATCTCACCATGCCGTCTGCTCAACCCCATCACTTAATCACATCGACGTACACACACGCAGATCTCTTTCTACGAGGGCCACACAGAGGGTGCAGCGCTACCAGGTGGCCGGTATTCAATCAATTTGCCCAAAGATCACATGTGCACTTCTGATCAGAAGGCATGCTTCAACAGGCAGGAATGCAGATTATCCAGACCCAAGAGTGCGCACGGCTACACAGATGCAGCTCAGATCTTTAATGCATGCAATCTATCCAGTTTATATTCACTTCAATCATCACAATTACGAAAACTATGTGATCATGCCATACGGCTGTCAATGCCAGATGGGCTGCTGGGAGCAAAACAAGTTCGTCGAATTTTCAGACAACTAAAAAAAAAAAAAAAAAAAAAAGAAAACATCCAGTGTGTGGTTGAAATATTGTTGAAATATGAGGTCAGAAGTGACAAAGGCCACATATAAAGACGTGCTCTATCTCAGGAGACCCGTGTTTGCATTTGATAGAATGCTAGTTCTATCAAACTGATAGTTAAAGGTCACTGATCAGAAGGTTGGAGTTCAAGTTGTCATTCTTATGGCTCATGAGCCCTTAATCCTTATCATGGCTGACCCTGATTCCTGTTTCTGGCATCCTAACATTGCTGGGGTATGCAAAGATACTGTTTATCTGTTCTGTCAAGGTACACGTGACGAGTATAAAGCTTCTCTATCTCTTTTGCTGTCTCGCTCAAGGGCCCAGCAGTGGCAGCTCAGTGGTGCTGATTTAATGCACTGGGCAGCTGGCTACATGATTTGATGATCGGACAGTTGACAGAAAGCAGAAGGTGATCAGACATGCCACTTAAAGACGTCACAGCGTGCATTGCTCTCGCGGTCTCTCCACTTGGTTAGGCTTCAGCTCCTGTTAAAAGCATGTGCGCGCCTCGTTGTTATACAGTCATGCATGGTATGTTCTGCATGATCATTTCCAGCTTTGGCACAGACTGCTTTTCGAAACTACTTCTAATCTAACCTTGCATCCAAGGACTAGGTGCGCAATCACTTAGGTCTTACTTAGGAGCACGTGGTGCATTAGAGAAAAGCGTTTTTTTTTCCGCGGTGTTAACGATAAGCGCCCTTCGCTACAACTATTAGCATGGCGCGACAACATCGTTACTCGCTGTTAGATAAAAATGCATTAAATGGCATTATTACGGCTTAACTAGCTCAATCTCATGCAAACGACTTTCGCTCGGAGAGAAGCTGCAAAACGTGTTCGGCTTGATTTAACAGCCCTATCGGTGCTCGAATGTAATACCATTAAACCATGCTTCGTGCAAGAGGTACTGTTTACATAGCTGTTGTTGTTTTTTCAGGGGCACGGTGGCTTAGTGGTTAACTTAGTGGTTAGCACGTTCGCCTCAAACCTCCAGGGTCAGGGTTTGATTCCCGTCTCGGCCATGTGTGTGTCGAGTTTGTCAAAACTGTCAAAAACATGCACGGTAGGTTGATTGGCACCTTAGAAAATTGTCCCTAGTGTGTGAATGTGAGTGTGTGTGTGTGCCCTGTAATGGGTTGGCATTCCATCCAGGGTGTATCCTGCCTTAATGCACGTAGACGCCTGAGAGGCACAGGCTCCCCGTGACCCGAGGGCAGATCGGATATAGCGATAGAAGATGAATGAATGAATGAAAATTTTTTAAAAAGTCAAGCCGTCGCATGGGCGTCCTTATCAAACGCATCCGTTATTGACGGAAAGTAGAGATGTTTAATGTAACACACGCCCTGCCGTTTATTAAGGAAAAAAGTTTCAGATAGCCTACTTAAAGTCCTAAAAAGTAGGCCTAGTCAGAGCAAATAATGTAGGCTGAAGGGGGTTCGTTTGGGAAGTTCTGATTTAAGCAATCAAACTGTTTCACACTGCACAGGAAATGTCCCGATGTACGACTCGAACGATGAAATATGTTCTTTCGTTCATTCTACACAGGGCTGGAGTCGATCCAGAGAGGATCCTGTGAATGAACCACGGGCACACTCTACATATACTGCCAGTCCCTCACAGGGCACTATGGGTACACGGAGTCATAGCCAGAGGCAATTCAGTGTGGCCAGTCCACCTACTGGCATGATTTTCGGGTGTGTTTTTTTTGGAGGGTGAGAGGAAACAAAAGGCAGATGTAACAAAGGAACCCTGAAACGTCACAAACAGTAAGAAGTGCTGCAGACCTGGAGCTCCATGCTGTCTGTAATAAATCATCAAAATGGCACTGAACATAGCAGAAAAGGTCAACTAGTGTCTAGTAACACATAGTTAGCCTTAAGAATACAGAGATTCTTGCTCGGGCATGAGGAGACTCGAGTAGAACAAACATTAAAAGTATTCCAACAGCACGGTTATATAGTATTTTTGTTTATTTTGTACTACGTATTACGAATGCATTCCGGGATCTTTGCATATCCCAAAACAATTGTCAATAAGAGCAGCACGAGTCAATCGGAGATATCTCTGCAGTCATGTATGCGAAAGAGTGCAAACAACGCTTAGCTATAAGCGGCATGTTAAATTCCCAAACACATAACAGAAGTGCGAATGGATACTACTGTAGTTTACAGTAAGGCCGAGTTGGAGAAGGAGGAAAAAAAAAAAAAAGATCCAAGACTGGATTCGCGGTGTCCTTGCCCACGGAAACAGTTATTACTCAGAGCTCTTCAGCGCTATAACCTCCTGACCCTTATGCACAACAATCCACACACTAGCACCGGTGTCCATGGAAACACCGGCGTGTTTAGTTCTTGTCCTCAATCCTTCTTTGGGTATTTAATTAAAACACGAGTTTGGACGACGGCGTTTCTTTCGATTTTTTTTTTAATCGGCTGTGAACGTACAGTACACAGTGTACCCTCTGACCCTCGTCCAGTGGAGCACCCGGGATATCTACGAAGGGGGGAAATCTAATCACGGCTCGCACAGGAGGCTGTAGTGAAATCAATACAGCACACAGGTCTGGAGACAGGAGGAGCTGAACGTCATATTTGTTTGACACTTTTTGGCTTTTGGAAACTCAGCAACATTTTAGGTGATAAATAAATAAATAATAAAAGCACAGATAACTTTTGGACCTGCACATGACTCAGAGGCTTGGTGCAGAACAGATCTCTATTGTACAGAACATCATGTGCTTTTTCCTCTCTCTCGTTCTCTCACACACACACACACACACACACACACACACACACACACACACACACACACACACACACACACACACAGCCACGACTGCATGCAGCTTCTGCTTCGTCTGCAGCCCTTATCACGTTTTCATCCTTGGAAATGAGAAGATGTGGCAGTAATGACACCCGGTTTTAAGCAGGAAGTGCAGCAAACTGGAAACAAAACTCTAATTCAAAATGTACACATTCAGGATGTGGGTCACAATTATGCGGGTTCATGTATACTATAATGGCAATACTTTTGATGCTGCATGCTCAAATCTGATTGGCCAGAAAGTGGCTTTTGACCTGGGTTTGTGTGCAAGTTCGAATATGCAAGTACCGTAAATTCTGGACTATAAAGTGCACCTGCATATAAGCCGCATCCGCTCTATTTAAAAAAAAACCCAAAAAAATCATAAATAAGCCGCACCTGCATACAAGCCGCATCCGCTTTTGAATTGTAAATGTACATGTATGTACCTAAATAGATCCTTTCCTAACCTGTATTTTAACACGGTGTAACGGTGGACGCTGCACAGAGACGCGGAGATCCGGAATTCATACAAAACAGGATTTATTAGAATAAAGAACTCAGGAGACGCCGCTCATACGGAGCGGCCAGACAGGCTAGGGAGCCTTGCGCTCTGCGCGCCGTGGTACCGGGAGTACCGGAGAGCAGGAGCGGTGGCGGACTTGAAAGTCCGGGAATCGGGAACAGACAAAGGTTTAGGCATAAACATATATCGAGCGTCCGTGTCCGAGACACTAGGTATGTGCTACGAGCCCGGACGGGGATTGTAGGGAGAACCGGGCTTATATCGGGAGAGGGAAAATCAAGAACCGCTGAGGCTGTATTGTGTGTGTGTGTGTGTGTGTGTGTGTGTGTGTGTGTGTGTGTGTGTGTGTGTGTGTGTGTGTGTTGTGTGTGTGTGTGTGTGTGTGTGTGTCGTGTGTGGGGAAAAGAGCAGGGAGAGAGAGAAAGCACCGAGCAGCAACTTTGCTAATTAAAACGGGACAGAACGAAGAGAAAATAAGCGCTATTTACAGTATTTATCTTCATTTCTCCTGTGTGTGAAATGACGTCACCTTAACCTTGTAAAGATAGAGTTTGTCCTCCTTCTATCCGCTTCTACCCACTTATATCTGCTAAAGAGGAACTAGCGCATTCTTCTTCTTTGCATTTATTTTGTGTTAGTTTTGATTCTAATTCCGGTTAGAGCCCCTAGCGGTCGGGAAAAAATCTGCAGAATAGCCGCACCTTATTATTAGCCGCATGGTTCAAAACCTAGGAAAAAAGTAGCGGCTTATAGTCCAGAATTTACGGTATTTCTATAGAATTGACACACTGGGTCTTCCTGATTCCGGCCTAACAAAAAAGCAAGACAAAAAGGCATTAATGAAAAAGGGATGTTTTGAAATGTGCTTTCACTCAGCACACACCTTTTTTCGCTGTCTGAGTTCGTTTATGTTGGGTGAGAAAACGCCCCATACCAAATAGCAAACTAAGCAAAAGTGACCAGGTGTGATGGCGAGACAACTGGGTCCAAGCATTTACAAAACTGCAGCTCTTCTGGCGTATCTTCTCCAAGTCATTGGCAGCAAGTGAACACTGGCCCGTGGGTTCCGATCCAACAGACTGGTGAAGATGTTAATGGTGTTAATGATCCATGGGGCACAAATGTTTTGGAAGCAAACTGGGACCAACACAAAATTAGTTATGCCTGACGCTGTAAAGTGAGAACAGGAACTAAGCTGTTCATGGATGCTGTTCATTAAATTTGCTATCCCTTGGTATTTCCTATGGTATAAGAGTAACACTCATTTAGGATTCTAGAAGCTATCAAACGTCAGAGAGGTAACAGTGTCACATCACATGAGGAGTGATGATTTTCTGAGAATGAAAAAAAACAACAACTTTATTCTTTACATATTTCAATGATTAATGTAAGTGATTCATCATTCAGTCTGAATGCTTGCTCTGGAAGAGCTTTCGTTCATTTTTAATTCTAGTATTTTAGCATGATAATAACGATACCATCCCTATGATATATTATGCAGCTTCATGGAGGAGTTTCACCAGAATCTCCATATATATTTACCATGGTGTCCGTGCCTTTGGTACTGTTTTTTACTCACTTAAAGGAAAGCAGGATACATTTGCTTGCATTAAGTGTTCAGTGGCTGTGCGTGTGCCTAGACAACCGCTCTCCGTATACAATGAGGCACGGCATCAACAGACAGACAATTAAACCCTTAACGGCATTTAAAAGTACTATATATATATATATATATATATATATATATATATATATATATATATATATATATATATATATATATATATATATATATATATATATATATATATACACACATGCACACGCTTCAATGTGCAGCCAGGAGGGTTTTCTCCTGATGGGTCTGTTAGGCTCCATGTACTGATCTATACAGCGCTTATTTTAAAACACCCAAAATACATGATCATGATCTCTACTGTAATGCACATGGTATGGACAAAAAGAGAAACTGGACAATCCCAGACACACCCACATGAGGTTCTTCATTGTTGTCACAAAGTTAAACGGACTTGAACAGGTATGGACAAGCTTTGTCCGTAACAGGAAACGCTACAAAATGAATTAATAATATATGTGTTATTATTATTATTATTATTATTTTCATGTAGCATAATATCTTAGAAAATTTAAATTGTCAATCGAATTTAGTAAAAAAAAAAAAAAAAAAAAAAACAAAAAAAAAAAAACATAAAAAAAAACGTCATACTTTTTGTCCATTTCAGGTTACATTTAGTGCCTTCACCAGCTACCAGCATTTTTATGGAAATAAGCGAACTGTGTTAGTATCACAGTTAGCGATGTTTTAAAATCCTGCTACAACTTCATCTTACGATATTCCGAGTAGCACGATTACTTAAACACTCCAGCAAAACACTTTGTTGACACGTCATACTTGTACACCTTAAACCTCCCAAAAAATAAAAAAGAAATAAATATTAATACTAATAATAAAAATATAAATAAAAAATGGGAACGAATTACACTTTAAACGTTAAGGCAAATACTTGTGTAGTAGAAAACCAACGTGCTTCCAGAGCATGTCATTGTTCATAAGAATATATATATATATAACACCATTGACTTTAACGTGTCATATTGGCCAGCCACTGTTAATATTGCAAAAGGGGGGGGATTGACAATATTTCTACTTTGAGGATCCCTTTGAAGGTTGGTATGGAGGACATGTGACCAAGACTACCATTCCCCCTGGCACCACAGACTTTTCTCTTCGCTAACCTGAACATATTTCTGTGCAATTTTTGAAAGAAAAGGGGGGGGGACAGACACATAAAAGCAGAGAGCGCCGTCGGCACCCTGGACGCAGAGCAGCCTTCCCCTTTATTCCAGCTACTCTTTCTCTGCTTAATTACAGGCCCACGGACCCACGTAGCAATTACAGGCCATTTCTACAAGGATGGAGAAACGATCGCCCCACCCTCTCCCTTTCGCTCCCACACTCGCCTCTCCTCGCAAAAGGCCACCGCCGACATCCCACTCCGTCCTGGCATTCACACACTCCACTACACATCTGACCCGGACTCGAGATCCCACAATTTTCCCTTTCATTAATTAAGAAGGCTGCCATCAATTAATAATTAATCGACTGATGAGCTTAGTTAATTGCCGCACAGGTGATTATAGATTGCATTTAAAGCGCTCCACTTATTCTTCCGAGTGCGCGGTCCGGCACTGTGCTTATATAAACGCTTCTGAAACTGAGACGGAAGAAAAGGGCGATGCTGAAGCAGGCGCAAATCAAACGACCGTTAGGAAACAATCCTTATTATCGTTTTCATCAATATTGTGCAGTACGGAGGAGATACACTGAGCCTGATTGCTGATTAGTTTTGAAGCTTGTCGTGTTTCATTTTGAAGGTGTGTGTGTGTGTGTGTGAGAGCGAGCGAGCGCTCTGACAATAAGACGCAGCAGTGGCTCCAAGCCATCCACCCCCAGACTCGGAGAGAACGTAGGTGTATGGATGCTTATAAAACCCACTACATGAGACACACAGCCATAAACCGCCAGGAAGCTGATAATGAACACACGGACTTTACCTATTACACCTCCACTGGTGTAAAGCAGAGTTTAACACTTAAAAGGTGCATTAAGGTAAATCAGGAAAAAACTTTCTGAAGTAAATACCTTGGGAGTCTAAGATGACAGGCGAGGGGAATTACAGTGGACGTAAAAGACCTCTCGCTCCCGAAAAAAAAAACAAAAAAAACAAAGAGGAGTTTATGATTTTGCCTGGAAGGCATTTCAAACCTCCACGCGCTGTTTATTCCGAATTCTTTTATAAAGCCCACCTCCACATCGCCCAACTCTTCCCACCCCCGTCTCTCTCTCCCTCTCTCTTTTTTCCTCCCTCTATCATATGACACGAGAGTGACAGAAACACATAATGGCATGTTGTTGCTAAGAAACCACCTGTCTAGATTTCGCCACACATCCACACTGCAACGATAGTTCTCATCTTTTTCCTTTAAAAAAAAATCCTTCCTGCAGCGATGAGGACTAATAAAATGCGTCTCTCGAGCGAAATCTAATATCTGCCAGGGAGATCACGAAGGCGATGTAGTCGAAGCAGAATCGTTCTATGTGAAGTGAAGTTTTGACACGGGCCAATACCGTCACGTGTTTGGTATGTGTTCATGAGCCACACCTGGGATTTTCCACTTTGGGAGACACTTCACAGCCATACCCAAACAGCCAAACTTGCCCACGTTTGACTCTGTGGGATAGGTGCCGCGGACACGCCTCTTTTTTTTTTTTTTCCAAGTGTTGTTTTTCAGCCGAGGACCAGACAAGTCACACCCTGCCCGGCGCACGGCAACCAGGTAGTGTTTATCCACCCACACCCTTCATAATATCTACGTGTACGCCACACTGCCAAGCAAGAGCAGGAGTTGGTTGGTCGTGAGGTGATTTTTGGCCCCTCCCCCTCTCATCTGGCAGTATTAGCAAATATCCAGCCTTTAACCTCGATTAAACGCAACAGGAATCAGTCCAATGCGAGGAAGTCCCCAATGCAATCCAAGTGCTCAAATATGAACAATACAATAAACCACAGTAGGTTGAGCAATCACAGCCATCTGCAAAAGGCCAAATCGATGTAAAGGGCAGCGTTTTCCCCCATTCATAGAGATGGAGAAAATCCAAAAGAATGATGATCATATATCCGTTAATACAGATTAACACCAAAAATAAGCGGGCCGTAATCTTCGTCTCTTCTGATTATTCATCGTGTTTGCAAGCAGAAAGGCAGAAATATTTCGAGTGCTCTCTTGTTCGCACGTGACATTGCTACTGAGTGGCCATATTCCCTTTCGGTGTTTAAATGTATAGTAAACTATGTTGAGAGAAAGATAAATAGATGATTTTTTCCCTCCACTTCACTGGTGTTCCTTCCTGATTCTAAAATGTGTTTATTTATTAATGTAGCTAGCAAAAAGGACTGCAACCAAACAGCCGGGAGAACTCCTCACTCGCACGTTTTACTGAAAAATGTAGCAAAGGAGTCACTGAGCAACTTGAAGTATGAACCAGTTGGAGCCTGTTAGGTTTAAAAGAATTTTTTTTTACCCGAAAGGCAACAGAAATATAATTCTTTCTCATTACATATCAGTAGCTTAAGAACCTGCTGGTGCAATGAGACACTTAAGTTAGCGTACATATCCTTGTCTGTAGAGGTCGACCAATAGTGGTGTTTAGGTTATATTCTCCTTGCACAATCTTTTTTTTTTTTTTTTAATTAATACAATTTTCATAAAAAAAGTTAAATATATTTGTGTAAAATACACAAATATTCCATGCAAAATAGTATTGAAATTTATTGCATGAGAATCGTGAAAATGTGCTACATTAAATAAATAAGAATATATTAATAATGATTCAAGACATGCATTCAAACAAACAAGAAGCAGATGAATAAACGAAAACATCCCAAAAAAAAAAAAAAAAAACGTGTGATACTATTGATTTTGCTCTAGAAGCCACTCTCAGACTGTAATGCAACTATCGCCGATAGTTCCAGCAATCAATCAATGAATCGTTTATCTCTACTCATTCTCTTGCAGCCTAATGAAAGGCCACTAGATGGAAAGTATTCATTCCAAGCAGAAATAAAGCAATGTGGTTGTCTAGTAATTAGATCTGGGCGATGGGTCATAAATTGAATCTCAGATTTACTTGTTTTTTTGTTTTATTTTTAGAAAAAAATTAATATTCGATTTTAGATACAGTGAGAAAACATGTCCGTAATTTGAACCTGTTTTTAGTCGGTGTTTTGGGGCTGCCACTGTATGTTTATCCCGCGGCGCCACACACACCTCGCCATTTAACAACTTGATTCTGTTTGAGGTGCTGGAATAAATTAGTTGTGCTTCTTCCACAAACTTTAGACAAATTTTACAGCAATTTTACTCGTTGAACGTCTGAAGTTGCAAAGCGAACCGTTTCCATACAACTGATGAAACCGCGCCCATCTTGGAAAGGCACGGCGTTTGGATTCGTTTGGATTGTATTGTGTATTTCTCAAGTGTAATGTGGGGTGGAGTTTTACATCATAAATCACAAAATGATAATAATGACGAGTCATCTTCCAGCTCTACTAGTAATGATAGGGATAACAGTCCAGAATGCTTCCAGCACCCACCAGCAAATTCTATTGCATCACTACCAAGATGTGTATAGTACAATTTCTCTTCAGACATCCCTGGCACATGCCTGGCTTTGTATACGTCCTGTAGGCAACATGTAGATATCGCACTAGTCTACTGCTACCAGTGAAACCATGGCAACCGGAGGCAAGCTAAAGATAGGAGCATCCAGGAGCGGCGAGAGATCCGAGAGACACGAGCCGACAAATTGTGGAGCGCAAGTTTATGACACGCGGGGAGGTATATAATGAGCAGGCAGTCAAACACCTTGCAGGTCGCGGTGTGCACAAGCGGCACATCTGTAACGCTGGAGATGTTCTAGTCAACCTTGGCATGGTTGCAAGAAAGTGCTGCCTGGGGTTTGGGGTAATAAACAGACACCTGGCGTGTCAGCATTTTTCTTTTTTTTTTTTGTCTTTTTTGGTTTTTTTTTTTGGTGCAGCATTTTAGGAGCTCCAAATTTGCATACGGATTAGGACTGGGTCATATATTCACAATGACGAAACTTTGCAGGTCTTGAGCAGAAAGCAGGTAACATCAGACTTCAGAAGCCTATTAATATCCTCCTCTCAGCCACGGAGGCCTTGAAACCCGGGTCAGCGCGGGAACCCTGTTACGGCAGACAGAACGCCGGAAACGGCGGCACTTATCAAGCTGCCGATTGCTTCACCTTCGCGGTGGCAGCTGTAACTGTAGGTAGGGCGTGCCATATGTACATGTGCGTGTTTGTGTGCATAACGGAGTCTTAGGCGGATTCACACCCTGTGTTTAAACACGAACACACCTTAGCAGTCAGAGTGCCGCGCTCGTCATTCTCTGCTCGACTGGGATTATTTGGCGGCGCCCTGAATGCGCCATTCCTTCTCATCATACACCCTCCCCGAACAGAATTGCCCCACAGAACAGAAATGGTATGAATGTGCATTTAACCCGAGGAACATCTGGGATTTACAATGTCTGAAAGGGTTTTCCAGGTCATCCATACTGCACAAATGTCGCCTGTCCTTCCTGTCACGGAGCCAAACAGGGAGAGGGGTGAATCAGTAACCCGGGTAACAACTAGATATCGCGTCAGGATGATTATCAATCACCTTGTGGAAAAATAAATAGAGGGAAACTTGCGCAAAGGAAAGGTTTTGTATGTATAGTGCGGGCCAAAGGTCGGAGAGCAAAAATCCAAACCCGCGCTTGCGTTTTCATTTATAAAAAAAAAGTCTTACACAACAAGTATTTAAGATTCTGCACAAATCCCTGGTCCACATTTCAATGCAAGCAAATGTGATGACTGCTTTGTACCAAAAGGTCAGCTTTTCCTCGGTACTAATTTCTATTATTAATATTCGATTGAAGCATGTACTCCGAATACACTCCATTAAATCTGAACGGAAATGGATCACAAGGTTGCACAACCAATTCCAAGCCAAAATGAAAATACAAATAGGGCGTACAACCAAAGGGGTAAGATTTACGCAAATACACTACAAGATTCTTCTTTTCCGCTCAATTTACTGTCAGTAAGATTTGTAAAGATAAGCAATAAAATCAGAAGACTGATGCAAAGCGTCTAGACTATACGTTTCCAACTCGTACGCCCTGGTGCACTACATACATTAGACCAGGCACGAGACGTCTGGAAGAATATCTACTGGGTGGATTTCCGGTCCACATGTACGCGAGTGTGTGCAACGGTCTTGACCAATGTGGTTTGAGGGGAAATTAAAAAAAGAAAAAAAAATCTGTAGGTTTCCCTTCTGTACCTAATTAGCTCACAATCTGTTCCCAAATTACATCAGGGCTCAGATTTCTTTAAAAAAAAAAAAAAAAAAAAAAAAAAAAGGCCTCTGTGCAGAATATTGGCACCTTTTTCCTACCTGACGAGCCTGGCTAGGGAAATGAAATATGGGTGGGGATCTGTTCAAACCCTGATACCAAACACGAGGTACATTCGCCTGTTACTTGCTGTTTGAAAACAAGCGGCATCAAAACGTATAATGTTACACTTCATCCAGGAGTCGGCATAATATCTTCATGACAGTACGAGCTCCATCGCCTCCGTATCCACGGGAGCCTGTACGCCAGCGTCTTGGGCATTCATTCAGGATCTTCAGGATACACCCTGGATGGAATGCCAACCCACCTGGCAGGGAATGCCAACAAGCGACACACACACACACACACACACACACACACACACACACACACACACACACACACCATTCACACACACATTCATACACAGGGAAATTTTTCCAAGGTGTGCAATCAACCTACCGTGCATGTTTTTGGACCGGGGGGGGGGGGAAACCGGAGAACCCGGGGAAAAAAACCCCCTGAGAAAACGGGGCACGGGGAGAAACATGCAAACTCCACACACACATGGCCGAGACGGGAATTGAACCCGGCGGGAGACCCGGTGTTTGAGGGAACGGTGTGAGGCGAATGCTAACCACTAAGCCACCGTGCCCCGATGACGTACGCCATATTAAACCTAAATTTCCTCAGAAGTAAGCCCTTGCCTTCCTTAAAAGGGGGTAGAAAATCACGGCTAATTGAATACCTGGATGTGTCATACACTGTTCTCTTCCATTAATATCTCGGAAAGGATGTGGCATGATTCAGACACGGCACCAGTGACCAAACGATCAAATTAAACCAGAATTCAGGAAGACTGGTGCAAATGGCAAGGCGGTGGGATTCATTTTATAATGATTAATGTACACTGCATTGCAAAAAGCAACACCCTACAGGAATCATGCGCCTGGCCTTGAGCTCAGAATAGTTGCTTTGTCCTGGTTTTAGGTGTTGAACTTCAGATGGCCTATTTAACAGGCTTATATACAGTATCAGTACAAGTTTGGGGGATTTTCGAGAGCGTGTGTGTGCGGTGAAGATAAGTAGGAATACAGGATGGAACTGGGTGTGTAGATGGAGTTGAGGTGAGAATCGCTCAAGGGCAGGGTTGACTTACAAAAAAAAAAAAAAAAAAAAAAAAACCTGTTGAAGAACAGAAGCTCGCGTTTTAACACACCTGTGAAGAAAGGTATGAAGAAAGTATGGAGGCAAACCAAAGCTGTATGAGGAGAAATAGAAGAGAATGAATCTATATATATATATATAATATATATATATATATATATATATATATATATATATATATATATATATATATATATATATATATTCTTCACATCCTGGCAATAAGTTTGTCTGGTGAAACGCCTGTCTTTTTCCCTCCTCTCCCCCTCACGCGCAACACTACCGCTTTAAAACGCACGTGAACACATGGAAGCACACATATACCACTTCAGCATTAACACCCCGGATGTTATGTTATGTCCAAAAAACAACCCAAACAAACAAACAAACAAACAAAAAAAGAATATCTTCGCTATCGAGCTCATTATCATCTACTTTACCTTGTAGACATTCTCCGTAACGCGGTGGACCTCGTCGGTACGAGACATGGTGATATCTTCAGTCCAAACCATAAACACACTTCACCAAAAAAAAAACAACAACAAACAAACAAACACACACACACAAAAAAAAACAACGGTTATCCGAAACACGTCTTGAATATTTTTCGCCTCCCAGACGCAATAAAAATCGAATAAATCTCAGTATGGACTAAAGAAACGCGCTTTCTCTTTACACTACAGGAGCTGCGGCTGTGAAGCGCCCACCGTGCTGCGGTAATTCTCTCTCTCACACACACACACACACACACACACACACAACTCTCTCAGTTTGGGGAAACACGCCCCTCTCGTTTTAGGCCCCGCCCATGAGGCGTGTCTACACGGTACCTGGTCACATTCCCACCTTCTACAGGTTCAATTGCATAGGCAACCAGACAGCCGGGATATCGAGTAAATGATGATGATGATGATGATGATGATGATGATGATGATGATGATGATGATGATGATGATGCTCCCTCCACGGCATTTCTGCCTGAGATACTTCTCCAGGTGTTTTTTGGCTTTGCATCCTATTCCGTATAAACTTTTATTTGAACGGTTGTTGTATAACACAATCATGTGACTGAGCTTACGTTAAAGTGTTTCTATTTAGTGGTCTGTGTGGGCACGGATGAATATACACTGAACAGGCATAAAATTATGACCACCTGCCTAATACAATGTTGGTCCCGTCGAGCATTAACTTGCTGCAGCTCGTCTGGTGGATCAGACTACACAGGCTTCGCTCCTCACATGCATTAGTGATAATTGGCCCCCCATGAGCCAGTCACCGGGTTCACCACTTCCTTCCTTGGACCACCTTCGACGCCATGATGAAGAGATAATCAATGTTATTCGATGTTATGCCTGATTGGTGAAGGAGTACCATTCAAAGGTTGGTCATGCCTCCTCCTTCAGTATTTATTCTTTCTTTTTATTACGTTCAACATTGTACATTCATAATATAAGCGATATATTCTGGGCACGGTGGCTTAGTGGTTAGCAAGTTCGCCTCACACCGCCAGGGTCCGGGTTCGATTCCCGTCTCGACCATGTGTGTGTGGAGTTTGCATGTTCTCCCCGTGCCCCGTGTGGTTTTTCTCCGGGTTCTCCGGTTTCCCCGGTCCAAAAACATGCATGGTAGGTTGATTGGCACCTTGGAAAATTGTCCCTATTGTATGAATGTCTGTGTGTGAATGTGAGTGTGTATGTCCTGCAATGGGTTGGCATTCCATCCAGGGTGTATCCTGCCTTAATGCCCATAGACGCCTGAGATAGGCACAGGCTCCCCGTGACCCGAGGGAAGATCGGATAAAGCGGTAGAAGATGAATGAATGAATGAAAGAATATTCTGGGTATTTATTAAAGTTAGTACTGTCTACACTTGCGGCATTCTCCTATCAGATTCACAAGGTAGTGCCTGGAATGGCTTTCAGTTATGCTGGGTGCCTTGTCAAGAGTTTATTTATGACATTTCTTACCTTATGAGCGAGCTTTAAGCCATCACTTCTCTCGAGCTAAGGAAAGAGCGAGTCAACAGACCTATTAGTACTACTAAGACTACTGTACAAATGTACATTATGGAAAGGCTGCCATTTCTCTTTATCGTTCAAGTAAAGAGAAATGAAAGCCTATAATTGTTTCAAAAATCTCAAAAAGTGTAATGAATCCCCAAGTGCAGTCTCCATAACCATCAAATGCTAAGATTAAGGAGTCTCTCATGAGTAGTCTCTCAGGGCAAAAGGACCAAACGCTACCTCTGACTGTTATTAGAATTACCAGCCTCAGAAATGATAGAGTTACATACATTTTTCTAGGAGTTTATGCGTCTGACTTATTCCAACATCTACTGTTCAGAGAAGGCTGGCATTCATGGCTAAATTGGAACAAAAGAAACACATTAAATCTGTGGAAAATTGCCTTTTGGTGTGACGAGTCCCGATTTGAGATTTTTTGGTTCTAACCAACATGCCTTTGTTAGCTGTGCAGAGGGTGAAAGGCTGATTATTGAATGTGTGCTTCTCACTATGAAGCATGGGGGAGGAAGTGTGATGTGTGGGAAGACTTTACTGGTGACACAGTAGGAGATTTGGTTAAAATTGAGGGCACAGCACTTTACAGCGACACGCCATCCCATCTGGTTTGCACTTTGTGGGTGTATAGCTCGTTGTCCAAAAGGTTAGCTTTGAACTTTTCAAGGTTGGTGGAGAAAATGTTACATTTGCGACATTTAGCAGATGCCCTTATCCAGAGCGACGTATAAACGTGCCCGCGAGTCTCTGGCAATGAATACGTCAACGCTGGTTTTCTAGATTGCAAACCTAAGATACAATCAAACTAAAAACTCTGTCGGGAGGATTTTTTTGGGCTGGTTTAGGTGGTTCATGAAGGAGGAGGAGGGTCTTCACTCATCACTTGAAGATGACATGTGACTGAACATCTAGGGGGGGATATTCATCCCATCAAAAGACCATTGACTGAGAGAAGGCAATGAGTGTGCAAAGCTTCCATCAAGGAAAAAGGGGGATACTTTGTCAGATCAATAGTATTACATCATAGTATTCATACACAATATATTTAAAAAAAAAAGACCCCTGAAGGTGTCCAAGCTTTTGCCTGGTACTCTCTCTCTCTCTCTCTCTCTCTCTCTAGACTCTCCTCTCTCTCTCTCTCTCTCTCTCTCTCTCTCTCTCTCTCTCTCTCTCTCTCTATATCTAGTTCCTATATATATACTCTATATATATATATATATATATATATATATATATATATTTACATACACACACACACACACACACACACACAGAGAATTTGATTAAGATTAATTATATATATATCAAATTCTCAACTAAATCACAAATCATCCTCTGTCACACATCACATATCCCTGCTACATTTGCATTTCCTTTCAATATGTGCTCCACAGTGGAGAAACATTAGAATCAAGGACTTTTCATTTTGCCCCGAGACACTTTAGCAGGTAAGAACAGAACACCAATGCCATCACATTTAATACTGCCAGTTGTTGCTATGGCAGCAATGAAGTGAGGAAGCTGAAAGGTCTCTCTCTCTCTCTCTCTCTCTCTCTCTCTTTCTCTCGCGAATATTCTTCCAATCCCCCAAAGAATGAGTTATGCAATAAAGAGCTGGAAATTTTTGAACATGAACTTATTTTGCCTCCTCCAACGTTTTGCTAGCTGAATGTTGGCGAAAGCAAGCCGGTGTGGCGCTCACAATGAATAAAATCGTCCTCATTTCATTAGAGGTGCAGCGCACCGTGTTTATGTCTCAGGCTTATTGTTTCTTTCTCTTAACGAACATGCCCATTTGATAGGAAACCCTGGCTCCTGTGGTCTAGGATAAAGGTAATAAGTAAAGAGGCTTACTGGTCAAGGACAACCGCTTGTGTGTGGAAAAAAAAAATAATCCTGTCAGAAGGTGGAGATTAAATCGGTCTTACTGCAACCACCAAGCTGGGAATGTTTTGCAAAGAAATCTGTGCAAGAGAAATTATATACACACACACACACACACACACACACACACACACACACAACACACACACACACACACTCTCTCAAAGTATTTGAGGATTGGTGGAAAGGACATCTGACATATTTCTGGTAGGGATATTATTAGGGCAGAATATTTCCAGTACAGACAGCACATTTTACCAATACTGACATACTTTCACAAAAAGGTAACACGCGTTAAGAGTCGTATGACCATTTACTTCAAAACCATAGTAACACTTTGTGCTAGCTCATTGGAAGTTCCTTCATGCTGCGGTACTCATCTTCGATAAAAAAGAATAAAAAAAAAAAAAAACATTTGGATTGTGTAATGGTTATCTATTATATAAATCTCCTAATAGTCTACCACAATCGGAAACGGTTGTATAAAATGCCCACCATTATCACAGCATAATTACAGCGGTCGACTCGGTACGTGAATCATAACAGTATGATTCCAAATGATAATGGCAAAGTCGATCCGGCGCTTTTTGTTCAAATCGGCTGTTCAGCACAATGAAATAAAAGGCAGCACATGTAACGTGGAAGCCGAAGTTGAAAGGAAGCGCTGACAATAATAAATAACAGTGCGTGTATACGGTCTGCTCTGCTCTTCATGTAAGAGCCTGATTAAGCCGTATCACAAGACCGTCGGCTACTCTGCCAGCAGGATCTCTCCATCCTGTTTCACTTTAGCCGGCTTTCTCTCTGGAAAAAAAAAAAGAAGCAGGACAAGAGAAGTAACGTTAGAAAGGGGAGGATGGTGCCACATAGTGGCGTTTTTAAGTAATGCATACCCTGCTCTAGCTCGGGCACCACAGGCAAGGGTTCACTGGGAACTTCGGGAAGTTGAACATCTTCGTCCTTTGAAACAGAAGAAATTGAATGATTTCAACCACATTTCAACGTGTTTGTGAGTGTTGGATAGCTTCGATAGAAGTGAGTGTACCTGAGCGATGGCCTCCAACTCGGCTAGAACTGCCTCCTCATCCTCCAGACTCAGAGAGCCAGCCAGCAGCTCATCGATTTGCTGGAAAAAAAAAAAAACAAAATACAGAAAAGCATCAGAATGTTCTTACTATCAACCAAATGTTGAGACATTCAAAATAAACTTAAAATATTAATGCATTATGTATAATATTAATAATCATACCGGTCACTTATCAGGCACCATATTCTCTCCTGATTTATGTATTCTGTTTTTTATTCTTCTCTTCTAAATTCTCAGTACAGCTTCAGTTTCCACATTTGTTTATTCTGAGCCCAAGTGCAACCAGGGCAAGTTCTTATCCATTTACACCTACAATGCTAGACTCTAATAGATCTTATAACATTGGTGTTAAATGCTCGATTATTACTGGCCATAAGGTAGTGATTTGATTTTTCCATTATTATCTATAAGAGCAGGATTGACAATAGCACCAGCTGCCAGCTACTATCCATTCTAATATATTGTAATATATATATATACTAACAACAAACACAAGGATTTGCATGAGGGCACTGAGGTAAACAGAGATTAAACATGGGTGTGATTATGTGTAAGGGCATGGTTTCTGTAAGGTGCTTGCAAAGAGTCTCCAGCATCAATTCTTTGTAATTCAGCAATAGTGCAGTTTTTGCTAACACAAATAGCCGTTTTATTCACTTCAGAAGAAAAGGGGGAAAAAAATTTAAGCTGGTGATAAAATGATGGGGGTTATATTGTAAGGAGTATATTATAATGCTTTTTCAGCCATTTTATAACACAACACAGCTATCAATGGATCAAATGAATGACACTTGACATTGTGTATTCATTAAACATTGCATTTGGGGTGTAAAATAAATAAATAAATAGACAGGGACATATCCTGAATAAAATGTTCGTGTTGCTAAACACAAAACACACTGACACTGGGTGTGCATTGCTTTTAGGGCTGACTGGCCGACCTTAGCGCACTTCAATACTAAGCTTAACACACACACACACACACACATCCTTACTGTAGAGAGAGAGAGAAATAGATATAAATAGATATAATAATCCAAACTGTCCTGATCCTTACAAATACTTTATTGAGTCCATGGGGGAAATTATCCTGCTAGACCATTCGGCAACATTTGACACGGTCAACCATAACCCTGCTGACTATTCTCAGGAGCTTTGGCATCCGTGGAAGAGCGTGGAAATGGTTTGCTTCCTACTTGGAAGGTCACTTACAGCAGCTAATATGGAGGGGATCTACATCTTCCCCACTCAGTCTCTCCACTGGCGTCCCACAAGGCTCAGGACTCGGGCCTCTTCTTATCTCACTCTATACTCAATCTCTTGCTGAAGTTATCTCCTCACATAGATTTTACTACCTGTGTTATGCTGATGAAACACTCATCTTCTACTTCCCTTCCTCAGATACCACAGCCTCTAGTGGAATCTCAGCTTGGCTGTCGGACATAGCGTCGAGGATGAGTGTTCAACTGAAACTCAACCCGAAGAAAAAACGAACTGCTTCTGATCAAAGGTGATTAATCTCCAGGTCAGGATCTCAGTATAACCTTTCACAACGCTGTGCTTTCTCCTTCAGACACTGTTTATAACCTCAGGGTAGCCATGGACAATCAAATGTCCCTTTCTTCTGCTTTCTTCTTGCTCTTGTCGGGACCTTCTCGACAAAAGCAGGTACTTGTTCAGTCTCTTGTCTTTTCGACTCTGGGCGACTGCAATTCTCTTCTGGCAGGTCTACCTCAGAGCTGGACCAGAATCTTCTTACCTCAGAGAACTCTTAACAACCCCCACCCCCCATACCAGACCTCGTGGCCTGAGATTGTCTTCTACTGCTTGACTGGTCCCACCTTCTCTAAGGGTACGAGGTAAGTTTACTTCACAGCTCTTCTCTGTTCTGGAACATAGTTGGCGGAATGAACTTCGCCTGGACATCCGAACAGCAGTCACTGACGATGAGTGAAGACCTACGTCTTCCTGAAACACTTGAACTATCACTTCTTCCTCTTTACACTGTCATGGTTTAATAAAAAAAATAAAATACTCAACAGAGTTTGTAACCTAGAAAACCAGGGTTAATTTATTCATAGATAGAGACTCCAAAGCACTTTTTGTACTACATGGATAAGGTCATCTGCTAAATGATATAAATATAACATTCATCAAATGAACCGCCACCAATCCATCCATCTAGGGCTGTTGCTATCGGGAATTGAGTATTCAAATGATTATTCCATCTATTAATCAACTAATCAAATAGGAAGTGTTTTTCTTATTTAAAGAGCAACACGGATTATATATATATATATATATATATATATATATATATATATATATATATATATATATATATATCCATATATTCCATATAGTCCATATATTAATCCAAAAATGACCACCATCTCTCTGTGGTGTGATTTGAACTGTGTGGGTTTTTTTTTAGCCATTGCACCAGTGATAAATAAAAATATATCAATTTCAAAGTACGGTTTAAAAAGGTAAGCACACATTTCCTTGTTCTCTTCACGTTTTAGTTTGATATTAACACAAACATTGGAAACTTTATGCCATGTTATCTTTACAAAACAAAAACACCAGTTTTGGGTGTTTGTTCGGGAAGGGGCAGGGCCAGTGATCAAATTATCCAGCGTCCGACTCTTGTTAATGTGGCGAGCATTTAGACATGTTACATGACCCTGTTTCCGAGTTTCGCCGTTTCGCACATTTTTCACATTTCGGGCCACGTCATGCCATGCCGCAGTCATATGTTAGCGACCTTTTCCATCTCACCTATGAGTGTATGTCAAATGTGTATGTCGGGTGAATCTCTATGGGGCCTGACTTTCGTGGATTTCCTGAAATTCCAAACAGGTGTGGGGTTCGGGAGGTATATGATCGCGGACCCCCTACGAGTGCAAACTCAGGCCAAACTGTGAGGCACGAAAGATTGACCACATTAATTTTCTATGGGAAAAAAATCCCCGTTTTTTGGCCCCGGGTTTGGAATTCCACGTTACGATTCCTTATAAAAGTAATAGCACACCTCACACCATCTTAGGATATGAGGTATGATTCGTGGCAATCGGACAAAAACAGCGGGACTAGTTACGCGCTGAATATTTGATTGAAGCTAGAGAGAGATTATAATAGTGATGCTTTTGCAGGCATCAGTAATAACGGTCCGCGGGAAACGCAGTGCTCTGTGTTTAGCTCAGTGGACTAAATGGGAAATTTGCCTCAGTTAATTTTTGGAAATCGAATTACTTGAGGAAACGTTACAGCCCATATCCATCCATCCATCTCTATTCATCATTGACTTACTCACATATACATATACACACACACACACACACACACACACACACACACACACACACACACACACACACACACACACACACACACACAC
>JACRUU010000004.1:14106619-14349119 GCA_030449085.1 Kryptopterus vitreolus | reverse complement strand
TTCTTTAATTTCATCAAATTGTACATTTTCAAACCTGCTCCAAAAGATAATCGATAGAAAAAAACTTGTGAGAATAAAGATATTATAAATGAATAAAGTTATATACTATATAGACTATATAGCTTTAACAATATAAGTAATGTTTCAATGTTTCTTTCATCCAGTAATTGCTGCCTATCCGGCAGTGAAAAAGCAACAAGCGAGCCCTCAGCCGTATACTATATACTAAAGTATTTACTGCTTTAGCCTTGACCTTGCGTTGAGAAGCAGAAAGCGATTTCACCACACGTTCTCTCGAAAGTAAAATATTTCAACGTATGTTTAACTTTGCCGGTGACGCGGCTCTTAGCGCTTGCAAACATAATCGACTAGCCATGAGGTAAAACTTCTTTGCATTGAGCTTTCACAAGTATGTACAAAAGCTCGAAAGGTAGCAGCACCATTAATCATTTACAATGCAGAACAACACATGCGTCTTATTCCAGAATTTTTTGCTCCTTTGTGGATTTCTTCCGCAAAAAGCAGAACTGGTGGAATTTGTGTAGCGAATCCAACCAACATACAATAACTTACAGTTTGTAGATGTTCCTGTACTGACCGAGTTAATAATAAAAGTCGCGGACAGCTGATGTGCTTTCTGAACATCCAAATGCTGTTTTAATAACCTCTGCTCTTCTGGGAAGCTGTTCTACTAAATATTAGCATGAACTTTGGAGAATTATTTGTTCCCTCAGTGTTCAGTAGAGTTGTGTTCAGAGCTCTAGAGTTGGCAACTTAAGATCTTCCACTCAAACCCATGTAAAGTGTATGTCCATGGAGCTGGATTTGTGTCATGCTTGAACACGATCCACTCTCGTAGTTCAAATGAAGTGAAAATCGAATGCTGCGTCCAAAGATGTGCTATAGACTCTCCACAGTTTGTTTATATGGCTGGAATATTCAGGTGTCCGAATACTTTTGTCCATACACTGTGTATTTATGTACATGAATGTTGGTTGATGTTTGAAGAGGTTCCTGTCTGGAGTCTCTTGAGTCTTGCCGTGGAGTCAATCAACAAACTGAAGAGCAGGTCTTGAATTCTTCAAAGAAGGTGAACAGGAGAAAAAAAAATTATCCACAGAGATTAAAAAAAAAAAAAAAAAAAAAGGGATTTAAATATCATCTAAAAATATGTCAGTGTGGTTGTGGCCTCATCGGGATTGACACGGTCACACCTGGTAGTCGTTTCCAAAGTGTCGCGTCTGCGCATCAGTCATAGACAGGTAGGTGGTTCTCATGCTGGGCGAATACTGTCGAAGGAAAGGAAAAACACACGACTCTCATTAGCTGCCGCTTCCCATGCTTTAAAATACATGTAATGAGTCTCCCTGAATGGACACCACTGGACAACAGGTTTTATCCTGCATGTGCTGTCAAATCTTTGTGATGTTTGGAATATGAATAATGGCAGGAAGAAACACTTCAAGCAGAGGTGAAGATGTGAGATTGAAGAGCACAGTGACAAAATAAACAAAAAAAATAAATAAAAAATACAATCTCCATTTATGTACACAACTGTGGTTCAATTACAATGAACCGGCTACTATCTTGTGCACGTATGTACGCATACCAAGACTTTCCTTGAAATTCACAAAGTGATCACATGGCATAGTATTTATAATATTAATTGTTATAGAACCACAGTTATCATGGTGTCTGATATGATATCTAGATTAAATATCACAATACCAATTCCAAAGCTATGGCAAAAAAAATTGAAAATTGAAATCGAACTTGTTTTATTCATTAATAAACACACAATGTCTGCTGAAAGAGTAGCACTGTTTAAACTGTTTGAATGCAAATTGTTATTTTTAATTATTTACTAAATTTCATGCCTCAAAAACAAATAAATAAATACAATAAAAATTCGGCACGCACACAATGTGCACACACTGCCCCCTAGAGTTCAACACTTGAAAGTATATTTCTTTTCCGTACAGATACCAATAAATTGAACAATTGTACAGTTTTTAAAAGCACGATATTGTAATACCTTTCTAGTACTAGTATATTGTGCCGTGCTATTCTATGGTAAGTAACTATGGAGCGACTAAAACTGCTTTGGAGGACACCCTACTGTACTTACATCTTAAATATCTATCTATCTATCTATCTATCTATCTATCTATCTATCTATCTATCTATCTATAAATATATATCTATATATATATCTTTCTATCTGAGAGACTGAACTTACAAGCAGTTAAACCTAAAAGGTTTAGATGATCTCCAACAAGGACTGATTTAGATCAAATGTGTATACACCATTATTTAAACACTTTGTGAATTTGTTGAAAGTTCTTGGTCAGGTAAGGCACAAAGAGATATTCCTAAGTGATTCCCAAATCCTGTGGCACTTTCAATGGATGACACAGGACAACAAGAATATAGCAGTAGGTAAAAGCTTACACTACTGAGTAGACTTATTATGAGTAATTGAAGACATAACAAATAAACTGCTGGGCAGTGCTGTGAAATATGAGATATCACAACTTGAGAGCAGAGGTGTACAGAGATGACGAGGAACAAATAATGAGAACACCGTACTGGTTAAGAAACCCACTTACTGTATCTGCATGCCTGCAGATTATAAATGCAGAAATGAGTACAGAAAATAGGAAAACAGTATTAAAAGTGAATTACATTTTACATTATTGTATGCTTTTAACATTATTAATCTTTTTTTTTTAATAATATAACTACAACACATTAAATGTGAGTACATTTTGAGTTGATTAATAACAGGGCATTACCCACACAATGCACATTCCATTTGTGTTGCATGTATATTGTGTATATATTCTATTATGCCGTACAGTTATTGTTGTTTCACCTGTCACATTACAATTACCCTTATGAAGAGAGACCAACAAATTTACATTTACGGGATTTAGCAGACGCCCTTATCCGGAGCGACTTACAAGTGAGCAGTTGAGGGTTAAGGGCCTTGCTCAAGGGCCCACTAGTGGCAGCTTGATGGTGGTGGGACTTGAACCTGCGACCTTCTGTTATAGAGCCTAATGCCTTAACTTAGCAGTAATCATAAAACACAAATTATCGAGACGAGTAACCTTATACCTCCATTTTCGAGTTACTACCTGCTTTATAACAGCTGACACCTGTTTAAACAAATATTTATAAATGTACATTTATCCAGAGTGATTTACAACTGAAGGTTGGGGGCCTTGAACAAGTAGTACCACTAGTGGCAGCTAAGTGGTTGTGGGTTTTGAACCTGCGATCTCCTGGGCTAGAAGCCAATGCCTTGACCACTGAGCCACCAGCTCTCAGTGTAATAAATGATTATACAGGTGAAGGGGGCGTGTCAGTCATGTCGCCCGATCTATATACACTTTCTTGGGGCAAAATATTAAATACTAGATATAAGTGTCTGGTCAATATTAGGCACAAAGGAAGTATAAGCTAAATATGCACTACTGCGACGTTTTCTTCAGGTTACTTTCCATTCCTGCTAATAACAGAAGTAACACGAGTCACATTGTCTGGTTATTATTCTGAATAAAAGAGAAAAAAGAGGAGGAGAGAGAGAGAGAGAGAGAGAGGAAGTCAGCTAGATTGCTTGATCGATCGATCGACTGATTGACTTTAGAGGCAAAATCACGTAATACAGCGTAAAAAGTTTTACACGATTGGAAAAAATGATGTTACAGATGAAAGAAAACAATAACAGGAGAATATCAATTAGAGATAATAAGAAAATAGCTTGAAATTGAATGTCAATACACTCAGCATCAGACGTCTGATATGTTTGAAATCTTTTAGCTGGATGGGAAAATGACATTAAAAAAATGTAATAAAATTGCTTTAGGAACTTTAGTGCTTATGCTTTAGGAAGCATTATGCTTATGCTTCAGTGCTTTAGGAAGCATGAGCACTGAAATCAAATGTAAATCGGATGCAGAGTCTGCCCTCGTCTCCTATGGTCCTACATATATTAAGATCCACTGAACTAAATGATTCTCCAGCAATTAACCTAGGCTGAGTCAGGGCAAAACTGTTTATCGCTCTAATCTCTGCTAGTGCACTATATTATCCAGATATCCTATCATATTGTCAACAGTGCGATTTGCTATAAGACTATTGTGTAGATTTATAAAGCAAATAGTTTCATTACTCGATTCTGAATCTTCAACACACACAGAGATGACTAAATCACAATTATTGAATCCTGTATTAATCCAGGCTTTAAGCCAATAAAATCATTACACTTAAGCCATAGTTCTGTCCATATAATGCCTTTATCTGTTTCCTAGCAACCGAAGCTTACTGTTGATAGACCATGGGGAATGAATGGTTTATTACAAATAAACCTAATAAAACCTATGTCATCATAGCTCCTGTCTTTGTGATAAAGATACTGCAAAGCCCACAAGTGGCTACTGCTTTATTATACAATTTCATATATATATATATATTTTTTTTTTTTTTCCATTTACTTGTTATTTATTTATTCTTATTTATTATATAGCTTGATGGGGAACTGACAGCCGAAAGAGAATCGTCATTGACCAAGAAGTATTCTGTGCTTATCAGTGAAACCAGCAGGGGGCAATGTTGCACTGGGCCTAACGCATTGAGTCATGTGCAGTATTTTAGCATATAGAGAAAGAAAAAAAAACTTAGTTGATAATGTTAAGCTTATCTCCTCTATGGCTCGAGGTTTTACCCCGACATACCGAGGGTGGTGGTGAACCTCTTCCGATCAGTGGCACATTTTCATATCGAGGATTTCCTCCAAACAGCATCGACTGATTCCTAATTGATGAACAGAGATAAGAAGGAGTGAGGCATGAGTGTGTGTGGTCTAACCACTGAGATGATTATACCCCCCCCCCAACAAATTCCAAGAAATTAAATGAATTTGGGGGAAAAAGAAAATAACAGTTTGGTTCATTTGCATCAGGAGAAACTCACATGTACTCTGGAGGGGGTGCGGTCGAGGCGGCCGGCAGCGGCGGGTGCAGGCTGCTCTGGCTGCCCAAACTGCTGCTGTAGCTACAGAAGCTGTGCACGTTCGTACGGCTCGTACTGTACGGGGCCATGCGCCGTGATTGTGGGTTAAATGGGTCCTCCTCGTCTATGTCATCGTAGTTCCTTTCCCTGTGGGGCAAACGGTGCACTTCTGAGCGCGAGGTGTTGTAGGCATTATCATCTCCATTCACCCATGTCATCTTTTTTGGCAGTTAATACATTTAAACCAATTAACGGCTTTTGTCTTTCGGTTTCATTTTGGCGATAATTGGTTAGAGGTTAACATTTGCATAGCAACTCTCAAGTCTCTTTATTTCCCCTGGTAATAAATACAGTAATTCAAGAAAAGAGCGCTGTACTACATTTCAGGAGCTTTCCTAAATGATCAGAAATCATTTAGAACCAAAGGCCAGTTGATAAAGAGGCATAACATGACGTAGTATATTTCCTACATCTGGATGGATTTATGTTTGCGGAAAAGCTTTAACCCGCAATGTCTGCTGCCAACTGCTAAGTATGGTGGGAGATCCATAATTATATGGGCGGCCGTCTAGTGGAAATTATTTCATCCAGTGATTGCTTTTGCACGATTGTATAATAGGGAACAAATAGGAAGCGTTTTTTACAGGACCAGGTGCACCCTGCAGTGCAATCACTCTTCCCTGATAATGTTTCGATATTCTCACGAGTGCTTAGATGAGCACTGGAATGAAGGCCTTCCAATCACCGCATTTAAACACCGTCGAACCTTCCGGGAAAGTGTGAAGTAGCAAATTGCTTACTTCATCCTCTAAATAATTGAAAGATCTCTTCTTTCTTGAAAACGGCCGATCAACCCGACACTATCAATTCCTGATGAACGGCGTCATTTTCTAGAGATGAATATACTTTTACATATTTCATGTATGTTCATTCATTATTAAAATGCATTAAGCTCCTTTCTCATTAAAGCAAAAGAAAGAAAGAAAGAGAGAGAGAGAGAGAGAGAGAGAGAGAGAGAGAGAGAGAGAGAAAGAGTAGGTAAGGTTTTACCTGCTAGCTATGAGGATGAATGCTCGTGGAATGGTGCACAGCATGGCGCAGAAGGCACAGGCTGCCAGCAGGGAGAAGAGGCAGAGGTAGAGAAGGCCCTCCACCCCATCATAACACAACCCCACCAGGGCATCCATATAGTCCTGCCATGAATAAATACACAAACGGCACATATAGACTGCTTCAGATTATCCTATGTAAACAGCTCATGTAGTGAGCCGTTCTCACCTTATGCAGACTGCGGCAGTCCAGCAAAGCCGTGAGCTGATGCAAGCTGAATTCTGTAGCGTTTAGGAGACCTTGAACGCCTAGCAGATCCCTCTAAAAACATGCATTTATGGTTCAACTGAAAAAGAGGCAGATACTATAGTGGTCTGTGGAGATGTGGAGTTCTTACTTCAGCAGTGGGAAAAACAGACAGCGAAATCTGTAGCAAGCCTTGGACCTGAATCTGCATGGTTGTCAGGGACCTCTGGAAGATGGTCAGCGACTGCAACACAGAGAATACGAATATTTTATCCTGATGCCAGGGGATGGAGATATATATATATAATATATATATATATATATATATATATATATATATATATATATATATAGTTAGTTAGTAGTATGAATGCGGCACTTAAGAGTTTACATTGCATTGCAAAATATATGTCATCAGATTACAGTCTAAATCTACAGCAAATATTAATATTATGCCAATATAACTAATCTAATTAGTACAACTAAATTTGTTGCCTAAATTCATTAACCACTCAAGAGACCATGAAACATTGCTGTATTTTTACCCTCAGCGAGAATGTTTGGACCTGTGGATATGCATGAATATGCAATTTGGAAATGCCACCTGCCATCCAAAAAAACTGGCACTTCTGCTGGCTGAAAATAGCTTACATTTGTCACAGGTCAAAACAAGTGGCTTTTCATTTATTTACTTGTAACCGAAGCAGTTAAAATACGCTCGGACTTGGGAGTTTGTTTATCACTTGCATTACATATCATTTAGGTACTGCGAAAACATTCCCTGGTATCAAATCTTCTTGTATCGGGTTTCAGATATTTAAGTACTGTACTTAAATCAGTACGCACCTTTAACGAGTAGAGATTTAGGCATGTTTTATCACTGTGTATGCTTCGGCCCCCGTGTCGTCGCTTCCAACAAGCTTACTTAATAAACGATCAGAAGCAGACCTAATTCCAACAAACTAAACTAATTCCTACCTTTGGCAGGAATCCCGCAGGAAGCCGGGCAAAACTAATTACCGCAAACCCGTAGACTAAAGGATTCCGTTTGATCCGAGTTTCTTTCTCATATCTTCTTTAAGTAATTAAATTAGGCATGCTGATATTTTAATCATCCCGTAATAATAGGGTTAACACAGAGCTTTCTTTCAATTAACCGGTCCAATTATGCCCTCGGCCCCGTAATAAGAGATGTGTCGGACAGTTCATGTGCAGACCGAACGCAAGCTTACCTGCTGAAAAGGATTGGGTAGAGTCTGGCTGCAGAAAAGGTAGTAATGGGTTGCGTCTGTGAAGCACAGAACAAAAGGAATTTCGATCGCGATCGCTTTATTAAACTGTTCACAAATAAAGGTGTAGAATTGTGTTGTAGATACTCGCCTTGACTCAGAAAGTCCTTTGTGTGATTCACAATAAATTTGTCAGGGGCCACGCAAAAGTCACTGGCGCCCTAGGAAAGGAAAAGTCAATTATAATGCAGGAGATTCACATTGGGAAAACTTTTTTTTTTCCCCTTGGTTGACACCAACTGATGCTAACTGATGCACAAAGATAAACAATGTAATAACCAATGTAAACATTGTATAAATAACATCTCTCCGGCATTTTCAAGAGACAGATGTGGGTAATTTCACAAAAATGTTTGTTGTATCATACATTCCATACCCTAGACCTACAAGGTTAATATCATCCGTCTCCAGTGTAGTATATGAGAAACTCAAAGTGTGTGTGTGTGTGTGTGTGTGTGTGTGTGTGTGTGTGTGTGTGTGTGTGTGTGTGTGTGTGTGTGTGTGTGTGTGTGTGTGTGTGTGTGAGTGTGTGTGAAAAGCGGAAGCCGGTTATAAGCAATGCAATGAAAGATTGCATAAATAACTTCTCCTGAACTTCCAGAGACGCTGGCGCGTGTATATTAAACAGAATTTTCGGAATGTTGAAGATTCAGTGCACACGAGCCATTACGAACACAAGCGTCTAATGATACTGTACTGTGATTTTCTTTGGAGTCGTACCACTTTATTAAGAGGATACATCGTATCCAAATGCGGTTACGGGAACACACACACACACACACTCTTCACGGCATAATCAGAACCCTGAGATATAGCGGCGGCTACTAAAGAAGCAATTATCTTAAAGAAAACTATTCACAGAGAAGTGCATTTAGAACACATTAGTATGCAGTGACACAAGGGGGGCTTTCAAGAAGCGGTAGGAATTTAATATCGATATAAGAATCATAAAAATCAACAATTTTTTTTTTCAGGAGAGTTAGTGCTTGAACATATTTTATCATTGCCATCGCCATCACATTTCATTGCCCTGTTCTCTTCCGTCAATGTACCACTAATTTTGTTCCACTGTGCGATAGGAGGCAATTCATTTCATTTCACATCCTAAATTGCTGACATTATGGATGAGGTAGAATTAAGTGCCTGGATTATTGAAAGCTCAGTGTGCATAACGCAGACAGAATTAATAAATCTCCAAACAGAAATCGAAAGAATACAGCGCACCAGAGCATAAACATAAGACTGTATTGAATAAGAGAGTGCGTGTTGAAAGTGACACTCCATTTCAGCATTTGTATGAAAAAAAAGAAAAAAAAAAAGAATTCAAAACTATATATCAAGCAAGATGTAACCCCTTATTTACACTGGTGTCAAAAGTATTCCCATTCATCACTAAGGTTTAAAAAGACTTCTGTAGATGTTGAAGTTGCTTTTATTCAAGTAAATATTTAAAAGTACTGGTTTCAAAACTAACTTAAAGTATAAAAGTCAAATTAATGTAAGGTGAAAAGTGCAATTAAGGACAAAAGCTTAAAACGCGCCAATCATTTATTTATTCAAATGTCTCTCTACCAAACTCTCTACTGTAACTTCATTCATGGAGTATGAAGATAAACACTAAAGCAGTAGTGGAGAAATAATAACTTTTTTTAAGTAACGACCCCAACACTGATGATGTCCTGGCTTTAGTGTGATGTGATTTGTGTCATGTGCAGGTGCGATAGATTGTGTACAAACCAACAAGGTATCGGAATGGTATATGTTTATACTTCTCATCCAATCAAAATCACTCGATCCGGATAGTGAGATTTTTAATTTTCTTTTAACAATGACAAGCCGGGATGAAAATGTGCCGGATTGAAATAGTAGTAACGAGGCTATTTTAAAAATATTTTAAAAAAAGAGTAGAAAGTACATATAATTGCGTGAAAATGTAAATAGAAGTAAAAAGTCAGCTGAAACATACAGTAATTACTCCAGTAAAGTACAGATTTTTACTTAAGTAAAAATTTCTACTTAAGTAACGTAACTAAGTATTTGAATTTCTCTGCTAATTTTGCTGAGATGAAAGAAAATGGCTTTCTTGTCCGTATGCATTTCCTAATGAAGCCTAGGCAAGTCACTGTCATTCATTCATTCATCTTCTACCGCTTTATCCGATCTTCCCTCGGGTCACGGGGAGCCTGTGCCTATCTCAGGCGTCTATGGGCATTAAGGCAGGATACACCCTGGATGGAATGCCAACCCATCGCAGGGCACACACACACATTCATACACACATTCACACACTAGGGACAATTTTCCAAGGTGCCAATCAACCTACCGTGTATATTTTTGGACCGGGGGAAACCGGAGAACCCAGAGAAAAACCCCCTGAGGCACGGGGAGAACATGCAAACTCCACACACACATGGCCGAGACGGGAATCGAACCCGGACCCTGGCGGTGTGAGATGAACGTGCTAACCACTAAGCCACCGTGCCCCCTTAAGTCACTGTCATGTGATGCTTAAAAAAAAAACAACAAAACAACGCTTCACACACAAAATAATAAATCTAAATGATATATCAAGTACTTAGATGGGCTTCATCAGTTTATTATTCCTTTTCTTTCAACTGTCGTCATAGGGATGCCATAGTACCCTGTCCACTATGACTCTCCTATCATGAATACGATATCTTGGACAGTATTGAAGGCGACTCTGGATGGAAATAAATGCTGTGACACCGCGGAAACGAACACGTGCTGTAATCATAGCACAAGGTGATCCAATGAAATTTGATAGTGTGTGCCTTTTCTTTTTGGCCAGGCAATGCATACTATATATCATAAAACTAGGTAGTGTGAAACATCCTACACTGTTTCTGTGCCAATTTCACAGTCATGACCTATTTAGAATCTCTCGAGACTGTCCAAAATGCGAAAGTTTGTAGTAACACCCGTCTCTGCCAGGACTGTTCCATACAAATCCGATACTCCTTCACAAAACACAACCCACCAGACTTAAATCTAAGACGAAACGTGTGAAAGGAGCCTTAAATATTTGTGCTTAGCAGTTATGATCCGTTTATATTTTTCAACAATGTGAAAGAAAAAAACAAACCCAAAACAAAACCCTGACACTAATTACAATATCAATGAGGTTTTATTGAGCTATATAAACCAAATAGAAAATCCAATATTCCATCCTCCCAAGCCACAAAACAGAAGAAGATCATGCGCTCATCCTTTGCAGCTTCCACATACATCTCGAAAAACAACAGGTTATTCGTAACCACAAAATACCATGTACTTTTGTACTCCAGCATTTCTGGGAGACACAAAAGCGAGTGCAACTCAAAGTGAAGTGAGTCAGGTCGGTCTGGTCAAGTTTCAGGGCTCCCCGGTGAAACCAGAGACAATGATTCACATGGTAATGCAAAAAAAAAAAAAAAAGACAAGCTATTCAGTAACTGAGGCCAACAACAACAACAACAACAGGACGCATTATGACAGATGGCAATAACATTAGCCAAACTATGCTTTTGATAAAAGAGTAACAAAATATAATAAAAAAAATTTTCTGAGCAACAGCCAAAACCGTAAAAGCTGGGCAATGAATAGGCCCCTGTTATCCACTATATAGCGACTGAATTTTAAATCGTAGTTGACACCAAAACAAAAGACAGCGGCGCTGTACGAATACAACAACTTTGCACTGGTGAGACGAATCATCTACTTCCTCAGTGGATGATACTAGCACTTGACTTGACCTTGGCTGAAGAAATATTATTTACTGAGCTTTTAGTATCATGTCGACCTTGGGCGAGATCAAACCAAAACCTCTTTGTTTTTTTACATTTTTTTTGGGGTGTGAAAAATCGAATTAAAAATTCCTCTGCCTCCTCCTCGCTCATTTGCACGAGTGAAACAGCTGAAAGACACTGCAATTACGGCGCTTCATCATATTCATCTTCTTGCAAATGAAATCTGGAGGAGACCTGTTATTTTCTCTAATTGACTTGAAGCACAGCTGCAGCAGCATTTGTTGCTGCTCATCGATGGAAATATTTGGACAGGTTTCAGTCTAAGAGTGCAGCGTTTACAGATGTGCAAAGGATCCCAATTTTCTGTAATGATCACTTGGGTTTTCTGAATGACTGCTTGTTGCTGGATGGGTCTTAAGGTTGGGGTTACATTTGAATTTTTACCGATTCACATTCGTATCGATTCCCAGTTTCGATTCCAAGGGGTGAACCGACCTACCATGCTTACTCGTGTGTTGGTCATGACACCGTCATATTAGTTCATTACAATAATTACACTTAGCTTTGTCTTCGGTTTTTACAACGTGTAGCCACCCTTTCGAGTGCTTCCCGCAATCCATTTCGTAAACTGATGTTTATCTTACCACATAACGTCCCGGCAGATTGGATGTGCGGAAGGTCCTGGCAGATTGCCAGGTGAATAAAAATGCACGCAGGAATCGATAAGAGGAATCGAATTTTTCATTTTATCCAAGTATCTGCGCCTTAATCTTAAGTATCCGATTCCAGAAAGCCTAGATGGGTCAAAAAAAAAGTCCTGAGTAGCTGAGAAGAATCAGGCTAGGACACCACAGCTTCTTTAGTAACTAACATAGATTAATCATTAAAATAAGTCATCTTTTACTAAGTTCGCCCGTCGTAATAAATGCAAAGAATAATTATGCGCAATAAATAGAAATTTGCCCGCAACACAGAAAGTACAGCTGCTATAGAAGTCGAACATAAACCTTTACTCACTATTTATTAGCATTATAATCATTATATGATATCATTTCTTATGGCACTATGAATCGCTAAGCAAAGGTTGATAAGTAATGGCCTCTAATGTTTATGAATTCTGCGAATATCAAACATTCAACCTAAATCACAGCTCCGTCATACACGTCTCGTCATATCCGCTATCCAATCTGTCTCGTCTTATATTGGATACATATTCTATTGACAGGCGCTTGTGTAGTCTGATCGCATGCTTGATTTTATGCAACTGTTCTGACAAATCCAACACCAGCATTTCCACCACCACGACAACCAAAGCCTCGGTTTTCTTAAGGAGAACTGTTTACAAAAAGCCCAGCCAGAACACATCAGTATGCAAAGACACCAACAAGCCTCCTGTGGAGATCAATAAAGAGGCAGCAGTTTAAATTTTAGTAGACATTTAAAAAAAAAAAAAATTTCCTTTTTTTTTTTACAAGGAAGTGGGTGTTGAAACATATTTTGAACATCTTGATTCATCGCCTTAGTCAATGTGACAGTCTTATTTCTTTTTCCCCATTGAATATAATACTGTAGAAATTGTACTTCTTTTAATACATAAGATGCCATAATCAGATCATTGTTAACAGTTTTTCTTACAAAAAAGTATAAAAGAAAGTAGCCTACCAGTCGACCTCTCTAAATGACTTGTCAGCTGTCAGACATTGACTGTTCATTCCTAATAGCGTTTATGTGCTACATTGTATTCTACATGGATTAGGGGAAAAGGGTCATCAAGTCTGCAAGAGCTAAATCAATGTGGCAAGGTGGCAAGGGGCAATCCACTTTACTGAAAGTGACCGACCCCTGATCCTGCCCTTCATCAACCATGCTAAGACTCAATTCCCCCCAGAGACACAGAGTCAATGGCTTGTGTCTGAGGAGTGATATCATTAATCGTTTTTCCGCTTCTCTGTAGAGAAATAGATCTGGCTCCAAAAGGCGCCCAGGAAGGAGAGAATCTGCGCCGCATGGGCTACCAGCACAGGGGAATTGAAAGGTTAATGGAACCATCTTACTTTTGTTTTAGCGATAGAACCTATTTGAGACGAATACAATTTGTTCGGTTCCATCTCGGACGCGTGTTACAATATTGACAATACAGATCTATGCAAATCAACACAGCTCGGACATCTTTTGGAAGTAAACCCTGTGATGCTTTACTGCCAGGCATGGTTAGGAATGGTAATCGTCTGCGTGCGTCCCATTAAAATAGGAAAATGCCTTAAATATTTCTATATTATACGGGTCTGTCCAGATAACTTGCGACTGAGTCACAAAAGTGTGAAAAAGAAAACAGCTGCGCAGATAAAGGAAGCTTTTAGTGGATAATCCATCTCTGACATGCACATGGCTAAGAAGTATTAGATGCTGGAATGACTGAATACAAAATCCAAACAGTGTAGCTGTATCATGTATGCACAAGCATGCATAAAAGAAAGTGTGTGTGAAATAAAGTAGGAGAGAGTAAGAGTAAGGGGGAGAGGGGGAGAGGGGAGGTAGGTCAGAACCTCGACATATTTATGCCATGAGTGACCCAGAAGTAAGAGCTGTTTATATCAACATGCCTGAAGGATGTTTAACCTGAATGACCAGGGACTAAGGCTTTGTAATCAGCTTTAGTAAGCGGCCTGCACCGCTGAGACTCACAGGCTAAAGTAAATAGCAGTCACTGAGCCTCAGTAATCTTCTAAGGAAGTTCAACTTTAGTCTCCCTGTCTCTGTAATACTATATTGACCTAGAAACACCTTCTTTGTTCTTTTTTTCTTTTCTTTTTTATATAATACTTTGTGTCAACATGTATAACAGGTAGTGTTTATACTATAACTCTCTGTTCGTATAAACACCAGTTACAGATATACACAGAGATGTTATTATTACAGTCATTATATTGCTATTATTATTATTATTATTATTATTATTATTGTTGTATATTATCTATTAAGAGCCCTGTTCCAGGTTCGGAGGAGGTCGTTCACGAGGGCCGGGGCGCGGTAGCGCACGCTCGCTCGCTCCGGCCTTCCCGTCGCCCTCCGCCGCTCTGCTCCCGAACGGAGCAAAAGGGGCACAGTGGCTTAGTGGTTAGCACGTTCGCCTCACACCGCCACGGTCCGGGTTCGATTCAAGGCTCGGCCATGTGTGTGTGGAGTTTGCATGATCTCCCCGTGTCTCAGGGTTTTTTTCTCCGGGTTCTCCAGAAGATGAATTATCTATTAAGATCACTGTGTAATGTGTAAGCCGAAATAGGTGGTGTTTATACTGGAATAGGTAGTGTTTCTAATGGACCAGATAATGTTTATACTGGAAAAGGTAGTGTTTATACTGGAACAGATAATGTTTAAACTAGAAGGGGTAGTGTTATACTGGAATAGGTTGGGTTTAAACTGCAACAGGTAGTGTTTCTAATGGACCAGATAATGTTTATACTGGAAAAGGTAGCGTTTATGCTGGAACAGATAATGTTTATACTGGAAAAGGTAGTGTTTATGCTGGAACAGATCAGATTTATACTGGAACAGATAATGTTTATGCTAGAGATGCTCAAAAATGAAAATTCCAAGCCAAAACTGAAAATTGTGGATTTTTTGATATTAGCCTTTTTGATTTTGTTAAATGTAATTAATCGTAAATGGATAAACTAGAAACCAATAAAACAACTTTTTTCATTGCACAAACAAAAGTATCAAAACAAGCATTATAAATAAATATTTTAGAATAAACAAACACATTATTCTCCTTTCAGAACCAACCTCAAGTGCTTTGGAGATTTGTAAATTTCTTAAACTTTTCAAAGACTCTGGAAACAGATGGTGTTGAGCAAGTGGTGGTATTTTTAAGTGATGTACTCTTGTTTGCTGTACTCTGCGTACTGAATTGGTTGCCGTGTTTTAAGGTGGTGAATCAAACTATGCATATTACAAATTTGTTATTGTCATCAGAAATTGTTTAAGATTTCCATTTCACTGTCATGATTGCCCTGTTACGTGCTGTTATAGGAGCTAGGGCAAAGTGTAATCTTAATGCTAAACGCAGGTTAGGGGGCGGGGCGGTCTTTTTTTTCCCCGGCTAAAAAAAACAAACATTTTGGCTGAAAATACTGTGCATCCCTAGTTTATACTAGAAAGATAACGTTTATACTGGAAAAGGTAGTGTTTAAACTCTAACATGTTATGTTTAAACAGTAACAAATAATTTGAACACTGTAACAGGTGGTGTTTATACTGTAACAGATCATGTTTACACTGTAATATGTAGTGTTTAAACTGCCACAAATAGTGTTTATACTGTAAAAAGCAAAGCTTAAACAGGTTGCGCTTAAGCTGAAACAGATGGCATTTTTAATTGAAACAGGGAGAATTTAGGTGACAACTCACCACAGCAGTGGCAGTGCCCACTCCGAGTGATGTCCAGCTCAGTATAAGTGTCAGCATACCTAACCCCATAACACTGAAAGAGAGAAAGGGAAGAGAAAGGGGCTGATAACAGTCTATGATGAAGATGTATTTTATAAACATGTTATCAATGTATTCCAAGAATGCTCAAATCAAAAACAAGCAATGGGAATATTAATGGACATGGCAAATGTAATTAGACTCTTATGAGACAGATGTGTCAGGAAGTGTCTTCATAAAAGTAGATTTTTCTTTTTCATTATCTTGTGTCTGACTATTTGTTTAACCTCGGAGTCACATTAAAATTGGTATTCTGAGCTGTACAATAGGACTCTGCATTGGCACAGTCAATTTATTAATAAATAGTTTCATTATACATATCATTGTATCTTTTACATGCGGAACATCAAAGGAAATACACATTATTATCAACATTGAATAAAAAAATGTATGTACCATGTTAAGAAATTTATGAAGATTATATGAAGCCACTGTAACAATAGCAATGAAATGCTATTTTAATGTTAAATGTGTGATGAAATAAAATACATAATACAACATACTGAATCTCATTAATAATCTTGTGGCTTGATAAAAAACTGTAGGCGTGCACTTACGCAGATATGTTATAACACATTTTTATACAAACACATATACACACATACACATATATACATACATATACTTAATCAATAATGGATTGCAAATAATTTTACAAAGTAAAATTTTTCATATTCATTGCTATTGAAATCAAATATTTACTCATTCATATGGTTAGTGAATGGTTAGGGTATTTTAATAATTAGAAGTCGACCAATAGTCGAGTTTACCAATGAAGGTTGGATCTGATTATTTAAAAAAAAATGTATAAGGGATAAAAAAAAAAAAAAACACTCCATATAAAATAGTACTGACGTTGATCAAAAAACGTACTGAATCATAAAAAAAGTAAATAAGAATACATTCATCAATATATCTAATTATATAATCAATAAATTCAAAATAATAAATATGATATAACTCTCTGCTTATTGTCTCATGTGAGAACAAACAGCAGGTGGTATCAGTAATTCACCTCTACAGGCCACTCTCATAATGTCAGCGGACCAGAATCCAGAAAAACTATAGGTATAGTTTTTTGTCGATAGCCATTAGTTTAATGTTAATTAAATGTTAATTAATTATACATTATTTAATTTTTTTTTTTCGGCTTCTCACGTTAGGGGTTTCCCACAGTGGATGATCCGCAAATTATATTTGTGGCATGTTTTTACGCTGGATGCCCTTCCTAATGCAACCCTCCCAATATATCCAGGGTTAGGACCCTTCACCAGGAATGCACTGGCTTGTGCAACCCTCAAGGTTGGGGAAAACTGGGAAATTGGGGGTTCAGGGCCTTGCTCAAGGGCCAACTAGTGGCACCTCGGCTAGGACTGAAACATTTCGACCTAGAGTCTGATGCCTTAACGACTGCTCTACCCCTCCCCCATACATTATTACTTAAAATAAATCTTTTTTTAAATATGTCTCTGGCTTTGTTCAGAGGATGTTCTAATTGCATTCGACCTACGGCTGTCATTTGGGGAACCCTTGTTTATAGCTTATCTTAAGCCCCAAAATCAATCGTATTGTTTGATTTCAATGTTCTCTCTGCTAGTCTCCTCCAGGTTCCCCCATGTCCTCCCCCTTAAAACGAATGATAGAATGAATGCTAGAATGATGTGCCCTTATGTGTGAATTAGTGTATAAATATGTACTCTGTGATAAATTGGAGTCTCATTAATGTGCCCAGTGAATCAGAATTGGGTTCCAGATCCATCCCAGACTAATTTAATAATGTGTTTTTTAAATGTGTTTTTACCCCCAACAATTATCTCACAACACTCCCTGTTTCACTCTGGAGTCTGCCACATTTGTTTATCTGTTTTCAATCACAGATCGCTTTAACAATTATGTTTCATCAGAACCGTCTCCTGTTATTCTGAGTAAACGCTGACCATCACAACATCGCAACATCACAACATGGTACACATCGCTCATTTGATATTGAAAAATGTAGGATATTAAAATTATATCAATTCCATGATCAAAACAATGACAGAAAGCAGCTCGTATATGGTCAGAATGCTCGGATTCTTTTTGAAAGAGTACTAAAATAGCAATAATGGATAATGTCCAGCACTAGCATGTTTATGTGTACAGATGACAGCGAGTGTGTAAGAAAGTAAATAATTGGTACAAAACGACTCCCTGATGGGTGTAAAAATGCAGCCGTTTTTTCCCGAACCGAATTTCTTTTCTGATGATGGTCTTAAAAGCACAGATAAAGTGGACTGGAAGCACTTAAAAATTAGTTAAGGGCGTAATACATGAACAGACACACACACACACACATCCTGGCAGAACGATCAATAGGCATTAGTAGAGTAAGTGGAGAGACCACGGAGGAAGAGAAAGACGAGGATGAACATATGAAAAATGAGAGAGGGCGAGAAGGGAGTAGCCAGCCAGGGAGAGACTCGCTAACTACACTGTCGTCTCCCACCCTGCTTGTTTTATACCACCATTGTGTGAGATCATTATAGACAGTTAAAATTACATGAGTGAGGACAAATTAATGTATGAAGCAAACTGCCCCTGAAATGTGATCTGACCAGAAAGAAGTGACCGTGCACAGCTGTTTCGCCTGCACAAAAGACAGATGGGCAGATAAAAAAGTAATACCACACAGGAAGTGTGGTATTTAAATATAAGCCTGACGACTAACTGACGTGCCATCAAAGGAGCTCGGAAATGAGCCAGCAGTCATGTATTTATAACGCCACCATATATTATACTTTCCACTATATATTTATATGCAGTCCCAAACAACTTTCTATTCGCTACCGTTTCTGTGGTAGCCTGAAAAACCCTTACCATAAAAAAGCTCTGATAGATCTCGGTTTTGGTTTTCTCCACAGAGGAATGAGAGAAACATTGGAAGGAAAGATTTGGCACAAGAACAAAAATCCATATTTTAAAATAAATCAATAGCACAACAGTGCACAAGCTGGGTTCTCGTTTCATCTTAATGTCTGACGTTGCAAACAGAGTTCAGTCTTTACTGCGGTTACCTACAATAACACCTAGAAACACCTCGTTTGATTTGTACCTTGTAAAAGCTGCTCTAGAAACTTATTTCACACCAAATATAGAAGAACTGCAGACAAAGGAGATCGAATCTGCTTAGTTCCTATAACCTGCTGCCTGAAAAGGAACTGCTAAAGATGATGATAGGTACCAGGTTTTTGCCTACATGTTGGTAACCACAATACCTTGCCAGATATATGCTAGAAGTCGTATCAAAAGAGCTGCCGGAGAAAGACTGAGCACACAGTGTAGGTGTCTTTTATACCCTCGAGTGCTTGAAGGAAAAATGAAGGCGCTCATATGGTCTAGTACTTTTATATGTAGCAGTAAGAAGGAAAAGACTCAATATGCCAATCATCTCATATGGTGAATGCAAAGGTCATGGTGAAATCTGCATACTTACTAGTAAGGGTATAACGATACACCCAGCTCTCTATAATATATAATATATATATATATATATATATATATATATATATATATATATATATATATATATATATATATATATATTGTGACAACGCAACGCGCCGCCGAAACCGAGCAAGCGCTCCGAGCACCGCTACCCCACAGGTGCTGAAAGGACAGCGCTGTTGTGGAACAGCAGAGAGCACATGGCCAGGGGGCGGTCCCACGAGATGGAACGCGGCTGGGACGCAATCACCTAATCAACCCCCCTTCACCCTCTTGGAGGAGAGCCGACCGTATAAAAGGAGCACAGAAGCACAAGGAACGGAGAGGAGGTAATGAAAGGTCGGAAGGTTTTCTCACGTGTAAACTTTGTTCCCCTAGGCGGCACGGACAGCAGCAGCGAGAACGACGAACGCGCCACGTCTCTCCCCAGGCGGCAGCAGGATTGCCTCACCCCGCTCCGAAAAGGTTCGAGCTCCCGGGTGAAACGAAGGACACCGCGTCGTTAAACCGCCCTCGGCTCTCGAAAGGAAAACGCCGCGGAATACACTGGCAACGCGCTCAGAGGACTATAACCCCTTCCTTCGCACCACACCCCCTCTCACTGTAAATAAATACGCACGTGTGCTGGTTGTTCACCCTATAAATCTTGTCTCTGTCTGGTGCTGTGTTCTCGAAGGTAGAGCGGGTCGCTACATTGATGGAGAAACGGGCCTGAGAACACAGATTGGAGAACCTCCGCTCCGACACGCACCATGGAGCAGATACTGCAGCACCTCCTGCAACAGCAGACCGTAACCCAGGAACTAGCTCGAGGCATGCAAGCGGCCACGAATGAGATCCTGGAGATTAGGCAGGACAGTACCATAACCCCCCCACCCAGCATGGAACAGTGCGCACAGCGACTCATGGCCAAAATGACACCATCCGACGATCCGGAATCATTCCTGCACCTCTTCGAGTGCATCGCGGTATGGGAGGACTGGCCCAAACGTGCATGGGCTAGACTGATAGCCCCCCTCCTCGCGGGGAAGGCGCAGCTGACATATTACAGCCTCCCACCGGGAAGAAACGCAGCAACAGAGTTCCACCGGTGGACGTACAGAACCGGGGCAGCACCGAAAGCCGAGATGGAAAACCTCCTAAGAACGGCAAAACGGTGGCTCCAACCAGAGAGGAACGCCGCGCTGGAAGTCGTAGAGAAGGTGGCGATGGACAAGTTCGTGAGCATGCGCGATCCAAGTGAAGTGGTGGAGGCACTTGAATGCGCGGTCAGCACGCTTGACTTTGATCGGCTGGACCTCCGTGCTCGCGCGCACCTGTTCGCAGAGCACAAACGCCACGATTGGTAGAACAGACCAAGAAGACCCCGGCCCGATAACAGCCGCGCGCCGCCGTCACAGCGGGATGAGCCCATGCCCACCGACCCCGGACTCTCGCCACCAAAACAGGGGAAGAAGCCCTGGCTGGCGGGATGCACCATACACGCCCCTATAGATCCGAGTGCACCGGTCGAGGAAGTCAGGCTGAATGGCAGGACTGGGATGGCACTCATAGACTCGGGCAGCACCGTCACACTGGCCAGGCCATCGGTCGTGAGCCGGGAATCCAGGAACACGCAAACCATTCCGGTGGCCTGTGTACACGGGGATGTCCGAGAGGTCGCCACCGCCAGAGTATGGCTGGCGAACGACGTGAGTGAGTGGCCGCTAACTATAGGGCTAGTCGCGTGTCTTCCTGTCCCTCTCCTCATAGGCAGAGACTGCCCAGGTTTCCGGTATCAGGTGTCCGGACTCCGAGAGAAGACGGGCCGTGCAAAGGACCAACCCCGCCGAGCGCTAATGGGCCAGGAGGAAGGAGCCGCCGATACAGGAGCGGACGGTGAGTGCAACACTGACAATAACCCGGTGTCGACTCTCTATCGCCAGGCCATACGCGAGGGCAGTTTTGCCCGAGAGCAGCGAGAGGATGAGCGGCTGAAACATTGCTGGCACCAGGTACTGCGCAAGGAGGATATGCCGCAACCGATGCCGCAAACATATTTCAAATCGGTGGGCGGGCTGCTGTATTACCACACAAACCGCCGAGAACAGCCCTGCGACCTCCTGGTGGTACCGAGGGGCAAAACAGACACCGTAATCCAGCTAGCTCACGCACACCCCCTGGGGTGCCACCTAGGCCCCAAAAACACGTTGGAGAAGATCCGAGACCGTTTTCACTGGCCAGGGATGGAAGCCGAGGTCAAACGCTTCTGTCTCGGCTGCCCGCGCTGCCAGCGCACCGCACCCACAAAACCGCCTCCCGCCCCACTCATCCCACTGCCGGTCATCGGAGTACCCTTCGAGAGAATGGGAATGGACCTCGTCAGACCCCTGCCGAAGTCAGCCCGCAGCCACGAGTACATACTCGTCATGGTTGACTACGCCACGTGTAACACTGAAGAAGGCGAACATGAAGAACATCGCGAGGGAGCTGATTCTCCTCTTCAGCCGCATCGGGATCCCTAAAGACCTGCTAACAGACCAAGGTACGGCGTTCATGTCAAAACTAATGGCGGACCTCTGTCGTCTGTTACAGGTCAAGCACATCAGAACTTCGGTGTATCACCCGCAAACGGACGGTCTCATAGAACGGTTCAACCAGACGCTCAAAAGAATGCTCAAGCACGTCGTAGACGAGGATGGAAGGAACTGGGATTTGCTACTCCTGTACGTCCTGTTCGCGATCAGGGAAACACCGCAGGCATCGACTGGCTTCACCCCATTCAAGCTCCTGTTCGGGAGAAGACCGCGGGGCTTACTCGACGTGGTGAAAGAGTCGTGGGAGGAACAGCCCGCTCCGTTCCGCTCTGTAATAGAGTATGTGAAGGACTTACAAAGCCACATTGATAAAATAACGCCGATCGTGCGAGAACACCTAGAACAAGCACAGGCGTAACAAAGCCGCACATATAACCGGGCGGCTCGACCCAGAGAGTTTAAGCCTGGCGACAAGGTCCTACTTCTGGTCCTCAAGCTCGGCCGTGCAAGTTCCTCGCGCGCTGGCAGGGACCGTACACGGTCCTAGAAAAGGAAAGCCCGGTAAATTACCGGCTACAACAACCAGGCAAGAGAGCAGTAACCCAGGTTTACCACGTCAACCTGCTTAAAAAAAGGGTCGTGGTTAACACGGCCCTGGCAGCCTCCTCGGTAAACCCAGCAGGACCCCTGGAGTACACGTTGGTGGAAAAAGGAGACGACCTACCCCGGCCTAACGACAGGACGTAACCGAGCACCTCGTACAGCACGAGATAAAGACACCGCCGGGAGTGTTGGTGCGCCAGTGGCCATACAGGATCCCCGAAGCCCGTCGGCGTGTGATCGAGGAAGAGGTAAACAAAATGCTAACGGACGGCATAATTGAACATTCAAGCAGCCCGTGGTCCAGCCCGATAGTCGTTGTCCCGAAGCCGGACGGCACCCTCCGGCTGTGCAACGACTTCCGGAAGTATCTTAACCAAGGACTTCGACTGCTACCCGCTGCCGAGAATCGACGAGCTCGTTGAGAGGCTGGGCAATGGCAGGTTTATTTCCACGCTGGATCTGACAAAGGGTTACTGGCAGGTATCTCTCTTTCCGGAGGCGAGGAAGAAAACCGCATTCAGCACGGCCGCCGGACACTGGCAATACCGCGTCCTGCCATTTGGACTACACGGCGCACCAGCCACCTTCCAGCGACTAATGGATATCGTCCTGCGACCTCACCTCACCTTCGCGGCTGCCTACTTGGACGATGTCATCATTCATTCAAGGTCTTGGTCAGACCACCTATATCACGTCGGGCATGTACTGACCGAACTCAGGAAAGCAGGGCTGACCGCGAACCCCAAAAAATGCCACTTGGGGCTGACAGAAGCCCAATACCTCGGCTATCGAATTGGAAGGGGGCTGCTGAAGCCGCAGGAAAAAAAGGTGGAAGCCGTGAGGGACTACCCCCAACCAACTTCAAAAAAACAGGTACGTGCATTCTTGGGGCTGACCGGGTATTACCGCCGGTTCGTACCTAATTTTTCTGCCATAGCCTCTCCCTTGTCAGATCTCACAAAAAAGGGTAGACCGGGTCGACTGGACACGGGAGACCGAACGGGCTTTCCAAAGGCTGGAAATCCTCACCTCGGCACCAGTCCTGAGAAACCCGGATTTCGACCGGCCATTCATAGTCCACACGGATGCGTCGGAGACGGGTCTGGGGGCCGTCCTCTCACAGCCGTTCGAGGAGACCGAACATCCGGTGCTGTACATAAGCAGGAAGCTATCCCAAGCGGAACGGAAATACGCAGGACAGCGCCACTTCAGCACCTGTGTTGTGGAACACCAGAGAGCACCTGGCCAGGGGGGGGTCCCACGAGATGGAACGCGGCTGGGACGCAATCACCTAATCAACCCCCTTTCACTCTCTTGGAGGAGAGCCGACCGTATAAAAGGAGCACAGAAGCACAAGGAACGGAGAGGAGGTAATGAAAGGTCGGAAGGTTTTCTCACGTGTAAACTTTGTTCCCCTAGGCGGCACGGACAGCAGCAGCGAGAACAACGAACGCGCCACGTCTCTTCCCAGGCGGCAGCAGAATTGCCTCACCCCGCTCCGAAAAGGTTCGAGCTCACGGGTGAAATGAAGGACACCGCGTCGTTAAACCGCCCTCGGCTCTCGAAAGGAAAACGCCGCGGAATACACTGGCAACGCGCTCAGAGGACTATAACCCCTTCCTTCGCACCACACCCCCTCTCACTGTAAATAAATACGCACATGTGCTGGTTGTTCACCCTATAAATCTTGTCTCTGTCTGGTGCTGTGTTCTCGAAGGTAGAGCGGGTCGCTACAATATATATATTAGCTAGTAGGTGTAATTCCTGTACATTTAGGAAGTGTGAGTGGATTCATATTGCTGGTGTTTTTTGTTAATAAAATACATCTATTGCCTATATTCTATACACCTATATTATCCAATATTACAAACGGTACAAGCGGATGTGGAAAGGTCAATGCTGAAATTATCTGGGAAGAACACGGACTGAAGATAAAAAGTCCATTTGTCCAGAATAAAAAGTGCCATGAGAACGCTTTGTTGTCCGGATCTCGTTCATTCGCCAATGCAGAGTGAAGGAGCAGATCACTGACAAGTGCATTAATAGTGTGGTAATAAAATTAGTGCCTATATATATGTGTGTGTGTGTGTGTGTGTGTGTGTGTGTGTGTCTTATATATATATATATATATATATATATATATATATATATATATATATATATATATATATATATATATATATATGATTGTTTCTTTTTGTCTTATGAGTTTGTTTCTTTAATTCTTGGTGGGTAAAAGAAATCGGAAAATTCACCCAAAAAATGTCACTGGAAAAAAGAGAGACTGGCAACAGACTGCACCAAGCAGAGCTTTTATTTTTCTTTCACATTCGCTTTCCCATCTATTACTCACGCTGGGGCTCATCCACACTTCAGGACGCCTTTCCTCTTTTTTGATGCCCAGTCGCGAATCGACTCGCCTTTCTCGGGCGTCTGCCCTACTCACTCATGGATTGGCATGTTTTCTCTCTTCAGCACATCTTTCTCTGGCACCCGATTTCGCATGCAGGCAGCTCAATAAATAGGCTAAAAGGGACGCTGTCCGTACTCCACGATGCAAACCCTGAAATCTTTTGCTTCGCAATATATCGTTCCCACGATAAATCGTTTAACCCCTACTTCACAAATACTTGGATTGTATACTGTATTTTTAAGGTGCATGCCTTGCTAACGTAACAGTTCTTTTAAAATTGGAGGTAACGGGGGAAAAAAGAAATTAATTCCTATTAGTCAAGTAAAGATCAGATGTTTACTGCCTATTTGTGAATGGTGAGGTTGGAGAAAGTGAGTAAAAGGATTCACCAGCTGAGTGAAATTTTTGGGTTGACAATCGATCTGTGTTGCACAAAGCAAGAGCAATCAAATGTGTGGAAAGAATGCTCCAATGAAGAGAGTGAGAGAGGAGAAAGAGAGAGTGAGGAAGAGAATGCAAGAGAGAGAGATCGAGAGAGAGAAGAGAGAGAGAAGAGAGAGAGAGAGAGAGAGAGAGAGACAGAGAGAGAGAGAGAGAGAGTGCTGAACAGCTACAAAGCTGTATGTGTGTGTTGTGTAGGCATTTGCGTGTTTTTTTTTATAATGAACTACTATATATATATATATATATATATATATATATATATATATATATATATATATATATATATATATGTATATATTATATATTATACTATATATATTCAATATAGTGAATACTAGTGAAAGTACATGTAGCTCTGTTTGACTTACAATATGTATATAAAATTAGAACATCACGTCTTCAATATATTGCACATTAAATGGCAAAAAAAAAATTGTAGTTTTTTTGGTATAGGATAGTAAGTGTGTATAAAGACCCAGGGGATTAGGCCTATCTACGCTTTCTCGGTAAGTATGCAGAAACATGAGAAGCACTTACAGAATAAGCAGCCAGCGAGAATGCTTCGCCAGCCCTAAACAGCATCCCAGACAGACGATCAGGTCTAGAATCAGCAGCAGGAGATACATCAGCCATCTGAAAGAAACAGAATCAAATAATACTGAACCATCATGTCTTGCTGGCTCCTTTCGCAGGAACAAAGCCACAGCTTTAAATTCCCAATGCAAGGGCAGTATTTAAAAGCAACACGACGTACACCTTTCCTGTGCAAGTGTATTTTTAACTCTTTAATTATTCAAACGTACAAATCCATAGACATAAGTATTTCATGAGCTAGAGGACCAGCACATGGTTCGGGCTCGCTCTGATACTATGTCTGCTGTACTGAGGTTGACGCCACCTTATTGGGACCAAACCGCCGTAGCAAAAGAAAAAAATGGCCACGGCTATTCGAGTTGATGATCAACTAATCTAGCCTCTGATCTCTTTGATCATGCTACAGAACACAGACGAACCACAACCCGAAGCGTATTCACCTAGAGACAGAGAGACTCGGAGGAAGTTGGCTGATTCAATTTGCCCTGTGAGTAATGGAGGAAGAAGGTGTGCGCATTCTCGCTCAATACTACAGTCCTCGGGTTGCCAGAAACACGAGCCCTTCATCAATACGCCCGCTGCTAGTTCATAACACGCTAGACTACAAACGGGAATGCGCTCTTCATAGAGAATATATGAGTCAATTCGGCATGCCTAACAGCTCTGAAAGGGCAGTGGAAATGAGGGACTGCTTTAAAAGGCTGGATAAAGGTCAATGGCACAAGTGACTCCTACATAATTCTGTGCTAGTTAATGGCGCTTGTCTGCAGGCCAGGATTCTGTTGGGGCTGTTAATGGCACTCTGAATAGCTGTGTGTGTGATGGAGAAATGCAGTGACCAGACTTATAATTCATATCACGCGAGCCACATACAGTAGCATAACGAGAGTGTGCTCGCCTGAGAATTAAATGGTGGGCAGGGGGAGGGGGGGGAGGGGGGATAACAGGAAAGACTTGCAGGATTTGACTATTGTACGGAGCAATTTTCCATCTAATAATTGAGTTGACTAATAACTTAGATTGCATTTATTCAGCTTCAGGAAGCACTTTTGTCCTGGTCACGGTGGATCTGTAAGCCCTGTGGGACCAGAACGAGGCCACACACACACACACACACACACACACATTCACACACTGGAGGCAAATTAGCATAAATACAGCTATCTCACATAGATATGAGAAATGAATCAGGAACCCCGGTGATGTAAAGTGGAAATGCTAGCCACCTCATATTGAAGATGTATTAACCCATTAACCCTGTGCAAGTACTCACCTGTAGTACTCAGCGTAGCTGGCCCAATCAGCAACTGCTACAAGGTCCTGTCTTCCCTGGCTGATGTTGGGCATGGCAGTGAGCTGCCGGATGATATTGTCAGCCATCTGCTGCAGGAAGCGAAGGGCCTGGGTGTAGTCTTGCCGAGGAGAAAAGATCTCATCCAGCCGTGCCAGGTGTTCCTTCAGCCGCAAACGCATGTTGCTCAAAGCGCCAGTCACCTGAAAGAGTAGCAAGCGTGGGGCGCTTCAGTATACTAGTTGATCATTTCAGACTTTGTTGTTTGTCTCATTTCACTTTTCAGAATTTTGTCATTAAAGTTGAAAGTTTAAAATGAAAATAATAAATATCCTTGTGTCTCGATGTTGACAGTCAAAAAACAGAAAGCCATATTTATTAAACCTGTTAAAAGCTATAATAAGAGAGCAAATCACACAGGTGCATACTGGGTTTTTTTTGGGGGGGTGTTCTAAATGACAAAATGACTAAAAGAAAAAATAGTGGTTATCTTGTAATAAATAACTGTTATTCATTCATTCATTCATCTTCTACCGCTATATCAGATATTCCCTCGGGTCATGGGGAGCCTGTGCCTATCTCAGGTGTCTATGGGCATTAAGGCAGGATACACCCTGGATGGAATGCCAACCCATCACAGGGCACACACACTCACACACACATTCACACACACTCACCCACACACACATACACACACATTCATACACTAGGGACAATTTTCCAAGGTGCCAATCAACCTATTGTGTTGGAGTGGGAGGAAACCGGAGAACCCGGAGAAAAACCCCCTGAGGCACGGGGAAAACATGCAAACTCCACACACAAATGGCAGAGACAGGAATCGAACCCGGACCCTGGCGGTGTGAGGCGAACGTGCTAACCACTAAGCCACCGTGCCCCTATAACTGTTATTTGCTGGCAAAATAATTGAATTTTAATTTTCGAGTGTGAGCGAAAGTGCCGTTGTTCTTGCTTGTTTCGCGTTCGAAATGTTCCTAGAACGACATACTTATTGTCAATTTCCCAATAATTGTTTTAATTAAAATGACTGCATATCTTACATTTTTACATACATACTTACATCCACAAAACAAATTCCTCTTATCACTTGCGTTATAGCAGCTATAAACAGTCTCCCGCCTTTAAGCAGCCTCTCCTTCTTTCTCTCTCTCTCTCTCTCGCTTATCTCTCTGAAGTTAATACTACAAAAAATGCAGCTTGTCATGTTACCAAGAAAGCGCAAAGCTATTTGTTATAGGCCGATAAGCAGAGAACTGTCTGCCTATTCATCTGTTCTGAACGTTGACAGGGCTTTTAAAGATAAGAAATTTGCTACTTCAAATGTATTCAATATAATGTTGTGTCCACCTTTTTTTTTGGTTTTATTCTGCTGTGGAACCACATGGCTAACACTGCTAACAGGTAATAATCACAAAGCTCCAAACCCATTTTTATGTGGCAGTAATAATTAATACATTGGATAAAAATATAATGTTTACTTATGCATTGTGATCTGCATTTATAATACCGGGTTGAGTAATGTAATGAAAAATGTACTGATGAATGTGTGATTCTGTTTAGACAGAAAGAGTTGAATTTTCATGTAGCTCTGACAATTACTTACGTTATCGAAGAAAAAGGGCGATGACTGATTCTAGCTGCTATACAGTAACAGCAACAGCTAATGTGTCCCAACGTTAAATGTAGCCAGACACAAAAAAGCGCAATGTGTTATTTATTCATTCATTCATTCATTCATCTTCTACTCCTATATCCGATCTTCCCTCGGGTCACAGGGAGCCTGGGCCTCTCTCAGGCGTCTATGGGCATTAAGGCAGGATACACCCTGGATGGAATGCCAACCCATCGCAGGACACACACATTCACACACACATTCATACACTAGGGGCAATTTTTCCAAGGTGCCAATCAGCCTACCGCGCATGTTTTTGGACCGGGAGGAAACCGGAGAACCCGGAGAAAAACCCCTTGAGGCACGGAGAGAACATGCAAACTCCACACACACATGGCAGAGAAGGGAATCGGCCCGGATTCTGGCAGAGTGAGGTGAACGTGCTAACCACTAAGCCACCGTGCCCCTTGTGTTATTCATAAAAAATGATAATTTTATAATAATAATTTTAGAGTAAACAATTCAACTGAATGCAGTTTTATTTTATTTGTATAGAGCTTCTAACTAAGAACACTGATTCACAGCAGCTTTCCCAATTCAAATAGAATGTGAACATAATTTATAGTGACACTAAATAGTCGCTACAGTGGCAAGGACAAACTGGTATAGTTTTGAGATTGTATGAGGAATAAACCTTTAGAGGCTCAAACGGTAACCCATCTGTATCTGACAGAAAACTTCATCTTATAATCATTGCATCAGACTAAGTCATATCTTGCTGTTGTTATATATCACTTATATACTATATCACAACTGTACATCTTGATTTGCTTAATTTTGTTTACTTGTACCTATAAATGATATTATGATATTATTATTATTAAATATTGAACATTTGGTTCCACCCAGATGAGGATGGGATCCCTTTTGAGTCTGGATTTGTGTCAAACTCAACAGCCGCAGGCCGATTGTCGCCCGGCAGGTCATTTTATGCGGCTTAAAAGGTGTTAAAATAATGCTATACTGCTTTAAAGCGTGAATTGACAATAAACTACATCTCCCACAATGCATGTGATTATGTTACCCGTGACAGCAGGCGATTTTTCCAACAAAATAACTTGATCAGTTCACAAAGTCACGTCTAAGAAAGTTGGGAAGGCGAATACATATTTGTGTTTCAAGGAGAAAAAAAACAGTATGTCTTTTGTGTTATGAGGCGGTCTCAGCCATCAAAGAGTATATACTGTCTTAACTGTCTAATAGTTACAACTGGCCTTTCGAGGGCAAACATAATGCTGATGTGGCCCACAGTTAAAGTGCATTTGATCTCAAAATTTATTCCTCATACCATATCGGGGGTCTTTTCCTTTCCACAGTTGCCACTTTCTTGCTCAATAAGGATAAACAACTCATAGGAACTTAAACATACACATTATTTCATATAATTTTACTGGTTTATCTGCTTAAATCTTCTTTGAGATAATGCCCATTGTAAATAGTGTTATACAAATCAAACTGAATTGAAATATTGTTAATGTTGATTCTTAATTATTTTATATATTTTTTATATCACAGAATCCATCAGGGATTTATTAAGTAATCCTGTGTCACTATAGCTTACTCACTTCACAAATCACAATATTCTCTTTTTGTAAATATAACCTCTTGATCACTATAGTCCCAAGTTTTATTTCTAAAGTGCACCAGGCTGTTTGTGTCCTTGCTCCATTTACAATCACTGGGACGAACTCCAACTTATTTTTATACAGTATGTCCTCATAAAGAGTGTTTCTGGCCTTTTTAATAGGCTCAAATGTGGTGCTAGTAAAATGCGGTACTAAAGTGAAGTATTGGCATAATATCTTTACAGTCCTTTAATTGTAACTTTAATAAAACTGTCATTCATAATGCCCACTCCGACTCGGTTAAATCGAAGTACATTCATCAGGCTACAAATTGAATCTGTACTAATAAATTCGCTTAGGTGTCCTTCTGAGCTTGCTCCCATATATTCCGGGCCGATTGAAGTTTTGTCCACTTCACCGACTGATATCACGGTCTTCATCCTCGGAGGGGCTTTTAACATACAGAAAGCGTGAGTATGATAAGCCGGATAACGGCGCGGACAGACATTGGGGCTTAGAGGCTGTGATAATTCCTGTGGCCGAAGGCAGGCCGGTAGAGAGATCAAAAGTTGAACATAGTTTGGCCGTTCCTCTTTGGCACTTCCTGTGAACCCACACAGGGCCACGGATGCAAACTGTGCAGCAAACATAGCTGTTTTGAAAAAGTACATCAAGCTCCAACTTGAAAAATAAATAAATAAATAACAAGAAATATGTTGTGGAGTACGAGGCTTGGAAACACAACACAGCCATTGAATAGGATGTGAGAGAGGATGAGTGCCCCAGAGATACCCATCAGCTTATCACACAATCCAGACATGTGCGAAGAAAACGGAGATAAGAAAGAATTCTCTCATCTCGGTCAACAGGGAATTTTTAAACGGGAGATTTTGCTGTAATAAACAATTTTGCATCTCTTATTCGCTTCATTTGTCTATCAGACATTAACCATTAGTTTGTTTTGCTTCCTGTATAATTTAAAAGAGAGCACTCGCTTTTCTGTTCAATCAAATCATTTCAGAAATGTCACATGATGTCGTGCTTCGTAGGTCAAAACAAGGGACCAATACATGAAAGATACATGAGAGGAAGTAAAGGCATTTAAGTGGAATTTCCCTGAAAGTGAGAACGTCTCAGCACAACACAGGCTCCTTTAATCTGGGTCTTCATGATATCTCTATATTGCCCTTTTTTTGGTCCTTTGTTCTTTATTCATCATTTGTTCTTTGTTTCACAAGGGAGCTTCTCATGGAACTCATTTGTGCATGAAGAATGTGCACAGTTGAATTAGTTTTTTTTTTTTTTTTTTTTTTAAGCCTGTAGACAAACTAAAAAAAAATTAATTAAAATGTAAGATATTTTAGGGTGTGCATTATGAGGCAGATATATTTTCTCTAAATTATCCCACACTCCCGTGTATGTGGCACCTGTCAGGAAACAGCAGGGAACAGAGGAACGCCACAATCTCTATTTGTTTGTTTTACACTAACAATATACCTATAACTGAGAGCTTGGCTTTAACCAGAGGGATGTTTGGGTGTATTTTTTCCTTTTAGTTTTAAAAACTAATTGAATATGAACCCCCTCACTGCTCCTGGAAAACAAACCGAAAGCCGGCACTGTCAACATGGTGGATGAATCCTGGATCTGAGTGTACTGTAACCCCAGCTACATCTCCTGGGTTCATAACCGTTCTCAATTAAAGATTTGTGAGTTTTTTTTTTTATTTCTTTCACAGACATCTTTGTTTTTATCTACCTATCTCCCACTGAATTTCTACTATCCCAAAATATACCAATTACTAGCCTATTTTTTAAAACCACCATCACCCAGACCAATCAGTTACTAAGGATTATTAAAGTATGTAAATGACTTTAAGGGACATCTTTCTTTTGTATCTGGCGCGTGCACTATTTGTTTATAATTAGAACACATTATATGATGATGTGGTATAACATATTTTGTATTTGTTCACATGCCTAGAAAACACAAATGACTCATGACACTGTTATCTAACAAGCACGCATACATATATCACCCGAACACTGTAACCCTCATTCGTGCAATTATCCAATCAGATGGTCATGTGGCAGTAGCACGTCGAATATCTATTGGAAAACCTCGGCATGTGGCCTTCTCAAAACGAGTTTTGAGGAATCTGTGTCCACTGTGGCCTCAGATTCCTGTTCCTGGTTGGCAGAAGTAGATCCTAACGTGCTGTTATATTCCATCCGACTCAAAGTTTGATGTGTTGTGCATTCTGATAGCATTATTCTGATAATATTACTATGTGAGTGATCTGCTCCTTCACTGAATGATACAGCAACGAACAAATGAATAAATAAACTTTACTGAATCCACTCATGCTTCCTAAATTTCTCAGAATTATGGGCATTCACAACTCACTATATTACAGTACATTACCGAATGTAACCTTCCTAAAGCGCTCTGTATTCACCAGTCTGTATGCGGAAGCCCATTTTGTTTTGTGAATGCAATGCGCTTCTGTGTAACCTAAACGTATCGCCAGTTTATACAGAAAGAAACCGGCACAGAATTCTTAAAGGAACAACCTGAAAAAACTGAAACAACCACAAAAAGTAACATTGAAATTAACACAGGAATTAATATTAAAAGTAAATATTAATTAATCAATAATATTATTAAAATGAGATATTTTGAGAGAAATGTATATAATTATAACTTCTGTTACAGTTAGTTAGAGTATTAAATATATGAAAGGTATTCATTTATGGTACTTTGAAAATGTGCGATTAATCAGTTAACTCATGGCAATCATGTGATTAATCTCAATTCAATATTTTAATCGACTGACAGCCCTAGTACACACACACAATTATCTGGCAGTATTAGATGTGTATATGACATTTGTGTGTGTGTGTGTGTGTGTGTGTGTGTGTGTGTGTGTGTGTGTGTGTGTGTAGTGCGCATTATTAGCCCTGAGGCAACACAGTAATATAAAGCAGCAAATGAAACACACTCTTACCTGGCTATCGATGGCAGCCAAAGTGTGATTGGTGTTATAGAGTGAATAGGTCATTTGGTAGACCCCATCGTTGGTTTCGCTGTTTCCATAGAAACCCACTCCCACTGCAGAACTGAGAGAGAAAAAGGTACATTTTCTAATACAAAGGCTTTTCCACGTTTGTCAAATCAATGGTTGTTTTTTAAAGCATACGCTAATTGCTAAGCTCATCTATTCTAGAAATGTATGGTTTAATATTCTCAAAGATCATTTCATTCATACAACACAACAGGCTCTATATATTTCTTAGAGAAATTCCTTACCACCTCCCTCCTGCAGATTTAACGCCTGCATATAATCTAGTCTGGGTGTGGTGCTCGTCTTTTTCATCCCGCTGTATACTTCCATTCTCTTGGTGCCTCATCACTGCCTCAGCGAATTAGTTTCAGAGAAGATGCTATCTCTCACAAACAATGCTGAATCACAGAATACCACAGAGGCACCAAAAAGGCAATAAAATCCCTTTTCTTCGATTTTTTTTCCCCCCTAATCAAATAAAATCTTAAATACATTCAGAGGTCCTACCCAGGAGCTATATCCTCTGTGGATACACATCGCTCCTCACCTCCAATTAGTATTCGCAACCCCAAAGCTGTCTGTGAAGTCACGTGACCAATAACTGCATTTTTCGGTATCAAGATCAAACTGAGATTGCACTGTTCATGGGTCAGTGGTTAACTCAGGCACACAAATAATAAGCAGATTCTCGAGTGAAACCACAATCAATCGCACCGCTGTTATGGATTTCATAGAAACGGAAAAAAATCTCTAAAACATTCCTTTTAAAGACGTGGCTCTGGTGAAATCCACAGCACGTGTTGTAGCCCATCGCAATACAAAGGCGGGAAAGCTCCAGACAAAAAGTTGTGATATTTATTTACTGTAATAATGCACTGAGCTGTGTTGTTCAACTGTTTTTTTGTTCAACTAAAAACAAATATTTGATTAAACAATTTCTATAAACTGAACATCAATTAATTTTGATTAAACTCACTCATACTGCATACAGTACATGACTATGAAACTGGAAAAATCCTAAATGTATTCAATTATCCCAACATCCAGTCATGCACAACGCAGATACAGACCAAGAGCTTCAGAATTTTTAAATCAGATTGGAGATAGAGTTGTGAAAGTAAACAAACAAACAAACAAACAAACAAAGCCAGTATGTGGAAACTCGGCAGATAAAAATCTTGTTAAGGAGATAGGTCAGACTTTCCAGGCTAGTTCAAGAAGGCAGAACTTCTTAAATAATTATATAAACACCACGCAACAAAGCATGCCAAGTATCTCAGTTTGCATAACATGCTACAGCAAAAGATCACATCGGGTTTCACTCCTGTCAGCCAAGAGCAGGAATGTGAGGCAGCAGTGGGCGCAGTTTCCCGAAAATTATTCAAAGTCAAGTTTCTAAAAGGATCATGGGAAGTCATTATTAAGAAGGACAAGATTAACAGTATATATAACAGAATATGAGTAAACAGGTCTACGATCCACACAAACAAATTAACTAGTCAGAATTTCATTATGTGAAACTGTTCAAAGTAATTGATAAGATCAAGGACAGGATCAGAAAGCATCAGCCATGAAAGAAATAGAAATTGCATCAGGGTAGCAAGTCAAAGTTACTCTAGCTTGACCTTGCTTTGGGGCTTTGCCATAATTATGGAAGGGTAAAATAATCAGAAACAGAGGAAAGGTTCCTTTACTGCTTAATTAAAATGTTTTTTTTTAATACCTAGTTTTAAAATAACGTGGAAAGTTTTTTTGTTCTCTTCTCTCTCTCTCTCTCTCTCTCTCTCTCTCACACACACACACACACACACACACAATGAACGTAGGTTATACATTATACAGAGAAATTAGGGACACCCACACTTTTCAAAATGGTAACACCACATTAGAGACACATTCATTCATTCATTCATTCATTCATCTTCTACCGCTTTATCCGATCTTCCCTCGGGTCACGGGGAGCCTGTGCCTATCTCAGGCGTCTATGGGCATTAAAAAAAAATAAAAAAAAAAAAAAAACAAAAAAAATAAAAAAAAAACGTGGAAAAAAAAAAAAAAAAACAAACAAACTATGGGCATTAAGGCAGGATACACCCTGGATGGAATGCCAACCCATCGCAGGGCACACACACACTTTCACTCACACATTCATACACTAGGGACAATTTTCCAGGGTGCCAATCAACCTATCATGCATGTTTTTAGACCGGGGGGAAACCGGAGAACCCGGAGAAAAACCCCCTGAGGCATGGGGAGAACATGCAAACTCCACACACACATGACCGAGACAGGAATCGAACCCGGATCCTGGCGGTGTGAGGCGAACGTGCTAACCACTACGCCACCGTGCCCCCATTAGAGACACATATTTTATATAATTATATATAAAGTTTTGGAGCGCTAAAATTACATTTCCTTTTCACTTGAACCAGGAGAAACTGCCCTAACCTACAAATCTGTTCCAGCAGAACATTGCACCTGTAAACAAAACGAGATCCAAGGCCAAGGAGGCCAAGGATGTGGAGAGGGAAGACATGCAGGATTTGGTCTGAAAGAGGCAGCTGTAGAGGACAGGGTAGTGTAGGGAAGGATGATCCTCTGTCCAAAAGGGGAACGGCCGAAAAAGAAAGAGGAAAGTGTATTTTAAAGTGAAGTTGCAGTTTGTTTATTTCATATAAACTTTAGCGACACCGATTTTGACCTGTATTTTGCACTTCATTTGGCACCACGGAATAGGAAGCTATTCAGAACTTCTTCAAATTGTGCAGTTATATTGTGACATTTCTCCACAAATCTGGCAAAAAATAAGTGACGTTTGAAAAGAGAAAATAAACGAGTGGCCAGCATACAACTCTGATTGTTGAGTCATATTGTACAGAAGAAAAGCAATTCTAGCCAGAGGCAATATCAGGATTCTATAATGACCAATCACAGTGGTTTGTAATATTTCTAGCACCACACTCAGAAAACCTAGTCACGCATAGTGCCCTAGCACGAATGCGAACCAAATCCAGAGTGTTTATTTACGTACGGTGATGAAAATAGCCACAAACGCTTTCATCTCCCGTTCCTGGTCCTGTTTGGTAAGGCGCTAGACACCTGTCCGTGGCGCAAATAGACGCGGTAAACACGAAACACAAAACTTTTGTCGGTTTCACACTGTTACGAACAAAGGTGGTTTAAAGTCATATATAACATCAACACAGGAAATCCATGAGAGGACAATGGAGACCGAACAGATGGACCACTCAGCCCTGCTGTTAGATCTCCTCCGCAAAGTGGGTGGGAGCCGCAAGAGAAGTCTCTGCCTGTTACATATCCTCTCTCAGGGAGCACTGTGTGTGTGTGAGTGTGTGTGTGTGTGGACGACCATGCTGTCTCTAGAGCCTCCTAATCATGATGGATGTCACACTCTCTCTGTGTCTAGGCCAGCTACATCCTGCTCTAGTGAGCTCTCCGTATTTGCCGCTTCTCTCATAGCCAACAGTGGAATATGGAGTTTCATACATTACCTATTGCTTAAAGCCTGTGCGTTTCCCTAACTAATTAAATTAGCACTTACTGGGAATATGAATAGATGAGATTTTGGGAAATTAATATTATGGGGTTGTGCTCTTGAATGATGAGTAATGTGCATGAACACAACAAAGAAACTCAATGTTCCTGACACTCACAAGTGCTTACACTAGGCTGCTGTTTGGTTGTTGAAGGGCATCAGAGGATTCAGAAATCTCCACATTTCCTGCAGCTGAACTTTCAGTCTTTTCTGCACATAATGGGTTTGGTTATATCATCGCAGCTCTGACCAATCCCTGGACCACTCTGTCCTTCACCCACGGAGATAATAAGAAATAACCAAGAAACAAGGGTAATTAATAAGGAATTAGGATAAATTTGTAATGAGGCTCGAGCATATGGAAAAACACTGAGATTGCCTGAGAATACATCCATTTATTCTCATAAGAGCAGATTTATACTGTGTCCAACAATCACAGAGTCACCAAACCTATTGCTTGCCTTACACATCTCTAGCATTTGTTCAATTACTGTGAACGTTAGATCGGTTATCATAATTTGTATATAAATAGATATTTACATAGATGCATAATTCATTACATCAATTAAAAGTTTATACCCTCTAATGTAGGTGTTCAAACTAATGGGTGAAAGTAGGCTAAAGTGTAAACTGCCGCATCGAATATGTTGGAAAGAAGTCCTACACGCTTTCTTTGATCTAACCCTGAGAAATATTCACTAGCCTTGAAACATGGTTTCAAATAAAATGTTTCCCAATAAACTGAATGACTCGGTAGATGAGGCGGCGGTAAAAACACCATGAACTCTGCAAATGTTCTAAATCACTGTAAATGCGCAAAGATTTGTGTAGTTTGTTAGAGACGGTGCATTTAAACCACATAAAGCTAACAGGATGTAAACTAGGCTGTAGCCGCTTTCTTGATGTGGACAAGATCGAGACCCTCTTTGCTAAGCGCCGTCATGCTGCGGGCACTTAACACCACAACGGGCTCTGTGTTCAGAGGTCGAATGTTAACAGCAAAATGATTCAAGCCGAGCTCTGTCACGAGATTGAGTTAAACCCGGTTAATTAGGAACTTTTGTCAAAACTCCTTGTATTAAGAAAATCGTCTAATGTAAGGAGTGAGAAGAAATTCTAAAAAGTCATATCACATCAAGAAAAATCGCAACAAGCAGGGTGTGTGTGTGTGTGTTTGTGTTTGTATATATATATATTTATATTTAACATATTTCAGTATTTCAGCTCTATAATTTGTGGTGCAAAACCCACAAGAGACCTGATCTCCGTAGTGTCTTTCTGCTTGCCACTCATACCAAGGACGCTGTGTCCTCACTTACTTCCTGTTACCACTTCTCCTCGGGGGACTCCAGGGGATTTTATGAGTTGGTGTTTTCCAGCGCACCTATCAAATGACCAATCACCGCCTAGGCCCGGTGTAGGTGTAATGGAAGGAATTTTTATTTCTTTATTTCTTTATTTATTGCATTTTACTTCATCTTTGTCTATTTCAGTTTGCAGTACTGGGCGTAGTGAATCATAAGTCTGGAGGTGGCTATTCCATCAAAGTGACAGCTGCAGCCCTGATGCATGATACTCTGCATAAGAGTAGGAGTGCGGAAGCTCAGCGTTCCTACGTTAGAGCGAACCATCAGGGGGAAAAAAGAAAAAAAGAAAAGAAAAAAAACAAATAAGCGAGGATTGAAAAGGATTCAAGTTAAATGTGAGACAAATATTTTATTTTACTGGAACTTTTTCACAGCCAACAAAAACTACAAATTCATCCTTTCAGCATCATTTTCTCCTTATCTTTATAAACCATTATATAACTATCAATCAGCCGGCCCACATGACACATAACAGGTTAATGCTTTATTCCTCCCCCTCATTATTATCATCCTCAATAATTTTCTTGACAAGCTACCGAGAGTACTACAGATCTTATTGCAGCTTTGGAATCCAAAACTGAACATTAATCTACAGCTCACGCTCGCGATCCCCAGACTAAAATATTCATATCAATTACACGTAAAGAGAACCTGAAACACACTACCAAACATCTCTGCGTAATCATTCTTACAGACAATACTATACAAAACAGATTGAATTCTTCATTCTGACAGGTCTTACACCAGCAGCTCTGTGACAAGTACTGGCTGTAATTTCATTTCAAAAGAATACAATACATTAATAAGCATATTCAAACAGTTTGCTGTTCCCACAGATACAACTCATTTACAGATATTAATAAACAAACTTGATATTTACGGACAAATATTTATTGTTATTTGTGTTGGTTTTGTAATGGACAGTGACTCCACAGGAAATTCCACATTATGGTGTCTAGATAGAATGAGACGTTGTGCTTTATTGCCATCAGGAAAGAGAGACAAACTAGCGGGTGAGGATAATTTACAGCATAATTGGTGACGACTGAGATAAAATTTACGGTGTTCATTAAATTATAAAAGGTAACAAATGGCAATTGTGCTATACAAGGCAGAAAATTGTTGTGAATAATTCAGTGAATTGTTAAAGGGAAGGCTGAGCATCGCATCATAGCATCTCGTAGTTGATTTTTTTTCATTAAGCAGTCTATTCTTTACTTGATCAGATTTCCATATAATATATACAATGACACCTAAAACAGCGAACCACTGGACCACATTCTGGGAGCCACTGGATTGTATATGTATCCAAGCTATCTGTACTTTTTCACTGAGAAGCATGTAAGTGACTACTGAGAATATTCATTGGATTTTGATATATTTCTTGCTGATTTGACAAACTTGTAGTTTGAATCCTCCCACTTGCAAGACTTCACATACAGTTCTTGATGAAGCGCTGTGAATTTACATCATTTCAGTGAATTGTAGTCAAATATCCAATCCTTCTTTCCCTCAAATACCCCTACTTGGACTCAAAGGAATGGGGCTAAACCACGAAAAGGAGATGGATTTACTCACCATATGACCAGGCACGTGATTACAGAGGCCCACGTGACGCAGCAAGTGTCTGGCCTCTTGGTTTCCTCTGCCTCTTCCCGACACCAGAAGCACAGGCAACTTAAATAGATGCCCAGCACCAACAGGCTCAAACCCAAGCCTAGAGCTGCCATGCAGGCCAGAAAGATTAGAGACTGCAAAATAAAGAGACACACACACACACACACACACACACACGCACACACAAAAACTGCTTAATAAGATGAAAAAAATATATATCAAGCATATTAGATAGATTACATGTGATTTGCTCAGTGTGTGAGCTTGATATTTCCAGGGCAGGAGAAAAGCAAAAATGGACAGAGCACTTGGGCAATATCACGGAAACCCATATGGATTTAGGCAAACGAGAAATTATCCGAGGATCATTAAAAAAAAAAGTGGAGTCATGTGATGATAACACGAGAGAAAGGAGAAAGGAGTTCTCCGGTCTTGTGACCTCCGAGTTACGACGCCCGGAAGGATAGGCGAACAAAAGACAGAGCGATGAGAACTGAGAAAATAAGCGAGGAGAAACCTCTGATTAGGAGCCTGCAGCCACAGTGTCCATTTGAGCAGGCTAAACTATAAAACAATTACCCAATGATAGCACATCTGAATAGTAGTCTTTTATGCAGGACTGTCAATTCCTCTAATGTCAATTACATTGGACTCCTGCTATTATCCCAGCAAATAGCAGCGCTAATAAGGCAGCTCAGGTTGCAAAGTGGAAAATAAATCTGTAATATATTAAAAATAGATTCCTTTTGCATCACCTTGATATCGTTAGAGTTTTGCAAATGGTACACATATTTCATATGTCATATGTATCATATTAGCTCATATATATCATTATATATGTCATATATATCATTATTAGCTGTTGATTTTTGTCATTACATCAATCTAGACAGCTGAGAATGGTATGTACATTCTGATTAAAATAACTTTCACCAAAAAGGTTGCATCACTGGCACTAAACTATCCACAGCTCCACTGAAACATGAGCTATTTACCCAAATCCTTTAAATTAGCAGCTATCAAAGCACGATTAAAAAAAACGACTTGTCAGCTGTCAAAATATAAGCCTGTCGGGATTGTGGACAATCTCATTTATCTCCTAGATCTAAAAATAGGGCTAAGAACAAAAACACTGCAGTTTAAAACACAAAATGACTTCCTACAGGCCTCGGTTTTAGGGCTGTCTGACCACGCGAGTGATGTTTAGCCATAATGCAGTTTCTAAAACACAGATGAAAATATTTTCCAGATTCAGACCCTGTTTACTATTGCTTCTACTAGAGTTTGGAGCATAGCTGTGCACCGTGGGGATATGTGTTCATTGATCCACAAGGGCATTAGTGAGGTCAGGCAGATGTTGGGTGAGGCAACCTGGGGTGTAGTCTCCGTTCTTATTCACTCCAACTGGGTTGAGTTCATGGCTCTAGGACACTCGTTCTTTTGAAGTCCTTCCACATCAATATTGTGCTCACTTTCTGCATACTTGCATTGACATCTTTAAAAAGGCTTGGGCGCCATAAATACATTTAAGGAAAACTGCAATGCTGTTACAGTACATGCATGGTCACTGGTAGAACAGTTTGGGGAAGACCCGCATATGGTTGTTATGGGTATGTGTGCACAAACATTTTCCCATATAGTGTGCACTGTATATCAACTTTTTGGACAGCATATTTGCGACAATTTCCACTGTTAATAGCTTTTTACACCGATTACAACCTGCCTAATATTGTGTTGGTCCACATTTGGCTGCCAAAACAGTCCCTTCCCTGTCGAGCATTAACAGCATTAACTTCTTCAGCAATTTCAGCTGCAGTTATGGATCAGACAACACAGTCCAGCCTTCAGTCAACACATTTTACATCCATGACCCTGTTGCGCTTCACCACTGTTCTTCCTTGTATGGGTTTCTATAGATTCAGAGCGGGAACGCCCCACAAGAGCTATATTTGACTATATTTCCTGCTTCTAATACATCATCTTTGGTGGCTCAGTGGTTAAGGCATTGACTGCTAGATTGGAAGATTGCAGGTTCAAATCCCACCACCACCAAGCTGGGGGCCCTTAGCCCTTAATCCTCAATTTCCTAGTTGTACCTTGCTCTGGATAAAAGTGTGCACATATGATATAATACAACTGCATGATTGCCATAAGTTAACTTGTCATTAATTGTATGTTTAAAATGTACGACAAATTAATACTTTTCAAATACTCTAACTCACTGTAAAAGATATTATAATTATATAAATATATATAAATATCTTATTTTACTATGGAAAGTATTCTTTTAATATTAATTTCTTGTTAATTTGAATGTTACTTTTGAAGTGTTTGTATCAATTGTAAATTATGAAACATGACTGCTTTAAAAATTATGTTCCGGTTGCTTTCCATATAAATTGGTGATAAGTTTAGGTTATATGGAAGCGCACTGCATTCACAAATGAAAGATGCACTTCCATAATACAGATTTGTGTATGCAAATACATACGGTAATATACTTTAATATAATGAGTAGCTCATAGCAATTGTGAATGCACACACACACACACACACACACACACACACACACACACACACACACACACACAGAGAGAGAGAGAGAGAGAGATTGAGAGAGAGATTATCATTGGTATTTGCTTCACAAGTCAGTATGTTATAAAGTCATTGTTATGCCTGATCAGTGTTTAAATAAAACTGAACTAAGGTGAGTTGCATTAGGCCACAAAAAAACTTAATGAGCAAATTTACTCTTTAGAGGGCATGTTGTAAATGCAGCAGTATCTGAAACACACAGACATTCACCCTGATGCATATATTTAGCTACTTACCCTATTGTTAACAGAGGTCAGGTTTATACTCTCAGAAGACATGCTGTGCGTAAATCACAATAAACATAACACACACTGTTGCATTTTATGATGCCTCGCTGCTGACATCCTTTCTTAAGAAAAACAATGCATGGCTATAACTTATGGTAATGAGATCATTTGTGCCTAATTAAGTAACCCTGTTCCAATTATTTTTTACCAAGCTGTGGGCTTGAGTCGATTCGAGTGAGAAGCAATGTTATCAGCATTATTTATGCTCACCTCCTCAGCAGGCACCAGATTAGTCTATAGTAACTCTTAGGAACTCTCTTCACAGTGGTGATTTAATTCTGTCAACATCTCAGGTAAGAAATAAGTTGCAAACTTATGAGTTACAAGGCGTATAATAAAGTACAACAAAAAATACTCTTGGCAATTTTGGTGAGCTGAACACTATATCAGAATGTATGAAAAATAAAAGACTGTAGAACCTTGGGGAAGATGAGCTACACAATGCCAGACCATATAAGATTCTACTCATGTCGACCAGGAATAAGAATCTGAGGCACAGGTTTGAACAGGTTCACCAAAACTGACCTAAAGACTGCCAACACATAGTTTTTATGCCATGAACTGATATGACACATTATTGGTGGATCACCGGTACTGATGCACAGGGAAAGATTGCCACCTCCAGGGAGTCTGTTTTTTTTTCTTATGTTTTCCCCTTTAGGTTTCCAGTATACTTTCACTCCCCAAAAGCTCACAGGTGTATAATGAGCTAAAACGCCTGCAGGTAAATTGCCAGCGGATCCACTGCAACCCTGCCCGGGATAAAAGCGCTTACTAAAGATGAATGAATAATCATGGCTTTGAATCTGAATGGCTGAATCTCAAACAGTGCAAAAAAAAAAAAAAAAAACTAAATATCATGTTTAAATGAGGGATTTTGAAATACAAAATGAAAACAATTAGGAGACTAAGGGATAATTAAAAATGAAAGACTTTTTGTTCTCTTATGATGTTCATTTCAGTTACTTCTTTTTGGTAATTAATACAAAATAAATGAAACAAGAAGACCAAGCTTAAACTGAAGAAACTGAATGGAACTGGATCTGAAGAAATGTTTTAACACAAAAATTCGTAGAAATTGAGCTGTTCTGGCTATCATTTTTTTAGTGCTCGAGGAACAAAGGGCAACTTGTTTTTTCTCCAACCCCTCTGTGTATATTTTAGAAATGTATAAAAAAATAAAATAAAAAAAACAACCTAACAATAACACCATCACATTCAAGGATAAGGACCAGGAATTTGTATTCAAACCTTGCAGGCTGCCCAAAGTGGAATCGATTGTAGCGTAATATAGTATAAATCAACGAGTTGCTCAAGATTGGAACTAATGCTATCGGATTTCTTTCACAGCATCAGTTTGCTGACGTGGGAGCAATTTTAAGCTCCAATACCATGTTAACTGCACTTACAGTTTGATAGCTTCTTTCGCTTCACGTATCTACAGACATGGTTACAAGAATCAGCTGCTCTTAAGAGTACATGAGTGGGGAAGCGGTATGATGACAACACATTAAGCGCTATCTACGCAGCACCATTACAATGATGGGATGGGCAAAAATGGACACAAACGCCAATATGCACACAAAGGGAGACGGTATATTGAAGAAAAACAGCAAAAATATACACCACAGAAAGACTTGTGGTTACCAACTAATGCCCACTAATTGCATTCATTTATACATGGTACTAGAATAGATAATACAGACAAAAGTTTGTGCACACGTATCCATATGATTTTGTACGTTCTTTCTGAACATCTCATTTCACACTGATGTTACTTGAGGGAGGCTGTAGATCAGTGGTTAAGGCGCTAGGCTTCTGAAGGTCGGGGATTTGATCCCCGGTATCGACAAGCTGCTACTTTTGAGTCCTTGAGCAAGGCCCTTAGGTGTCCCAATACTTTTGTCAATATACAGTAGTATATATCATTTACTCTGAAGATAGACTTTTTTGTTGATATTTTAAGCAAACAACTCAGACCTAGTCAAAAAATAGAATTTAAAGTAGCATCATCTGACTGTGATCAGACTGAAGCACAACCAGGCACAAACAAAATTAAAATTAAATATACATATATTATGACTACAGTATGTCACAAAATCCTTCAGTAAAGTCAGTTCCTGTTATCATTCATTTTACAGCACATATTAAATTAACAGCTGTTCCTCACCATGTTCTGCTTTATCCTCACTTTCTTTTAATTAAATCTACAATAATATTGTTTAATTGCCATGTTACCATATGTGTATGATGGCCAGGTGTCTACAGTCCTTTCGCCATATAGTGTATGTGTTTTCTTTTGGTTAATAATTATTGTCTGCTACTTTTGCTATGGTTTATGACCTTAGTTATACTTGTGCCTGGATGTTTTATTGAAGCAGCAGAGTTAAGTTAACCCAAATGCCTTCTTCATTTTATTTATGTCTCCGCCGCTTGAAGAGGATAAGTCAATATTTATTCACACATAAACAGAAATATAGCCTGAACTTACTGATCAAGGTCTCTTACATTTCTTCTTAGGGCAATGCACACAAAAAAAAAAACACCACCACAAATAATCAGTCCATTGTTATGATCCCGAAAAACAGAAAGTCAAAGTCTTCTGTCCTTAAAACTTTACTATTAGCCCAAATCCGCTTCCGAAGATTCACCAGTGACTTATCAATGACTACGCAATTTCCGCTGATAAATTACAACAAATCTGATTATCCTTAGTCTTCTTCTTTTGTGATGCATTGCCCGCCTGTGCAGGGAAATCCTATATAGGATTTGTTATTTAAAATTATGGGGCTAATATATTGGGAAAATATGGCATTAATATAGACCTGTGTTTTGAAGCACTACTGACCTCAGAACTACTGTTGGAAATTGAATTAAAACCTTCAGAAAAATCAGAAATGAACATATATAACAAGTATAACGATATACTTAATATGATAATATGACTTTTAATAAATAATTAAATATTTGCATAATTAAACAACTAAACTACCACATTAATTCATTCACACCAATACCAATACAATATTAATTACAATAGACTTTTCACATATCCAATCGACTTTTATTGTTAAACGACGGCCCTTTTGTTTTGAATGAAAGCCTAACAAATAAATGCCACAGGTAATCTACGGTTTTTGCAACACTAAACCATGAAAGTCATACAGTATTTGCATTTTTGAACATCTCCGTTTCGAGTTTGGATGGAAGCCCAGCTGTATTATTGAGGTTCTGCTTTATAATTCAACACATCAGTGAAGGCTTTATGCTATGTTTTGTAATGTAACAGAGGAGATTTTCACATTCATGCATGAGGTCGAGCACTGTTGTTTGGTGAGGAGACCTGGCACACAGCCACTTTTCCTATTCATTTCAAAGATGCTCAGTGTAGGCCAGGGGTTGAGGTGAATTCTTTCACAACTTCCAAACCAGGTCTTCATAGAGCACATTTTGTGCACAAGAGTATTATAGGTTTAAATGAAAGACAGACTGTAATGCTAAAGCAAACAAAGGCATTATATTCAACAGTTTGTTAAAGACCCACATACTGTATTTGTATGATCAGATGTCTGCAAACCTTGATCCATAGAGTGTATGTGGTTTTTTATTTTGTCTATTAATTACCATTTACTATTACTTCTTTGGTTTGTGACCTATGATGAAGAATTGCTTTTTTTTTATAAATACTACAGCAGAAATGTTAAGGTACTTGGAATATATTTTATTTATGTCCCATAAGCAGATATCAAAGACAAGCAGATGTCAATATTTATCAAGTATATATATATATATATATATATATATATATATATATATATATATATATATATATATATATATATATATATATATATAAATATATAAATATACACAGAGAGCAAGAGAGAGAGAGAGAGAGAGAGAGCCTGAGATTACTGCTCTGGGACCAGTCTCTTATCTTTCCTCTTTACACAAGACACCGACATTCCTGTTCGTAAATTTGACACATGGTCTCAAAGCGGGCTTTAAGCTCTTTACCAACTTGGTTCAACCACATCATGCATAAAATTCTTATTTCTTAATGCGTAGAAATCCATTTACATGCCAGTATTATAGACATGCATTCATAAATCTTAAAAAAAAACCCACTTAGTCAAGTTGAAACCATCCTTGCAGGCCACCATCTTAGTTTTCTGGACGACCTGAATTCATGAAATGCTATAAATCTATATGCTATACATACTCTTCTGATTTCTTATTCTAGACTCATTCGGCAAAGTGTTGAATATTGTTGGATTTACATTACATTTTATACTGAAAATGTGCAACACCTTTTGTGAACAATGAACAATATTCCAACAATGATTTGAACAATGAACAACCTTAAATTGTCTTTACAGTGGATGAAATACACTAAATGGACAAAAAATAATGGAACACACAGCATTTCCTGTCATATATGGATCGTCCCCAAATGACAAAATCAGAAAGCTTCCCCAAACGACACAATTAGAGACTGTATAGGATGTATTTAGGTGTGGTAGGATTATACTTTCTCTTCGCTCGAACTAGGAGACCCGAACCTTTACCAGAATGACAGTATACCTGTGCACAAAGTGTGATCCACGAGGATATGGTTTAAATGCTGTGGAGTGGAAGATCTTGAGTGATCTGCTATCGAGCTCAACCCAATTGGAATGAACTGGGCCACCGAGTGCAACTCAGGCCTCCTCAGCATGCACCAGTACCTGACTTTACTAACACTAAGTGGCCGAAGGAGAGGTGTTTTCATTACTATATCCAAATACTATATATTTGTTTTGATTAAGAAAGTATGAATATGTATTTTTAATTAGACTAAGCCTCATGTCCTACATGTGCATGAGTAATCTCTCCAGGTTGTAATGGCTTTGGGAAGTAGCAGAACTCCTTTTACAAGACAAGACAAGACTATTCTTACAAGACAAGAATAGTAAGAACACATGAAAAGCTATTTTTATGTTATTAAAAAAAAAAAAGATTTTTAAAAAGTTTGAACGTCTCACGTTGGCCTCAAAGCCCAGTTACTGAGGCTGGCAGGCGGTCACGCGCTCTCTCCAGAGACCCAGAGAAACCAGAGCGCGCTTCATCCCTACAGCAGAGACCTGGCTTCTTTTCTTTAACGAGTGAAATAAAACCAAAAAGAAAGAAAAAATACGAATAAAACAAACAAATAAATAAACAAACTGACCTGCTGGTAGCTTACTTCCCCGGGTTGAAACGCACTTTCAACTGCGTGGAAATGAAAGTCAACGTGTAGGAAGTTGTGAAGCCAGTAAGTCCACCACGGGGCGACGTAGTCTTGTCGAGCGGACGCCATCCTCAACACACCTACGGTATCCATCACTCTCCACTTTTCAACACGAACAAAACGGGGTGAAGTGTGCTCTCGGAGATGTCAAAGAAGTGGGAAAAGCTGCCTAAGCACATCTCTGTTTTTAATAAAAGCAGCGACACCCGGGCTACACCGGGTTATCCCGTGATTACTCAGTGCGCTCAGTGAAGCAGCTCAGCGCGCACGGGAACTTCGCACAGGACCACTTTACCGCCGGCCGATTCGAACGCGCATGCGCGAAATGAGCGCATGTCGGACTCTTGTTGTGATTATTCTCGAGAAGATATGTTCATGTTTTTGTTCCACTTTTGTTATACAGGACAAACTTTTATTCTCGTTAAAAAATATTTCAAGAATCACCGAAAATAAACCTCCTAGATGAAGCACAAATACAGGACAATAACATAGGGCTCGCTCATTACCGTATGGGCCGTTGTAGCGCAGTGTTGTTTTGGCAATTATTTTCGTTTTAATACATGTTCATTGACAAATTAGTGATATAACGTTTTGTTTATTAGACCAAGAAGGGCTTGAACGATTTCCCAGGCAAGAAATCAAAATCTCATTTCCCAACAAGACATTTGGAATCCGAAAGAGTCGACTCGTTTCGGTTAGATGTGCCAAGTAACCCGACTCACTCAAAAGATTCGTATCACTGCTACATGATATCATGATATATATATATATATATATATATATATATATATATATATATATATATATATATATATATATATATATATATATATATATATAAATATATACATACATCATATGCTAAATTTGCTTGTGTGTATGTGTGTGTGCTTGTGTGTTCCCTGCCGACTGATGTGCCGTCTAGTGTAAATTCATAGCTCACACCTTGTGTTCAGGGGATTAATCCCAAAAGACTGTGGCCAGGATAAAGCAGATACTAAATATGAATGAATGAATACATGAATAAAAATATCTGTGCCATCGGGCATTGCTTAATACGTTCTAATATTCAAGGGATTTGGTCAAAGTAGGCCTACCGACACTCATGACTTGTATTAACACGAGATTCGGGTTCATTCTTTGCTGCATGAAATTACAGATAGAATAATCGCTCCATCAGTGATACAGATTGAGGCCAGATTTTAAATAAAAAAAGCTGACCACTACCTTTATGCATCTTTTTTATGCTTACAGTGCTTATTAAAGCACAGTTGGCCTTTTATAAATATTATAGAAGTTCATAAAACAAACACATTTTTAATGTGAAACACTGCCTAGCAGGAAGTCTAGCGTATTTGAAATATACTGTGAATTTTAAAGGGCGTGTGAGATTGCATCGCCAAAAGACCGATTTGTTGTATCCAGGTCACGTTGAATCTCAACGGATCAGGGTATTAGGCCATATCAAACTCCATCCCGTAGGCTGTCTCACAGATATGGCACTCTCATTGCTAGAAAGAGTGAAATGCAGCCTTTAGGCATGTTATCAAAGAGCAGACTGTGCATAAACAAATGAACTGACCTTCATTGGAAATGAGCAGGACACTGATCATGTTATTTAAAATCCAATTGACCTCTATGAGTTCATCCCTCATATTACGTTTCCTTGCACTCATTCTCATCTTACACATGTCATAACTTACACTGTTCGCATTTATGGAGCCTGTTCCTTTGTTCCTTTGTGCAGTGTTATTTCCTTCTATCTATCTATCTATCTATCTATCTATCTATCTATCTATCTATCTATCTATCTATCTATCTATCTATCTATCTATCTATCTATCTATCTATCTATCTAGCTGTTTGTACTAGCAGTTAAAAATAAATAAATAAATAAATATTTATGTATGCATGTATGTATATATGTATGTATGTATATATATATATATATATATATATATATATATATTTTTTTTTTTTTTTTAACTGCTAGTATAAACTGCACCACAATTACTGCTCTACCTCCTCATCCCGCCCATACTGTCTTCTATACACATGTTTTCTTTTAAAAACTGACTCTATAATTCATGCTGAAGGTAATTAAAGGTACTAAGCTACATCGGTGTGGTATCACTTTGTGCATCATGGCTCAACATTCTCCAGGCCTTTTGCTTGTGTGCAATTATATAAGTATGAAAAATGCAAAATCTTTGTGGTAGGAATCTCTTATAGTGCGTTAACATTACAGCTATAACCAAGAAAGAGCCTTTTGCACTTAATAATTAATAAAGCAGAGCAAGCTGAAATGTCTGCCCACCTCCCGTATGAAGCTGAAATCTCCCACAGGTTCTGAGTACAGTCATGCTGAGTGACAGATGAGCTTGGAAGTGAAAGAAATCCCAGGCATCTGGAGCCAACGTAATGAGATTTGAGCGCAAGTAAACAAAAGCTAATAATACAAAATTACAACCAACAGAGCGGGAAAATCAAAGCCTGTAAAATTGACCCAGTTCCTCTTCATAAACTTATTATAGTCAAGCGGAAAACTGGTCTGCATGACTCATGGTAGATCATCTAAACAGACTTGGCATCTGACGTGTGAGGTCATCAGGAATGCCTTAGGTAGGACACCAGATTAATGATAGGCGCTGACCCCTATGGACAAGGTTGTTCAAGGTTGACATCTGCTGGACAAAACAGGCAGTTAAATAATAACGACCTCGTTAATACCCGTTCTGATTTATAATATACCGGCAATCAGTATTTACACCATGAAGCACTGGGTTATGGAGCTATACTTTTCACTTTGAAAAGATAAAGTGTTGTATAAACTTACTTAAAAAGTGAGTATTAATTATTAACGTATTTCACTGAATATCAAAAAAGAGATTTTTTAGCACACGGGTTATTTACTGCATATTTTATTTTGAAAACCCTTTAAAAAAAAACAGTGTGAAAATGTGTGCCTCTATACCTGCACCTGTATTCTCCATGCCTTCATTGTAAGACAGTATATGTGTCTTTGCTCATTTATTAACTGTGAAGTACAAATCGAAGATAAGAAGGTCAGAACCGAAGTTTCTTTTTCCTGCATTCAAGGTCAGCAGTCATCATAGTAATATCGCCAACATGATTCCACTAAATTTCAAATAAATGTTGGGTATCCCCTACAGAGGCAGTGTCCTCTCGCTGTCCTTGACGTGCCACATACCTTCTAGCAGGTCAGTATATTCAATGGACTGTTAAAAGAAAGCCCACTTATATGCTGGTCTGATATACAGCACATCCATTCGTATACATGTTGCACTATACGGATGATTAATCTGTATAAGCTGTATACGGAAATGCTAATTTCTCTTTCTTCATGCGAGTGCATTCCTATTATGCAGTGTAAATAATGTGGGCTAACGCTGGTATATTGGGCTAACACAAAGAGACAGGCGGTTATTATCTCAAGAGACACCTTGTAAATGATAAACAAACATCAATCCTTAACTGAATGAGCTAAAGACGTGTACTGAGTTCATTGTAATTTTGGTGCATTAACCAGATTTCCAGTGTCGCTAATTAAATTTGTTAATTGTTTTTTTGTACCTCAGTTTGTTTCGATAGTTCACTATTTTACATTATTTGACTAAAGGTAGTAAGTGATGTTTCTTTCTATAGCGTTGCTTTTATGTTTAAAGATTAGGGCTGTCAGGGTTAATGCATTAATAACTCGTTATCCTGCTGAACAACAAAAAAACAAATGAATAAAGAAACTTCAGTCCATGGCCTTCCCAGATAATTTCACTATTGACCTTTCCTCATTATGTAATGTTAGGATGGACTATAAATGAGGCGATAGATGTGTTTTATTAACAAAAAACATCCAGCAATGTACATCCACTCACACTTCCTAAATCTCCACCTACTAACTGCACATTCACAACAGGTATGAGCTCCTCACTATATTTACCGTATGTAACCTAAATGTATCACCAGTTTATATGGGAAGGAGAATAATTAACAATTAAAACAACCACACGTAGAAATGAATGAATGAATGAATGAATTAACAAGAAGTTCATATTAAAAGAATCATTTCCAGAGCATAAAAAATAGAGAAAAATGAAATATTTTATTAAAGAGAGAGATGAATGAAACTGATATATTTATAACATCTGTCACAATGAGTTATTGTATTAAAAACATGAAAATTATTCATTTATGGTATATTGAAAACTGTGCGTTTATTCGCTCAATCATGGCAATCAAGAGATTCATAGCGATTAAATAATTTAATAGGCAACATGACAAATGCTGTGCTTCTATATTTAATTTGTTGTAAATCTGACATAGTACAGTATTTTTTCGCTCTACATTTTTACATCAGATCATATTCCCTTTACAGATGATAGCGTTTATTGTCTAATTGCAAATCAAACTCATGGGCATTTCCCTCAAAGTCTATGTCGTTATTTAAAGTGGATGTTGCCCTGAAAATGAAAAAGCCACTTGACTAAATGCTATGCTATCACATTCGGTGTTCTCCTGTATACTGATCTATATGTTTGCTTACGCCATACTTTACTGGTTGGAAAATACCTTGCTATCATAAGCACTTTCCAGTGCTTGCACTTTGAGACTAAAATCCATGTGTGGATTAAAGCTATAAATATAAATGAAGATTTACTCAACCATCCACTGTTCCCCAAAGCTGTATTAAAGCATAAATGCTGTTCCAGCGTACTACTCCAGTCTTCCCGAATCACGGCTCTTTGTTCAAACCAAGCTATGATCCTCTGCTGTATTACTTCGTTTATGGGCTAAATAGCTTCAGATAACTCAGACTTTTACTCCTTCGAGTAATACTGTCAAAATGTGGGATTAGTTTTAGTCACATGTCCATATGTGCTCTCTCTCTCTCTCTCTCTCTCTCTCTGTTTTTTTTTTTTTAGCTTGTTCTCCTTTTTAAAATTGCCTGTGAACTAATCCCAATGATATTTGGACAGCTCTCCGCAAATGTGAGACTGCCTTTTTAATTGTACCTCTCTGCCCTGCTATTTCTGCTGCGCCACAGCCAGTCTCCTTTTCTAGTCATAATTACTTGGCAAACTTGCAATATAACTGTAAAATCCTTAGCGCAAATGTTTGACTTTCTGTCAGAGTCTGTTCGCGGCTTGTTGCTTCCCTGAGCTGGTGAATTCATTATTTCCATCCTTTACCATTTGCGCGCTGCCTATAGCGGGCGTCATCAAACAATCGATCAGGTGTTTTGTCCCGAATTCAAAGCTACAATCCATATTCTGTAAGAAACAAGACTACTGTATAGTTTCCAGAATATGAACGATAAAATAGCCTGTAGTGAAACACACAGTACTGTGTGTGGGTATAGAAAATCATGAACTCGAATCATTTTTTTTTCTCAATTCAAAAAGGATGGATGTTTCAGTAGTAGGGACACTGTGTGTGTGTGTGTGTTTGTGTGTGTGTGTGTGTTGTCAGCAATTTCAGAGGTTCCACGGTGACCGCAATGTTTCAGTGCAATGGGCCGTTAAACTGTATAATGGCCCTGTGTCGTAAATGAGAAGTCCTGCAAGTGGAATAGCGGCAAAGGATGATGGTGATATCGGGGATCTACCTTGACTTTCTTTTATTTCCCTCTAGCTGCGCCGAAAGTTATATGATTGCGAGAAACGCGATTATGGTGGCAGCGTGAACTCCAATGGCCAAAAACACCGGCCTGCGGAAACCAATCCAGTTATTGCAAGTAGTGGTTTTATGGTGATAGTCATTCTGCTGCTGTATTGATCTTGTAATGAGATGGAAAAAGAGGGTCAAACAAAAGCCCCCCCCCAAAGAAAAAGCCACAGATGACCAATAAATACTTTAATGTGTATCTTGGATTTTCAAAGACATTAAGAAATGCTTACAATAGAGGAGTGGCTTTTTGCATGGGTTTTATGCAATAAGGCATAGAAATGCTGTATTGCATGATGGTATGTTCCAAGGGTGTACTTTAATGTCATGATTATTTCCTCTCCTATGTGATTACTGTCTGGGGAAAATGGTAGTTTACTGTCAGTACATTCATCCGGACTGTTGTGAGTTCTGTTTGCAGCGCTGAGAAAGAATGTGAAGGTAAGCAGCACAAACAGAAGGTGCAGACAAGATAAAATCCTGGCATTTCTCAAACCCCTTGTTCTTTGTATGGCATTCCATTGACTAGATCAAGATCCCAGGGCTGTGGTATGTGTCTATTCGCTAATCCCTGATCTGCCTGCTTGAATATTATTGCGGAAATAATACGGTGAATGCCAAGGCCCCCTATCTTCAAAGCGCCGACAGCAGAACTAATGCATTTTGGGGATCCTCATTGATAATTTGTGCTTGCCAGTGGTCACATTTAACTTTTGACCATGACATCTTTTACTGTGTTTGAACAAAGCTCTCCCACTATCCTGTAGGTGCGGTTCGCTCAATATCCCTGCCAAAATTCCGAATCCGCTCTTCCATCTGCACGGCTGAGAGGACACACCAGCAGCCCATTAAAACAGACCTGACAAATTACACATTGGACGTGGATTGCCGGGGACAGGCGCCGAGAACCGTCAGGAGAAAACGACAGATATTAGCATCAGATTTCATTCGACTGCTTTTGATTCTGGAATTTTAAGTAGTCTATAGGCATTTACAATGCAATGGATTGTATAATTAAATTGGCTAACCATGTAAATCAATGGGCTGAAAAGAGGCTGGTTAATTAAACAGACAGTTTTCCTAGTGGAATAAACTCCAATTGTCTACACAAAGTAAAGAAAGTCTGTAGCACAGCAGAAAATACGGCTTACCTTATGTTCAAGTAAGCTCTCCGAAATGGAAACACAATGAAATACAACACGAATGTAATCTTAACAATCTCATTATGGTCTTTCTAAGCACCATTTTGTTGTTGCTGTGAGGAACAGCATGATTCAGAAAAATTGCTGAGATATTACAGCTTTTACTTCCCTACATTTTGGTTATCATCAGCTAGCTTTATTTCTTTCTTTTAATAATTCCTATGGGATGTGATTACAGATCATCCTTGCATTAGACCAGGCGACTTCAAATCCATTTGGAATTTAGATTTTGGATCAGGTCATCCCATCTACGCGCCCTTGGCCTCTTATGGGATCATAACCAACATCACCGTGATCATTTGCGGCCAGTTCCAGATGTGGAATGGAAACAAAAATCAGTCTGGTAAGTTTGGTGGCTACATTTGTACAAGATAAATGGAAGTGCATCATAACTAGCGTTCGGATATTCACTGATCAGGCATTGCATTAATGAATAATATCTCATTTCGATAGATGGGATATATTAAGTGAACAGCCTTCTGTGAATTCCCATAGTTGATGTGTTGGAGGCAGGAACATCTGAGCCACTTTCACAGCATTTGCAGCATTTACAGCATTTGGCAGACGCCCTTATCCAGAGCTACTTACAACCGAGCAATTGAGGGTTAAGGGCCTTGCTCAAGGGCCCACTAGTAGCAGCTTGGTGGTGGTGGGGTTTGATCTTCAAGTCCAGAGTCCAACACCTTAACCATTGGGCTACCATCTCCCTCAAATAACCTTTTATTGTCATTTTATCAATATACAGTGCAGAACACAGTGAAAACGAAACGTTTCCCCACGACCACTGCAACGTAAATTATCGGAACACAAAACTACACAACTCTTAACTAAAAGACTAGAAAAAACACAAAGTGCACATGTGCAACATTTAGTGGGAAATGTAAAGACAAGGAACAGTGGGCAGTAGCATTGACCAGGTGTGCAAAATGTATTGGGGTTCATATTCAGATTGTATTTGTCACATACACATATATACATAGTACGACATGCAGTGACGATCGTCCGGCATGTAAGCATATTTTTAATATATAAATAATGTGGATAACCTAAGAAGAAAAAAATTTAAATATATATAAATTAAAGAATAAAAAGGGAAAAAAAAGGAAAATGAGATATAATGTATGTAAATATATAACAATATAAAAAACTAAAGTGACCAAGTGTAATGTGACGGGTGCAAGATGTCCAGTGTGAGGTGACCAAAAAGTGAAGTGTTTGTTTTGTGCAGAAATGGAAGGTGAAAGAAGGTGTACGTTTTTCCAGTGTGCAATGCAGTATTTAGTATTTACCAAAAATGGTCCACGGTAGGACAAGCCCTAAGCGCCTAGATCAGGGGTGTCAAACTCATGTTCACTGTAGGCCACATCAACATTATGGTTGCCCTCGAAGAGCCAATTGTAACTATAAGACAGTAGATACTCTCTGATGAGCGACACCACCTCATAACACAAAAGAGATACTACTGTTTGTTTTCTCCTTGAAGCACAAACATGTATTCGTTTTCCCATCTTTCTTGGACGTGCCTTCTATTTTTTGCTTCCTGGACATTTTGGTATAATTTTGGTCTCCAATCTAGTGGCCGGGAGCCATCACTACATGCGGGTAACACAGGCGTGTGCATTGTGGGAGATGTAGTTTATTGTCCGTGCATACTTTAAATCAGCGTAGCCTTATTACGAGACAATCATAAACCCTTTAAACTCTTGCAGGCCACATACATTTCGGCCAGCAGGCTTTGAGTTTGGCACATGTGGTATAGAGAGTAAAAGCTAACCTGGAACTGTAATACTAGTTGCAGGAAACGTGAATGCTGGATATGATAGAAAGGTGTCATTGCAGATCGGCATAGCTGTAAAGTGTAGGGTGCCCATGCTGATGTTCAGTCCATCAGCCAAAGTACCTACATGGCACATACGAGCACCACATCTGGACCAGGGAATAATAGAAGAAGGCGGCCTGGTCCGATGAATCATGTTGCATTTTCGTCTGTGTGTGTGTGTGTGTGTGTGTGTGTGTGTGTGTGTGTGTGTGTGTGTGTGTGTGTGTGTGTGTGTGTGTGTGTGTGTGTGTGTGTGTGTGTGTGTGTGGAAATGATGGCACCGGGTTGCACTATAAAAAAAGAGGGTAAGTTGGTAGAAGCAATGGAATTCATCTTTGATCTTTGGATTCATGTGGATGTTATATTGACACATACCACCTTCCCAAATATTGTTGCAGCCCAAATACATCCCTTCATGGAAGCTATATTCCCTAATAGCAGTGGCAGCTTAATACACCCTGCTGCACATTAAAAAAATTGTTCTGGAATGGTTTGAAGGACATAAGAACATCTTCAAGGAATTGATCTGATCTTCACATTCCCAAGCCACCAGTACAGGATTTTATTTTCTTTTTTTATGATTGACAGACAACAACGATCATTCTTCTTACCATTCAATCATTTATTCATTCATCTTCTACCGCTTTATCCGATCTTCCCCCGGGTCACGGGGAGCCTGGGCCTATCTCAGGCGTCTATGGGCATTAAGGCAGGACACACCCTGGATGGAATGCCAACCCATCACAGGGCACACACACACATTCACACACACTAGGGACAATTTTCCAAGATGCCAATCAACCTACCGTGCATGTTTTTGGACCGGGGGAAACCGGAGAACCCGGAGGAAAACCCCCTGAGGCACGGGGAGAACATGCAAACTCCACACACACATGGCCGAGACGGGAATCGAACCCGGACCCTGGCAGTGTGAGGCGAACGTGCTAACCACTAAACCACCATGTCCCTTCAATCATGTATCATATTAAATGATTTACATTATGTAGGCGAGACCTTGTAAAAACAGAATGCTTTCATTGGTCTGGAGATTTATTAGCAAAACACTGTCTCATGATATTCACAGTTATACAAGCAAGACAGAGGGTTGTCAGCTTTTATGCTACTAAAACCATTTGAGTACGCTTTTAAATGATATTTCCATAATTACTTTTTCAATGCTGGTAACTTTATGATTCATATGCATTTTTACTACGTACAACTCTTTTTTGAACTCTTTATTATTCAATATTTGATCAAATTTGCAAGAGAGAGCACGGCAAAATATCAGCTCTGAATAAAGTACAAATCTTGGCTTGTTTGTGTTATTAATTAAATATATTCATATTCATGGATGTTTTTAAAACAATTGAACAAATCCCCATTTTTCTTTCTGCCAGAAAGGAAAAAAATTAATAAAAATAATCAGGCAACAGACAGATTACAGTTCAAAGCTTTAAACATTTGGGAGATCAACACACAATTTTACATTTCTCATTATTTTGTTTAGTAGTTTGTATTTCGATTCTATTTTACTCTGTCGGTATTCATTAACCAGAAAAACAAACAAACAAACAAACAAAAAAATATTTTCTCACAGCCAGCATTTTAACACCATATTTATTGTGCTTTCTTAATCATATATGAAGAATTCACTGCATTCCAACAGGAACGAAATAATACAATCCCACAAAGAAAAGGAGCAATGAGAATACCACTGTCGTATCAAGCAATGCTATAGTTGAACGCTTTCTTCTCCCATTATGTTGCAACACTCTTGACCTTGGCAGGTTGCTAGTCACTGCCTTACAGTTTCCATTCAGAGTTCATGGAGTGACTGACGTCTTTTGTACACTTAGACGGAAAAATATCTTCACGGTCTTGAAGGCTGCGCACTGATTTCAGCCTGCACTTCCGTACGCGGGTTTCCTATGTGCCACCAAATGAACTGCATTATATCTTTAAAACGAAATGCGCCTGGCTGTTTAAAAGATGGCAATGAAAAAGGCGTTGCGAAAGTAAGCAGTTCCCGGCCATGTTTTAGCTGTTTAGCTATATCCGCGCCCATTTATTACGGGAAGATGGCACTAGATTTGTTATGTAACTGCTTTTTTTGTGGTTGAATTTTAAAAATAGCATTCCCTGTGCGGCGCTGGTAAAGAGGAAATCATTTGAGATTCTGCATAAAAGTCCACACTGGAGCCCGCTGGGCTTTACACACATTTGCTTAAACTAAGAAATAATAACTAGGCTAAAACATTAATGCAGGTACTGAGCAGAAAAAAAAACACATTTATAGAAATGAAATTATTCCATTATAACATTTCCTTCTTTTTGTGCACAGATTTTTCTTTCAGTCCTTGTATGTAACATGAGCAAACACATTTCCAAATTTACCTGTGTACTCTGTTTATTACATTTTTTTTTTTAGTATGTGATTTCTTTCAATATTTGGAATGGAACCAGTCCTCAATTTGTACCACAACAATTCCAGGCTGTATGAATCACATAAACATGTTGTTTGTATGTGTTTTAACTGCACTAGTGTTACTGTGCACTTCTTTAGTTAATGATGTGAAAGACATGGCTATTCATTATTTCACAACAACAAAAAAACATCTAATTAATATTTGTTACTCATTACTGCATTATAGACTTGTGCTTTTGGACATGGTAGTTGTTGAGCGGCTAAATAAACTTAACACTCGGAAACATGTGCTTCTTTTACAGTTCCCCAGGATGAAGGTAAGACTGGGAATTAATGTCAGCGTGGTCACAGTAATTAATCAGTCGATAGTTAATAGTACTGTAGGAGAAAATGTGGGACTCGGTAATTACTGTTTAAGAATATACTCACTCAGTAATTAATAAGTAATTGACAGAATTAACGATGAAGAACGTCTCATTTGTTCACTTTCTCATAATGATTTTCCTTTATTTACTAAGAATTTTAATCTTGTTAAAACAGATCTGTTTATTTGTAATGATTACTGCGAGTGCAGCGCTGTTAACAATGCTGGAAACCATGATACTTAATAATCGTTTCTGAAGTAAATAATTATCTACATCCCTACATTACCAGGGGCACGGTGGTCTAGTGGTTAGCACGTTCTCCTCACACCACCAGGGTCCGGGTTCAATTCCCATCTCGGCCATGTGTGTGTGGAGTTTGCATGTTCTCCCCGTGCCTCAGGGTTTTTTTTCTCCGGGTTCTCCGGTTTTCCTCCCCGGTCCAAAAACATGTACGGTAGGTTGATTGGCACCTTGGAAAATTGTCCCTAGTGTTTGAATGTGTGTGTGTGCCCTGCGATGGGTTGGCATTCCATCCAGGGTGTATCCTGCCTTAATGCCCATTGACGCCTGAGATAGGCACAGACTCCCCGTGACCCGAGGGAAGATCGGATAAAGCGTTAGAAGATGAATGAACGAATAGCATAGCATTATCAAAGCCGTTTTTTTTTTTTTTTTTTAGCTATTTCTGTGAATTCTACACTTAAATCCTTGGCCTAATTTATTTCAACCTAAGATGCAAACAATATAAAAATAATTCTCTTGATTTTTTTTTTAATGATTAATATCCGCAATCATGGAATCACGTACTTGAGCTAGTAGAGCATTGCTCATGGAGAAAAAAAGTTAGGACAAATCAGTATTGCGTTGCAGGTTGCTCAATTGTTTGAAAGGTCTCCAGAATGATTTAGCACACTCAGGAATGTAGTAACTCAGTGGTTGCGATTTTTGAACTTCACATTTATGTTTAGCAGATGTAGCTGTGCGGTTAGGGAGAGACAGTAATCAGTTTCTGTCTGCTGTAGGAACAAAGACCTCGGCAGCACATACGCAGTGGAATAAGATAAAAGAATGCCTTTTTTTTTGTGCACGCCTCATACTACTTTCTCTGTTTTTTTTTTTTGTTGTTTTGTTCGTTATATAAGCACTTAATATGTAGCTGTTTTTTTTTTTTGTTGTTTTATTCTTTTTAGAGCAGGGGTCACCAACGTGGTGCACCGTAGATCAAGGGCACCACGTGGTGCCCGCCTAGCCCCCAAGGAGCACATGAGTAGCTCTCAGGCTTGCTATAAAAAGTGCACAACTCTCAGTGAGATGCGTCTATAATGTAAAATGTAGTTTAATTTTTTTTTGTCACTGTTCAAAAATCACAAGTGTATTCACATAGATAAACGTAAATTTGTATCATTAATAATAATAATAATAATAATAATAATATATAACTAAAGGTAAATTTGTTATTTCAGAGGAGTATTTCAAACTGGTAGCCCTTTATATGACTCGGTGTCCATGTAGTAGCTCTCAGTTACAAAAAGGTTGGTGATCCCTGTTATAGAGTCTACTGAGAAGTTACATTTTCATAGAGACATTCATTGTCCGGCTGAGTCATCAACTTCTCTGCTCCACAAAGCATTATGGAGAAGTAACTGCCTGGACTTCAAGAAATAATAGATGTATCTTTCCAGGTCTGAAGAGGTTTTGTATTCAGTACTGTGAATACATTCAGTGTATTGATCTTAAGCTTGGATTTCTAGCTTAGGACAGGTATTATAGAATGAGGTGCTTTAAACTTGGCTTAGACTACATACTGCATGTGTGCACCTCAGACAAAATAATGTGAATACCCTTTAGGAAAAGAAGAAAATAGGAAAATGTCTGGCTGACACTTTGAGCGCCTATTGTACTTGTCGAGTCCGAAGGTATTAATCTCTTGATAAACTTTTTATACAAGTTTTTCTGTTCCTTTTTTTTTGGGCTGATGAACACCCAGATTTATTTCTCTATTTTAGTTAGATTTTGGGGGGCATTTATGCTCCCTCATGCAGGAATAGAGTAGTATTCATTTAAGTCAAATTGCAAACCTATTGCGTGCATCCTATATGACACAGGATCCAATACAATTGTGCAGTTCCAGGATGGATGTGAAGCAATGGGTGTCGATATACTTTTGTCCATACAACGTACATGGAATATATCCCTAAAACAAACATGGCCTTGATTTTATGCGGATAAAAAAGCTGTGCCATACTTCTGTTTATTGCAAGCTTGAGCGAAATAATGATCCTTTTCCAGATGACGTCGCAGCTTTCTGGAGATCCAGTTCAGTCGTACAGATTTGCTCCGATATTTTCTGTGGTAAAAGAATTAAGAAATAAAAATAAAAGCAGCATTAAGAAATGATGATTCGCTAGCATTCCGGCAAGTCAGGTGTTTTCCATTTATGTGTGTGGAATGCATCTTAGCCAATGAAGGACCAGCGCTGGGACTTGCCGTGGTCACAGCAGGGCAACATTTGTATAGCAGCTGTGTGTTTGTATTGAGCGGCGTGCCAATGTGAGCCCTGAGGGGAAGATGAATGAGAGCGAGCCAAAGAGTTTGGTTTTCACCTTGAATGTGACATCACTCTTCCTGACTAATCCTTCTCACTGGCACTGTGCTGAGCTCGAGTCAGGTGGCCGTTAGTCAATGACAGGGGAAGACAAGGGCTACATCCGGAGTCTTCCGCACCCATACATCACCCCGCAAAAGGGCTTAACAGGGCTTAAGTGCTCTCTTACGGCAAGCCAAATCCTTCATTGGTTCGGCACAGATGCAGTGGTATCTCCCGGTGATCGCTGGCTCTTCATTTGGAAATGGCAAGTGAGAGATTCTGAAAATTGTTTCCATTTATTCATGTGTGAGTGTGTGTTGTCTTGCAAAATGATTAACCTTCTGTTCAATAAGGTTTTTTTTTGGGGGGGGGGGGGGGGGGGGTCTCTGGGTTCTGCGACAGGGCCCTGATAAAAGTAGGCTGCGAATGCAAATAGCACAGAGAGAACTGCCTGCAACCACTATTGTGATTCCAAAGGGAGAATGAAAAATCGTTTTTCTGCTCCCCCTCTCACAGGGCTTCTTTATCTGTTTGCCTTCTGTTTTATTCCTTTTTCTGGTTATGTCAGGTAGAGGGCAGAGAAGGATTGGAGAAAATGCACTCGAAAGGAACTCGTGTGCGCTTTCCACAGACACTGGCTGACTTGGGGGAGTGACAGCATAAAGCAAGCATCCTCAGCTTGTCCCTCGCCACAGCAATTGCAGGAATGTCATGTTCTCTCTGTGTCATTACCACTGCCTGTGCAACCCACTGTGACAGCGGGGAGATGACTCTGAATTCTCGTCTTCCCCGCTGATGCCACTGCCCCTCCCCAATCATCCAGCATATGATGCGATAGCCTCAAAGCACTATAGTGCCGAGCTCTGACATCAAGAGACTCAATGAAACGACTGAATGCGTACCCGGGAGAGTACGTCCTTGCCGAACTTTGAACGCACTGTTCTAGGTGAGCTTATTTCATCGGGATAAATCAGTAGGGCCTCTTACAACCGCCACCTACTATTACCTACCACCCACCTGCGCCATGCAATAGCATGCAATCCGCCATCTGCCACTCCGGGCTTTAATGCTGCCCCCGATCGAATGCATGGCGAAGGAATGATGAACAGAACAAGAATTTGGGATCTGCAGGCTGCCATGTAAATACAGGGGGGATTCCAATCTCATTCGAAAACCCTGATGTGCTGGGGGAGGAAAAAAAAGCTGGAGAAAAGAAGCAGCTTGGAAATGCACTCTGAAATACGACAGGAGATCAGATGCTGGAGTAGAAATAGTGTATGTTATAAAAGAGCTTTTAATAACCCTTATATCAATATGTAGGATGTATTCTGCACTGCTTATAGTATTGATACCTCACATAAGCACATGTTTTCCAGATGAAATTTCCAATGTCAGTTATTCTTTTGTTTTTTTTTTTCCGTCCCGAAATATTATCTCTGCCTTTTTGTTTCCAAAGGCATATGCATTCAGTACTGGTCCAGGTTGCTGCAGAGTGATCCTTTCGCCCGACAGCCAGATAATATCAGGTTCTAACTGACATGAAAGATGACAGCCTCCATGGGCTGTAGAACATCCATCCTTTGAGGAGGAGGAGGAAAGGCAGGATCTCTGCGGGCAAGCAAGCAACATACAGAGCAAATGCGAGAACCGTTACTCTCCTTGGAGTGCCGGCGGGGCTCAGCTGTTTTCCATCTCTGCTAGACGGCCGGACGTTGCAGCATGTCTCTGTGCCTTGCCTAGCACCAGACTGGTTACTATGCCAATAAACTAATGTCTGTTGGCTACTTTTGCTGCGATGACATAGTGTGACCAAAAAGAGAAAAAAACAACAACCTTGAATTATGTGAGCCAAGACGTTGTGTACAGAAAACAAATGGAAAAAAACAAGTCCAAAGCTGTGATAGAAGCATGAGTGAATTAAGAGAGAGCTTATTAACAAATGGTAGCTTTTGCAGTGACTCCAGATGACAACACTGGTCCTGTCTGCTACAAACTGTAACGCACGGTGGTCTCTATCCCGTCGTCACAATGGTGTTTTTTATAACGATTGATCAGTGCACGTCGGAGGCCCATTTATTGCTCATCAAGCCCACACAGTATCTCTCGCTTACGACTTGCAGCTTGCAGTCCCAATAGATTTGTGGTAAAGAAGCTGTAGTGGTTTGAAACTTCACACAAAAGCAGGGAGCCCACGCCCTCTGGCAGGAGTGTAGCGCTAATTCACCAGGGCTGATACAACACCAGACTGACAGAAACCATCTCCCAAATGTCCCCCAGGCCCCCAGACTTCCTCTGGTCCTGCCTGTGGTTGGTGTGGTGGATTTGAACCATGCCATGTCAGGCAGAGGCCTGGAGCAGAGCTTTCATTTTGATTAATGGACCCCTCTCTGCCCCTGAGTGAGCAATTATCAGAGGGTCAACACGCTCGTTCATCACTGCAAGCGGGCAGCTCCGTCTGTGCCACGGAGCAGTGCGTGGCTTGGTGAAGTGGAGAGCAGAGTAGATAAGATTTCCCTAGAGCAACAGTTCAGCTTAATTTTGGATCTGCTTCCCTGGCCGTGGCGTGAACCTTTCATCAGAAGTCCTGATTGCATCTAGACCAGAAAGCACAATTCCTCACACCTTATTCGAGTGGCTTACTGTTCCCATCTGTCCATGTGGCTCTTTTTTTTCTTTCTTTTTTTTTCTTCCCGGCCTCAGACAGCAACAGTTTAAACAGATAACGATCCGATCCTTTATGTTTTTTTTTTCTTTTTTTCCCCCTCCAGACGCTAGCAATTCATTTTGCGAGCGTTGTATTTATTAGCTAAATTGTTCTCTGGATGTCCTTACCAGAGCGGATCTTTAAAACAGGCCAAATCTAGGAAATAGAGATAAATCTCTTTTTGTGTTTAAACCGATCAAGGACATCTGACAGATGAAATATAGCATGTGCTACATTCATCGGCTGATGCTGACATTAAAAGCTGTATTAGACAGCCAGCCAGTGATCAAAATCTCAGTGATGCATGATCAGTATGTAATTTTCAGTAGTTTTATTTCACTTGCCAGGTTACACATTAGAAAGGGCTGTGCGGGTCTGTCTGGATAGATTTTTGCAGGTTGCTTTGAATAATCCACTCTTGTCCATATTCTCAATCCACATTCCCTGATAGCCAACAACCTTTTGGAGCGCGACGCAATTACAAACTGGGGAGATTTCGTGTTCAACCAATGCATTCACAGATGTGACCTTATTAGTGTACATCCTGGGGTCGACTAGCCCTGTGCCTGTGCCAGTACCTCTATTATCGGCAGGTATGTGGGGCTGTTGCAAATAGATTTGCAAAATAGATTCTATTATCATCAGGCGTGCAGGTTTGCCCGGCTTTGCAAATAGGTTCGGCTTTATTTCCACCCTCTCGGCATATGTCGTGAATGTCACACGGCCCTAATTTCCATGCAAAGAATGAGACTGGATGCATTTCATATACAGAGGAAATTAATTACTGGCTTCTATGTTTGAATGAAAAAAACAAAGCAGGCTTGTTTTTCTCTAGGTATCATCACTTTGTTGCTGGACCTGTATTTTATCTGCTATTTAACAGTAAATATTAGTCCATTATCAGAGTGGCTTCAGCCAGACCAGATCAGTTAATGGGTCTGGAGAAAGGCCAAGATCTGATTTCTTTTAAACACAGTCTAATGGGATGTCTGCCTATACATTATTAATGCAGCCTATTGAAAACCTATCACTTCGGTGCACTATTAGGGTGTTTTCCTCTTCACAGATTTTTCTTCTTTATTTTTAGCTGGTGATTTTATCTTGATAATGGATGCTGCTGCAGTTCCATTCTTTTCAGGTATGGCTATTCAGATGATATCTATCAGTCGTGTTGCTGATAGCAAGGTGTTTAGGAAAACACAGACTTCTGTCTGAGGAGATACAGTACATAATACACAGGATAATGTTCAACTCATCATGGACAAACAGCAATTGCATTGTCTAATTAATACCTACATTTAATACATTTTAACACTAATAAATATTCTAGGAAAGGGGCACTGTGGCTTAGTGGTTCGATCGGGATCGATCCCCGTCTCGGCCATGCGTGTGTGGAGTTTGCATGTTCTCCCTGTGCCTCAGGGGGTTTTTATCCGGGTTCTCCGGTTTCCCCCCGGTCCAAAAAACATATATATATATATATATATATATATATATATATATATATATATATATATATATATAATATATATATATATATATATATATATATATGATATATGATATATGTGTGTGTGTGTGTGTGTACATATTCATTCTTCATTCATGTTCTACCGCTTTATCCGACTTCTCGCTGTATGGAATGCCAAACCCATCGCAAGGCGCACACAACTCACATCCACACACTAGAGATTTTCCAAGGTGCCAATCAACCTACCATCCATGTTTTTGAACATAGAGAACCCGGAGAAAGATAGCTCTCCTGGGGCACGAGGAGAACATGAGGAGAACTCCACACACACATGCAGGGCAGAGGCGGTAATCGAACCCCCAACCCCGGAGGCATATGTATATATATATATATATATATATATATATATATATATATATATATATATATATATATATGTATATATATATATATATATATATATATAGTAATATATATATTTTTTTTTTTTACTTTGAAGTCTTACCATCAAGGACGAATCATAATGGTATCAAATGTACCAGAGCAGATTTCCTGATTATGGCTTACATAATGTGATTAAACGAAATATTAATGATAAACAAAACCTGTATCACATTTAGCTAGTAATTCAATTAAGACAATTTTTGTGTGCACATTTGTGTGTTAACGGTCCATAATACCATTTTCACATGAGCACACCAGACGATATTTATTCAGGCCCATAAACTTTTAAGCCTCATGTTTATTTTAGGTTTCTTTCATGTGTGGTTATAAATTTAATTTAAAAAAATATTTTTGGCTCCTTTGCATCCAAATCAGATGACTGCTGTATGAATGAATACATCTTGTTTAAAACGCTGTGTGGTTCTCCCAATTTTTAAGAAACCAGTAAGTAATTGGAAAATTGCCTGCTCAACTGTTAGATTACCAGGTGTGTGTCATTCCCTCAGCATTTCCCTTACAAATGAGCAAATAAAAGCTCTAGAGCTCATTTCAACTGCGCTGGTTATATTTGAAATCTGTTGCTGTTGACTCTCAATATAGTCCTTATTGGGATACATTCCAAATAACTACAGCTGCTAATGAGGGCAGAAAAAAGCTGTAATTTTTCTTCACGACATTTGAAAACAGTACAACTTCACCACAAGCGGCCAAAACATTCAAGAACAATTTCTAACATTCACAGACAGCATTTGAATGAAAACTTTACCGGAAATGTAATTCACTGTTGTTAATCCTAGAAAAGAGATTGCATTTTTATCAACAAAAAAATAAAATACAAAGCCTGTAGAGGTCTGGATTAACCTCCTCAGAATGAACAGAATGATATTGAAGCACTATAGAGAAAGGATTGAATTGCTCACGGTCCTAAGCATTCCATAGTCTTGTGTGGACATGTACAGTATAAGGGAACCGGTTCCCTAGTATTTAATGACGATTGACAAAATCAGCTCAAATTTATATTATCGGACATGATATATGGAATAAAGCAAAGGACCGAAATTAAACATTAAAGATAGTACATAAATATTGGAGACCCCAAGATCCACAAATGTGTAAAGAAAATACTGTCTATATTTCATCCTTGTGATAGATGAAGGAACCCATTTGTCATGTATGTTTTGAGCTGTGTGACTCTAGATGAATGTTCAAGGACTGCCAGCGCTGCCAAACAGTAGCTTCAGGGTTCAAGTTCTAGCTCCACCAAGCTGCTATTGTTAACCTTCTGTTGTTTTTATTGAGACCCTACACTCTAATTCCCAAGAACCTGGAATATACATATTTAAATATCAGAATTGAAATGTACTTTAATGTATATGTGACCAAAAATTTTTTTTCTGAATTCATCAGCATACTTCAGATCATTGGCTGTTCCTTGGCATGCGGGTACATTTCAGTATATCTATCTATGCAGACCCAGTGAAAACAATAGTAATGTTGACACAATATATGGAACAAAGGACCAAAATTAAACATTAAAGTTAGTGCATGAATATTGGGGACCAATAAGTGTGTCAAACACAAGTGTCTAAATTTCATCCTTGTGATAGAGGAAGGAAACAATTTTTCATGTATGTTTTGAATGGAGTGACTCTAGATGAATGTTCAAGGACCAGGACTGCCAAACAGTAGCTTCAATGATCATGCTGTTGCTCCACCAAGCGGCCATTATTAACCCTCTGTTGTCCTTGGGTGCCATATTAAGACCCATTGAGACCCATATCATTGTATATTTAAATGGACATTGTTGTATACATGACAAAAAAACAAAACAGCCCTGTTCTTGTTCTGAATGTAACAGCATATTTGAGATTGTTGGCTCTACCTTGGCATGCAGGTAGAGGACTCCACTGAGCACATGCACAGTGAGTGCCATTACTGTAGCTTGTTTGCTTTGTGTTCAAATATTCGAGTGGTCTGCACACTAACCTGAAACCTCCCGAACACCTTTGGGATAAATTGCAACAGCAGTTGCGCTCCAAGCCTCTTCACCTGACATTATTTCCTGACATATCTAATAACCATGTGATTGAATGAGCACAAATTCAGACCCTACAGAATGACTAGAAAGCCTTCCCCAACGATTGGAAGCTGTTATAGCAGCAAAGTTGGAACCCACTCTGGAATGGTGTGTTCAACAAGTACATTTCAGTGTGTGTATTTATTACAATAATGTAATGTATTGCCTTATTATAGGTTTTTTTAATGCTTAAAAAAACCTTTTAAGAAATCTATCATGGTCGACAATGCTTGGTTGTGTTTACACCCCCCCTCAAAAAAAAAAAAACACTCCCTAACCTTATCTCAATCTGTTTAGTTAGATAAATAAACAAAGGTGGAGAAAAGTAAATGCCTATAAAAGACAGATAATTATATAGTTTGAAAAAGTTTAACGTATTGGTATCACTGATGTTGTTCCTCGACATTGTATGAAAAGACAATATTTAAACTGAAATGCTTTACAGTCAAATCAAGTCAATACATGTTTTTTTTTTATAGAGTAAGGTGAGGCAATGCTGTGGATGAACCACCTTTCTAAAAAATTATGTAACTTTGTTTATTTATGCTACCTAACTAGCCTTTCATTAGTAATCTTGTGGCTTTAAGTAGAAATGGGCGTGTGAACAGACATCATTCATACGTGGGTGTGACAATGTGTCATGGTGACACAGTAGAGACTTAATAGCAGTTTATAGTTTACAGTACAACTGTTTATAGATTGCTCATGTCAATGATAAGCCTGTTCCTTAACAACATCCGCTTGCTTGTTTGTCAGAAGCCATGCACTACATTTCCCATCAGCCACATGCTACACTTATCACACACACTCGTTTCCTACGTCACCAAAATTAGTGCCACTATTCGAGCTCCGGATTCCCTGTGCCTCATTGTCTTGTTTTTCCTTCCCTGGTTGTCATTATGTTCATTTTTTCTTGTCAGTGACAATATGAATGTATGCTCCTTTGTTTTGTTTCTTTTGCATACATTTGCCCTAAAATTTAAACAATCTGCACTTGTATCTGTCTTCGGTTCATTACATTGTCCCTGAATCCAATTTACCTTTTGCACGGAACATTATAACTGTGTTAGATCCCAGTAGTCAAAACTACCCTCTCTATCCTCAAATCTAGATGTACGGTTAATACAAGATTTACATGCAGTACAGTCAAGCTTATTGAATGTTTTAATAGCTCTCAGTCTCAGGCGGTGAAGAAAATGTGGTGAAAGGCACAATGAGTTTTCAAAGGCAGAGGAAATCTACTTAGATATCCCATTACAATTTGGATGGATGAGCTAATACAAAGAACAGAAAGAACTAGCGATTTTCCAACATATGCTTGAAATGCTAAGCAGGCATTTTGGTGAAATCCCTGAGGACACACACACACACACACATATAGATAAAAAAAATCTTACATTTAGCCCACGATGTCTGTTCCGTTACTTCTAAAATCTACACTTTGAATCCCAAACACAGCATGTATGAAAATAGCTTAAATGTAAAAGCTTGGCTAAAATTAGCATGCTAAGCTAGATATCCCTAAAAACACTACCTTGAGCTAGGCTGCAGGTTTTAGTCGAAGCTGTTTAATCCAGGGTAAATCTGCTACGCTGCTGCATTCAATTAGCTTACCTTGGTTTTAAGTAACCTTGTCATCTATGAATATTTTACAGTGAATTGAAGACACCAATCACTGCTAAAAAAAAAAAAAAAAGTCCCACTCATCATCCATCACCTTTGGACAAGGACAAAAAGAAATGATTGAAACTAGAATATAAATGATGCCCCCCACACTCCGATATATATATATATATATATATATATATATATATATATATATATATATATATTTAAAAAAAAACAATGCCAGTGCTATTTATTACTTCCACTGACAATTTAGTGATAGTGTTAATGCTTCCTCGAAATCATGCGACCCCATCTTGTGTAATTGCAATTCCACTTTGTGTCATAAAGTCGCCTTAGTTATCAAAATGTCGGCGGGAAATTGTTGCATTAGCCATAGCGCTGTCTTATTTCCTCCCGTGTCTTTACATTGTTTGTATCAAGTGCCTTCACATCTAAGTGCTAGCAAGCCAAATTGCCCCAGTCATTAGCTAGCATATGTGCAAATGTCCAGGACTTCACTGTTTCCTAGCAACAGTGTTCTTATAACGTTTACCACTTAAACTTGACCTGCAAGCATGCTTTATGTCTGCCTTTCCATGTTTTGTGTCTAAATGAGAATGTTGTATGGAGGACACACAATTATTATGTTAGGCTTTTATAATAGGAATGTGATGATTGTTAATGTTAACAATTTGTTTAGCTGTAACAGTCCCATTTGGATATGATTTTCTGTCAACAAATCAAAGGGACCACACCTAAATGCTTAAGGTTGTTTGTGCATTTTGTTTGTTTATGACAGATCAATATAAGGGTTCGTTGCACCCAGTACATTTGGAAGCAGTACTGGTATTGGAAGGAAAAAAAATCTATGTTTGATTTCATTAAGTCCATCCAGGTCATTTGTGGTTTTATGTGGCTTTGAACTTGGTGCAGAAGTGACCTCGAAACTGTGAGCAGTGGAGCGAAGGATCTGTGACTGTGACATTCCAGCAACTGAAACCAGAGTGTTTTGGGGGAGAAAAAAAGAAAAGAAACAACAACCTGAGGCCAAAAAGTGAAGGACAGCAAAGGAATGGTTGCAGGGCGCTTTCATAGTTTGGGCTGGCATATGATATTCTTTTGTATTTGTTCCAAATATTCATTTTAATATGACTTGGCAGGAGATGTGTTCACAAAAGGGTATCTTCAGTCATTGAAAATAAATGAATACTACGTCTTTTCAAACACGCTGTCTCCGCAGGCATCAATGTCTCCATTGGGCAAAGCCGGTACCAGAATAACTCCAACCCTCTTTGTCCCTAAATAACACCAGCTTTTTCGAAACAGGGTTTAAATAGCACATGTGATCACAAAAGCCAGTAATTACTATCAGGCTTGATAAATTAAAATGGGTAGTTTCTTAGAATAATCTCCACCCTATAGATATATATATATATATATATATATATATATATATATATATATATATATATATATATATATATATATAATGAGGGGCAGGGTGGCTTAGTGGTTAGCACGTTTGCCTAAAAGATCCGGGTTTGATTCCCCTCATGGTCATGTGTGTGTGGAGTACTTCAGGGGGTTTTCCTCCAGGTTCTGCTGATTCTGGTGATTGACACCTTGGAAAATTGTCCCTAGTGTATGAATGTGTGTGTGGATGTGTGTGCCCTTGCGATAGGTTGGCATTCCATCCAAGGGTGTGTGTATCCTGCCTTAATGCCCATAGCCCCCTGAGATAGGCACAGGTTCCCCTGTGACCCGAGGGAAGATCGGATAAAGTGGTAGAAGGTGAATGAATGAATGATATATATATATATATATATATATATATATATATATATATATATATATATATATATATATATATATATATATATACGAATTCCCCATAACTGCAATCAGCTTTTAAAGAGTGCCTCTAATGGTGCATAATGTGAGTTACTGTGCTGTATGGACTGTATTGAATGCACTTGCACATTCAGAGCACCGAAACAACAAGTCGACTCGCAAAACTTGAAGACTTAATTAGCAGTAAAAGCTGCCTGTTATAAGACGAGCTCATGTCGCATCCAGATCCAGCATTTGACAGCACGCTGATATCATGTTGTGCTCCTTCTGTCCTTGGCAGCCCGGTGACCTGTCGTATTGTGCTCGGAAGCACTACAATGATCGGAGCTAGTTAATATTAATGCCGCCTCGTCTTGAAATCCAGTCAGTGGGTCTAAACGTTGCCTATACGGTAATTATTGCTCCAGGAATGACGAATTGCCTTAAAATTGAGATTAAAACATTGGAGTTAAAGACTGATATTTGAAGTCTTTATATTGCTTTCATGTCTGCGCTTTTATGCCTCTCTCTCTCTCTCTCTCCCCCCATCTTTATGTGTACTACTCTTCTACTTCATCTTTTTCCCTCTTTTGCTCTCTTATCCTCTAGCCTCACCATCGCATGCCGCAGCTCCCATTTTTTATTTTATTGCAATTTTCACACAGTCAGTCGGAAATGGAGTGGGAGGAAGGCGGGGTCGCTGGATAAGACAGAACTGTCTTAGAAGAGATGAAAATAAAAGTCAATTCCGACCAAACCTGATAGCCCTTCTCCCAAGTGCACTGCACTGCACCTGGAGCATTTCAAGCGCTCAGAGTATGCAGAAAAGAACTTCCCTTCTCTGCTAACAACGGCAGAAATATGCAGGTCATATCATTAACACATCCCGACACTATTTTTTTTTTTTTTTTTTTTTTTTTTTTTAGCACAACATGGCAGTAAAGCTGTAGTGCGTAGTGTAGTGCTGGATGTGACGGACATTGTTCCTGCTTCAAGATGAGACTTTTGTGATATGCACCAGAGGGCCAGATTACGAGTAAGCCCCACTGCCCTGTCTGAATTATCTGCCAATGAATCAGGTGCTCTCTGGCTCAGCACCTCTGATGGCAGCAAATTACTGTGACAAAGTAGCACTGGGCAGCTGTCAGGCATGAGCTCTCATCACGCACCACGCTCTGATGGCAGTGCAATCGTATTACAGGTTCATCGGGTCAAAGCAGACTCTCTCTCTCTATATATCGCTCTCCCTGTCTCTCTATCATACACAGACACACACACACACATTGACAAAAAGAGGACGGATATGTCCTGAAACATCCAGGTTGAACATTGGTGGTTTTTGTAATGGGTATGTGAGGAGGGGCAGCACCAAATGGGACCTGATGCAAAATGTGCTCGCAATGCATCTGACATTGATGTCCAATGAACCGAATCGGAAGCTCCTCGTTCAAACGCCACCTGGTCTGTTGTGACACACATATTGTTTCAGTAATCAACCAACAGGTTTATGATCGGTAACACAGAATTCTCTATTAAATTCTAGACATTTTTTAAAATTGTGGCAGCAACACATTTTGTCAAGAATATACATGTTATACAGGTTCATTTATGACCTGGGTTGCCTGTGTTAAAATCAGCAAGATATATAACATAAGTAGTTTCTTTCAAGGTTGTGAAATGGACCCGTTCTACATTACTAGACCCTACAACGTAAAAGTTGCAGTAGAGATACAAAAGGTAAAATATTACTCCAGTAAAAGTGTAAATGCTCTTTTTAAACTTTCAGTAAGATTTTGAAAAAGTGAAAAAGTATTTGCCTTTCCTTAAGTATCCAAAGTGCTATAAGGCTATAATGTTTCTATTATCATTTCTTCCACAAAAAGCTTCTTACTTAATCAACTCATTTTACATGAAAAGACTCTAATGTTACTCGTAGCACAGAAATCTATTAATAGAATAATATTAGTGAGTCAAAAACTGATTCATATCTATTAAAATTATCATAAGCCCCAAACCATCTTTTCACCTACTTAAAAAAAAAATGGGGAAAAAAGGCTGTGGGTGTTCTGGCAAGTGAAATGTATGAGTTTCTTCTATCATTTACAGCATTTGGCAGACACCCTTATCCAGAGCAACTTACAACTGAGCAATTGCAGGTTAAGTGCCTTGCTCATGGGCCCACTAGTGGCAGCTTGGTAGTGGTGGTGGGATTTGAACCGGCAATCTTCCGGTCCAGAGGCAAATACCTGAACCACTGAGATACCACCTTCATATCCCTCACTAAATGCTCTTCTTGCTGTAACTGATTGTTAACTTGTTAACTGATGTTAAGCTGTATATTGGGGCTAAGTAGATACCACCAAGGAGCAATCAAAACAAGTACAAAACAGAGCAAGACTTCAATAAATAAAAAAGAATGGCTTGTTTTGCAAAATGTAGTTGAGTAAAAAGTTAAATGATGAAATGTAGTAGAAGTTGAAGTAATGGATGTCCCCAAATGGAACAAATGCATAAAAAAAAACTAGAGGCACTTTCTTATTTCTCTGTTTTTCCTGCTGACCGTTTCCTTTCATCTTTTCTGGACTTTCCACTGTGATTGTGTGTAGGTTTAACATTCTTCTACTTTCTGATGTACCCACTCTGGGTTGAAATCGATATATAGATTTAAGATATAGATGCAAACAGTGGCACTGTGCTACTGGGGGGGAATGAGCACTTGAGGTTTAATCTCCCACATTAGGTGTGTATATACACCTCACACAGCCGTTTTTGTTGTTGCTTAAAATGCAGCTTAATTGCGTTTGAAAATGGTTCCAAATAGCTTTAGTGCATCAGGTCTATAGTCAAGTCACACACGAGTCGAATACTTTCGAATCAATAGCATCCCAGACTGCTAATCTAAGATACAAGATATTAGCCCGTGACTCAGTGAAATGCCTGCAATTTGTATTTGATTCTCCTCCTAAGGTTATTGCGTACCTCTGGCGAGGGGGAGGGGGAGAAATAATAAAAGGGCCATCCTTAGTTCACCCCAGCAGGGAAAAGAATAGTAAATCGCTTGTAAAAGGCCACCTTGTTGACGTGGGTGAAAAGGGTAAGTGCTGTCAGAAGCAGATATCTGAGGCAAAAAAAATAGAGAATGCGAAGGATAGGAGGAAAAGCTTTTTTTTTTTATTTCTCTTGAAGGTAGGGTCAGGGGGATTTTACCATGCTTTCAACAAAGTGTAGTTTCTGATCATACAGCCACTTCAAAACGGACAAGTGTTGGCGATAGTTACTTGCCGTTAGGAAAATAAAGCACCCCAGTATGTATGACAGAGGGCAAATCACTCACCTTTGGATTACGACATACCAATAAAGTCAGGTCAAGAGAATGTGTAGCGCTCATCTAAGCAATCCTAGATCTGCATGCGTATGATAAATTGGACTCGATGAATGGACTCGGTGAAAAACTACAAAAGTGCCTTTTCAATGTGATGGCGGTGTGCTGTGATACTGACACTTTCAAAGGAGAAAGGTTTTATGAGGGGTTTCTTTTCCAAAACAAAATGAGAACACTGATACAGCCAGTCCTATTGCATCACAATTGTAAGGTCACTGGATATATTTCTGTGGATTTGGTCATGTTTTCTAAGCGCCCATGTGAGCTGCTTGAAGGTCCTTTAGTTTCTTCCACCGAAACAATCAAGCCTATATATATGTGTGTGTGTGTGTGTATGTGCGCATGATGTCCTGTGATGGATTGCGTTATATGTACTCCAATATATACAGGTAGTACATGACTTATGAAAGAAATGCATTACCCAACGTAACTTAAAAATATCATAAGCCAAGACATGGCCGACCCTATCAAGGAGTCTTAAAGAACGGTGATTTCCGGGGTCTTGTTCATTCGCCAACACAACGCACAGCGGAGGAGAAGATCGGCAGATAGTAATTCCCGCTGCATTAATCGCACGTTTAAAAAAAACGGTGTTGTTAAAGTTAATATGTGTTAATTAATGCGTTAACTTTGGCAGCCCTTTTATTTTTCACTCAAGTGCACACATAATGAAATGAAGAGAATAAATTATTAGGGGGGAAAATTACTACACGTGACAAAAAAATGGACAAAAACTACAGTATAAATCAATGAAGCAAATATAAATCAAATATGATTTGTTCATTAAGAACTAGAAAAGTAGCTTAAACTCGGCAGAGATTATGTAAACACTTATGTTTATATGACTATACAAAGACTGCAGATAAAACAAAGGGTTTTTTTTTTAAGAATTTTTAAAAGCAGAGAGAAGTAAAGCCAAAGAATGACACTATTTTGTGAAATTTAAAAGTAAACTAAAAACATAGAAGAAATGTCAAGTTTAAAGAAAAACAAACAACAACAAAAAAAAAACACCAACATGCTGAAAGTTGTTTCTAATCAGTTAATAGAATGCACGTGGTGATGTTTTGCGAATCCCAAAAGCGTGCCTATTCTCTATTACTCATATGCAAATGAAAAGCCTAACAATTGTGGGCGAAGGTACTTCAAGTGGTTTCATTACCTAACTGATTTAAGGTAATTAGACATGAAAAAAAATAGTCAACAAATGAAAATTAAAAACTAAATGACAGCGAGCATGACCTCCAGTACCTGCAGCCTTTTCAGTTTAATTACATTAGCTGAGAGATGACAATCGTAAACAGACGCTGAATAATCGGTAGCGGAGGAAAAAAAAGCCTCTTCACAGCCGTGTTTTTCGACAAACCGAGGGATTGTCTTTGAGGCACAAAGTGGCGGAGAATTAAAATCAGGGTTTTTTTTTTGTTTGTTTGTTTTTTTTTTTACTTGCACTCGGTCACGTGTCACTACAACCGGAAGACTGCGACCCGAGGATGCCAGCCGTGTAAAAATCCTTGACACGTTTGACACATTAAAAATGAATGCATTATTCATTCGTTCGGCAAGTCTTATCTATTTACATGACCCTTTCTCCTTTTAAATAATTTGTTTACTTGTAAATACGCTACACGGTTATGAGTGTTGTTTAAGATGCACAATTTAAAAGATATACATGTTTACTGATCGAGGTGATACAATTGGGTGGGGTTCAATTTAAGAGGCGTGACATGAAAGCTGTTCGGTAGTAGAAGAATTCCGTAATGGTGATTCCGTGATCTTTCGACGTTCAGGGTGGCAGCAACCGGGAGACAAACTGTTCTTGATTCGCAGAAACCTCTGTGGAAACATAAAAGAAAAGGATGCCCTTTAAAACAGGGCGGAAAGGACGACAGACTTCAGAATTGGAAATGAAGATGAAAGACTCCTGATGAGAAAGAGTTCAGATAGCCAGCCTAACCCTGAGATTTATTTGCTTTGTCATTTTTTTGGCATGACGATTACAAATGAAACAAATAGAGGTTAATAGTTTCGAATGTAATGTCGTTTCGTCGATTGACAGCACGGCGTCCTCATAATTCCTACCTGACTCACAACACAAACGAACTCAAGACTTATACTATAGCTGCCAGCTTCCTGATGACTTGTATTGTAATTGCTTTTTTTTTTTTCTTCGCAGTCTTATTGTGGACAACGGATTCTGAAAAGCATATCTTCCGATTTTCTTTTTATAGCAGAGCGCACTATGTGACATTTAATTAGCCGCGGTTGCAAATTTACGCCGCTCGACATGAATGACCGTCAACGGGTGACATTGTGATCGCGCACATTGGCGAGTTCGGAGAAGCGCTCGCTGTGTGTTTGAACTTACACGTCCACACACGGATGCACATGCCACACATGGCGATGACGTTGGCGATGCTGAGAGCTCGGCCACATTCCGGGCTCATCAGGCAGTTCTTGGTGCTCTTGCAACAACGCACGCAGCCGTTCGGCCCCGAATCGGGGCGCTTGGTCTCGGAGTAGCCTTTATCCACGTTGCTCGTGTGCTGCTGTCTTACCACATCAGGGTGGCCCTTCTGCATGCTTTCCTCTGCCATGGCTGGCGTCTAGGCTCGTGTCTGGGAGGGCAAAAGTGTAAAGGAGATAGGCAGTGACAGACTCCGGGGCGTAAATAAATAAAGAAAGAAAGAAATAAGTGAAATGACCAATCGATAGTAATTATGTTACACTATCTGAAGGCCATCCTTTCATTGTCATTAACTGATATGGAAATCAGTCGATAGTGTATGGATCATCGAGCTGCTATCTGCACGCCGCTGTCACGCGCTGCGCCTTGGCAAGCCGCTAGAATGACACCCAAAACCTTCAAGGGCAATTAGCCACATAGCTGACTGGCTTCGCTAGTTTCTTTTTCTGAGTGTGACGCAGGGCGTTTGAAACAGCCAATGCAATATTGCGAGGTGGGTCACCTCCCTGAGTACTTCTGTCTCATTTTCGTGCCATGACTCAGAAATCACACAACACATAACCATTAAAAAGGCTACTCAGATAGCATTTACCCGATCTCTGTGGATTTGATTCATTAACTTTAGCTCTGGGCTAACTGCTTTATTACCATAGCATTACAGGCGTAAACACAATGGAGGCGCTGTCTTCATTTTCACGCCTTTTCTGAGCGTGTAAAGTCCCAAGCCGTGAAACTGCAGTTACCTCGATTATACCTTCCTGAGACTTTTATGTGTGTTATTTCTGTTGAACTGTTCAGAGCCCCTTGTTGAAGCTATCTTCTCTGTCTTTCTTTCTTTCTTTTTTTGTCTTTTTTTTTTACAGAAATCGAATTAGCCGGAATTAAAATCCTCAATCACACAGCTGTCACAGAAACAGAGAGCATAGAAGGCAATAAGAGCCGAGCCTTATCAAGCATTCTTTATTTACCTCTCGAGCGTCCGCTTTGTCTTCTTTCTTTCTTTTTTTTCCCTCACTTATCAAAATGTGCTCCGAGTGAACCAGACGAAATCCTTTCACATCTTCTTGAGTTCGAGCTTGGTGGCGTCGTCTGCTGCTGATAGACGTCGTCTTCTGGTTTCTCTTTAAATCACAGAGCAACTAAAACACTCAAGTATTGGGTCGCTACACTTCTGAGGGCGTGGATTCGAGTTTTTCCAGCCGGTCGACAGCCGGGTTCTCTGCATTGCACAGATGCCTCGGTGTTTGGATTTGTCACTTATATTGCTTTGTCACAAAGCAATATAAGGAGGCAGACGAGTACCTACACTATGTAAAAACAGGCGTTTCAATTGCTGTGGAATGCTGTGGCATGCTGTTGGGTGCTGTATCGTCAAGTCTTCAACTTGTTCAGAGTGCTGCTGCTCAGGTTTTTGACAGAAAGCAGAAAAATCGGAGTAATATAACTCCAGGTCTTCTTTACTCCATTGACTGTCGGTTTCATTTAGAACCTGTTGTTGCAACATCTCGATTCAACATTTGTCCACATTTTCTAGGTCCTCAAACAGTTAACGATTCCCGGGGACATGATTAAAAACAAATAGTGACAGAGCGGTTGTAGTTGGTCAACCTACACTATGGAATGAGATGTCGCTTCAGTGGGGCACGGTGGCTTAGTGGTTAGCACGTCCGGGTACGATTCCCGTCTCGGCTATGTGTGTGTGGAGTTTGCATGTTTTCCCCGTGCCTCAGGGTTTTTTTCTCTGTGTTCTCCGGTTTCCTCCCCTGTCCAAAAACATGCACGGTAGGTTGATTGGCAGCTTGGAAAATTGTCCCTAGTGCATGAATGTGTGTGTGATTGTGAGTGTGTGTTCCCTGCAATGGGTTGGTATTCCATCCATACCTGAGATAGGCACAGGCTCCCCGTGACCCGAGGGAAGATTGGATATAGCAGTAGAAGATGAATGAATGAATGTCGCTTCAAAAAACACGAGCTTTGTTTTATAAATTTTTGATATTTGGTACAACATTTCTAATTATATGCTCATTTCTATATAACGTCCCTATCACGACAATACTTGATACATCTGAAGACAACAAAGTACTATACATTTTCATGTATATCCACAAAAACAGCCAAAAAAACGTATAAATGCAGTGATACCTCGTTTTAGGATTTTAATTCATTTCCGGGACTTGACTGGTATACGGAAATTCCCATAAGTTCCCCATGAGGAATAATATAAAGTCGGATAATGCGTTCCAAAATATTACTTTCAAAATAAATATCATTTATTTTTAGCATGTAGTTTCATTTAATGGTGCCTTAACATCTATAAGAGGAAAACATTATATGCAATGGGGACTTTACCTATGAGAAGACTGGATGATGGCATGATGGAGATGACGTTCAGGAGAGGAGGAAGGAGAATTATGGTTTGCAAGAAGAGTCCCCTCCCATTATCATATCTAAGACAATGGTCTCGCTATGAATTCACCAAAGGAATTAAGGGGTTAACCGACTGTGTGGTGTGACAGAGTTGCACAGTGCCGGTGAGCGTCTCGCGAGAATTCTCGTGCCCTTGAATTTCGGAGAGTGAAATTCACTCGTAAGCTGAAATTTTGCTTGAAATTTGAAATTGAAATTTTGGACCTGATACAATTTTTCCAAACAGAGTGCGTGAGGGTTCACAATATACAGGTGTAAGTAAACAAAAGTAAATAAAAATAAATAATTAAATTGTTTTGTCAAGGGTAGGCACTGCAAAGAGTTAAAGTATACAAGAAATTGATGTACTGGCAAATAGAATATCTTTATTTTCTCTTATTTTTCTTTAGGCCACTAAAGTAATGTAGTTGGTGATCATCAAAGATGTGCTATCAAAAATGTGAAGGCTAAAATATCTAATTTGGGATTTTGATGTACTGGGGGAGGGAGCAGCTCGGTGGTTAAGGCACTGAGCTACCGATCGGAAGGTCGGGGGTTCAAGCCCCGGAATCACCAGGCTGCCACTATTGGGTCCTTGAGCAAGGCCTTTAACCCTCTGTGCTCCGGGGGAGGCGTATCATGTCTGACCCCGCGCTCTGACCCCAGCTTCCAAACAAGCTGCGATATGCAAACAATGAATTTCACTGTGCTGTAATGTATATGTGACACATAAAGGCTCTTCTATTCTATTCTCTTCCTCTCAATGGTCTATTTATGTATTTGATGTATTTAACAATTGCATGTCTTTATTTGTTTTGTTTGATTCAGTAGGTCTTTATTTTATATTTCATTGTTTCTTGGTACAGCACTTTGATCAGCAGCCCACATATTCTGGCAGAACAGAGCATTGCTTAGACCAAAATGGAAAAGATTGTCTCTTCGCCGCTGGAATGTACAAATCAATACAGTTTTCACACAAAGTTAGATGTTAATTAATCATCCCATTTTAGTTGCAAAGTGCTGAAACTGGTGGCAAAATGAAGAAGTGAGACATGTGTCCATCTGGTCCAACGTTTCTGTTTGCAGTTCATGTCCTCGGCACTCGAAAATGATTGGTCTTTATTAAAGAAGCTTGAACAGACGAGACTTATAAAAAATTTAAAAAACCATCAAGAAAGTTGAACTATTTAAAATGTTTACTAAACATTCTTCGTTTGACTCAATTTCTTATGTAACATAACAAAAGTGAATTAAAAAAAAACCCAATTCCGTCTCCAAATGGCCTGTGTTGCTACTGGACCTGTTGGTGTGGTTTTTATAAATGGAGAGGTGGTAGAGAGTCTTATAAATAGATAGTCTTTGCACTATGTCAGCCCCATTGCTCTTTTGCAGCATTAACCTGCATTTACTCTACTTCTTACTCTTTCGGCCGCTCCCGTCATGGGTCACCACAGCGCGTCATCCATCTCCATACCACCCTTCCATCTATATCTACCTCTTTCACCCCAAATCACTGCATGTCTTCCTTCAACACAACCTCAAACCTCTTCCTTAGCCATCATCTTTTCCTCCTGCCTGGCACCTCCATCCTCAGCATTCTTCCATGGATACAATATCAACTTAGCCTCCGTCACCTTGTATCCAAAATAACCAACATGCGCAGCCCATCTAATAATCTCATTTCTAAACTTGCATTTAGAAGAATAGAAGAGCCTTTATTTGTCACATATACAATACAGCATAGTCAAAAAAATTTTTTCGCATATTCCAGCTTGTTTTTTGGAAGCTGGAGTCAGCCATGATACAGCGCCCCCTGGAGCACAGAGGGTTAAGGGCCTTGCAGGCCTTAAGGTCGGCAGCTACTACTAACACTTTACTTTATTATTACTTGGTTTGGTTTACAATTTTGAAAATATTTATTACTTTGATTATTGTACAATTTTATAGGAATTAATTTTTGAAATATAATAGAACTATTCGACATAAAATATGCAAATGCGTTTCTGTATTTAGTCTGTTTTTTTGGTCAGCATAAAGTTTTTCATTCATTCATTCATTCATTCATTCATCTTCTACCGCTTTATCCTATCTTCCCTCAGATCACGAAGAGCCTGTGCCTATCTCAGGCGTCTATGGGCATTAAGGCAGGATACACCCTGGATAGAATGCCAACTCATCGTAGGGCACACACACACACACACACACACACACACATTCATAAACTAGGGACAATTTTCCAAGGTGCCAATCAACCTACCGTGCATGTTTTTGAACCGGGGGGGGGGGACCCAAGAACCTGGAGAAAAACCCCCTGAGGCACGGGGAGAACACGCAAACTCCACACACACATGAGAACTCTGAAACATTCAAATGAATGGCCGATGTTGAATTTTCTGCTATTTATCTCATCATCTGAAGAGGATTTTTTTCTGCTGTAAATAGATGGAATGGCCGATGACAATCTCAACTCTCAGTCTTTTTTTTGCTGTTGTTGTTGTTGTTGTAGCTGCTTTCTAACAGTTTGAGCAAAGCTTCAGACCAGCAGCAGCTTCAAAGCCAAAATGTAGATCGATTCAGATAATAAAGGTAGAAAAAGGAAGCGACTGTACTGTGTGCTCTCGCCTGTGTTGCCAGTATGCTTAACATTTTCAGCACTACTGAAGACAATGGCTCTGCAGTTCATGCTTTGTACAGTATACAGGCCATAAAAGCACATTTAAAGGGGCATTTATATGATAGGAGACTTGTAGTTGGCACTTATTAAAGGGTTTATTCCTTTGGGGGTAGCCTTTAGGGTTCGATTAGATGCAGAAGACTATATCTGAGTGGGTGTGACGTTACGAATGCTGCTCATTCCGGCTGTATTTACCGATTGAAAAGCATTCGTGTTCGGTTAAAATGCTGTTTACTGACGTGCCCAGGCAGTTTTTTGGAAAGTGCCATGGCTGTTTCCATCTCAGAAATATCTACAAGAGCAAAAAGCAGCTTTTAGACAAATTGGAATAGTTACAAAGCATACGATTTATTATCTCCAGCAATGTTATTTAAAGCTGGGAAATCATAATGCTGCGACTTGAGGCTGAAGTCGGTTTCTTCTAACGTCCTATGCATTTCAGTTCAAAGCTAAAGCTACAGTATATTTAGCAGGTTTCAATCCGGATTGTGATTAGCGTAGTGCGGAAAATCTGTCATCTGTCACTGATACGGATACAATAAACACAGTCTAGCTGTTTATTGTAAGCTTATCCCAATGCTGATCTTGTGGAGTTATACAGTTTGTGGGTGTGGTGAGCCTCATTGTGCTTTGAGGTTGACAGCCCAATCAGAGCAGGCCTCATTTACATACAGCAGTCTAAAAGACGGTAAAGATCTGTACGCATTAAAATGGAACGCACTGGATGACTTGGCGTATTTGTGAGAGGTTGAACGGGGAGAATTGGGGTCTCGAAACACATTCTGGCGCTGGCACACAAAACATCAGAACAAAGAGATATCCGGGGAGGGAAAGCACAGAAGCGAGGAAATGTCAAACACAAAGATCAGTCAAGTAAACAGCAGCTTAGAACGTACTCAAGTGGCTTAACAAACAGCGTGCGCTTTATATACAGTGTATCGCCGGCTTTTTTCTGAAGTGGTTGTTGGGAAGGTTGCGAGTATCTTGGTAGGGTTCCAACACCACCAATCCTGGGCCCGTAATACAATAAGGCATTTGTAAATCTGCTAAATGCCATACGTGTAAATGTTCCAATCATCTCAAATAATGACCTGATGTAGGTGCAAATGTCATTCCAACCAAGTAGAGGTGATTTTACCTATTTAATTGTATTTCAGTATGAGGACTATCAGGTGTAGTGTCTACTTGTTTGTAATGAAAAGATATGTCCTAGGACGAGCTCAATATTCAGGAGAGGTTGCCCTCTGCTGGTGTGGTGGTAATGTGTTCAAAGCCAATGTGACCAAAAAAATGCTTTTTTAAAATTTTGTTATTAAAAAAAATAAATAAATAAAAATAAGGCGGGACATGGTACCTTAAACTCTACAATACTTTTATCATTATGAGATTTCACGTTTAACATGCATGGAGCGTGTCCTCCACATACGTCTGCCTTATGCTCTCCCTGTTTATCGTGTAAACAAGTGAATCCACTCTTACTTATACAATTCATTTCAAAGCAGCGACGGTCACAGCTTGTCAGGGTAAGAGAGACTGTTCTGGGTGCCTTGCAGCATTATTCATTCAATGTCAATGGCTGCAATCCACTCGAGTCTGCTCTCAGACATGCTAATGTGGCGTTGCAAAACGCAGACGTGCTATCCAGGGTTAATTGCTTCGGAGCGATAGGGCCAACTAAACAGATAAGGCATTTTTGCCTCGTCCATCATCTTTCGATGACGACGATGGTGGAAAGTCTGCATGATTATTAGATGATAGTGAAATCTGCGACAAAATTATTCTTGCAAATTGAAACATACCATCGCAACTTCGGACAAAAAGCAATAAAGGGGACTGGCAGTGCCTAACAATTTATTTTAGCCTCCCATTGTTATCAAGACATGATTTTCCTCCTTTTTATTTTTTTGGCAGCTTCAATCTTCATTTCGCAAGCACTCTGCCATGATTCTGCTAAGTAGCCTCCAGATCACACACACACACACACACACACACACACACACACACACACACACACACACACTCAGTGTCGCTGAAGACTGTGATATCACAGCTGAATGGGCTCAAGCACATCAAATTAAACGCCATTACAGCAGTGGGAATAGATTTCAGCCCGTAGAACCAAAAAGCAGCGATGCCAACAAAGCCGAGTTCCTGCTGGAGGCTGCATAAGAGTTATGAAAGGTGTTGTGATGCCGTGGAGACTAGCAGTAGGTGGACAATGTAGTTTATTCTGAAAGCGAGGGCATCCCCAGGAGAAAGAGGCATCCACTGTAGCATATCACATGGAGTGGCATCCAGCCTCCAAAACATTCCTATTTTAGCACAACCTTTATCCCTGGAGCTGGATTCCATAAACCAGTCATTCTTCAGTAGCTCAGAGACGATGAAAGTGATATGAAGACCGGCGAGTACAGGTGATAGTGTGCACTATGGGGTGCGTGGGTGAAACCTCCTCCAATGCTTATAGATTCGGAATAACCTTTGTAAATATATGGACATGCTATTACTAGGTTTGTGCCGGCATACGGTTGGCTCAGAAGGAGGAATGAGGAATGGTTTGAGATGTTAACACGTCGAATAGTAATAAAGTCCGAGCATGTGTTTGATATATCGCATCGTTTGATCTTTATGGCAAAGGGAAGAATAGTCTGATGAGCGACCTCGATGTTTCACGGGGCGTCATAAAAAAGAAAAAAAGTGATGGGGCAAAGAGAAAGAGCTTGTTGCACTGTCATATTTGAAAACAAATGATGTGTAATACACAACGGCCAGCATGAGGGCTAAATGTCAGTCAAGGTCCCGAGTTTTTACGTTTTATGCCGCGCCACAGTCGGAATTCTAACGCCATTCTTTTGCATAAAAAGCACGAACCCCGGGATCCGTGGGTGAAGTCTCTGGTCAGATTGTTAATGCTGCAGACGGTTATCATATCTGCGACGCCGTGCGATTCCTTGATGTCCTAGATAAGATCGTCACAGTATTTGTCGGCGCCGGCTTATTTCAGTCATTAACCTCTGTCAGTCGTTTGAAATCCTGTCACAGTGTCAATTAGATAACAAATGCCGCCCTCCGATGAACAAAACTCGGCACCTAAAAATTCCGGCTCCCATTGTCAATGCAGCTAAAAATGATCAAACTGGGCAGCTGGGATATAAAAGGCGAGGCTGATATAAATCTGTTCTCTTAGCTGCACAGCCTGACTCGGGAGGCAGAGATGGCAGCCGTCAACAGGCCCTTCGCCTCATCTATCAAAGGGGAGAATGCGTTGTTAGTGAGGGAGAGTACACATCACACTGGGGAAGTGCTGAATGACTACTGATTTATGGCCCGAGACTGACAGTGGCAAGCCGTGCAAGCAACAGCCGCTCTCTCCAACACCTGAGCTCCAAATGGAGATAGAAGGAGCGCGAGAGAGGGAGAGATTGAGAGGAAAAGATAAACAGCGTGTGTCGGCGTGAGCCAAACGACACAGAGAGCGAGAGAGAAAGAGTGACGCAGGGGTAAAATAAATAAGTAAATAAATATATAAATCGGTTCAGGGCATATTCATGCAGAAATTGTTATAAAAAGCTTTACTTTTAGGGGGAAAAAAACAACAAAGGTTGTGAAAATATAGACATGTTTCATACTAATATGTGGTAAGCATATATATATATATTTTTTAAGTGATGCCTGCTGGACATAATGAGGAAAGTCAGGCAGCAGACAATGGCCTGATGGGAGATTTATCGGCAGCATTGATGCCTGGGGGTGCTCATAGGCTCCTAGGACTGGGCTTGTACACACTGATATCGAGGGACTAGCAGAGGGATGAAGCTACACGGCCCAGGGCCGGCTTCCTTAAACGCCCGGGGAGCGTGCTAGTTTAGTATTTGGGTATGTAATACATCTTTACACTGAAACTCAGCAGGGCTTTTTGTCGACAAACCGGCACATGAGAAGGTCTGAATTATTGATGCCTGGCGTGGCTTGACTCACTCATTCAAAGCCCCACCAAACCAGTGCTGCAAATACAAGGCATGCAAATTTAATGATTTAACGCTAAATACAAATATATGGAGCGTACATATATATACGGCCACGTCCGTTACACGATATACACGTCCGGCATTTTGTTTACTTTTTCTGACCCGTCTGTGGTTGGATTTATTGTTTTTATTTATTTATTTTTAATCCCATTAGGCACAAATTGCTCGGGGGCACCCAACAACACATTGATTGCTGAATGTAAAATGGTCGTTGTGTGAAAAACAAACAAACAAACAAACACACAAACAAAAAATCTTCCCCAGTAATTCGTGACTGGTTAAATATACATCTGGAAATATTTATTCTAGGCATCACTGAGATCTCAGTGTGCAATACAGAGGTCTCGCGATGTGACCTTTTTTATACGGTTTTCAAACACTGCATCATCCATAGTTTCTTTTTGCTCTTTTTTTTTAGCCGGACATAGAATAACAAGCAGCTTATGTTCAGAGGGATCACTGTGGCTTACGTCGCTTCTGCTTTGTACCTTTCTGCTCTATAATCCACCAGACAAGCACATTGTCCAATTCATGGGTAGAAAAAAAGCTCAATGAGAGGTGCATAACTCTATATAATATAAATCCATAAAATTAAGGCCAATTTCAACTTTGTCTTCAAAGTCGCCGTGTTCAAGCGCCGAAACCTGCACTTGTACGACTCCTAAGATTAATGGCGCGTGTAAACGAGCTCGATGACATGGTTAATGTGTCATAGCACACCTAAAGAATGTCTGTTGCGCCCGTCTCTGACCTTCTCTCTCTCTCTCTCTATCTTGTTTTTTCTAAAAGACACCAGATGGTTCAGCACACGTTACAACGTGCGGATTGCAACGGATCAAAAAGGGAAAGAAAAAAAAAAAAGGTTGTGTTTACGCAACTTGTTTTAAGGCCATGCAATTTCATCAGCCACTGTGATAATTGCATGTTCCGCTCATCAGTGACCTAAAAGAGCAGAGGCTCTCTTCTTCATTAATGTACACTGTGCCCTAGCTCAGATTACTTCCCTTTCACGTCCCGTGTCTGTGCGTGTGTGTGTGTTTGTGTGTGTGTATGTGTGTGAGAGTTTGTGTGAGGTTCATTAATTCCATGCCTCACACCGGACCCCCCTCTTATCCCTCTTTCAGCCAAACTCCTTTTTTTTTGTGCTGGGATTGCTTTATCTGGAAAATGCATTCATTCAAGGTCATAACGGCAGAGTTTTCTTTATATGAGCAGCTCAGACAGATTATAAAAGCCTACCTTAGAGAAAACGATACTCTATTTCTACCACATCTTTTTTTTTTTCTCTTTCCCTTGAGTAGTGGCAACACTTACTTAGGCGCAGTTGGATGACGTTACAACACCTGCACCGTGCTTCGAGATGAAAAATTAATTCCTATTTCTTGTCTAATCCAGTTTGGCTGAGATTAATTGTGACAGGTTGCCTGGCGTTCATTTCAGCATCCTGACAGCCGAGCTTCTGAAAATGTGCGGTGCGCTTCATGTGGGATCAAAAGTATACAAGGATGTTTTTTTTTTCAGTTTTTTTTTTTTAAACTGGATCTCCAGTAAGGAGTGTTAGTATTTGATAGTGATCCGTGAAAATACCTTTTATTCATTCATTCATTCTGCTTTAGCAACTGTTTTATTCATCATGGCCCCTGTAGATTCTATGTCTACTGTAAAACTGTGGTATCAGTGCATCGTAAGGCATCATACACACTCTCATTCACACTAAGGAATGTCATAGGTGGTAGGAAAAATCCAATTGAAAACCTACAGGTCTGACTAAAGCATTTGAATGTGATTGTTATTTTATGTTATACTTATTATATACAGTATAAATACACAATAGGTATATAATTATGGCTTAAATGTGATAATGCTATTCCATTTGACACTAGTTTTATCCTATTTAATGATTAAAAACAGACATTTCAAACGTGTCAGTATATGAAATAGTAGGGAACATAAACACAGAAAGGTAAAAAAGTGTTAAAATCCACTTTAACACTGGAATGTCTCATCTCAGAGTCATTTTAATATTAGTACATAAATATTGTGACATTTTAAATCTGGACTGCCGTCTATATATGTACATACCCGTCCCCTACTGTCTTATTCTTCTGTGTGTGTGTGTGTGTGTGTGTGTGTATTTACATGTTGGACAGTTGTAATAAGCATTTCACTTCATGTCACTCTATGTGTCAGAATTTCAACAAAGAAAGGTGCTTTATACTTAGAGGTGCAAATATATTACAGAAGTATATTTCATTCTTGGTTGCTATGTTAGGAATAGCCATGACACTGCACCCCCGGGGGCACAGAAGGTTAAGGAACTTGCTCAAAGGCCTAAGGCTGAATTTGCCGGGGCTTGAACCCCTTCCCTTTTGATCAGTAACCCAGAGCCTTAACCACTGAACTACCATTTAAAAAAGACATCAGAACAAATCTCACCAATCGAAATGTCATATATATATATATATATATATATATATATATATATATACACACACACACACACACACACACACACACACACACACACACACACACACACACACACACACTCACGTTCACATTCATACACTAGGGACAATTTTCTCCAAGGTGCCAATCAACCTACTGTGCATGTTTTTGAACAGGGGAAACCGAAGAAACCAAAGAACCCAGAGAGGCACGGGGCGAACATGCAAACCCCACATACACATGGCGGAGGCGGGAATCCAACCCCCAACCCTGGAGGTGTGAGGCGAACGCGTTACACAGATGTTATAATTATATACATTTCACTCAAAACATCTCACTTTAATAAAATTATTCGTTATTTAATATTTATTTTCCTTTAATATGAATTTCTTGTTCGAAGTTTCAGTTTGAAAATATGGTACGTGGCTCCTTTAAGAATTATGTTCCGGTTGATTTCAAAATAAACTGGTGATATACGGTTTAGGTTATACGGAAGTGCAGTGGATGAGTTGAGTGAGTCGATTCAATGAGTGAACAGAGTGAAAGTTTCTGTATTCATTTGTTCTTTTTTGTCCGTGTTTCGTTCATTCGCCAGCACAATGCAGAGTGAAGGAGCAGATCACTCACATATTAATGTGCTGCGTTTACTAAAATATTGCCATTAAAGAGAATTTACGTTAACACATTATTGTCGTATAAATTGTCGTATATGTATATATATATATATATACATAACCAGCTAGCCAGTTATAAACCATATGCTTGCTCACATTTTTCATCACTCTAAACCTTCATTAGACACTGCGTTCAAGTCAATTCTCCAGCTCCTTTATCATAACAATCCATGGAACACTGTTAAGTCAGCAGCCTGCCTCATGATTGCCACTTTTCGTCTTGCTTTTCAAATGAGAGACCTTCACAACGCTCTATAAGGATGCTCTCAAACTCATGTCCAAAGGAATTGTGTGAGTAGCCGGTTTATTCAAAAAGCCCCGTTATCTTGCTTCGCACACAGAGTGTGACTTAATATAACCTGTTTTGAATTTCTAAGTTTGGAGCTTATTTTTCGTCTGAGGTTTCATTTATTACGATTGTGGTCATGTAGAAAAAGTTCTCCGAGCATTTTAACGCTTAAAGAAAATAAATAAATAAATAAATCGCTTCAACCACTCAATCCTAAGAGACTGGATTAACTGCTCTTGTGTGAAGAAGGAGCAAAAAAGTAACAACAATCTCTCCATTTCACCGTACTATACGTTTCGCGTTTCCAAATGTATATTTGTTAGGAATCTTCTGGAGCGTGTGACAGTTTAGACCATGTGACAGCTTATCATTTCCAAGAACTAGCCAAGCTCAACCCCAGGAACGAGCCTACAGTATGCTGGGTTAAATGTTAGCTGCCTGTAAGCAAAGTAACGACTGGAAAAGTGATTATTCTTCCCTTTTATCTATTTTTTTTGTCATGGCTATTTATTGTCCTCAGGCCACACAGAATGTCACACAGGAGCTCCAGCATGGAGCTTTTAATGACACTTAGATGGCCAGCGTCGGGCTTCTCCACAGGGGCTGACTTTATATTACATCTGCCATTGATTGCAATAAGTATGTTGTGGTTATTACTGAAGTTGGACTCGATGTTTCAAAAGGTGGCGCAAACTGGAGCTAAAAGGCAAAAGTAGCGTTAACGCCCTCCCTGAAGGATGTCTATCTTCATTCACCTAAACAAGAAAAAGAGGATATAGTGAATTTCTGAGTGCCTTAAGAGGCTCAATTTTCGTTCAGAACGCTCAGTCTATTAAAGCGCTCTTATCCGACCATTACTGCTACAGCTAAAGAACAGCAAGTTCCTTTTTATTTTTCTTTGGTTGCTTTTGTCTCTCGTGTCAGTCCTACTCCAATTAAGCTTTTGTTATCCTTCTGAAGCTGTCTTGTGGGGGCCCGCTGATGAGTCGTAATAGTCACACTTAAAAGGAAAAAAAGGGACTTTTACCATATGATGCCCAATCAATACTTAATAACATCGTAATAAGCCTTCCATTGCGCGTAAACGTCTGGAGAATAGCGCACAAGGTTGTGCGACACGCCGCCCTGTAGCAATAAGATCATTGTGCACTTTATGAACATGCACTTTATAGCCTCGCTGCACCGAGCTGTACGACGTTTTCAAACATGGAGGTATCTACCTGGTGTAGAGTGCTAACGTAAAGAAAAAAAAAAACGTGCTATGCAGCATAAGGAACTCGCCTGAAGAGAGCTGGAGGTAAACTAATGGCCCCTCCCTCTGAGAGCACATTTCTTTGCTATTACTCAGCACAATATATCCCTGACTGATCAGGCATTTGTTGCTTGTTGAAGCACATGTAAATGATTTCTATATAATGAGAGCGGCGAGAAGGCGCGCCGGCAGCGAAGAACGCTATTGAAAGGACTCAGAAAAGATGCCTCGTACCGTTAAGGCAATGCGGTGACCCGCGGTGGGGTGAACGCCACGATTGAATCGCTGCTTTTTTTTCCCCCTTCCTTTTTTATCTGCTTGTTGGATGCACGGTGGCGAAATGGCGTATGGATATTAAAAGGCTGTTGAACTATGAAGGTGTGGAAATGGCAGTTATGTCAGTTTTGCATTAATAAAGAAACGATTTCCCGAAGCGCGTGTGAGCTCTGCGAAATGAAATCTACAGAGTCGGAGGAAATGTAAGCAAGGCTTTTGCACTAGTGTTTAAATACGCTCCCCTTTGCATCCTATGCACATCCATCATTTGAATAAGCTGCTTTCCTGTACTGTAACATTGTACATCAGTTCAGGGCGAACGGACTGGCTGGAAACGGTTAAATCGTGGCATTTGTATCACTTCGGGGCTTGTAGTTGTAATTTATTCCGCGGCTCAGAGTGCGCCTTTTTAATGTACATCATTTCTCTGTGCGCCGTCCACGGAGACCAGATGCGCAAGAGCCCTTAGGGTCATCGATCAGTGGGTATACATTGCAGGTCCTCAACCCAAAGCGTAGACATCCGACACCTCTCAGACACTATCCGAGTTGTGGGGGTTGGGCATTGGGGGGCGCTAATTTGTTTTTATAAAGATTTCAAGAAGGATTCGTGGTTAGCGCGCTGCTGAGAAGGAGAGATATTTATCAGTGTGATGAGTCATAGGGTCTGTTAACACCATGGGTGTTTTATCCCGGCGAGCTGGCATTTTCCAAGTTTCAATCTGCAGCTTGGCTACACAGCCATCTCAGGGACAGCGCCGTGTCTGTGAAGGATGATTTCTCTCAGAAGGGAAATCGGATCTTTCCACCGAGGTGCACTGTTTAGTGGCAGCGGAGCAAGACTGATTTCTGGGATATCACATAATTGCGAAAGTGCGAGGGTGTGTGCGAGAGAAAGACAAGACCGTGTCCGTGACCAGGTTTGTATACAACCGTATGTGAAGTAGGCACACTTTGGGCTCTGGAGGGGCGAGATTATCAGAAGAAACATCTGTGGCACATTAGAACAGCAGCCACAGTGGGAGATAAACCAAAAGAGCTCCAACACTAATGAGCTGCCTGCATGGAGCGGCAAAAACAAGCGCGAAACCCAAAAGTGCTAATCAGACACTTAGCATGGGGCATCTGACTGGGCTTTTATTAAACGTCTGTGGGGACGATATATGTTTTTAACGGATAAAAAGGACTGAGTGAAAGTAGGGTTGGATTTAGCCTCCAATGAGAAAAAACAAAGCGTATCTAAAGTGAAGATACAGGAGCAGCTTAATATCCTCCATGATAGCAATAGCTCTTCAGTTCAGTCTCTAAACAAGCCTTTAGAACTGCTCTGTTATGCCCCCGAGCTGCTCCATTTGGCCCCGTTTATTCTAATGGAAAGCATAAAATTGTGACTTTTTGTTTCTCAAGACCAAATTACAGTAGTACTGCTTGACAGGCAGGCAATTGAGACGAAGTTGACTAAACAACTAGCATGTAGGTTATTCATATTATCTAGACTGATTTGTATTCTTCCACGATGATTCATCACCTTATAAAACAGAAGGTGTCTTTTTTTTGCTGTTGTTTTTTTTTGTTTTTCATCCTGATGATTGTCATTTTCCAAATCTCTGCCTTAAAAGGAATGAGGCTCGGTAGAGCCCTTTTGTGTGTGATATACCTCCACTGGGCTGAACTCAATGCGGAATGTAAAACAGAAAGCGGACCTCTCGTAAATATCAAATAAAAATGTGTGACATTCACGCGCGCATGCCTGAGGAAGAAGTGAACGGAACGGATGGACACAAAATTGCCACCCACGTCTGGGATCGCGACGACATACGCAGTAGTGAAAACCAGGTAAATTCGAGCAGTATTCCCGAAATTCTGATTTCGATGCTATTTATAGGACAGCCTGAAAACTGTAGCAAACAGACGGAAGGTGATTGAACATTCGGCACCGGTGTTTTTTTTTGTCTGTAAATGGATCAGATGGGTCATCTTTCAGTGTAGTTGGAACGAAAGCTTCAGAAAAAAAGATTTCAATAATACGTTACTTTTGGAGAAAAGAGACACAGATTTGCCTGCAGATAAACGATATAGTGGATTTCATCTCAAATGCAGAAAATGATGTATCACGCTTTTTTTTAATATTATTTTTTTTAAATAGAGGTTTTTACTATCGATGTACTGTACTATTCCCACTACTGACAGATTCCCCAGGTATTTTCCTAGTGCTATTTAATGAAGACTACGTTTTTTTTGGGCGCTCTTGTTTCAAAAGTATGTCGTAATATTCCTTTAGAAATATGCAATTTTAGATGCTGCCAAGAAGAGGGGCGAGCATGACAGACTGGCTAACTCTGCAGGCGCACACACATGGCGTCGTCCTCCACCAGCAACATATTGCCTCATTAACAGATAGGCATCTCCTTGAGGAAACCAGGACAGGGACACAGTGTCACCAGTTTCAACCGATAGAACCATCTGAGGTCCTGCTTTCGATGGGAATTGTCTCTTCAACTGACAGCGGCCGTAGAGAAACCATCGGCTTTTGTGAGTGTGTGTGTGTTTGTTTTTAATTCAAATGAATTCTTATTGGTTGTGTTTTCTTTCCACAGACAGGAGCAGATGTTAGTGCTATTGGGGGTGGAACAAACAGTTTGCTTTATGATACGCATTCTAATTCAAAACGTTGTCCTCCGTGGTACACCCTACATCTTTTCTCATTTCAAATGATCGTATTCCTATCCAGAAGCGGAAGATGCCGTACACGTCGCTGCTGCTTTTGTGTTCTCTTGTGCTCATGATGAGAATGATGACCGTGACTCACCACCGCCACTATCAACAAGCCTCCTATTTTTCCCCAAGTATAAGAAAGCTAATTATTATCCCCCCCCCCCCCCCCCCCCCAAAAAAAAACTCCTTTGCCTGATTCAGACTTCTTTTTGAATGTGACCCGCACAGTGGCACAGACATATGAGTCGTGACTATGCCTGGTAATCGAGCTATTCAGAATTCAAATCCAGATTTGAGCTCTCAGGATCAAAGCAGGAACCGAGTCTGTGAGATTCTGAGAGGGAGTTGCTAATATTGCCGTGGGGAAGAATTTAAATCTCTCTGTCCGTCCACCGACAAAATCTACCTTGCACTGTTACATTTTAATGTTTCCTTCTTTTGGTGTCGCATATCTTCGAAAATGAAATGAGTTAGTCTGGTGGAGCTCAATTTTTACTGGATTAAGAGATTGTCAAGTTATATTTAGATAACACTCACTTAGACGTCGCGAATAGAAGGACATTTTATGCCTATGAATATCATATAGACGGACTTCCTGGCACGGGCTCGCAGTGTACGGGACTCTTAGCAGAATACTGTGTATTCTATGGACGACGTCCGTTTATTTAAAGACAAGTGAGACGTCGAACATTTAGCGGAAACATTGTGTTGTATACACTTTCGTCCTCGACAACCTTGGAGCTTACATTGAAGTCCTAGGGGACCTCTAAGAATGTGCTTTTTCCTGTGTTCCATTTCCTAACACACTGGAGCAAGGGCAAAATTCTACAGATGTTATTACCTGGCACAGGTGTGAAGAAGCAAGTACAGATTAAATATATTAAATCTAAGGATTATCTGGGGGTCTCTGAGACCTGCACTGGGAAGCAAGAGCCCTAAAGGCAGCTGAACACTTTAAGAAATCGACCTGAATAAAGAACACGTGGCGCACATTTAGGCTATATTTTAGGACAGACATTAGTCTCAGATGACATATGAAGAAAGAAAGAGTTGCTTATTCATTGTTTGAATGGCTTTAGCTTTCTTAATGGTATTACTTTAAACCTTCTCGAAATGGAAAAACTCTGCACATGAAACATTGACGCTTTTCACAAACACCCACTCCAACAGAACAAAAGATATTTTTAAATGTTTTTGGGAAAATATAAAACCTCCAATGGAGTATAAGATGCTATTTTTAGGGTCTTGTAAAGAGAGCAGTAGCTCCTTGGTGTGGCTGGGATTTGAACTCACAGCCTTTGGATTCAGTGCCCGAACCATCTTCCAGTTTCAACTGATTGGTTCTTGTTTTTTTGATAGTCAGTAGTTAATGTGAAAAGCTGCAAATCTTAACTATACAACATACTATCTATACTAACATACAATCCAATGCTAATATACACTTTGTCTGTGTTTTGTTGTTCGTCTATGACCACATGTGCTTCTTGACCATCCCATACCTCATTTACTCCCCATTTGCTTTTATAATAACTGCCTCGCATTATGGGAACATGCTCAGCTAGATCAAATGTGCCCAAAACTTTTTCTAAAAACAGTCAAAAGTCTAACTTGAGCTGAAAATAAATGTTGCTCTATACAAACCATTATGAAATGAAAGCTGCCGTGGTCCCTCTTATTTGTGATTCAATATTTTGAAAAAAAAAGAAAAAAAAAACACTTTAATATGCTTTCCAATGCAGTTTCATTTTAAAACATCTAGTTCAGTGGCTCTTATAGTACAGTGAGAAATGATCTAATTTATGGTACACTATAATTCAATGACTAATTCAGTGGCCTCTGAAGAGAGACATGAAGCTGGTGCTTATTTTTTCAAAAGGTTTTTTTTTTTTTTTTTCCCCCTTTTATTCTTATATGACATGGCAAGATTCCCCAGTTCCCCATTTTGGAGTGTGCTTGTGGAGAATTGTGTTCAATTCAGACACAAACAAGGGTGTTAGTAAAGTCACTGTGTATTTGTAAAGGAAAACTGGGGTGAAATAAGGTCAGAGTTCTATCACTGGCCACTGAAACTCTTTCACTCCAATGCGTGTAAAGTGTATCTTCACCAAGCTTGTGCACAGGGGCATTGTCATGCTGGAAGATGTTTGGGTCTCGTCCTATACGACTGTGTGCTAAAAAAAAAATCTCTTTGAGTGTGAGGCAAGCTATTGTGCATGGAAGTTTGATATTTGTCTTTCATTAGCAGATAAGCCAAATTGAAAACTCTAGAGCAATTAAAATAAAGAACAACAAATGATGAGTGAGGGAAGAAAACAGGGAAGCGTTGATAATGATGCAGTGGCATGTACAGATTTCTATATACATGGCGAAGAGGGCAAGAGAGGTTGCAGCTTCTAATTATGGCGAGAAATGTACGTTCGCAGAATACTTGATGTATGGCTTGGTATACAGTAAATGGTCACATAATAGCTTTCCGAGTACTTCGTAATTGTTAATACTGAGGGATTTGGTCAAAATAGCTACAAACTCAACAATGATGATTAGAGTCCCTAAGTTGTTTTTTTTTTTAACATATCGGCCATCTAGCTATCTGATTCTATGTCTTAACTCCTTTCATGTATACATTCTTTCTACAAATGAATTTGTATTCTGACTAGAGTTTACTTTTAAAAAAAATACAAGAAAAGAAATTTACATGGTAAAAATATCATATGAAGGGGCACGGTGGCTTAGTGGTTAACACGTTCGCCTCACACTGCCACGGCCCGGGTTCGAGTCCCGTCTCGGCCATTTGTGTGTGGAGTTTGCATGTTATCCCCGTGCCTCAGGGTTTTTTTCTCCGGGTTCTCCGGTTTCCTCCCCCCGGTCCAAAAACATACACGGTAGGTTGATTGGCACCTTGGAAAATTGTCCTTAGTGTATGAATGTGTGTGGGTGAGTGTGTGTGTGTGCCCTGCGATGGGTTGGCATTCCATTCAGGTTGTATCCTGCCTTAATGCCCATAGACGCCTGAGATAGGCACAGGCTCCCCGTGACCCGAGGGAAGATTGGATATAGCGGTAGAAGATAATGAATGAATGAACGAACGAATGAATGAAAAATATCATATGAATTAATAAAAAGCTGTCAATAAACAGCTAAAATTCAGGTCTAAAAAAAGTACTAATAAACCTAACCATGTAGATGTGCCAAGAAATTCAGGGCACAAGGCAGGGGAGACCCAGGAAAGGAAAAATTCCCAACCCATGTCCCAATTTGGACATGTTTTTGGATGAGGGACGAAGCTGGAATACCTTGGGGAAAACCCCAGACCCTGGCAATCCACTAAGCCATTAATTTCTTCTTCTTCTTCCTCCTCTTTCCACCACTCTGCTTCCTTCCCTCCCATTCACACACATGTACTCTGTCTTACTCCTACTGACTTTCATTCCCCTTCTCTCCAGTGCAAACATCCACCTTTCCAAACTCTTCTTACCCTGCTACTCTCACCACAAATCACAATATCATCTGCAAGCATCATAGTCTATGGACACTCCTGTCTGACCTCATCTGTCAACCTGTCCATCACCACTGCAAACAGAAATGGGCTCAGAGCCAATCCTTGATGCAATCTCACCTCCGCCTTGAATCACTCTGTCCTTCCTACTGCACACTTCAGTGCTGTCACACTGTCCTTATACATGTCCTGCATCACCCTCACATACTTCTCTGCTACACTTGACTTCCTCATACCACAAATACCACAAATCCTCTCTTGGAACCCTGTCATACGCTTACCCTAGATCCTCAAACACACAATAAAACTCCTTCTGGCCGTCTCCACCAACATCACAGCATCCATAGCTCTCTTCCTCTGCATGACACCATAGTGTTGCTCACAGATGGTCACCTCTCCCCTCAGCCTAGATTCCACTACTCTTTCTCATAGCTTCATGGTGTGACTGATCACCTTTATTCTCCTGTAGTTACTGCAGCTCTGCACACCTCCATTATTCTGAAAAAAACCGGTACCAGCACACTCGCTTTTATACCTATTTAAAAGCTCCACTTCCATCTCTCCTAAACATCTACACACATCTCCTGGAATGTCATCTGGTACAACATGACTTTCCACTTTTCATCCTCTTACTAGCTGCTCTCACTTCCTCCTTACTTATCCTATCCACTTCCTGCCTCACTACAGTATCTCCACATCATCCACCCTTCTCTCCCTCTCTCATTCATCAGCTGCTTAAAATACTCCCTCCACCTTCTCAACACACTCCCCTTAATAGTCAACACATTTCCATCTGCATACTTTGTTGCTCTAACTTGCAGCACATCCTTCCCAGCTTTGTCTGGCCAACCGCTACAAATGCTTTTCTCCTTTCTTAGTGTCCGACTTCTCCCCATACAGCTGCTGCCATTTCCTCATACATTCCTCATTTTCCTTCTTTACCTGCTGCATCTCCTATTACTGCTAGCTGCTTTTCTCATCTCTCTGCAGAACCCAACCTCTTTCTCCTTATACCTCCACCACCACATCCCTTTGTCTTCCTTTCTCTTTCCAAGAAGCATTATTTTTTTTTTCATTGTAAACATTAACATGTGTACACAGTTTAGAGATGAGCAAGTAAACATTTGTGATTAGCATTACTATTCTTTGTGAATAGAGTGTGGCAGTACAGTACATTCTCCTCTACTTTATCTTCTTCATCTGCCTCTTCCTCTTATTATTATTATTATTATTATTACTATCCTGTGTTCCTTTTTAAGGAACGATTGAAAACAATACAGCCTAGATAGTCACTGAAGTTTACTTGCTTTCAGATGATCTCCGAGTCACCTAAAATGCTGTTTTTTCTTTTCTTTTTTTTTTTAACAAACCTTGGATTGTGCGTTCATAAGGGTGGATAACACTCTGCATCTGTTTAGAGCTGAAACAGTCATAAACTGGAGACTTTCAAAACAAATAATGCACCTTTAGCACTAAGTAGGCTACACTGGGGCAGTGTTTCTCAATGCAGTCAGCACTCCCCAGGGATCCCAGACAGTCAATCTATTCAATCTATTTGAGTTGGAGAAAACACCCCCCCCCCACACACACACACACACCCACACACACACACACACCTGAGCTAGAGCGGGCATGTACAGTGCCCAAGGTGAGGGTCACGCACTTCGGCCGCACGCCGCACGGTGGCGATCCTATTCCAGCGCCGGCTGCATCACTCCTTCACCCGCAGCCGCACAATGACTCGTGGCTGAGCAGAGCTCCTGGTGTGTGTGTGTGTGTACGCGTGTGTCTCTGTGTGTGTGTATACACATGCCAAAGCGAACGGGATTGCACTTGTTTTTTTCTCTCCATTAGAAGCCGCGGCTCGGGTGATTCTGCACCGCCATCTCTCTCTCACACACTCATGGCAACTGGAATGGAGTCTGACGCGCGACCCAACTTGACCGAAGGCGGCTTGACAGCGAGGCGTTCCGCTGCGTGAAGAAGAAGAAGAAGAAGAATTAGAAGAGAATGAACTCCTCTCCAGCAACTTTGGGAAAACGGAACCCGGGATACCAAAACCGGAGCTGCGCGCGTCAGTCTCAAACTCCTCTCATCCTGACCCACTGAGCGCGCGTGACGCACCGCATCTCTCCGAGCGTGCGCGCCGCGGGAAGGAGAGGAGGGGGGGGGTTAAAAAAAGTGTCCCCGACTTCCGAGCAACACGTACTCCTTCTCTCCATCTCTTCCTCTCTTCATCTCTCCCTGTCTCCATCTATCTGTCCCTCTATCTCTCAACCCCCACTCCCCCCCCCCCACACCCAACACACATACACACACACACACACACACACACACCGCCCGGTCCTCAGTGGAAAATGTCTGGCTGTTTGTTCGCCCTGAAGCTGGGAGCCGGCTGGATGCTGCTGTTTTCCCTTCTTCACTTCGCACATGCTCAAGGTAAGGACGCGGGTGTTGTCCATTTCTGCTCTCTCTCTCTCTCTCTCTCTCTCTCTCTCTCTCTCTCTCTCTCTCTCTCTCTCTCTCAGCGCTTTGCTCCATCCTGTTTGCCCCAGTGAGCATACCACACACAAAGACTTTGAATGTAATCTATAATGAGTTATAGAGTCTTCTTCAAGGGAAACTTGACTTCTGTCAGACTTTGGTCCGATACTCGTAAAGCCATCACTTTTCTGTGTGTGCGCGCGCGTGTGTGTGTGTGTGTGTGTGTGTGTGTGGCATGGAGGAAAATGCACTTATACAGTGGCCACTTGGTTCATGTTATACTCGATTTGTTTTCCTGCTACACTTATCAGACATGGTTCGGGTTCAGTTTGCAGGAAATGACTGCCTGCAAGCCATCTGTTGCTGTGTACGATTTCTTCTCACCAGAGACCACCCGAGGACCAGGGCAAGACCAGGTCTGGTCTGGGTGGTAGACTGATCTCTGGGTGGTCAGAGAACGGTTAAGATAAACTGGAGAGGGGAGAAAAAAAAACGGTGTATATATACACAACTTGGTGCGGCAAGGTAGGTTTGTGTATTGAAAAAGGTCTCAGTCCCTTGAGCGTAAAACTCCTTATACATTCCCACCATGTCCGGATGCGATGGTGTGTTTTAAGGACCACAGATAGACAGATTAGAGGTCAGCGCGTGATGAATTGCCTGTTGCAAAAGATGGGCAGCAGTCAGTTTTTCCACACCGACAAAATAACCCTAAATGGGTACTTGTTTGTGTATGCGCCCAATATTGAGGTCACTGAATGAAATTTACAGTATGTGCACTTTTACTGTAAGCTCGGGCTTTGCCCTGTTGTGCCTACAGACTCACAGTTTTATAAGCGGGCGTAGTTCTTAACGTAACTTAAAATACATTGTTTTTTTTTCTTTTTAAATCACGGATAATCAGGAAACCCAAATTATACGTTGCTGTGATTATAAATAGCATGATTTGACTAGAAACTGTACAGTCTGGCGGTATTGCCCGAGCTTCCTGCAGCTTTCTGAATCATAGTTGTAACACGTGCGATGGGAACATTTGCGCCGTACCGCTCTTCGAATTACCCCGAAAGCGCCTTCGTCAGGTCTTTGTGTCAGACAGCTGCCATTCATGTGCCGGTTGAGTAGCAGGTTGACCTCTGAAGATTAAGATGCTGTCATGTTTTTGGAACAGAAATTGCACCGATGGCCGTTTTTCAGCAAAACCAAATGGCGCTTACAGTTTTGGTCTTGGGGAGATTTGACCTTTTCGACATGTTTTGCTTCGTCAACCGGGTCCCTCGGCTGCTATAAAAATCATCCAGCTGTGCTGAGGCAGATGGTTGGTATACAGTCCAATGATCCATTTTGTCCGATAGGCCTCAAAGTACAGGTCTGGGTGATTCGTTACCTGCAAAATGGCTTAGATCTGGTATTGTGCGTTGCATAACCGCAATAGCGATGCTTTGCTGAAAGCAGCATAATCCTTCAGCGTCTATCTCCGAGCAAGTCGCACTGTTGTCCAAAGGCTGCCAACCTTAAAGGAGAATTACTCAGACATACCTAATTATGCTTGGCACGGCGGCACAGACACTTATTAGCTTATTCTAGTCGCACAGGGTACTATTCCACTACTTTGTTTAGAATCTCTCAGTTTCAGTTTTGTTTTATTGATTTAAGCATTGGACTTCAACGCCGTCGACAGTCTTTGGGGAAGCGCCGACCCGCCAGTCCGTCGATGACCACAGAGTGAAAGTGTTCTTACTGCCACTTTGCACTGATAAGCAATTATGGGAATTCACTTGGGCCTCCTGTTGGTGTGTGTGGCAGCGCCGGTAACTTAGAGCTCATCTCACCAGGAGGTCCCACTAGGAGCCAAGCCAGAAAATGGCACGATCCTACGCAGAAGGTGGTATCAGAGACACCAGCTTTCCCGGTTTCATGGTTTTTCTCTCTCTTCTTGCACAAAACCTGAGTATTTATTCTGGGCCTGCCCGCTAATGAGCGTCCATGCCACTGCTTCGCTGTGGTAAATAGAATGGGCTCAGTCATCCTCTCCGAGCGCAAATGGTTGTATAAATTAGGGGAGTGTGAAGGCTGAATGGGTCCCCGGAGAAGCCGAGGTGTCTTGTGTTCGTCTGCGTCGCTTTTTTTTTTTTCCAGCGCACTTCTCCTGCTGTGTTAACAGTTTGCTATGCTTTAATTCAAATGGGGAATCCTGAGACACACACACAGTCCATACAGGAAAATGTTTCAAACGAATGGCATACACACCGTTTTTAAAATTATTGTTATTATTCACTTAGCTGTCTTCCAAAATGTTGTGATTTGACCTGATATTCGCCTTGCAAATGAAATCTCACAAAAATGTCATATGGCGGTGAAGATATATGAATTAATTCTCGCATCCAAGTTTAATATATGTGTGTGAGTCTGGGTGTGCATAACCACATAAAGTGCTTCCAAGATATCCCAGTTTCGGCATTCTGCTAGGCCGGGATTAAAAAAAAAAAACAAAAAACAGGTTTTGATGGTCCACAATCTTTAAATCTAGTGATTATATTTAATAATTCACAGTTGCTCAAAAGATGGAATTCATTTAAAATGCTCAAATCCTTTACATGATTACAAACGTTCTGTTCTGTTCTGTTCTGTTGTTCGTTCAAAACCCTTTCCAAACGCAGGCACGCGCTAATACACAAAAAGAGCGTGAATGTAGGTCAAGAGACCAACGCACGTTCGAGGTTTTGGATTTTCTTAAAGACAAGATCACCCATTTCTGCCCGTCCACCCCAAAGCTCTGGTTTGAATGTCCTGTAAGTGCTATAATGAGCAGGGAGAGAAATGGTACCGCTATTGCCATGCCATAATTATGCGTGCGCACACAGTCTTTGTGGCATATTTATCAGCATGCTGTGTGACACTTATTTAATTACATGTCTCCAAGGCTGGGTTTTTCGAATGGGAACAGATGCCTAGTGACTTTCTAAAAAAACCCCATCTGTTTCCAACTGCTCCAAAGTCCTGGGTGAATCCGGATGAAGCCTGGCTCCTGCTGTCCCCTACCAGCATCTGAGCAGTAGCTGTGACTTGCCAGCCGGCGTCCTACTGAACCATGTCTATCGCCACAGTCTTGCGCCGATTATTCATCCGGTCAAGGTGCAGAGGTTGGTCGGGAGAATGGTGAAATCGCCAGGAAATCGCACATCTGTTGACCCGCTAAACATATTGCAGTGGAGATGGAATGTCAAATCGTCGTCGTTGTTTTGGATCCAGCTTCATTTGATAGAGGATCGATAGCAGTCTGATAGGAGAGAGAACGTCAGCCTCTGCATGTGCACAGATCGCGCTTCACGAGGCCTTTTAACTGACTCACTCGAGCGGCAAAACCGTGTTTGTGGTTCAGAATGGGAGTGTAATCAGATTAGTTCGGACTTTAGGCCTTGGCACACAAGGCCCTGGCCGGTAATTGCCACGAGCTGCAGGGGTCCGACTGTCAGTGTGGACGAAGCGCAGAATGTGCCATGTCTTGCACCAAGGCCACGACACGATGCCATGTAATGTCACTCACAAGGAGATCTGACTCTCTGCCCACGCGGCCTCTGTTCTGCCATGCTGCGGGAAAAAAAAAACCCATTCCATTATTTCACTGTTTACAACGGCTGCCTGCTCGAATTTGCCCATTTGCTATGCGGATTTAGTCAATTCTTTCGCAACCCAGTTCATAAAATTCCCCTGTCTGAAACAGATAGTGTATTAAAGTCTTTTACTGCTTGATGTGATCAAAACCATTTCGGATATATGAGTAAAATGATTCATTTGATATAACGTGATAAGGTGGAAAAAGAAATGAAGAAACGGGAGGAGGGGGGGGGAAGAAAGTAGGAAGAATAGGAAACGCAGGAAGAGAGATGGCTTGTATTTCAAGATTAAATTCTTGATGAAGGAGGTTGCAATAATGAAATTCTTGATTCCAAAAAAAAAAAGAGAAAAGAATCACTACTTCAAGGCTCATTTAAATCAAAGTCATGAAGTGAGTTTTCTTTCCTTGTTGGCTTGTTTACTGACAGGGGAAGCGGAAAACCCCTAGGGGTGTAATACACTTAATAAATGTTCTACATGTGAACTTGCTTTGGGGGAAAGTCATGGCAAATTACAACATAACCAGCAGGGTATGATTTCTACATTGTTTCCAAACCGTAAATAGAGTTGAAGAGTGGGTTGGGAGAATCAGATGTAATGGAGTGAAATATTAAATAGGAAAACACGATGATTTTTGTTGGATGGGTCGTCACATGGTTGGGGGGCTTAAGCTCAGCTAACGCCATGCAGTCTTCTGTACAGAACATACAGGGCACTGAGCTTAGGAAGAAATAGCTTGACATGGTTCAAATGCACCCGAAGAAAGAAATATGGAAATATGCGGGAATTGCGACTGTCATTTTCTCAGCGCATGCAGGTTTGTTTCAGCCCCTGGGCTCTTCAGTGTAAACATTTAAAGAACAGTGCGCATCAGCTCAAAGAAAACAGCAATGAGAGACAAAGCCTGCTGCAGCTCCACTCTCATTCAGTCTCCATCCCTTGGGATACTGCGAGCTTATTCTTGTGTTGTGAATAAAGTAACAACAAAAAAAAAGCACACGCAAAAGAGACATAGTGATACAACCACTGACAGAGAGATTGAGGGAGGCAGACGGTTTGGTTGCTTCTTTTTTTTTTTTTTCCACATGTGAAAAAAAAAACACATTTACGTACAAAAGAAGATATAAAAGGATGCACTCAGCTCAGCTTATATACTTGTGCTCCTCCAAGTGCAGCAGGAGGCAGTAGTAGTGTGGTGTGTGTGTGTGTGTGTGTGTGTGTGTGTGTGTGTGTGTGTGTGTGTGTGTGTGTGTGTTGGGAGGGGTGCTCATCCAGGTATAGCCGAATAGAATGGACAAATCAACCTCTCATTCAACTTGTTTTTGGCTAGAAAACACAGCAGTGGCACATTTTGATGTGGTAGTTCTTTTAGTAAAGCGATGTTTATATTCAAATTTCATTAAGAGTAACGAGGTGCGATTCGATTCACCACGGTGGTTGCAGGATTCGGCAAACGTTTTACCCAAGAGAAATGATATCTGCGAAGCCTCCTGTTAGATTTTCGAATCATTAACAAACCAAAAAAATCTGCATTTTTATCTCTATAAAAGAAAAGAAGTAAATAAATCTTGATGACAGGCAGATGTTGTTGTGGGTGGATACATAAAATTAACACAAAACAAAAATATAATATGCCCAAGCTCGCAGACCTGCGGGGTTTCAGGAGTGCGAGTGCACATAACACACACACACACACACATACACACACACACACACACACACAAACACAGAGCGTCTAATTTAATATGCAGTGTAGTGTAAGATATACACATGAAGTGCTGTTGTAAGTATTCTTTTGCTCTTTTGGCAGTATATAATATTACAAACGCAGCATAAAATCAACCTTCAAAGCACTATCCTATTTATTTATTTATTATTATGTAATATTTGGTATGATGTTTTTCATTTCAATGTGAATTGACCATTTTGACCCTTTCGCATCAGTGCACAAGCAATTAAGAAAGATAACAGACCAACCATGTGTTATTTCCATCCCTACAGTAGCGCACACACACCATTCCCAATATTCTTTTCCTGATCATTCACACGGTTGATATCATAGGCCTTGTTTTGTAACCTACTGAAATCCATTATTCTGTCATTTTTTTAACGTAATAAAGGCAGCCAATTTGCCCTGCGTAACAAATGAGGTAATGTTAATTAGTGTACTGTTAATGATAATCTTCTTGTGAGTAGGCTTGTAGCCAACTGGCAAGTCTGGTTTGAATATTTACATGGATATTCATATCGAAACTTATCATTTGGAAATCATTTTGCAAGTAAACAATTCAGAAAAGCAAACAACAAACTCTGTCTTCTGTAAGATTTTGACGCGTGTAGGCAGCAGGTCCTGCAAGAGTTCGGCAAGATTGGTTGACGCTGATCCTATCCTGCCTATAATCCCGTTGCAGGGTTAAGTTGTGCATGGCTAAGAACCCGGACAATGACACAGTAAGGTTGAGACTATGGTGTCAGGCCGCTACAGTCATGTCTCTGAGCAGGCTTGTTCAATATAGTTCATTATAAAATACAATTATTATAAATGCTGACCAAGAGGGCAAAAGGACAAGAACTCGAGATCCCCCTGGGGTGTGTTTCTGCTTTCAAGGGAAATTAATCAACTGAGTCCCTTTGAACATACTGCAAGTCCCAAATATGCGATTGGCTCAGAGCCCACAGTTCCTGGACCATAGGGCGGTCTATTCAGAAACCTTCTTTTCCCTACGTCCTGACTTAGGAAAAGAAAATGATAAAAGGACACTCTTGAATGCTGGTATTTTCGTGGCCGTGGGCATCAGTCATTACTGCTGTCTGCGTTTTTCTTCTTCCAATACACCAGTCTTCCCTGGGTTTTGGCAGGTAGAAGAGGCAATGGCCTGGCTCGGAGTCTCCGGCCTCATTTATTGATTAGCACAAATGCAAGCTACTTCCTATTGTCGTGGCCTGAAGCCAGGGAGCATTGGATGGGTGAACGATGCTGCCATTTGTCTTCTCATTATGTTCCTTGTTTTTTAATTCCTCCTTGCCTTTACCACATTACGCTGCATTAATGCATCTAGAAACAAATCTTGTCAATCAGACTGAAAACAAAACGACTTTCCTGCACAGTAAACCTGATGAGACATGGCCTGGAAGAAATCGAAGTATCAAGGCTGGGCTTTTAGCGGATCTACAAAGGGAAATGTGCACATGTCAATTTCCCCGCTAGTAATATGTGTGTGTGTGTGTGTGTATGAATGCCTTGCCAATCAGTCTGCGTATATGTCAGTGATTCACCTCTAATCTCTTTATTCTTGCAGTCTTTACTCGTAGCTTCCATACGTCATGTGACTACGTCTTTGGCATTTCAAGAAAATTCCGGAAAAAGCCCTTGAAGGTCGATGGTGATATTTTGTTCATGCAAATCAAACATCCACAAAACGTCTGCGAGTCAGGAAATATATTAGGTCCTCATCTGCTCGGGCTGCGGGTGATGAGCTCAAACACCGGAGCAGTTGACTGAAGAGACTTTAGTCATGCATGGACTTTTCTCCCCCAAGGCCATGACTATGAGTGCCTTGTAAAATGAACAGCTTCGCTAGACTTTTAGATTAGTACCAGTTAATTAGGTCCATTGTTATGACAGTGAGGTATAAATCTCGAAAGAAAAAAAGTTAATTCCCTTGTGGCATAGGCTTGTGCCCTGAATGAATTAATAATTGACTGTGGAGCTGTGAAAGGCTGGGAGGTTAAACGGGCAAACTATGGTGCGTGGCAATTTGCACTTCTCAAAGCGAAGAAGGCTGACAGAAATAAAAGAGATCCTCGACAGATATGTTTGGCTATTTATTTTCATTTCAAAGCACAACAGTAGAATCCAATAATATTACTTTTATGTGTCGTAACAGATGTTAAAATGTGCTGGGAATGTCGAAGTACTAAATGTTGTCGGAGCGCTACTCAGGTGCATGCGATTGCCTGGCAGGCTTTAACACGGCGGCGGTGCGAGGGCGACATAAAACGCATCCAGAGTTGGCTGCCACGTGAGCAAATTTCACCATGTCTGCCATTTAAATCAATTCCGGTCAGCGAGGGAGGGAGTTCAGAGGAGAACTCCCTTTTTTTTTTTTTTTTTTTTTTTTAATATATATACTGCCACAGCTATCTCGGTTTATTGGATTCAGCAGCAAACCTCTGGCACTGTTAATAACTGCTGGGCGACTTTATAATATAAATCTTTTTATTGATTGCACTGCTTCAGAGCTCAGGTTTGTCATTTACTCGAACCCACGAGAAGCGAATAACTAGAAACCAGTTTCAAAAATGTATGCACTTATATAGAAAGATCAAAATACACTGAAGTAGCTATATTTTTATTTGATTTGATTTCTTCGAAGCAGTCCAGAAAAATAAATCCTCAAGCATTCAGTTCTGCCACCTCTAACATATTTAAAACGATTTTTTTTGCCATTGGCAAAATTAAAAAAAAAAAAAAAAAAAAGGAAAATGTTTTTTTTTTGGTATAATGTTCAGATTTCCTTTATAAAGCAGTCTTTAAGCATCACATTACCACAGCATTGGGAATGATTAGGTGTAATGAACAGTAATTTTTTAATTTGACAGCAATGGTTAAAAAAGAAATCCACAGTTTCCAGAACAAACCGAGCTAAATTCTGACACAAGCAAACCTTTAACTGTCTCACATGTAATTACCCTGGAAGCATGGATTCATGTTGAGCAGAATTATATTCAGCCCTTTGAACAATTTTCGAGCACGTATTAATATCTGCAAAGTACATGCAGTAACCCGTCATTTTGGAGCGCGCAGAAAGACGCACAGCGCTGTCCTGGATTTCGCTCGTCTGAATTAATACTTTCAGTGCGATTTCTTTCCTCGGTCCAAGTTTGTGTGTGTGTGTGTGTGAGAGAGAGAGAGAGAGAGAGAGAGAGAAAAAACATCAGCATTCAGCATAGTTTGTCAACGAGATGGAGCGTGCCATCCGCTCTGTTCTGGTCATCATGTTCACCACCAGCGCATCAAGCGCTCTGTCCGAGAAGCCTGTCTTATACACTCTGCCCTCTGGTAAGGTCAGACCTCCTCTAAACAGTTTTATTGTTTTCTTTTCAAGCATCTTGTAAGACAATATCTCGGATTGATGCACTTTGACTTAGACAACCACGGCATACAAAAGGTCACCGGTGTATGAAGGGAAGGGAAGGAAAAATAGAAAAGAAAAAAGAAAAAGAAAAGATATCCAGACATATCAAGGATGTCATGGCTGAAGGGAAAGGACACTTCCGTCAGCCCGAATCAGTGTCGCATTCCATGATCTGAGCGAGAGCCTGACGTCAGGGCCCAAAGCTTCAGACCTGCGGGGTTTCAGGAGTGAGAGAACACACACGCACGCACACGAACACACATACAAGCTTCTAATTTAATAGTCAGATCATATGTACTTTTTAAATAGGAAACCTCTCATGAGGGTTAAACTTTTTGGTTCGTTCAAGATTGTTAATTTCAAACAGTGATTTAGCTAGAACTTTAAATAAAAAGATGATTCCTACCTTTCAATTAGAAAAATATCAGATTAACATATAGATGATTTATAGATTATAGATTATAATGTGAGTGGTGAACATTTTTTAAGGGTCTAGCAAAAAATGTATTTATGCAACACACTGTAAATGAAGGGCTGTGATTTCTAAGATTTCTCATTTCTAATGGAACATTAAGCGTTATGTATTATATATATATATATATTATATATATGGGCTGTCAAAGTTAACGTGTTAGTTAATTCAAATTCACTTTAAAGGGTACTAATTTTATTAACACAGAGAGCGTTTTCTCCTTCACTCTGCATGTTAGGATGGAATATAATTATAATTTGGAATTATAGTGGAATATAATTTCCCCGATTTATGCCTACTACTATATATATATATATATATATATATATATATATATATATATATATATATATATATATATATATATATATATATATATATATATATGTTACCGTATGTAGCCTAAATGAATTAGCACTTTATATGGAAAGCAACTGGAACAAAATTCTTAAAGGACCCACGTACCATATTTAACAATTAAAACAACCGGTAAAAAAATTTTACATTGAAATGAACAAGAAATTAATATTATAAGAATAGGTTCCAGAGTAAAATCAATATTAAAAACATCAAAATGATTCATTTATTCATTTATGGTACATTTTCCATATTAGTGGCAATCATACGTTGGTGGTGAAAGAATAAAAAAAAAATAAAAAAAAAAATAAAAAAAAAATAAAAATAAAAAAAAAAAAATATATATAATATATATATATATATATATATATATATAAGTGCTTGCTTTTCCATTACTCTATGTATACATTATGTATGTATACATACATAGATCTTTTAATGTAATCGTTTGTTCTCAGTTCTCAGTGTAAGTATATGGGATCAGTTTCCTTTCTAGTTGGAAATGAATATTCATTAGGCTGAATGTAAATATGCAATCAAAACATAATCATTATCAACATGAAATATTATTGAAAATGATGGGTACTTTTTAAGGGCTTAATGGAAGTTTTTATTTTTTTATTTTCCTCATTAAATTGAATTCGAGCTTCATTTTTAAAATGAAAAAAGGCTGCGCAAAAAAAAACAGATCTGTCTCTAATGTAGTGAGGGTCGATGGAGAAGGGAGTATTGAGTATGGGCAGTATATGCTAAGAGATAAGATCGTGCACAGATGCATACCGTAGTTTTATTATTCGGTTTACATGACCTGTAAACCGAATCGGTTTATTGCTGGCCTTTACTGCCAATAGAAAAAGGAATTGACACACACACATATATACACATATATACACACACACACACACACACACACACACACACACATATATATATATATATATATATATATATATATATATATATATATATATATATATATATATATATATATATATTAGGAATGCAATTCTGAAAATCTTCAGATGAAAATACAAACCGGAAATATGCAGCCCCGCCCCTCATGTTTAGCGCTCAGATTACACTTTTACTCGAGCCATTATTACAGCAATATCTAGAAAAGGACAATCATGTCAACTGTATGGAAGTATTCTAGGTTTTTGAGGACAACAACAAATTCGCAATATGCAGTGTCTGTTCGTGGAAAGTTGGAAAGTTTCACTTTTCCACTACAGGTTTGATTCATCGGCTGAAAATACAACATCCAATTCAGGTTAAAGTTACTGCAAGCAGAGTACATCACTTAAAAGTACCTCCATCAGCTCAAAAACACCAGCATGCCTTTGAAAAGTCCTTGAATAATAAGTTGCAAATGCACGTGGAATTACAGAGAAATAGAAATACTTCTCGATACTTTTTGTTCCTAATTGTTTGTAACACTTTCAACTAAAATTTTACATTTAATAAAATCAATTTTACAAAATACTAGCTGTTCTAGCTATTCTAAAAAGTATTGAATCATCGTTTTGAAGTCATTTCCGGTTTTCAGCCAAGCGCATGGTTTCAAATTCTGCACAAAACTAGAAAATCCCTAGAAAAAAATTATAATATGCATGCTCAATATCTCTTTAACCATTTAAAATGAAACCTGCTGTAGCATGTTAAACAAGGCAGCACGACTGCACTGAACAGTGACAGCTGTTTTATTCTAAATAGTTATTGAATGTTAGCAGAATATTGTGGGATATTTATATCTGTTTTCTTTTGGTTTTATTGAAACAGATTCCGGGTTTTAGCAAACATATGTAAATTGCTGACTGGAGTGGAACTCGATGTAATCTTCTGATGTTGAAACACGTCCAGCTCTCATTCCGATATGTTGACCATTCTGAGATGCTTTTCTACTCACATCTATGGCATTTTGGCAGACGCCCTTATCCAGAGCAATTTACAACTGAGCAATTGAGGGTTAAGGGCCCACTAGTGGCAGCTTGGTGGTGGTAGGATTTGAACCTGTGATCTTCTGGTCCAGAGTCCAGTGCCTTAACAACTGAGCTACCACCTCCCTCTAGACACCTCGGTTGCGAAAGACTGTTTCTAAAGTAATCACTTTAGAAGTTTCTAAATAATTACTGTTTCGTCATCTCCATTTTCTTAACGCACAAAGTCACAATCACTGCCATCCTTTTACTATGAGATCTGATAAGTGAACATGATCTTGACCTGTTGAGTCGAATCTGGATCTTTGTTTTGGGAGGGGGGGGGTATTACACTGCTGCTATTGATTGGATAATGGAATGGATCAATATGCAGAAGTACAAGTGTTTCTCTAAAAGTGTTTTTTCTAAAATTTAGAAAATAGACAAAATTAGAGAAATACAACTGTTTTTTTTTGGGGGGGGGGGTGGAAAGGAGTTGCTCGACATGCTAAAAGTTTAAGACTATCAGCACACATTCACAATAGTGCAGTGTGAAAAACCAGAGGAGCTTAAACACATCCTGTTTGCCCCACAGGGCATCCGAGAGGGAAAAATATAATTGTTCAGCCAGAAGGTTAAAAGAGGGAAGTGTGAGGAGAATAAAAGTCAGGAGAGGCTGTGAAAAAGTACAATTATGGATAATTAGTTTTCACAGTGCAACGCAACATTATCAGTCAACATACCCTAGCATACGTTTCACACCATGGTCATTTGTTTCAGAAAAAGCTATCTGCCGTTAATCACTCTAATAATCCTTTGGGCATGTCTGTATTCTTATACTGTATGTCATTCAATGCTCTGTTTGAGGAATGAAGAGCAGATGTTTGGATCACACAGCCGGCTGTTCCGTTTGGTTCTGGAGTGGAGCTGTAACGAAAGCGAAAAGATGAAGGGTTTACAAAATGTCTACAGGGGATATACACCGCTAAAGGCAGATCCCGGGCTTTCTTTCTTATTTTAAATCATTAGAGTAGGGGGGGTAGGGGGGGGGGGGGGGGGGGGGGGGTCGGGGGGGGGGGGGGGGGGGGGTTACAGGTAGTGTGATGAAACTTTCCGTCTGTTCAATTACTAAATACTAAAACCTTGACAATCAGATTACAATAAATGTAAAATATTTATGAGTATATTTCTATAACTGAAAAGGCTCCAGGGTTTTTTGTATTACTATTAAAATAGCATTGTCTTTTCCATTAATAGTATATAGGATTGTCTTTTCAGTTTGACTGCTGGTTCTGGGAACGTGTAAAATGTACAGTGATGAAAATTCTGATGAAATTCAACAGCAATTATAAAATCACCTTTGGTTAATTCTTTTATTTACTCTACAGAGCTTGAGTTTAATACAGTAAAGTAAAGGCTTTGGTCTTTAATTTCTCATATTTGCCCAATTTAAACAGCATGCTGATTTACAGACTGTAATTTTTCTTACTCCTGCTACTTCTTTGATGTGTTGTGGCTAAATAAAGGTTCTGCACTGGCTGTAATTTCCATACAGCGCTGATGGAGCTCTTTCATATGGAAGTGGGTTTATTTAATAACGTTCCTCTAAGGAGCACTTATTATGCTGCAGTCACTTAATAAAACTAAATTAATTTCAATGAATGTAGGGCATCATCATTTCTACTAGTTTAAGATGGCTAGTATTATATTAGCTTAACAAGACAGGCATAAATATGTACACCCCCCCCTCACACTGTATAAAATATATTGAATAACAAGCAGGGGTAGTAGGTATCATAGAATCTGTTCAGTGTTACTACTAGGTGTGCAGACACAGATCAGAGTCTCTGCAGCAGTGTGTGAAACCACAACGGCACCCGCTTTTCCCCTCGCTTATTGCCGTGTGCGGTCGAGTGTATCGCACACACGCGTTTTAATTAATTCCTCTGTATAATCGCATTTACGGAATGAGAGAGCAAAAAGTTTCACCTTTGTCCAATCAACTACTTCAGAATTTTACCCATTTCTTTTTATTTTCTGAGAAAAAATGTAATTATATATCAGCATATATTTGGAGTTCTTCTTATTATTGAAGGCTTTTGAATAGAATTGTGCCAAAATTTTAGGCAGGTGTGAAAAAGAAATGTGAGAATGCTTCTTTTTAAAAACAGAAGTGTTAATAGTTTATTTCAATTAATTAACAAAATGGAAAATCCAAAATCGAGTAAATAAATGGCCCGCAACACAGCATAATTTTTATGTATATAAATTTTATGTATATAATTTTTAGTATAACTTGCACATGGTTTTTGGAGGTTGTTTCATACGTCTAAGAGAACAGATCTTCTGTGGATATAAGAAATCCCCCCCCCCCCGACCCTTCATATAATCCCTCTCCATGTAAACTCAATGATGTTGAGATCAGGGTTTATTTAGAGGTCAAACCATTACTTCCAGTTCTCTTTCATCATCTCGAAGCTGACATTGGCTGTATGTTTGGGGTCATTGTAGAGCTGGGCGATATGCCATATATATTTAATCTCAGATATATTTGAGGCAAAATTAGATTTTTGATTATGGATACAGTGGGAAAATGTGTCCACTATTTTTTATCTGTTTTTAAGTTGGTGTTTTGGGGCTGCCACTGTCATGTTTAGCTTGCAGCGCATGCACACGTCTTCCCATTCAACAACGTGGTTCTGTTTGAGGTGCTGGAATTCTTCTTTAAGTTGTCACAAACTTCAGACAAATTTCACAAAGTGAAATTGTAAAAAAACGTTTTTTTTTTTTTGTTTTTGTTCGTCGGCATAAACCATAAATGAATAACGATTAGGTCTAGGTCATTGTCCATCTGCAGAATGTTTTTTTTTAAGTCAACCAGATGCCTCCCCGGTGGTACCGCATGATAAATATCACACCATTAATCCTGGCCAACATTTGCAGAAATGCAGCCCCAAACTTGCTAAGAACCCCCACTATGCTTCACCATGCCTGCAGACACTCATTATTCTGCTACTCTCCAGACCTTCAGAACAAACTGTCTCTTGATACTGCCAAGTATTCTAAACTTTGATTGCTAGCTGCACCCAGGTTCCTATGTTTGTGTGCATAGTTGAATCGTTTAGCCTTGTTTCTACAATAGTGTGCCCATCATTATTCCATGAAGAACATATCTGCACAGATTTTACTGGATAGTAAAATGGTGTCACAATTGTTTCCACCAGTTCTTTGTTGATAGTTGGACATCTTCCGATGTCAGTAAGCATGATGTGTCTCTCATCTGCTGCATTAAGGTTCCTTCCCTGACCACTGGTTCTATTCTCCTCGACATTGCACATTTCTTCATGCTTCATAAAAATAGCTTGGATGGCACATCTTGTAACCCCAAGCTGCTTTGAAATCTTTTGCCTGGGAGAGACCTTATATATAGTATATAGCAACTACAATGCCTTCCTCAGTAACAGGGTTTGAATGTTCCTCATTCAGGTGAAAGCCTCCCACATAGCTGTTTCTGTTTCTGTTAATGACTGCATTTCAAGCTACATATGAAATTGGTGATCATTAGCACCTGCTTTGTATCCCTGGTTAAACCACGCTCATGACTTTGTGTAAGTGTAACAATTGATGCTGCCTTTGCTTTTTATAAATTGATATAATTAAACACTTAAAATGTATATTTTTGAACGCACTCTTATTTTACAGCTTTTCTTCACACCTTCCTAAAACCTTTTGCATAGTGCTATATCTTATTAGTGTTCATCAACAGAATTAACAAACCACAGTGTGGGTAAAATGACACCTTATTACCGTGCAATTAGTAAGTTCTCAAAAAAAATGATCGACTGTTTTCAAGAGCTGATTTATTTCCTTTTTAAGCCAAAACTCAACAGTGCAGTTGTAGGACATGACATCACCAACATATAGTCTTAGTTATTAATGTTGTCTTAATTAACACTTAATTAACATAGTAGATTTATCTATTGTCTTGAATAAAACATATGTTCTCACACCAGAAAAATATACAATTACATACACTACAATGCCAAAAGTCCATGGACCCATGGCCATAAGATACCTATATGATTTTTTAACCTCCCATTCCACATTTTGTCCCCGTTTGCTCTTATAATAACCTCCATTCTTCTGGGGAGATGTTTTGTGGATGTATGTGGATATTTTGCTACTGCATTCAAAGACATCCTATAAAATTCGGTGCCTTGAACTTTGTGCTAAAAGTTTTAAAATGAACCACATACGGCTGGGCGTAAAAAGCACAACGATACATTGGTTATCACGGGTTAGTTGCTGATTACTGTAACTCACAGTAACTCATTTACATGGACTCGGTGTATCACATAATCATAATTAATAACCAGATATTTCCTGAAGAAAATGTGAGTGGTGCTTGCCGATGCAAACCACGGCTCCGGACGTGACCCTCTAACCCAGTGTCCGTTTGATTTTTAGTTCTGACTTTGAAACGAGTAATAACTCTGAGAGACTAAAAATGCTTGTCCCACATGTGTCTGATACAGTATTCTAGTTGCTCAACACTTCTGGGTATGATTTGCAGAAGGTATAGTTTGCAGGCAAGCAACCCAGATACGTCTACTTCACGTCATTTTACTGCAATAGATACAGTATTCAGGTCGTGTTTTCTTGCTCAAGTGTACAATTACAAGCTTCCAATTCAACAGCCGCTAATGCACTCCCATACAGTACCACAAGCTTTTCCACTGATAACAAGCCAGAAGATCCCTCTCCTCTTTAGGCTGGGGGATGTGGTATCCATGGTTTCAAATTGAAATTGAAATTTTGATTTGTCAGACCAGTGAAGATTTTTACAATTTGTCCCAGTATATTTTAAATGGTTTTTATCCCAGACAGACTGGTGGGGTTTCTGGATCCCGTTCACGCATGAAATTCTTCATTTCATGATAATGTTTTAACCTGCATTTGTGGATGACATGGCAATCTGCGTTAACAGACAGTTATTTCTGGACGTGTTCATTAGCCCATGCAGTGATTTCCATTATAAATTCAGTTTAAAATACATTGCCACCCGAGGGCCCAAAGATTGCAATCATCCAAATAGTGATTTTTGCCCTCGTGCTGAGATTTCTCGAGATTCTTTGCCATTTTTGAGGATATTTTGAAATTGTTCCATGATTAGTAGACACAGTCTTTCACACACTGGTAAAGCTCTGCCTGTCTTTAATTCTGAGATATTCTGCATCTATAAAGTACACTATTTATTCCACATTATCCTACAGTCACAACCTAATTAGTGCAAAATGTTTCTCCATCTGTTTCATTTTAATAATGTGTACTTTTTACAGACTTTTGTTGCCGCCTACCAACTTTTTTGACAAGCGTTGCGGCATCAAATTCAAAATTACTTAATTTGAATGAGATTTGCAAAGCATTGTATACTGTTTTCAAGGAGGCTGGCACAGGGGTTAAGGCCTGGGCTTCTGATGAGAAGGTCGGGGCCCCCGGTATCGCCGAGCTGCCACTCGTTGGTCCTTGAGCAAGACCCTTAACTCTCTGTGCTCCAGGGGTGCCGTATCATGGCTGCACTCTGACCCCAGATTCCAAACCAGCTGGGATATTCAAAGAAACAATTTCACTGTGCTGTAATGTATATGTGATAAGTAAAGGCTATTCTGTTCTATTACATTTTATACCGTACCCTAACTTTTTATGGCATTGGGCTTGTAATACTAAAGTAAATACACCAATCAGATAAAACTTGGCAGTTTTGCAGATGCTCTTACGGCTGTTATCTAGCCCTCATAATGTGGCCCTTGTCAAACTCGCTCAATTCCTTATGCCCATTTTGCCTTCTTCTAACATAAACTTTGAGGACAAAAAGTCCACTTGATGCCTATTACAGTATACCACTCGCTAACAGGTGCTATGACGACGAGATAATCAGTGTTATTCACTTCATCTCTCATAATGTTATGTCCGATCAGTGTCTGTTTATGCTAAAATAGAGCATCTCAATATCCTGTTGTTGTTTGTTTTCCGATTCCAGCAATCCCTTTGTCTTTTATTTAATTGTATTTTTTTCATATTTATCAAACAGCTCTTTCGAAGCAATAAATTAATCAACATTAAAGGTTATGGAACTGACCGTTATTAAAAATAGAATATGTCCCCAATTCGCTCGCTACGTACGTACGCATGCACAGAAGCGCTACGTGTGCGTTGACATATGACGATGGCGCAAATGGACGCTGAGACTTGTTAGCATTTCATTATTGCGGAATGTTATCAGCATGCGGGCTGGCGGCGAGGTGATCTGACGGCTCCCCCGACCTGCCTATTGATCCAGCAGCCTCATTAAGGCCTCTTGTCCAGTTGGCTTTCACGCAACAGACTCATCACTATACTTACCAGAGGCGAAGTCATTTCAGCAAAAGGGCGTATACACACACACACACACACACACACACACACACACACTACTGCTACCTTCTCTATGCAAACATGAGGGTGGTGGTTTTTAAAAGCTTTAATCTTGCCAGTATTTGTGAGAGCTTTGGCATCTTTCCCTATCTTTGAAAGCTAAGTTTATTAATGGAGCACAAGCGCACTGGCTGGAGCCAACGGAAAGCTTGTAGATGAACAAAGGATGCCCATGGAGTCTGAGGCAGGGGGTCATAAAGGAGGCCGGGTCATAAAACACTTCATTAAGACTTCATTCTTAATGGAGGAGCAGAGACAGTTCTAACCCTCTATCCTAACTCCTTTTATTTGATGTGTGCGTCCCAAAAGCAATTGTATTCATTAGTAATGAATTTAGAGGACAGCAGCGGCCTCTTCAGTTGCAACTTCCCGGTGAAACTCAAGTTAAAAGTTTTTTCATTTAGTCATGAGTTTTGTCAGTGAAAAAGTGGTTCATGGCCTGAATTAGCCTCTTTGATTTGTTTTTTTTTTTTTTTTTTACCTTAATCCTCAGGCCATCACACATCTTCCCGGCACAATGGATGAGAAGCACGCCCATGTGATTCGGCCTTATTTAATTTTTTTTCTTTTTGCACACAGGCACACATATGCCTATTAGCTAATGGCTCGTTAGCAGCCCGTGTTCACACCCTGCACTATTCCGTGCAATTAAGAGCTTGCCGTAGAGATGTTATGAGGCAGAATAACGTGCTCGGTCAAATAGAGTATAAAAAAAAAGGGGGGGGGTTAATTAATTCCCACTCAAATTAACGATTTCTCATTTCAAAGGCACTAAAACAGCTTTTTAATATTGAGTTATACTCCGTTTGTGCGGCTATTGAGGAGCGGAAAGCTTATGGTAGGCTCGGAAATCAAAAGCCATTGTTGCTTGACAGACGCTACCTTTTCCAGTGATTGCATGCGTTATTAATTTGCGGGATGAGGATTGCTGTCACGGGCTGGAAAAAAATTGGGCCTGTGTTTAAGAAGAGCTGTTATGAATGACACTTGTGCCTAATGAATGTGAACACATTTTTTTTTTAAAAACGGGCTTCGGAGTACTAGATCGGGAGTGATAGACACATTGACTAGGAGAGGCTGACGAGACGGGGCCGGGCTGCTGGAGATAAAAATGCAGCACTCAGTGAGACACACAAACACACACACACACCATTCAGTCGCAGTATATCCCGAGTGCAGCCTTGACCCCACTCCTGTCTCCTCTGCTGCCTCGTGTCACATTGCTTTAATGGTTCTTTATCGAATCGTTATTGATCGCCGTGTTTACTCTTTGTTCTTACACTAATTTAAGGAGACGAGACGTTCCATTTTTCTCCTCACACGCGAATTACACCTGAAACATCTTGCCGCTTTAATGACTGCCGGCGAAAATAAGACAGAAGCCGCGGCAAACTAATTTGCATCTCCGCGCGCTACAGCTGTATCAGTCAGGCACGCGTTGCACATTGGAGCTAAAACAATGCATCAAACGGCTTTCCTCTGCTATCATTCATAACTATTATCGAATATTGCTCTCTCTGTGACGGCATATTTATTCAGACGGTTGTTAAATGATGGCGCGTTTATCGGAGTTGTGTCCACAAATAAAAAGTCGATTGTTTTTAAGCCCGCGATATAAAATATCGCGTCTCTGTAATGAACATACGCATTGTTGTTATTCTTTCACTTTTGCGAAGGAAAAAAAAACAAACAAAGCAAAAACTAAATCTGCCGTTCACTATGGCGGGTAGAAGCCACTACTTGTGCATCATTTAGTGATCCGGAGCCTCCTGAGTACATGGAGCTGAACCAATCTACACACATGCTCGCTTTAAATGAGATAGCCTTTGTAAGCAGCATTTTGTAGTCCTCTGGTAATCAACATTAAAAGGCTTTTCCTCTCCTCAGCGAGCGCGCAGGCAGTGCGTACATTCTGCTGGGAGCTCAGATAAGCAAGATCACAAAACACAAATATGCAAATGGGTTCATCTGGCTCTCTAGGCAGCAGTTTTAATTGATTAATTGTAGCTATTTATTTGATCAGTTGCAGCTTAGTAACCCAAGACGTTATTTGTCAAGCTGTTTATTACGGAGGCATGATTTGTGCGGGGATACGTACAACCACATATAAGAACTGCCACATTTCGTTGGCAATATTTTCTCCGCCGCACAATGTCTGCACAATACATGCGTACAGGTTGCGCCCACATGCGTAGCTGACTTAATGAATCCAAGGTCAGTTTCTATATAGATTCCATCAGCATTCAAGGCGATAGTGTACCCAAGCAGTACACTTATCTGTTAAGAATGGCAAGTTGTCCTAATTTCACCTTCACTGGCTTTTAAAAGTGATTAAATACAAGTTGCTAAACCTTCGAGTTCATAGTTATGTGTGCAGTAGTGAGTGTTTTTTATTTCTTAGTAGCCCTAATAAGATTTAGAGAGCAGTTTAAGGCAGAAATATCTGTTTGTATTTGGATTGACTTCATGTCATTCGTTAGACAAATACTTATATATTTTTACGTTAAGTGAGAATTTAAAGGGAACACTTTTCCTGCAGTAACATTCTACTTCTACTCAAGTACAGGGTTTGTGTGGTACTGTGGTAATGATCAACTCAGTTGGATGTTGTTCAATCTCCACCCAATGTGCTGGCATCGAATTCACATAAGCATTTCCGTTTTCCGTATATATATATATATATATATATATATATATATATATATATATATATATATATATATATATATATATGAAAAGCTCATTCTTAAACCACTTTTGTTGAACCACAACAAAATAGAATTTTGAATGCATGGCACAAATAAGATGTTTTAAATAAGTATCAAATGCAACAAGCAAAAAAGAAAAAAAGATAAACACATTTTCCCGGCTTGTATACTACACCTATTTTGTGTATATGAACACATGCATCACATGTACATAGCCACCGTGTAAAGAAGAAGAAGAAGAAGAGGAAGAAAAAAAAACGCCATGTGATTGAACAACTCCATTGAAATGTCAAGAGTCATCAAGCACTATTCAATCACAATCATGCCTGAACTCCTCTTGTAGTACATTTTCACAAGCCATCTGACACACTATAACTGCTTTCTGATGCATCTGTGCCGCAAGTCTTCTTTTTTCTTCTTCTTTTGCAAAGAACTCGACACGGGTCAAACGTAAACCCTAGCTCGGGTCAAGGGTCGATTAAGGCTTATTGAATACTCAGTGTAGAGAAACATCATGCGGCGAGAAGGAAACACTGTCTGCGATTCCGTTCGTCTCTTCGGCTGCTGCTGAGCACAGCGTGACCCTGTAATGTCGTGTATATATGCAGAGATTGCATATTGAATGCATATTGCAATCACAGCCCATGCTGGCGAAGATGAAGTTGAAATTGGAAAATGGCTATCATGCCCTCATGAGAAAACCCATTTGAATTTGTGGGTTGTGGGGGTGCAGAGGAGTGGCATAAGACAAAGCTGCTTTCACAAGACTCTTGTCGATGATGTGTTCTGTTTGGGGAAGACAATGCACATTTTATTCCTTTTCCCTTCTTATTGTCTGGTACCTCTTTACAACCCATATACTACATATACACTATATAGGTAAAAGGACAGGTTTTGTGGACACCAGTATTGTACCTGAAAATCATATTTAACTTCTAATATGACTTGAGCAAAAAGCGTACTCATACTGATCAGTCCTCCAAGACAGATGTTAGTGAAAAGCCGAAAGCAATCGATTTGTGAGGATTTATTCCCTAAAATATAAATTAAAATTGTACGAAACAAAGATCAAACAGACAAAGAGAATAAAGCAACCTTATAAAAGTAGCTTCAATTAATGAATATAATTACAGAATCATGTCACAAAGCATTAGCATGCAATGGAGGTTTTTCTAGCTCGTTTGGACTGAAGCCAGCAGTGCTTTAATTCCACAGCCTTAATGACATCTACGGCAGAGGTGCAGAAAGTAATTGTAATAGAATGAAAAATATAACAGTCGTTGTCAATTAATATATAGTGGAGTAACAAATATTCTATGTATAATCATAAAGAATATTTATTATATGCATTATAATCATAAATGCAGCATCTTAGTAAAAGTAGAAAGCAGCCAATATAGTAACAAAGTACCCATAACTTACCCTTAGCTTTACCACCACTGACACCTGTGTGTCTTATCTGAATATCCCATTCCTGTTTTAGACTTCCTTTACTTATAATAATCTCCCCTCTTGCAGGAAGGCTTTCTGCTAGATTTTAAAGTGGGCTTGTGGGATTAAATAAAAGATTATGGTTAAAGGGCTTAGGACTCCCTTCTTTCTGAACGGTATCCCAGTACCTCAACTGTTGAGCCACCTTTGCACGTTCAGCCAGAAGAGAGGTCAATTACTGACGTTGGACAATGAAGCCTGGAATGCCGTCAAGGTTTCAGTTCATCCGAAAGGTGTTTGTGCCTTGTGCATTGCTTTGGACCTCTTTGTTGAAGTGAAGGCAAATTACAGCGTACAAATGCTTTCTATATAATTTTATGCTTCGAAATTTGTAGTAACATTTCAAGGGAGATTATACATATGGCTGTGATCGTTGGCTAAATACGTATAGCATATTTATATCAGGCCAAGCTGATAAAATAGTTGACATCAGGCACATAAATTGATATAATTAACCCGGAATAAATGCAAATTAGTCTGTACAGTAGCTCAAGCCTTTTTTTTGTGTGCATGCATAATTTAGCATTTCATGTTGGAAAAAAAAAAGAAATTATATTCTAAAAAACTTCTCAGGTGTTATTCGGTGCAAAGGCATTCAGTGTGAACACTGAAATTAAAACACTGTCAATTGGTAGTGACGCCAGAACTGCGAGCTACTATAGAAAACAACAAAAAAAAAAACACAGACAAACACTACTTGTTGAACAAGCTACCATCTGTCTGTGCCAGTGGAGATAAATAAATCCATACAGCGTCATGTAAAAATAGGTCATGATTATAAGTGGTGTGACCAAATGCAAGAATTATGTCTTTAAATGAGCAGGAGAGGTTGCAGGTCAGACTGGGGAATTCTATAAAGAATAGCTTTTCGCGAAGCCGTTTCAAATTGCTGAATATAGGACAGAGGTTGACTAATGACTGTGTGAGAAGACATTGCCCTCCAGAATTACTGACACTCCTCACAAACACGATTGTATGAGGGGAAAACAATAGTTCACGTTAGATGTAGCTTTGTTAGAGCCATTTCTCGTAGTATTTATATATAAAAAAAAATTTGCCTGAAAATATGTGCCAAAGGGAGATTTTAAATAAACCTAAACACATTCCTGAATGCATTAGTTTTCATTTGCTCTAACTCCCCAGGAAAGCTGTTATTGCCTTTAACCATTTCCTGTCCCCCTGGTGTGTATGAGGTTGCCACACATCAAAAACCCAGTTGTCACATATTAGTGAGGGGAGACGAAACACGAAACAAGAACCTTCAAAACACGAACCAGATGGTTTGACGCGAATCACGTAATGGATTTAAAAACACGTACGTTACACAATTAAAGCGCCACATGTCTGAAACAGTAGGTATTTGGAGCCATGTGCACATGAGCAGCCGCAACACACTGAAGAGAATGATGGACAAGAGGATGAAGGACCTTAAAATTATCATCAAGTTTCACAGTTTAGTTGATTCATATGGATTGCAAGGATTCAAAATGAAAGACAGAAGCCGCCCCAGACAACTCCGCACTGGAAGTGTTTACGACATAACCATGTGAGAGAAGATTCAATTTTTGATTATATTAAGTGTATATATTTTTCATTATATACTCATTGAGCATGTTTTTTTTCTACTTTTAAAACGACGCTAACTGTCAAATATGGAGGTGGGAACATCATTGTGTCACTTCCTGTAATTACTGTACAACATTGCACGCTGTACTATAATTCTTCTTGTCTAAAATGTAATTACAATACATTATTGTATCACTGTGTAATTGCTGGAGATTGTGTAATCACTGTAATTACTGTGTCACACCCTATAATTACTGTTCAGTGTATAATTACTTCATATAATTAATGTAAAGTATATACTTACTCTACATTATGCTTACTTCATGTAATTACTGTAGAGTAATGAATCACTGTACATTATTGCATCACTACATGTAATTACTGCAGTGTATAATTATTGTACGTTATTGCATCACTACATGTAATTACTGCAGTGTATAATTATTGTACGTTATTGCATCACTACATGTAATTACTGCAGTGTATAATTATTGTACGTTATTGCATCACTACATGTAATTACTGCAGTGTATAATTATTGTATACATTATATACATTACTACATGCATTCACTACAGTGTATAATTATGTAATTACTGCATCACTACATGTAATTACTGCAGTGTATAATTATTATACATTATTGCATCACATGTGGGGGGGGGGGGGGGGGGGGGGTTACATGTATTGTGACGTTATTGCAAATCATGTAATTACTGCAGTGTATAATTATTGTACGTTATTGCATCACTACATGTAATTACTGCAGTGTATAATTATTGTACATTATTGCATCACTACATGTAATTACTGCAGTGTATAATTATTGTACGTTATTGCATCACTACATGTAATTACTGCAGTGTATAATTATTGTACGTTATTGCATCACTACATGTAATTACTGCAGTGTATAATTATTATACATTATTGCATCACTACATGTTATGCAATTACTGCAGTGTATAATTATTGTACGTTATTGCATCACTACATGTAATTACTGCAGTGTATAATTATTGTACGTTATTGCATCACTACATGTAATTACTGCAGTGTATAATTACTGTACATTATTGCATCACTACATGTAATTGCTTATGCTTATTGTACAGTGTATAATTACTTGTACATTATTGCATCACTACATGTAATTACTGCTTAGTGTATAAATGCTGTATATTATTGCATCACTGTGTAATTACTGCTATTGCATCACTGCATGTATAATTACTATACATTATTGCATCATTGTTGCATCACTACATGTAATTACTGCTTAGTGTATAAATGCTGTACATTATTGCATCACTACATGTAATTGCTGCTTAGTGTGTAATTGCTGTATATTATTGCATCACTGCATGTAATTACTGCTTAGTGTATAAATGCTGTACATTATTGCATCTTAGTGTGTAATTGCTGTACATTATTGCATTACTACAGTGTATAATTATTATATGCATTATTGTACATAATTGCATCACTAATTATTGCTGCATCACTACATGTAATTTATTGCTGTATATTATTGCATCACTGCATGTAATTACTGCTTAGTGTATAAATGCTGTACATTATTGCATCACTACATGTAATTGCTGCTTAGTGTGTAATTGCTGTACATTATTGCATCACTACATGTAATTGCTGCTTAGTGTATAATTACTGTACATTGTTGCATCACTACATGTAATTACTGCTTAGTGTATAAATGCTGTATATTATTGCATCACTGCATGTAATTACTGCTTAGTGTATAATTGCTGTACATTATTGCATCACTACATGTAATTACGTTATTGCATCACTACATGTAATTTAGTGTATAATTATTGTACGTTATTGCATCACTACTGTAATTACTGCAGTGTATAATTATTGTATTATTGCATCACTACATGTAATTACTGCACAGTTTATAATTACTGTACATTTTTAATTACGACATGTAATTACTGTAGAGTGTGGAACTACTGTACATTTTTCTTACATCATCTTACTCTTTCGGCTGCTCCTGTTAGTGGTCACCACAGCGGATCATCCTACTCCACACTACCCTGTCTCCTAAATCTGTCTCTTTCACCCCAACTACTCGCATGTCTTCCTTGCATGGCCTTCTTCTTTTCCTCCTGTCTGACACCTCCATCGCCAGCATTCTCCTACCGATGTCCGATGTACCGCATGTTCAATGTGTCCAAACCATCTCATTCTAACCTCCCTCACCTTGTCTCCAAAACATCCTGTTCCTCTAATAAACTCGTTTCTGATCCTACTGTATTTTTCTTTTGTACATAACTACATGTACAGTGAAACACAGTACACAGTACTGAAAACAAATAGAAAAACTTACTAGGAAAAAAAAAGCAAAATACACATCTGCAAAAAAAAAAGGCACGTTAATTGTACATGTTAAAGATCTTTTATAAATAAAAATCTGAAAAGTGTGGTGTGCATATGTATTCAGACCCTCCCGAGTCAATACTTTATCGAACCACCTTTCCCTGCAATTACAGCTGCAAGTTGTTTTGAGTATGTCTCTACCATGTTTTGCGTATCTAGAGGCTGCCATTTTTGCTAAGCAGCTTCAGTTTAATCAGATTGGATAGGGAACATCTGTGAACAGCAATTTTCATGTCTTGCCAATGATTCTCAATAGGATTTAGGTATGGACTTTAGGTATGCACCGAATATCAGTTCAACCATCCCATTGTAGCGCTGGCTGTATGTTTTGCAGCCTCTAATAGGTTTTCTTCCAGGATTGCCCTGCATTTAGCTCCATCCATCTTCCCATCAACTCTGACCAGCTTCCCTGTCCCTGCTGAAGAAAAGCATCCCCACAGCATGATGCTGCCACCACCACAGTGGGGATGGTTTGTTCCCGGGCAGTGTTAGGTTTACGCAGCACATATCGTTTTGCATCCAGAATTCAAAACTTCACAATTATGCGCTACTTAATGATGGTCTATCACAGGGATCACCAACCTTTTTGTAACTGAGAGCTACTACATGGACACCGAGTCATATAAAGGGCTACCAGTTTGAAATACTCCTCTGAAATAACAAATTTACCTTTAGTTATATATTATTATTATTATTATTATTATTATTATTAAATGATACTCGTTTATCTATGTGAATACACTTGTGATTTTTGACAGTGACTATCAACAACGAATTAACTACATTTTACATTATAGACGCATCACTGATGAGTTGTGCACTTTTTATAGCAAGCCTGAGAGCTACTCATGTGCTCCTTGGGGGCTACCTGGTGCCCACGGGCACCACGTTGGTGACCCCTGGTCTATCACATAAAATCCCAATAAAGTTTGTGGTTATAAAGTGACAAAATGTGGAAATAGTTTAGGTGTCTAAATACTTGATAAGCACTGTAATTACTGTACAGTGTGTAATTGTAGTTCAATATTACACAATGTTCTCTAATTGCAGTACAGTAGGTTATTACAGCACATTATTACACCACTTCCTGTAATTACAATCCAATGCTTAATTACTCTTATTACAGTTGGCAATACAATTAATTATTGAATTATATTTCCATAAATACAATTCCTGTATTTACAGGAAGGTACATAATAGTGTTCTACGTCTATTGTTTTCCTTCTATACTTACGCTGAGGATCAGGCGCTTTAGGCTGTAGGCTACTAAGAGCATGAAACCATGCTATAGTCTCAAGGTACCATTGAAATGTTTACAGAGCATTTTACATAAGAAGTGTCAATGTAGTTGACTCAAACCCATTGTTTATTGCTCCCAATAAATCATGGGAGTCTTCTCGAAACACTTATACAATTAACTAAAAGAATGAAACACTTGTTCAGCAAAAACCTCGTGTGTATGTACAGTATGCAAACCAATTGTTGTTGTTGTGTAAATATTTTCACATGTCACTCTTCTTTATGTGATGTCTGGCAAACATTTTTGAGCTACTTTATAAATATAGATAACTGGATATTTTTACGAGTGACTGATTTAGTGTCTATATATATTCATTATTTATTGTCGCTTTTCTTTTTTTTGGGGGGTTGAGTGTGGGTTTTTCGAGGGGAATGAGTAGAGAGGGAGAAAAGAGATAAAAAGGGCAAAAGAAAAGAAAGGGTAAAAAAAAAGTGTATTCGTGCATGTATGTATATATTTGTTTCTTGTTTGAATTCTTAATAATAATGGACATTTTCTGTATTTTTTGTTATGAACATTCTAGCGTCTTTTGTAATCACATCACATAAGTAATGCAAATTGACAGATAAAGTAGTAAATAAAGCAAAACACACCCGAATGTGAAAAAGGTTGAATTTTGATCATTTGAATTCCCGAAAATTATTTCTGAAGTATGAATGACGTGCTGGTACTTGTTAAAGCTGACAAGTGACTTTAAGCCTCTTTTGTAAGATGTTTTTTTTTTTCTTCTTGACAGTGTACTGGTAAAGTGACATCTTTGCACATGCTCAGTGACAGACAAAAAAACTGACGTTTTGTAAAACCGTGAAATCGTATCGCGTTTGAAATGGAAGCAGCGCTCTTTCTTTCCTTGACATGATTAGAGACGAGAGAGCACATGATTTCTTGCTGGTACACAGTAGGTGTGGAAATGGTCTTTGATACATCCATTTGTATATGGATATATGGATATATTGTTTGGTATGTAGTTGTCTAGTTTTTCAAATTAAACATTCCCAGACCCTCATAGTGATCCACGCGTGATTTAAATATACTATATATATGCTATATATATTAAAATATACTATATTTCTTAGCAAACAGACTGTCCTTTATGGCCTTTTGTTGTGGCCAGTGACTTAATGCATGAATGGCAGACGAGAAGAAGAGAGGGAAAGTGCAAGAGGAGATTTGTGCCAGATGCTTCCCAGTCTTGGATTCAATTACATAGATCTTAAGAAGAAAGGGGTGCAGGCAAACACTGTGTAAGAAGCTTATTAGGGTAAGAGATGATGCTATTTCATGATGGGTGGTTCAGAGGTGCTTTGCAGGCGGTGGGAGAGCATGAGAAGAGAGACTCTTCCGAGAGCTGGTGGTTCCACTAATAGCCCTCTTTCTACATATAGACTCCATTAGACCTCGGGGCTTCATGTCCCTGAATGTCGAACTTTAAAAGAGGAAAGGAAAGGTGGCGTGGTAAGAGCGGCTTACTGAAACCATCTGGTACACCATTCTTTTTTTTTTTCCCTCCACTGACCTCACTGTCTCTCTAGACTTTATTAAAGGCGGCAATGAAAGGCATTTGTTTTCAGCAGTTTTGTTTTTTTTTTTTTTTAAATGAGTTTCATTTAAGGACATGATATTAATTAGTATTACTTGAAACGGATCACTTGTTTGACCTTGTCAATATTACAAGATTAATTCCTCCTTCACAGAGTTGTTTGTATTGATTTTTTTTTTTTTTTTGGGGGGGGGGGGGGGGGGGGGGGTTAATATGCACAGTCATCATTTTAGCATACTTGCTGGTCTAATGCTAACGATATGGGCCCTCTTTGTCATTTTATCCACAGGGATGTCCTTGTATTGTGTTCCAAAGGATAATTTGTGGAAATATTATCCTGCAATACATCTCACTTTGCCTGAGTTCATTGGAAAAGTTTGCAGGTGGGAAGAAACAGAAATAACTGCTGGTATAATCAAATGTGGGTGGCACAATGGTGCATGATTTCTCCCTCGCTGTTCCAAGGTTGATCCTGAGCTAGAGCTACCATCTGTGCAGTGCTTCACATGGTCTCGGTATGTGCGCTGGGGTTTTCTCTGGGTTCCTAACACCAAGAGGTGTTTTCCCGTCCCGCTCCTGGCATTCCCTTGGATTAACTCCACTTAGAGGCATCAGGGTTAAAGGGGAATCCGGAATCCTGATGTTTAATTTTCGTCTGGAAAAGTGAACTAGCAGGGTACAGATCCCAGCGCCAAGAATCCCGGATACACTTCAGCTATTGTCTCAATCACATCGAGGCACAGTCTAACAATGTGTTTGGGATTTGAAAGGTGTGCACAGTGAGCTGTGCTTACTCATAGTCGTTTTCTTTTTGGTAGTGACGCAGACGAAGAAGCATTCGCCCCAACGCAGAAGTATAAATCAGCCGACGGTGTGCTGACTTGACACTGTTGCTGACGAGACCCCCCACCATCGGGCCCTGTGGCAAAGCCTTCCTGTTAGTGCTGCCTCGCCGAACTCTTTCAGAGCCCACGGACCTACAGAGCGTTCTCCAGATCCATGTTTTGTTTAGGCTGAATGGAAAACCACTAAAGCTCTGCCAGGGACTTTTTGACTGCAGGTTTTGGAATATGCAGCGTCAGGGCAAACAGTCGTTTTTGGTTTGTGGCGAATGGCCCCCTGCCAGCCTCCCGCAAACAGATGTGTTTAGTGAGCCATTGTTGGGTATTCTGCCTGCGCATTGTTTGCATACATTTAGCACGGATGACAAATGGTTTGGATACAATCCGTGATTAATTAAAACGACCAGTCAATGGACCAATGAAAATATTGTTAAAAGATTGCCGTTGATGAATAGTGATGGAATTTTTCGGGAATGCGTGTAGCTTTTTCTTTCTTTTTTTTACACAAGGCATCCTTTTGGGTCTATTTGCTGTAAAACAAGTTGAATGCGATGCACAATGGAAAGGTCTATATTGTTTGGAGCGGCGTATATTTCCCTACCAGCTGATGATTTTTGTTGTTTTCATGCCTCACAGTAACCAAATGTAGCACGAGTAGTCATATGACGGTTGCCATGGTTTCCAGAAGGACACGCGGAGCTTCCATCCTCTGTCCTGTCGTCTTACTGCGATAATAACTAGGTTTTTGACATTTCTGATTTTGATTCGGTCCATTTGCAGGTTGGCTGGTCCCAGCAGGATGTGCATGTGGCCCTTTCAGTGTGTCCTCAGTCATTATGAGTCACGGCCAAGCTTTTTCCCAGGCAGCTGGACTAGAAGAGTGGACCAGATGCCACCACCCCTACAAGCCACATTAAATAGTAGCAGGCTTTTTTGCCTTCCACTGTAAATCTTGGTTGTTTTTTTCATCTGGCACCCATTTAAAGCAACAATTTGCTCTGCTCAGTATTTTGCCGGGGTCCCCACAAGGACAAGAGGATCTGCCAGATTTGGCATTTGGCCGGTCCCCATGAGGCGTGCACGCGATTTGATTTTAAACAAGAATAAATAAAGGAAGCAAAATGTTTCCTTTTGGTTATTGAGGTGGAGGTCAGGATTATATTTAGGTGCAGCAAACGCATCGATCTCATTAATAATTGTCAGTAGCAGGTCCGAAGAAAAATATTAAGACAAATGCCTTTATGTGTGTTTGTTTGTGTCGAACATGGTCAGGGGAAAGGGAGAAAAGAGATTTAGTACATGCTGGCCGAGGCAATGAAAAATGAATGTTCAGTGTTACTACTACTAGCTACAGGCTAATTCAGGTACACGTGGAATGGCCAGTGTTTTAATGGCCGTCTTGTTTAATGATAGGACACAGTGTAGATACAGTGGCATAGTTCCAGCCTGTAAATGGCTTTGCAGTTGTTTTCTTAGGCCTCGCAGCCAAGATGGATTACGAGGTACCTTAATTAAAGCTTACTGCACATCTTGAAGCAATGTCTGTGGTTGACTTCATTTCGGTTATTATTTCCTGTAATTTCTTTTAATTAGAGTTTGATGGTGATTTTAACTCCAGCAGTGAATGCCCTCATTACTCCTTGAATTTAATTACTCACATGCTTACATAAACCTCACGGTTTCCTTTCTCAGTCTGCTTCGGTTCTCCCAGGCATCGTATACATTTATATGGATATTTTTGAAAACATCGATTTCACCCCTGCTGGTAATAGCAATTCATAAACTGGAATGGAACACTCCTCATGAAGAACATTGCGAGCTGTGTAATGTGCAGAAGAGAACAGGACGCGCTAACATGGCCAAGAGCTTATTTATGCGTTCATTTTGAGTAACTCATACATCCTGGTCAGGGGGACAGTTAGCCAAATATTTTTACATGAAAAATTTGGATTTGTGTGGATGATGAAATGGAATTAGTGCTGAGGATTACACTTGGGTCATCAATAATCTTTATCCTCAGTGCAGTTTGGAACAAGGGAGCGTTGGATTCATGAGCCTATTGTCACATTCTGGGGCTTCGGCCCAAGGGGAGTGAAAACAATTAAACAAAGTAAATTTAAATTGCAGACTAGTTGTGAAATATGGAATTATAGTTTGCAAAGAGCCACCCAAGTTAGCACCGGTAATTGACTAACTTTTTTTCTATTCATATGAAAACAGAAAAAGGACCTTGGACATGCTTTCAAGCTCGATTTGCAATGACCCAATATGTTGTATGGACGGAATATTTTGTACAAATATCCATATGTGTAGACCCTTAGTTTATATCTCCTACTGGTGAGTAACATTAGAGGCATAACGCATGCAGAATAATGAATAAAAAAACGTATATAAAAATATAAAAAAAACGTAATAAAATATCCTTTGCTTCAAAATATACACAACATGCTGGATATCTGCCGTCTGAATGTTTTCACTTACATCTCAAAGGCTAACACACAAAATACAGTTTGTTTCATTCCCAGAGATGGATTGATTCAAGATCAAATTATATCCTGGTATCAAATCAAACCATGCCAGGGTTTTCAATTGGTCTCCAACTGTTGTTTTTTTGTTGTTGTTGTTGTTGTTGTGCACAACAGTGTGATTGCTGTGCTTTTACCTGTCCATATGAGGAGATAAAAGCATCAAAATTTGATTCGATTTGATTAGACTTGCCATAGTCATCACCAAAAATAGCTAGGTGATGGACTGGTCGCACTTTTATTTTAGTTCAGTATACTTTGGGGTGCATGGTAATACAGTCCTGTCTTTAGTATGTGTTAAACACAAGATCGGTTTTATCCTATATAGCTGCCAGACTGCTGAGATTTACTTACATTGTACTTGTATATGTATACCTACCAAGTCCTTCCAACAAGGTCATACAGCCATCTTCATCATATCGCTTTCTTACTCAACTTTTACACATTTCCGCTTGAATACAGTTCGTTGGCACTACAGGAAAACCTTTCTAGTAGCTGATGAAACATTGCGTGTCGGTCTCTGAAGCAAGACGCTCAGACTGCCAGTTATGAAGTACAGGAAGATATCGTTTACATGACTACCAGATCTTGAGTGGCCTGCTACAGAGCTCTGACATCAACCTTATTGGAATTGGAATTCTCACCCGACATCATTACCCTCACTTTAGTGCATTGTAGCTGGATGAGCACAAATCTCGACAATCCAACTTCCCAGGAAGAAGTAAAAGGGTGTCAAAATGGTCAAAAAGGTGCTTACAAATTTTGTGGTCAGGTGTCCATATACTTTTGCCCATATATTGTAGTTTATTGGGAAGAATGATGGCAGTTTCTGCCCAATGCTGAATTAGTTCCTAAATAAGATAAAAAGCAGTGGAAAGTATTTTAACTTTTGCCTTACTACAACATTTGTTGACATTTTTTTTTTTCTTAATTTCTATAACTTTTAACTTTCTTTAGCTTTCTACTTTCATTCTACTTTTTCTATAATTTTTCTATAATTTCTATACTTAAGAACATGATTTTTCAAGTACCTGTATAACATAACCTTTTTTTGCTACAGTTAAATTCATTATATACAGAAAAAAAAATCTTGAACAAAATAATATATTAAAACCACTGCTTTGGTGAATTTCTTTTTTTAAACGTTTTAAACAATAACCTGTTGCAAGATCACAAGTGTAACCCTGTGGCTTCCTTCAGAGTTTGCGTGGAGGACGGCTACTCACACTGTGAAAACTCTCTCATTATAAAGGTTGAATGCACAGGAGAGCTGAATAAAACAGTAAGTTACAGTTCTCCAAGTCGGTACTTTTTACTTTGGCTCTTCTTTTATTTTATTCGAGTAGAAATGTAAAAGGAGTGCTTTCTACTTTCATTATTCACAAAAGTGTCCTGAGAATCACACGGCGCAGAATGCTAACCACTCCGTCACCCAAATATGTGGCAGATGTTATGCTTGCCAATCAGAGTCAGGCAGGTCACTGTGTGCAGTACAAGCTCCTGTTGAGTATGATGGCAGTTGATGTCAGGCGCAGAGGTAATCCCCCTAGGCTTGCTGGAACTACAGGCATTTCAGAAGTCTCTTATCAGCCTCTGGCTGTATCCCAAACACCACAAACCACATGTTCTTGTCTCAGCAAGAGAGGAAAAAGCCTTGTTTTCTGAGGAAGCAAGAATCTTTGGAGCACCACCCGATTTGAAAGAGATCACCAACATCAAGACATCAACGAACTTAACAAGATGATCTGGACAACTCATTTTATTCTCCAATTTTTGGTACTCGTTCTGATTTGAGGCGGTAGCTCGATGGTTAGGGCATTGAACTTTGTATCAGAAGGCCACAAGTGCAAAGCCCAGCACAACCGAGTTACCACTGCTCGGTAACCCTCAACTTCTCAGTTACAGTAATCTGTAATAGGAAGTCTGCTGAGTGGTCGCATCAATAGTGGACCTCATCACTATGACAAGTTGCAGCTCGTACGTGTAAGAGCAGAATTTGGAGTCAGCAAGCGGCTCTGCTGCTATCCGGACATAATTGAATCTTCTTCAGTTTCTACAAGATTTGTGGGTTTTAGGATAATGTCTTGCTGAAGAAGTCGTTTAGAGATATTATTGATTACTGTCTCTTCCATTAAGAATTCACCTTGAGTCAACGATTACGTCATCAATAAAGACATTCGTGTCGGATCACTTAGAGCTCATGTCACTTTGTGGATTGAGTGATGTGCATTAGTTCGTGAGCAAAAAAAAAAAGTGGCCGCTGTCATTTCATGTATTTTTCCTAGTTCCTGTCATTAGAGCATCACTATTATAATCACTCTCTAGCTTCGGTCAAATTTTCGGCGCTCTTTTTTGTCCGATCCTCATCACCCTGCGGAATTCCGCACCCAGGGCCAGAAAGTGGGGAATTTTTCCCCCATAGAAAATGAATGAGGTTGAAATTTCGTGACTCAAAGCTCAGCCTGTGAGCCTGCAGCATGCACATATGGCATATCCACTCGTACGGGGTCCAGAGTGGATCACAAATATATATACCTCCCGAACCCCACACACATTCGGAATTTCGGGATATCCGCGACATTCCGGCCCCATAGAGAAGGAATAGGGGAATTTGACATATCCACTCCTAGGTGAGATAGAGTAGGTTGCGATCATATGAGTTTCGAACCATCAAACCCACTCGGAATTACGGGAATTCTGCATTGTTATGGGCCATATAGATGAATGGAGAAAATTTTGACGCTCCACTGTTCGGCTGTATTGACGTAGGGCGGGGCGGCAAGGACATTGCACTGATATGACACCTGGTCCGGAAAACCACAGGGAATTATGGGTAATCGGGGCAAATTTGTTTCTTTGGCCCGGTACGACTTTTTAACCATAGAAAATGAATATCAAAACTAAATATTAAACGGACCAGGCTCTAAGGGGTGACAGCCGGAGCCGAGGTTTGCATCGGCAAGCATCACTCACATTTTCTTCAGGGAATGTCCTATGTCTAGTTTACTTTCTGTCATTTCACGTAGCATCTTGGTCCTAAGGGAATGTTCCACTGTATATAGATAATGAAATTGACTCGTTTGAAATTCTTCCTCGTTTCTTTCAAACCCATTGTGTTGAAGTACACCGTGAAAGCATTAACATCTGTGTTTATGCCCAAATAGTTTTAGGCTGAACTCTGCATGTGTGTGTGTGTGTGTTCTGGCGAGGTGCCACCTCGAGGTTGTGGTTTGTTGCGGCCGCAGTTCAGGGTGGAGCTCCATGACTAAGAGTGATTGTCATGTTTTAATCAGTGGACTGGCAGAGATCTGCAGGGAGTCTCTTCCTGTCGCATATCTTATTCCCTACTTAACATGAGACCCAGGCAGTCTGTGATTTAGTCCGCTTTTATTAGTATTGCACACAAAGTCGCGGTATGCACGTTCCCCATCCCCTGCTGCCGATGAGCCGTAACACGCCATCCGCTGCACGTGAATCTCATCTGTCAACTCCACTAGCACACTGTAGAGGTGAAAACACAATGAAGCTACTGGGGCTTTGGCAGACGCACCCAGACCTAATTTGTGTTGATATATTCTGCCACGTGTCAATCAAGGACACAGAATATCGGCCGTCAGCGCGACACTAGAACTGAGGTGCTCTTTAAGTGATATTTAGGTGAAGATAATGGCAATGTTGTAAACATATTTCCAAAAAAAACAAACAAACACCAAAATAAATACAGATTATATCTAGCCTAATGAAGCCATCTGAATGCGCTTTGGTGACCATATGGGCATACAAACAATATCATTACTGGTATTAGCAGTGCAAGGATGACAACATGCTGATGCCACTTGTAGCCACTGGAGAAAATATTGAGTGCATATGGAGTTCGCGTGCCGCTGATCAAATTTCAGATTTATCAGTTTTAGCGCCGCTCGCGCATGGCGCGCTCCGTTATTATCCACCGCGACAAACCTAATCACCGGCTTTAGCCACCTCACACATATGAAAAGATCAGTCCGAGACAGCGTCCTGATCCTACATAGCCGTCCTATTTCTACCTCTGTCCACACCAACAGATTATGAGCTGTAATCTGCTTGCGATGGTGCAAACACGGCCTCTGGGCATTTGGAATCACTCCATTTTACATCCTCCACTCGTATTATTCTAATCCAGGCCTGCGTCGATGCCCACACTGCCCCCGGGGGCCGTGTTACGTCACTACATCGCTGCAGGGTGTCTGTTGTTTCGGAACTGCTCTAATAGCACTCTTCATCTCTCCACTGCCTCCGTCTCACCCGTTCTGTCTCTCTCTCTCTCTCGTACGGGAAGAGGTAGCATGATGTATTTCAACCACAAACATCTCGCTGAATAATACATGTCTTACCATCTTCTATTCACAAATGTTTAGAGGAAGCACCGGAATACCTGCAATTCCAAACACACTTTTGAAGGTGTCATTTGGTGATGCGCTTTTTTCTTTTTTTCAAAAGGGAAATGGCGGTTCGGGGGTGGGGGTTGGTTGCATGTGGAACATGGGCAGAGAATTGAGAAGAGCAAATAATTCCTTCATGTGGAAAGCTGGCAATTAACTGGGGGATGTCAGCCTTTGTAAAGTATAATTGAGTTGGGGATGAAATGAGCGTCTGCAATCTGAATGACACTGCACTGTCAGTCAAAGTTTCACAACTCAGACCAAACTCTCACGCTTGTTTGCGCATTACGGACCGAACACCAGGGCACATTTCACCCACGACAGACTTATTTTGTTCCCCGCGGATGTGATCGTACATATCAGACTTGGGTTTATTGTGTTTTTATTCATATTATTCGTTGCTATTCGAGTTTATGTCGAATAGCAACATATTTGCAGTTCCATGACAAACCCTTATGTTATCGTTACTTCTTTTAGTCCTTATTCCCCTGCCCAGGCTCTTGTGTGTCTGCTATCAGTCACAATATAAATACAAAATAGAAAAATCTCAGCGACCTCAATTTCAAAGGTCAGGAACAATCACTCCTTTCACCGGGCAGCTCAATCAATAATATCCGACTCCTATGTAATAGGTGTGAATTACCCTTTTAACATCCTTAGCCTCCGTGTGCCATCTTCAAGCCTCGCTTCAAAAATGTCATCATTCAAAGCCACCCAAAAATATCGCCGATCAAGAGAAGAATGGTTGGCTTAAAGATTAGAATGGAGGAGCATGTTTCCCCCTGTGAATGCAGCAAAAAAAAAAAAAACGAAAGTATTGTTTCTGTTTCTTTTATCATGTCCAACCTTTCATCTCCATCATGTTTATTTTAACCCTTGTATAGAAAGGCATGCGGGGCGAGGCTTTTCTCAAGTCAATTCGTATAAATAGACTGTTCTGGTGATGGTCTAAAACCCCAGCAGGGGTCTTGACCGACCTGAAAAGACATAAAACAACCCCTCGCCGATACACAGAGGGCCGATGTCACAGCAGATTAAAGTCTGCCTGCTAAATGGCCTGTAGTTAGTGCGCTCTTCATGGTCAGTGTTAATCATGGTGGGGATCATGGTGTTGATAGTGTGGTAGAACAGACTGGTCCATTAGCTGCAGAATTAATAGCCGTGCTAGGCCCCGGAGCAGCTCTCTGATTGACTCTTGAGAGACGTCGTCATCGGCGCCGCCATAAGAACTCGACTAAAGTGTCCTTAGAGAACGCATTTCTTGTTTGGCTCCCATTGAAATAACCTTTGGGGAGCTTTTGGGTAATAAGGTTTATTCGCTAACGGTCAGCATTTTGCAGTTTTTTACATCGCTTTCCTGGTTGCGATACAGCGTTCCTCAGCAGCGTAACATAAACAGATGGGCAGGCTTTCAGTGGCGGGCTATGGAGGGGTATTTATTTATTTATTTATTTATTTATTTTATTCCAGTACAGAATACTGATTACCTGATTAAACCTGTAATCAGTAATGTATTCTGATTCATTTAAAGGTCATGGTAAAACGTATCCTTTCTTTTTAGATATATGAATTTACTTGTACGCAGGTAGCTTCTCAATCAGATTCCTTGTATAATTACATTTTACTTTATTTATTTTATTTCCATTTCTTTTTTTCCTTTTTTTTTTTTTACACTGTCCTTGAGTTTTAAGTGTGCTATTCCATATGACTGTTCGCTGTGTGCTAGGAGATAAATTGCACATGCGTGGGTATCTTGAAGGTGATGTACAGAGAAGAATCGCTTGAATTCCACAAGTAGCAGTAGAGAACAATATAGGAAAAATATTTGTGTGCTGTTTGTTCTTGATAGCTATGCGGAGGTCGGTTTTGTTAGCGGATCGTAGAAAAAGTCAATCCGAAATAAAAAAAAAACGTTTATATTTTATTAATATAGAAATATTTGATTTAAATACAATTGCTACAATAGGATGCAGATCATTTTAAGTGGTAACTGTGGCATAATCTTTGCCTTATTATATAAAACTAATGATTTGTATAGGTTTGACAATAGAAAGGGTATTTTGCAAATATAGCTGCTGCATGTCAGTGTAATTCAGTTGTTCGTTCCCAAAGTGACACTGAGATATAGTAGAAAATGCTGCAGGCACTAAATTGATCTATTTGCATAGACGCTACCCTGTATTTAACACATTTTAGTTAGAAAGCTCCAAATTGCATATTCATCAAGGCAAACACAAATGTGGCATTTTGCTCATGTGAAAGCCACAAAACTCCGAAGACCCTCTTGGTAAACGTCTTTTGCAAGTGTCACAGTTTTGTTGTTTTTATTACAATGATTCTATTTTTTTGTTGTTGTTTTTATTTCAGCTTTTAGTTCCCCACCCAAAAAAAATCTTTTTCTCTTTTTAATATAAAGGGTTAGAATCTCTGCAGTGCTTCTTTGACAGTGCACTCGCAAACATATCTCATTTATTTTTTTTCATAATGCTCAACCTTGTGGTGAACCAGAAGGACATGGATATTGAAAAGGTCCACTAGCGTCATCCAAAAAATAAACCTAAAAAAAAAAATCTTTGATATCAAATCCTTTTTGATATAGTTTTTATGAATGCCCAGTGTATCATGAAAGTCCATGGTACCACCTTAGGACATTTACAGGCACTAGGTAGTAAGGGGAGGGGAAAAAAACCCAAAAAACAAAACATTTTTTCTGTCTTCCTTCAAATAATTGAATCACTAAGATCAGAGAATTTCAGCTGATGCAGAACATCACATTCAATTCATTTCAAAGTTAATTAGATGCGTCTCTTCTTTTCTGTCGGAGTTGGCTGTTGTTTATTTATTTATTTAGATTTATTAGACTAAGACATGATTAGATTTAGACTTCCTCGCTCATTGCACTATTTCGTACACGGCTGCAACACGGGCTTTGTCAAATATCCAGCGATGCCGCTTTATCTTTTACCCTGTCTTGTTAGTAGCAAGAAAGGTTAGTGCAATATTTGTTTTCCCACTCTTCTGGGAACGATGTTCCACTAGGTTTTCAGTGTAGTTGTGGACAAGTCAGGTTCTGATGTAAAGTGGGGAGGTCTGTGATGCAGTCAGTGTTTTATTTCATTATAAAGATGGTCAGTAGGGTTGAGGTTCTATAGAAAGCCACTCATAAAGCCACTCAAAAGCATATTTACATGCAGCTGACTAAAAGCAGGTTAGCACGTTCAGGGTCCGATTCCCGTCTCGGCCATGTGTGTGTGGTGTTTGCATGTTCTCCCTATGCCTCAGGAGTTTTTTCTCCGGGTTCTCCGGTTTCCCCCCGGTCCAAAAACATGCACGGTAGGTTGATTGGCACCTTGGAAAATTGCCCTTAGTGTATGAATGTGTGTGTATGTGAGTGTGTGTGCCCTGCGATGGGTTGGCATTCCATCCAGGGTGTATCCTGCCTTAATGCCCATAGATGCCTGAGACAGGCACAGGCTCCCCGTGACCCGAGGGAAGATCGGATATAGCGGTAGAAGATAAATGAATGAATGAATGAATGACTAAAAGCAGCCTGTACAGTCGTGTGCTTCCAAGAACAGTTCAGGGCGGAATCACATATGACAGGTAAATATTTGTCCTTATAGTGTATACATTCTTCTAACCACAATATAAATAGGAAATTATAACACATTAGCATTTTTTTTTTCAAAACACGGTTCAAAATGATACCTTTACATGGCAGTAGGCAAAGAAGATCCATGTTTCCATGTCCCAAATTCCACCTCCCTTATTTATTTATTTGTTGTTTTTTGTTTTCTCTGTATGCTATTTACAACGCCGACTCTGTCCTGTCTCCACCCCTCGTCCCGCTATTCCCGCTAATGTGTGCACCTGTTTCTGGTTTAGCCTTTAATCAGTTTGTCTATATTCCTACCCTCCTGTTTGTTTACTCTGTTTACTGTTTGCTTTGTGCTTTATTGGCAGAGCCTTGTGATCTCCTGCTGACTTTCATTCATTCTTAAACACAAGCTTACAACATTTTCCATCTCAGGATGATAAGAAAACGCGTGCCTTATGCCGACCCCAAAAAAAAAAACCCACAACGATAAGGAACCGGCAAACGTTTTTGTTCAGCGTTTTATGTTTATTACGTGTTAGCCATTTCCCTTTGCATTTCTTTTTTCAGTTGTACTTGAAATCATAAATACAAATGAATTAATTTGTACAAAATAATTCATTTACATGTTCTTGTCTCTTTGTTTACTGCCAGGAAACAATGTTTTTCATGATATTGTTGTTAGAGGATTTTGTTAAACTGCTTTGCATATGAAGTGCTTGACCCTTCTACGTTTCGCTTGGTTTGTTGTTTGCATCAAAGTTCTTTCCTCGCCAGTTTCTACTGCTGTCTAAAAATGTGTTGTTTTTTTGCCCTCATGGAAGTTGCTCAGTGGGAAACGCATCTTCTGGGTTACTTGTGACTCTCTTGGGTGACATTGATTCCTGTAGTTTCAGTATGTAAACTGCACCTAAATGCTGTAAGTGGGACAGGCTTGGGGGACTTTTTGTAAGGATTGTGATTTTTTTTTATTCCGTTATTCAATATTAATATGATTGATGAACCAACTTTGCACAAAATTCACTGTCAACAGAAAAAGGCACCATAGTGATTACAAATCCCAATGCCATGAATATGCAAATTGCAAATGCGAGTTGAGTTCACACCTTCCACTACATGTTTTTTGCCTTGGAACATTTTAGGCATTTTAGAAAAGTATTTGAAGTTTCATTCCAGCAGCGAAAGCATTCGCAGTGTTTCACTTTTTATAACCACTACATTCCAAAAAAGGATCTGGGTTAGGATAATAATAACAATAATGAAATAATAAAAAAAAACAACTTGATTATTTGACACCAAGTCTAGTTGAAAGTATTCACAACCTTGACCATGACACTCATAATTGATCTCAGGTGCGTCCCGTTTCCACTGATCATCCTCAAGGTGGGGATTGGTGTCCACATGACTATATAAAGTCTCTTAGTTAACAGTGCATCTCAAAGCATAAACAAAGCCAGGAAGGCCAAGAAAGTGTATATACTGCTCTCACTGACAGTGACTATTCACATTCACATTTTGCACATGTACTTTTGATCACTGCTGCTCTATTTGTTCCTTTGCACACTAGCCAAACTGTGATACTTTGCACTAGGTTGTTGTTGTGTTTTTTTATTTTATTTTATATTGTGTTAGTTGTTTGTTATGCACTGTCTCGTGTTGGCAACACAGTCCTATTCTGTCTTTGCGCTGTTTGCACTAGGTTGCACACGATGCACTTTATGTAGCTAGGACAAACGTAGTCTCGTCCTCAGCATTGTGTTCTTGTGTTTGTGTTATATGTTGTTTTGTGTAGCACCAGGGTCCTGGAGAAACGTTAGTCTCGTCCTCGTCATTAGTCTCGTCCTTAGTCTCTTCCTCAGCATTGTGTTCTTGTGTTTGTGTTATATGTTGTTTTGTGTAGTACCAGGGTCCTGGAGAAACGTTGTCTCATTTCACTGTGTACTGCGTCAGCTATATGTGGTTGAAATAACAATAAAACCTCTTGACTTGACTTGACTTGACTTGGATTGTACCGAGGCACAGATCTAAGATTTTTGCAACATTGAAAGTCTCAATGGAATTGAAGATGTGGAACCACCAGGACTGAGTGATTATTCAGTTACCTGACCAAGAACCCAATGGTACTCTGAAAGATCTCCAGCGTTTCTCTGTGGTGAGAGGAGAACCTTCTCTGTAGCACTCCACCAATCAGGTCTGTATGGAAGAGGAGGCCGCTCATCAGCAACTCAATGATGAAACAAAGATTGGACTTTTTGGCCTGATTGGCAAGCGTCCGGTCTGTGAGTTTGCTGAATGATTTTAACTTCCTTCACAATGTCTTATATTGTCTGATATTGTTTGTAGACTTTTGAGGGAAATCATGAATTGAATCATGAAGTTTAGAATTAACGCTGCAAAACAAAAAAAATACTTTCCGGATGCACAGTAAATGATCCAAATCATTAAATGTAAACACCCTTATGTAAACACACTTAACATTATTTTCTTCCCTAATTTAGAACTCTTTTCTAGGACCTTAAAATATAGTGTATAAAAATCAGTACTATAACTGTCAGGTAAGCCCTGTTTACAGATACAGACTTCAGTTACACTCTTTCATGTCACATGAAGAGAACATACACACACTTGCGAAGAGATTTCTAAGAAAATACACAATGTCTCTTTATTGCCAAGATCTAATAGCTCTTTTCTGGTTTTTACCTTTTTGTTTATCCCATTGGTCAGATCGTCCTGTTTTCATCTTGATTGACCTTAGTCAGAGAGGTGACCAAGAGCAACAGATGTTTTTTTACAGTAGGTTTTTTTAAAATATTTTATTTATTTATTTATTTATTTTTTTATAGATCTGTCTGCTTGTCTCAAAGAAACACCCTGAATTGCAACTGCATCCATTTCAGCCTCCACAAATCTGACATTAAATATCTAGTGCAGCATGCATGTTCTGCCACCTTGTCATTATCCTGTTTTTACTTGTATATTTGAGCATTTCAGTTCAAGTTAAGTTCAAGCTACAGAGTTTGTTTTGCAAAAAAAAAAAAAAAAAAAAAATCAGAAAAATAGTTCTCATTAAATGTGTTAAATGGACAATCACTAACGAGGCGTTCAATAGGCGCCCGGGCGCAGGGCATGTTGATTCTTCTGTTGCTTTCGTAACATTCACGCAAGAATTTTTGCAATGATATATTTTTCGGCAAGAGGCAAAGATTTCGCTATTGACCCTGAAAGTTACGGAAAAAGAGATTTTTCACAAGGACTACTTTTATATCTGAGGTCAAATGCATAATAAAAGCACTTCAAGCGAGTACGCCAGAAAGCCACACAATAAGTCTGTGTGAACGAAGACCCTAACCAATTTCCTTATTGTTCACCATTTCTGTTTTTTTTTTTCTCTTTCCCCCCTCATTGTTTTTCATTGCACAACTTTTATCCCAGGCCACCGTGTTATCTTAATTAAAGGGCCAGTCAGATTCAGTTGGCTGAATTTTCAGCCCACAGGAATGCCATGTGGTAACAGTAAAAAAAAATTTATTCACCGTTTGTGAATACTCTCGGCATATAAAGGCAATTTAGGACTGAGATGTTGGCTATTTCGAGACCCTTCCTTCATGTTTGTGCATATTTACAAATATTTAAATCTATAAACATATTGAAAAATACTGCATTTGGCAGACGCCCTTATCCAGAGCGACTTACATCTGAGCAATTGAGGGTTAAGGGCCTTGCTCAAGGGCCCACTAGTGGTAGCTTGGTGGTTGGTGCTGTGTGGTTTGAACCTGTGATCTTCTGGTCTAGAGGCCAACACCTTAACCACTAAACCACCACCTCCCTGCTATTGATTTGTATAGATAGAGAACATTGGTAGCTTCATTAGAACGAGGAGTTGTTCTGTGCAAGCAATGGAAGCTCACAATTACTCAGTAGGTTATTGGGGAGATTTCCATTGAATGATGGCCACATAGAACAAAGCTGTTAAAAAAAAAAAAAGAAAACATAATTGAAACGCAATGCTACAAAGGTAAAAGTGGTGCCTCTTTTATGCTGTGGGGCATTTTGCTGGATCTATCAAAATTGTCCCATTAGAGGAAAGTCTCACTTCAAATCACTCCAGAGTATTTCTCATGGCTCACCTTTATCCTGGGATGAAACATTTTCCTGACTGTAGTGGTTTGTTCCAAAACGATTCCACCTACCTGTGTGCATAGTGCATGAACAGCGCTCACTGAAAAGGCTGATTATCATTCTGTCGGGTTCCACGAACGACTTTCACAGTGTCCACCCGGATGAACACTTTTGCATCAGTGTGTTAAAGTGCTCCCTACTACCATGATCAAAATAAAGCAGCCCGGGGAAATCAGTGATTTGGAAGAATAGTGTTCGTATGACTCCAGTGACATATATGCCAAGGCGCACTAAATCTGTTTCACAGAAATACGTTTTTTTTGGCCCTAATGTTGTCAAGGAAGTTACATTCGATTTGATTCAAGCTGTATGCGAAAAGACTGCACATTTGTGTAATGTCTTATTTATATGCAAATCAAGTAACTCCCTAAAATGAAATTCCCACATGTGAGGTTAACTAGCTAAACAGCCCAAGAAACTTTTTTTTTTTTGCTGAGGTAAAAACTCATGGTATGGTGTACTGTCTATTCATAGATAGCATAGTTATTAAAGTCAGGCAAAAGGCACAATTTCGGTAGTTATCTGTGTCGTGAAGGCACGTATGTTACACATCTTAGGAATAACCTTTAGCATCTTTGTTCATTTTCAAAACATTTATCAGTGGTGGACGAAACATATACTCGAGTTGGAGTAGAAATACACAAGTAAAATGCTACAAATGCTGTATTAATCCAATAAAAATCCAAATTGTTAAGCGAAAAAAATAAATAAATAAAAGCATAAATAAAATTTCCTTTAAATGTACTTAAGGGGGTACGGTGGTTTAGTGGTTAGCACGATCGCCTCACACCGCCAGGGTCGGGGTTCGATTCCCGTCTCGGCCATGTGTGTGTGGAGTTTGCATGTTCTCCCCGTGCCTCAGGGGTTTTTTCTCCGGGTTCTCCGGTTTCCCCCGGTCCAAAAACATGCACGGTAGGTTGATTGTCACCTTGGAAAAATTGTCCCTAGTGTATGAATATGTGTGCGAATGTGAGTGTGTGTGTGTGTGTGTCCTGCGATGGGTTGGCATTCCATCCAGGGTGTATCCTGCCTTAATGCCCATAGACGCCTGAGATAGGCACAGGACTCCCCGTGACCCGAGGGAAGATCGGATAATAGCGGTAGAAGATGAATGAATGAATGAATGTACTTAAGTATCCAGAGTACTATGACTATTTATTATTTAGTATTAACTATTTATTAAGTCTATTATGTTCCTATTGTAATAAATTTTGCACAGTTTGTGTGAAATTCCGGTATCTATTAAAATGGTCACAAGTCCAAAATATTCTTTGAAATTACTTCACAAATAAGGCCACAGATGTTAAAGTTAAAAGTTTCTTCCATCATTTATTCCTCTCTAAATGTTCTGCTTGCTGTTCAACTGACGCTGAACTGTATGTTGTTGCTAAGCAGATACCGGAGCGGTCCAATCAAAAGGTCCAAACAGAGTGTGTTGTACTCTGATTGGTGGCTTGCTGTGTGATTGAACAGGTTTTTATGCTCTCATTTGGCAAAAACGACTGATTTGGCAAACTGTAGAGTAAGAAGTGAAATATGTAATGTTGTGCGGTTAAAGTAAAACTCTCCCCAAATGTAAATACCGATAGTAAAGTACCGATAAACCGATTAAGTACAGTAACAAATTACATTTTCTTCCATAATGTCCGCCACTGTCTAATTATTATGACGTATTCATCATGCCAATCCCATATATTGTTTGTGTTTTACTTAATCCATTTCAGGAACACAAGGTTTGAGCTAGGCGCACACAAGGCAGTGCATCACGAGGCACAAAACACAAACATTGCAAACATTCGGGCAAGCTGACGTAGTTGTTTAACCCACACATAGGCTTTTGTTTTTGTTTTTGGCAGGTGTATAGAGAACCCAGAGGAAACCCACACTTACACAAGGGAGAACACAATCAGAAACTCTACCCAGAGCTCAGGATCAAACTGGGGTGCTGTGATGCATGAGCGCTGCTTGCTGTTGTTTAGTTAAGTTCTTTTAAAAGCTATAACCGAATGCTGACCAGAGTGACTTATGGAAGCCAGCGCTCGTTTGTTCTTTTTTTGGTCGGCATCCAGGTGCCACTTTTGTCTCTGCTGTCTGTCTCAATTGTCGTACAATGTTTCATGCATGACTTGTTCCATCAGGGTCTGCTCGTGAAGATGCTGATCACGTCCGAAGGTGAGCAGCAAGTAGGCAGACACTATTGTGTATTTGAGTGCATCCTGCCTTGAGGATTCTCACGTAGACATGTGTGATCAAAAGAGAAAATACAGGTGACAGCAGTCGCTTTCCATTGGAGCAGCGAAGCAGCTGGAGCACGGCATTCCGTAACCGCGCTGTTGATACGATGATGATGATGATGAGCATCACTGAAACCTGCCTGGGGTTGCAAGCACTGATGCTTCGATGCGTTCAGTGAGCTGCTTTATGGCGTGAGGTGATATCATAATATATTCATTGAGATAGAGATTGCAACATAGCACTGCTGAAGTGGTCCCGTTTGATTACACGCTAGTTGTTTGGATTCTTGTTGAATAAAACACTAAAGGGTCCACTTTGTGATCGATCGTCCAGGTGAACGGACACATGTTCGGATTGACATTTTGCGCTATAGATTTTGAGGAGAAAAATGTTCCTTTAAAATTTTCCGTTGTGGTGGGTGTGTTTGTACAAGTAGTCTTTTAAAGATTGACTACAGTACACACTGTGGAATTAATAGTAATGTTCTTATTAACAAAAATAACAAAAACATTATATTACCAGAAAATAAGAGGCTACGAGACTGGTTTTGTAACACGCCAACAGACGGCAGAACAAGGCTACATGCACAGTCCCAGGGAGTGCTGACCTTCATAAATCGGTGTACTAAGTATGTTTGGCTATCATTTTAATTTAATTGATTTTGCTTATTGATTCCAATTCTTATCGATTCCCAATTTCGATTCCAAACAATGGACCAACCGCAGAAGCTTAGTCGTGTTGGCCTTGCTTACATAATACATAGTTTATTACAATAATTATACTTAGAATTGTCTTTGTGTTTTACAAATTGCACACCTTTTAGCGCTTCCCGCTGCTCATCTTGTAAACTGATGTTTAGATTACCACATAAGGTCCTGGCAGATTGCCAGGTGAAATAAAATGCACCCAGGAATCGATAATATATCTTGAATTTTATAACAAGTATCTGATTCTTAATCTAAAGTATCCAATTCCAGAATCGTAAAAGATTTTGGAGAGATGGTCCCTGGTGCTATTCTGACCACGAATGTCACAATGTGTGTGGTCACAAATTTTTTTATCTCAATGCATTTTTATACAAGTATTACTATTTTCTACTTCTTCCATTTTTAGACCGGGCTTATTTCTTTTTTCATGTTCACTATTTTTTCTTCAGCCAATCAACCTATTTTTTGCCACAGCACGGGTTTTCGAAACTACCACAAGTGTATCATTTTCTGCCTATCACGCAGCCTGACAACATTCATTATTTAACAAAATTTGAAATTCATTCTGTATTAACATGATCCGTGGTCCCATTACTAGTGTAACATTTAAAAAGGTAGTAGTGATGCCTATGTTTTACTTAACAAGAGTAAAAAATGTTCAATACTTCAACGTTTACCAGCCTTCTTAAATAAATGAGTAACTTCAAGGAAGGATGTGTGTACTTTTGCCTCTCTGCAATTGGACTGCAATAGTGTAATTGTGATATTGTGTAAATGTAGATAAGTGAATGCATTCTTTTAAACACGTCTAGACACGTCTGTGTCTAACACCTGTGTCGAATCTGTGTGGGTTGGTAAGTACGGCATGGGAGGCACAATCAAACAGCTTTATTTTGGTTAAGAAATGTTTATATTAAAATGAAAATGGATTGCTTCATACAAACTAAACATGTAATTATTTACAACACTCACAATTTGTGGGTTCAATGAAATAACATTTTTTTAACATTTTAAAATATCGCCATTCATGGCACAACACACTGAAAACTTTAACTCCATTCATTCATTCATTCATTCATCTTCTACTGTTATATCCGGCATAGCCTGTATCACGGGGAGTCTGTGCCTATCTCAGGCGTCTATGGGCATTAAGGCATGATACACCCTGGATGGAATGACACACACACACACACACACACACACACACACACATTCATACACTAGGGACAATTTTCCAAAGTGTCAGTCAACCTACCGTGCATGTTTTTGGACCGGGAGGAAACCGGAGAACCCGGAAAAGAAACCCGGAAAAACCCCTGAGGCACGGGGAGAACATGCAAACTCCACACACACATGGCCGAGACGGGAATCGAACCCGGATCCAGGCGGTGGGAGGCGAACCGCGCCCCTTGACTCGATTCAAACTATTCAAATATTCAATTCAGTTCAAAGTATTAAATTCAGGCAGTTCAATTAGATTCAGCTCAATTGTGCACATCCACACTTTTACTGAAGAGAGAAACATGGCTTCCCCACCCGCACCTAACATGATGGGGCGGGATCTCTGCAGAGATGCAGTGTGATTGGATGGTCACTGAAAAGTCAATCAATTCAATTATACAGGGTTACATGTGCCACTTATAAGAACTGAAATGTCTATTTAAAAAAAAAAACTGTAATAATGCAAGAGATAGATTTATTCTTTATTCACTCATTTGAGTTGGCCAATTTTAAATCAGTTCATTTTGGCTGAGAAGGGCAGATAGTGAGTTTCTCCATGCTGTGCTATGCTGCCCTGTGACACAGCATGCACAGCAGTTTAAAAAAAATGCAGATGGCTGGCTTCATGTGTGTCAGAGGAAGCACATGTTAGCCGTTAACCACCATGTTTGGAGCCACAGGACATAGCTGACTAGCTAGAAATTAGGATTCCTATAATAGAGGATAAATAAAAATACACACACACACATATATATATATATATATATATATATATATATATATATATATATATATATGTATATATATTTTAAATGAATTCAAAACAAAACATAAAGCATTCTCAAGAAATGTTGTTACATCTGACATTTCCTATTGGAAAGTCACTTTATCATCCAGCACTGCAGGCAAAACCAGAGCTTTCAACATCAAAGAGGGAGAGTTGACCAGTACAGGTTAGGGAATAGATATAAAAAATACATAGACAGCACAGTCAGGGCCAAGTGAATGGTAAAAAAAACAACATCATTTCACTGCTACACAGTTTATAAGATTCTCAATATAAGATATAAAAAGAAACCTGCAAAACGCCACCCCCATAACAAAACAACAAGCTCTGTCCAGAGAGAGGAGTTTCCACAAATACAGGGCCTAAAATCCTGCAACATGACTTTGCCGAGGTTTGTTTGGACTATAATTTGAACAATAATGGTCAGTGAGACCATTTTGTGTTCATCAACACTCTCAGAGTGTTTACCAAAATACGAGTGCAATACAGAAAATACTACCCCCCCCCCCCCCCCCCCCCCACCCTTATCTGATCTATGCTGTAATTTATGGCGGTCGTTCAGTAAGGGCTGTTTTAGAGCTACTGGTTTACAGTTTCTTGTGCATCTGGTCATTATTGATTATTTTTTTGTTTGTTTGTTTACTATAAAGTCTGCTTTGGGGTTTAATTGTCTGTAATCAGATCTTTTAACAGGATAATAAACCAGAGCATACATCAATACATAAATACATTTAAGAAACAGAAAACCATGTCAATCTGATAATTATTCAAGGCCACAAGCGTAAACCCCAGAATTAGTAAGAGGCATCTGCAAGTGCATTACAGTTCTCAGGCTCAGTGCTGGAGGGGCTTTATCAAATATTAACTGTGAGGAGGCTGATTTGGACAGCGGTACCATAGTTTGTGGGAACAAAACGCATTGCTAAGAAAAGCCTGTATTTTACAGATATTGCTTTAAATAAATCTATAAGATATCCTCTTCACATCGCACCATTCGGACAAAAGTTTGCGGACACCTGAACATGCGATCCATATGTGTCTTTTGAACATCTCATTTCTCATTTGGTTCCTCTGGGGTGTTCGAATAACCTTCACATTGTGGAGCGTGATCGTGGAGACTTGTGTTCAATCACTTGCATTCGGATTAATCCCAAAGCTGTTCGATAAGGTTGGGGGTCAGAGCTCTGTAGCAGGCCGCTAATGAGCTTCCGTTAAAACCTTTGTACATCGGAAATTTCGCGGAGGCGGCACAGGGGCATTGTCTTTTGTGGTGCAACAGTTTGGCTGTCCTAGTTCAAGGAAGGGAATATTTAATTCAAGCGCATCCAAAGACATCTTATTCATCTGTGTGCCTCCAGCAAAGTGGTAACAGTGTGCGGAAGAAGCACTTATGGCTGAAAAGGTCAGTTGTCTTTGTATTGTGCTTTTTTTCCCCATACAGTGTACATGCCACTTTTTTACAATAAAAAAAATAAAACTAGAAAATGAGAGGAAGTGGGAGGATGTCACTATGGGATAATACACAGAATACGCAGCTTGTGATGTTCACTGTCATCTCTGCCCCGTTTGTCTTAAAATAAAATAGGAAAAAACAGCCCAATTTGGAAACTGGTGGACTTTTTAAAGAAGGAAAAAGTGTTCCACTAACCACAAGAGACAGAAAAACCCTTTCACTCAGGGGCAAAATTACATATTCCGACATTATCACTGTGATTTAAGTCTTTAGAGGAATATTAGTTTAGATAAAAGTCAAGCATGGACTGAATTTGACATATCACCGCTGAGGTTTTACAGGCCTGATAAATCAGCAGCTAATAGCTTGCTGATGAATCTCCCCAGTGTAGGTAAGAGAATGGCTTTTACTCCTCTTGCCAAAGATGGTTTTCATAGAAAGATTATATTAGGAAGATTCATTTTAACGTCAGTGCAAGATTTATTCCTTACGGCCAGGGTGCTATAAGTACCATGTGCGAGGCTGACCTCAGATTATGTGACTAAATGCGAATACATTACTTGGAATGAACTGATAATGGATTTTAAACTGATGTAAACGCAGCACAGACGATTACTTTAAGATTACATGGGAAGCCGGTTAAAATTACCTGGTTCTATATGTTAAATGTGTCACTGTGTCGATTTGAATCCTCATTCCATGTGAAATGCAATATATTAATAAGGACACGTATCTCACCTCAGCATTGCTTTATTTACTCACTTCATGCAAATTGGATCCAGCGAACAATTAAACCGGGTTTTAATTGCTGGAATTCTGGGCTTCGCGCTTTCTCTGGGAGCCAGTGATTGTGTCGTGCGTTTTAGGCCTGTTGCATAAAAGTGATATCTAGGCATTTATTGGACAGCATCTCGACCTCATCGGATGCATGGCTTTTTCCACGTGATGAAAGGGTTGAATCACATTAGTTCTGTTGCTATTGATTATTTTAGTAATCAAGTATTGTAATGATTATTCCATCGATTAATCAGATAAGAAATACGTTTTCTGTTAAATCATAAATCTGTTTATGTATCGCCAGTTAACGAGCTCCACTACCTGTTCTACATTCCACTGCAGAGGGATTTTTCGAAGGCACTGTATATAAATAAAAACAGTGCAATGGTTAATGGTTGATCCATGATTATATATATATATATATATATATATATATATATATATATATATATATGCCAACTCAAAACCCATCATACTTACAGAGTATCCTTAACTACAGTAGTTATCAGTGACCTAATCTATATCTAGTATAGTTTGCAGTTTTAGTATTGTAGTCGGTGTGTTTTGTGTTTTAATTAGGTGTATAGTCGTCTCACAGGTCTCACTAGTAACTGTCTTTTCTGGGGACATTTAAATAATCACAGTATGATTTGAGTTATTTTGACCTGATTTTGGACAAGTAGTTTAAAAACCACAAGCCATTATTCAAATACAGAGATGAATAAGATGCCCAATGGTCTTTTCTCTTTTAATTGCACTCAGAATCTGGTTGAGAGTGAGTTGTGAAGGATTGGGATCCCATAGAGTGCACACAAAAAAAAAAAACAAACAAACAAAAAAAGAGCCGAGTGGACTAAAGGTTTTTGCTTTCACGTGGTGCAAGTAAGCAGTCAGATATGAAGCGTGCTGGACAAAGAAATATAGCGTTCATTAAACATTCATTTCCAGCATTCTTAGTAGCTGCCTAGTCAGGGTCACCATGCATGCATCTTTATGTGTAAATATTCATATTATAAAAAATAGAACCTATATTCTTTGTAAAATATCATGGCCAGGAACAAACAAAAAAAAAAACAATATTAGCGTGAGGGAGCAAACAGGCAAGGTCAGAATTCACAGAGCATGGTGAGCGCTTGACATTTTTATGTCAGGGTTTGTTTTTGCCCGGTTCTTTTGCAGCGTCTTCCGAGGCTGGGTGGTGTGGTTTCGTATTTAATGAAAAATAAATCAAACCAACAAAAATAAACGCCTTCATGCTTAGGTTAGTGTCTGTACAGGAGCAGCCTCCGAAATGGAGAATTAAATGGATAGAGATATTTTGGCATTGTGTTCTACCCTTAATGCAGACAAATCCTCAAGAAGCTCCCCTCAAGAACGTGTATTATGTAAAAATATTCAATTGCTAAGTCTGAGGAAATAAAAGAAATATAGCCACAAAACTACACAAAGAATAAGAACGATATAATAGAAGAGACCACTCGAGGTTGAGGTCGCACTATGAAATTAGGGCCTCTTTCCCTCTCCCCCCCCCCCCTTGCGTCTTGAAATGGAGACAGTAAATACCCATCCTGTCTTCACAGATTCCGTCCTGACCAGAGACACCACAATGGAGACCCTGATGAGGAGCACATGCAATTACTCTCTTAATAAAATCTCAAAGTTCCAATTATACGCAGGCACAATGGCCACTGCACTTGTCTGCTGATTGAGTTGATACTCCGTGGGACTTCTAATAGTGTCCAATCCCCCCCTCACCCAATCCCCCCCACCACACCCCTGTGTAGCACTGCGTTTTCATCTGCTAGCTCTATTCATATCCTACAGTCTGCTTTTTTTTTTCAGGATTCATTAGCTCCTCACAAAAGTCCAAGCATTCCGCAGTCCATCCGATCGATTTGAATGTTTCTTTACTGCACTTGCAGCTTTTAGAGCCACAGTTCCGTCAGTGTCAAGGCCACCACCACCATATGCTCCCTCTATATATTCATATATACGCTGGATGCATGTGAATGAAATTGTTTTAAAATATAGGCTTTTGTTTTACTCTTCATATCCATATTTGCAATAAAAAGCTTTTTTTTTCCATTGAAGAATCTTAGTGCACTTAGTGATCCTAGGGAACTTCATGAAACTCCCCCCCCCCCCTCCTACTCAATAGAACCTTTTCACCATGATGAGCACAAAAGACGTGGAGAAAATGCTCCATACTATCATAACGTTGCGTTCTAATTACGGCAATCTTGCCTGCAATCCTGATGAAACCGTTCGTGCTCTTTAATTCACTAACCACTTTCTACCGGCAAAAGGCCCGCGCGAATCTGGAGCTCATCCTGGAAACTTTAATAAGAATACACCCCGGCTGGCATACGCACGTCCACCACAAGAGAACCATTCACGTCGAGGTACAATTTATAGTCACCCGTCCTTCTGCTGGCCTGTTTTTTTAGGAAGTGGGAAGAAACCGAAAAGCCAGAAGGGAGCTGATTTATGTTTAGAGGGTGTATTTTAAGAGTGAGGTAGCTGTTGTAACACAGAGCCACTCTCTCTTTTTAGTGTTCCAAATATCCGGAAATCTGTCATGAGATCAAATCCAAGCATCACCAACCTGCCTCTGATGTGCCCTTGAGCAACGCACTTAAGCTCAGGTAATGGTATGTATGTGAAAATGTCAAAGTGGGTCGGAATTAAGTGTGCAAACTAGAATGGGTTTATTCTAGTTTCATGTTAAAAAGATGCACATGGGGTTTTATTACTTAGAACTATCATACAACGTAGCATTATGACCACTGACATGTGAAGTGAATAACACTGATTGACCGGAACATTTTGCCCTCAAAGTTGATGTGTTAGAAGCCAAGGACCAGACGTGCACGTGGGAAGCGAAAGCTGGCCCGTGTGGCTCAAAGACGAGCTCAAAAGGCGCAATATTTGGCAGGTGGTCATAATGTTATGCCTATATAGTGTAGCTCATTCATTACCATCAAACAAACCATTTAAACCACCATGGCGAATCCCAAGATGGAGCGAGAAAAAAAACACTTAAGTAAATAAACGTCTTTCTTTGCCCCACAGGCTTCGTATCTGAAATCATAAAGGTATAAATCTAAAACAGTACGCCTCTTATCAGTATCTGTATCTGTTTGTCAAACACATTATCTGTTCATTCCATATAATGTTATTTGTATTCGCCTGCATCCCTAGTGCCAGGAGCTGTGCCTGCCAATATTTAAATGCTCCCTGTGTTTCTGGGAAGGACCCACTGTCAGCTGAAGAAAATTCTATTTATATTACAAGTGTGTGATTGTATGATCTCTTTGTCCCCCCCCCCTCCTATTTTTACACTTGCTCAGAGCGCTTTTGTTATTTCAATTCATGTGCAGTCATAAATACGACATCAGCGTCTATACCTTTGCGACATGTGTTTCAAACCGCATGCAAATGCCACCGTGTTGAGGCACAAGGCATCTTATTTAAGTGTTTATGAATGGAAACGCACCTCTGGATTAGGTTTACTATCTTCATGCAGTGTGAACGGAATGGAGTGAATTCTCCTTTGCTGTCATTCCTAGCGGAAGGTGCTGCGGTCAGTGGCCTCTCTGCATCGTCCACCATCGCCGTATCTGTTTTAGCTCCCTCCAAGGTGAGCGGGAGCGTTCTCGTCTCAAGTGTCAGCATTCTAATGTAGGTCAGAGGCAATTCACTCGAGTAACCCCCACCCAACCCGTACACTCGCTCACACACATGCTTGTTGAGTGTGCTGTCTGCTGATTATGTCAGATTAATTTCATGTGGGCCTTTCAGTGCATCCTCCTTTGATGTATTTTGGCTCAAGTTTTTTCTCTTCGCTTCTTCGCAAGTCATCTTGCGCTGGCATACGGCGAGGCGTGATTGCTCGATAAGGACCGCAGAACCTTATATTCCTATATATATATATATATATATATATATATATATATATATTATATATATCTATTTCCTCTTGATAAATTTATTGATGTCCTCATTCTGATGGAACGAGAGCTCGGGACAATGAGATCCCGTGTGGCAAGGAGAACGACGACTCGCCCCTCACAATGCCAAAGTAGTGGCAGAGAAAGAAAGAGAAAAAAATGAGAGAGTGCCGCTGGTTTTTACATGGCTGTCTACAAGCTGGCACCCATCAGTAATCTGTGTGTGACACCTTCTTGCTGTCATACACACAAAAGCTCTCTCTACACTGTACACCATACTGTCCCCATCCACAGACACACTAACACACTTAGGAATTCCAAGCCCTTGTACTCTCCTGGGCTGCTCTAGCCTGACAACTGCAGGCTTTGAAGAGCTTAGACTGAATATGATGAGGATGTTTATGTGCTGACATTGTAATTCACCTGCTTCTGTGACGAGAATTAGCTCGAACACAAGTGACCGAGTCCTGACAATTCCATGTGACGCATTCCGAAATCTTAAGGATCTCCTGCAGAGACTCATTTCTGAAGAAAGTTCGACTCTTCCTGTTCTTTTCCTCTGCGAGACTTTCCACTCAAGACAAATCCACACGTTTGAACGGCGCTGATTGATTAGCTGAGTATTGATGACAACGTGTGTTTGGGGGCGGTGGAAAAAAAAAAGTGTGCTGTACAGGCAGTGTGGCTTAATGGAGAGAAGCTCAGCGCTGCCTGCCTCCTTTGATCTGCTGAGGATTATTGTGGCTGGCTGGGTACGGAGCCAGTGAGACTCTGAGCCTGTAGACACTTCGTCCAGCCAACGTGAGCAGAATGTGCAAGACGACTGGCAGGCTCGTAGGGTATGACTTGCTGTCTTACTCAACCGTGGTTCATTCATAGCAGCATGCTGGCCCCATTTTAATCAGCCTCAGTGCAATGTAACACCCGATTCATTTCATCCATTTAGTCTCTGACCCTGACCCTTGCTCACGCAGAACCTATCACAAAGAGCCTAGAAACACCGACCTGTTCTATCTGTCTCAATTTGTAGGAAATAATTGCCCCTCTAGAGGAACCCGTAAAGGCTCTATGCCAAACCCTATAAGAGAAAGTTGTTCTTATAGAAAAGCACAATTGTTGCTTAAAGGGAAACGCCCCTCTGAACCGGCGCATAATATGATCATATTGAAATGACTGCCTTTTACGCAAATCGATCGATTAATGATCTATCCTTGTTAAATCTAACAGCAAAGAAACAAGCACTTGTCATCTCTCTTGCCATTTCCAGGGACACTCAATGTATTGAACCGGATCTATTTGAGCTGGGGAAAGTCGGAGAGATTAAAGGACTAAAGTGCTGCTGCATCGAGTCATTAGGTGAGATGAAGAAAGCTCTACATTCTACTAGCAACACTATCAGGAGGTACACAAATGGCATTGTGGGTAATCTGGAAAACTGTTAATTAAAGCGAAAGAGATCAATAAGGAGATGAAAGCGAGTAACGTAACTTGGTACAAAATAACTCCTGGATGCTGCCAAAGAGCACAAGGTATATTAAATTGCTATGATACTTACAATTCAGGGTGGATTTTTTTTTCCTCTTTAATTGTTCATATAAATCTTTTTTTAAGTGCATATGCATATTTAAACTACATGTACAAAAGTATAAAGATAGCTGGTAAAAGTATAAAGATGGATGTGCAAGAGTTGTATTTTTGCTTCACTTGAAACAAATGGGTTCCAACATAACAGTGCACAAAGCCAGCTCCATGAAGATATTCTTTACATTGCATTGAAGTGGAATATCTTCAGGGTCCTTCTATAGAGCTCTGACCACGACCCTATTGAACACCTTTGGGATGTACCTCAGGCCTACATCACGTTACATCAGTACCTAATGCCCACACACATACCCTAAAATCTAGGGGAACATCTTCCCAGAGGAATGGAGGTTATTATAATAGCACACTAAATGTAGAATGTGATTTGAAACGATTCACTGATCCGATCTGGAAGGAAGAGAGACAAACAACAGATCACCAAGCAGAGCCGTCTTTATCTCTTTCCAATGTGTGCCCCGGGACTTTCCTTCCCTATTACTCACACCGTCACATGGTTTAGAAAGCCTTCTCCGAACGTCCATCGATGCCCCTTCACAAATTGGCACACTTTTGTTCCGGCGTCCACTCGTCTTCTCAACCGCAGATCTCCACGCTTCTCTCGTGTCTGTTCAGGTTTCTTACAGGCCACAATGCCGCTTCCTCCTCTGTCCTTCGGCTCCCGCTCGTGTCACCTCGAGCCGACCTTTCTGCTCCACTCTCTACTCGGTGACTCTCTCCCTGAGGCTGATGTCTCTCACCTCTTTTTTTAGCCTCGTGGGACTGGAACAGGGAGCACTGATTACTCGTCATGCACAGGTTTTCCTTACCGCTTGTTCCGTCTGGCTCCGCCCTCCACTCCCGACGTGCTGGCACAGTGATGTTCAAAAAGCACATAGAAATCTTATGGTCAGGCTTCCACAAACTTTCAAAATCCATTTAAAACGCCCAAATCCATTTAATATTGGAGCCTGAGAAAAATATACCAATCTACTTATAGGGATCGACATGGTGTAGAGGAGGTGGTAACCTTATGGCATTAGACTTGAAACTGGGGGTTGTGAGTTTGAGTCCCAGGCTAGCACTTTTGGGCCCTTGAATGAGCCCCTTAATCCCCCATGGGTGCTCAGATGTGGGAATGGGGTTAAAGTACTTAAAGTCCTAAGCCGGGCTGAGAAAGGAAGAGGGAGGCAACTCAACTCTATAGCAAAACTACTACGGTAATGGCAAGTGAGCCATCCTGATGTCTCATGGTGTAGCAGATGCTTTATTTATTTATTTATTTATTTTACCTAAAATCCTGAATCATCGGATTGCTCTGAGCTGCCTTTCTCTTGAATCCGAGCTCACATATCTGCAATGACGTTGTTAGTTTATAAATGAGCCGCTTCCAGCTGTTGTTCTCCTGAAGGGCACACAGTCCTGAAACTTTTGTTGCATTTCAGGATTAATTAAGCTGTTGAAACAGGCGGCAAGCACTTCATTCCTTCCCTCTGAATTCCACACGAGCGTCACTGGACGTGCTCTATATTCCAAGCATGGGCAGATGCTGAAGAGCATTTCAAACAGCGCGCTGGCGTGGGCCGAGTGCACCATCTCCCCAGTCTCCGCCTCTCTTGCTGATTAATATCCTGTAGCATCCTGCCAAGCCGCTTGCCTTCATCTTTGTTTGTATGCTCTTGTCTAGGACTCTAAAATAACATTACTATTATTATTATCTCTTGCTGCTGCATGGATTAGTCAGATCTTTGCAACTTAAAAAAAGCAGAAAAAAATGTATGTGAAGGTTTGCAGCAATTTCCTTTCTTTTGGTGGGAGAGGGCGTTGGGCGTGTAAATCAATAATATCATGACTTGATATTCAGGTCAACTCCAGAGCTGAGAGGGTGAAGGAAGTTGGTACAACCGATGTACTATAAGTTGCGAGTGCTTTCTCTGTAATTAGGTCGAACCCAGATGTTGAAAGAAAATATTTGGACAGTGGGTACATGGAAAAAGCTTTGATAACATACCAGCTGCTTCATAAAAGTTTAACGCAGTAAATAAAAAAATAAAAAAAAGTAATTGATATTTTCACAACTTGGCAGGCTACTTCCCTCACTGTGCTGTCTCTTTGGCCATCAGGCATTGAGGTCACCTGGAGCCACTTCCATGATCTGCTCCTATCAAATACTCTGTGATTTATATTTATTTATTTATTTATTACTTCTTTTTTTTTTTCAAATAAGCTCTCAATCTTTCCCATCCGGAACGCTCATTTTATGCAGAATGTAATCCTCCAGGTTGAAAGTTTGACTCTGAACCACCCCACCGCACCGACTAGTGTAATATTCAGCAGCATAATCGTTATATACGAATGGTGGGTTGAAAGGAATGTCGCATTAGAGAAAAGATCTGTGGATTTAGGTGCAATCTGATTTATTTGCAGCACACCAGACACAGTAAGATAGTCACTCTAGGTGATGAAGCGGAACAGCAGGTTTGCGCTCCTTGCGGTGCCGCCACAAATGACTAGTGGCATGTGATCTGCGCTACAACAGCTTGTAGGACGGCGCAGACACTCTGATCTCCTCTCCCGCTTGATTTAGGGGGCACACTGAAGATTTGAATAGCTTTCACAAAAGAGGCTTTTGTAAAGCACCTGTGTAAAAGCCGAGTCAGGGGAGCAGACGGGATTGAAAGCCGAGCTGCGAACAAAGCTGGGAATGACTTGGGGGGGGGGGGGGGGGGGGACGCACCCGGGAGCGGAAAAAAAAAAAAAAAAAAAAAAAAAAACCTCCAGCAGTGGCAGAAAGGGGCAACATGCCTTGCACTAGAGGCCCAAAGTCCCGAGAGAGAGCGCTCGACAGTGCGCGCTGCTCATGTTCGAAAACCAAACCCATTGCATGCATTCTTGTGGAATCTTTTGAAATACTCAAAATGATGTGGTTTGAATATTGCCTCTACTGTCGGAATGAAATGTAGATTTTTTTTTTTAATCTTCAGGCTGTGTAGCTCTCATCCAGCTCAGGAAGACAGCTACGGGTTCGGGTTGACAGCACTGTCCCCTTTTCTCTCATCATAAAGCGCTTTTCATCGTGCGGAGAATATGACTTGTAAAACGGCATCCTCCCCAGCAACCCTGAGAGGTAGCCCGGAGAAATTCTGTCTGATGACAGGTGTGACATTGGTGTACTCGCCTTCTATTTCTCTCTCTCTCTCTCCCTCTTTCTCTCTCCGTATTTCTCTATCTTATACACAATCTTTTCCACTATCTCACTTTCAGGCTCAAGAGGCTTCTTCCACCTCCTCATCTCATCTTGGCCTTGAGCTTTGTCACGTTGAGGGAAAAAAAAAAGCGAACGCAAAAAGCTCAAGCACGTGAAGTGTTTACGTTTCTTTCCTCCGTTTTTTCCATCAAAAAAAAAAAAAAAACGTGTACAGGCGGGAGATTTTGCTTTTGTTTTCATTATTAGCTCCAAGGAACTCTCTTATGTCCTATATAAAACTGGCGTGTTGGCGTGTGGTGAGTGTTTGTGAGCGTTATCGATTACGTTGCGATACCTGGCAGCTTTGTCGTTCGACTCACAGCTTGTGACTTGAGTTACCTCAGCCATTCCAAGACTCCAGCTCGATACGCGGGTTAGACCGGGGCCGAAGGTCGGTCTGTATTCATCCCACGTCTTGCCAGTGATTAAGTGTGGTGTGCTTTGCTGTGCACACTTTGCATACTGCCACAGTCTCTCTTTCTCTCTCTCTCTCTCTCTCTTTACCTATTATCCCAGAACTCACACAGACCATTCACACCCATGTCTCGTTCACTTCGCTTGGAAAACAGTTGCTGTATTTACCATAAAACCACTCTCTGGCGTGTTGCATCTACATGTGTTCTTGTGCAGTCCGGGCCAAGGCATGACAGTCGTGACCCTGCACACCTCTCCTTTTTGCATGGATGCTGCATCGGCTGTCTCACTGTGGGAACCTGGTATGTGTGTGTGAGAGAGAGAGAGAGAGAGAGAGAGTTAGAAGCTGAGGAAAGGTGCTGAATGTTTAAAGACTATGATGTCGAACTCCCCGTTCTTAGCAGCAGCTCCAGCAAAGTCCACTCGCTGTGGATATTTCAATTAAGGCTTGCTCTGGGGAGATCGGGTAAGAGCACGGGGAATTGTACACACCGCCGCCATGCCTCCACCCCCCCCCCCTCCTTCCCTCATGCGCTGGTCTGTTGTCTCTGAACAACAAAGGCTATTTTCAGACAATTCAACCCACAGTGGGGTGAGAAAGTAGGCCTCGACAATAGCTGTAAGAGCATTCATGACTTTTTAATCGGTGGCTGAGAAGAATTGAATCTTTCACCCCTCCATCAAAAGCACTGAGGCGTACAGAGGGAAGGAGATGATGTCTGGGTAGGAAAGGAAGTTGGATCAATGAGGAGGTGATGAAAAAAGGGAGAAATGCTGTTCGGATTAGGGCAAAGGCGCATAAGGTTGTCCTCTGTTTTTTGCTAATCCGATGGCAACCACCCATATTCATTTGATTCATAGGAATCCAGGACAAAAAGGGTGTGGATTTATGGGAAAAAAATTTACAAGCAGGTGGGGGGGGGCGGGAGGGGGGGGGTTGGGGGAGTTTTATTTACACATCACAAACACATCATACCTTTTGTCCATAGCCGTTGTGTGAAATGACTCATTCTTTCCTGAGCATCGTTTGCCCTGAAGTGGCAGAAAACCTTCTGACATATAAATGTTAATTCAACATCGCCTTAAACAAAGCGTCATCATGCCAACACGTTTCAAGCTCAGGATATGTTCGGCATCCCATGTGAGTGCGGCGTTACTATAGAAACAATAAAACGTAAGAACCACCTCATTAATATTAACCGGCATGTTGCCTTGCCGTTAGCATTGGAGTCGCTATAGTGCAGCTGTTATAGTGAATAAATCTATGTCTTCTGTCCAATCAGAAATGCTCATTTAACAAGCTGGTGTATAAATTAGTATAATATCAGGCCAGTTTTTAGAGAAACCTTTTTACTTTTGGACAATAAAATGAACATATATTGTACTATAAAAACACCATAAAAACAAACCTCATAAATCTCCCGAGATTTAGTTTTAGTCATATTGTAATATGAGCTCTTACTAATGATTATAAAATGTGAATTATATTATAATTATATAATCATAATATAATATAATGTGATTATATTATGTGAAAGCTTAGTAGTTAAAGCTCTGGGTTGCTAATCAGAAAGGCAGAGGTTCAAGTCCCCATTTTGACAGTCTTGGGCCCTTGACCCCGTGCTCTGACCCCCAGCTTCCTACTGTAACTTTGCTGAAAAGAATTTGTGAGGAAAGAATTTCACTGTGTTGTCAAGTCCATGAGACGATTATAAAGCACCTTTTTTTAACCACCTTTATTTGGGAAGGTCGTAAATTCAATGATTTTGTAAATGATCTGATTATATGTAACAGTTCTACACTTTTCAGGGTAGATACAGTAAATGTACTTTCTGTCCATTATTATAGCTAAAAGGCCCAAACCTGTTCCACTATGCACAAAATAAAGCCAAGGTTTGCCAAGGTCAGAGTGGACCAACTCAAGGATCTTGCCTCAGCTCTACTGAACACCTTCAGGATGAGTAAAATCCGAATGAATACTGAGTAAATACCAGGCCTGAGTAAAAATTGCTCTTGAACACAAATTCCCACAGCCACACTAGTAAATATTTAATGGAAAGCCTAGTGCAGGGTAACAAACAAGACTAGTTCCATTTTGAGGCCTGTGATTCTAGAATCAGATATTCAAATAAATACACTATTATCTCAGTTCCTCTTGTAAAAATCGCCATTGGTAAACGTTGATGTTGAATGCACTGCAATCTAGTGGCGGGATGCCATCAATTCATGGGTAACATATTCGCATGCATTATGGGAGGTGTAGCATAGCATTATTTTAAGACAATCATACACCTTTTAATCTCTTGCAGGCCACATAAAATGGCGTGGCGGGCCACATTCGGTCTTGACACATGTGTTATACAGTGATGTGTCTGACATATAGGAAAAGTCTTTGTTCATATAGTGTGAGTGGTCAGGTGACCACATACTTCTTATAATACTGTGTATTTGCCAGTGTTGGGGAGTAACTAGTTACGTGTAGCGGCGTTACGTAATTTAATTACAATATAAAAGTAACAGTAATCTGTTACAGTTTCTTTTTCGCCCGCCCAATTTGATTCTGAAGAAGCTCACTTTCGAAAACATCCCACTTTTTCCGAATACCACCTAGTGGACAAATGAAAGTAATCAAAAAGAAATCATATGTAATCAGTTACTTTACTTTTATAAGTTAGTTGAAAAGTTACACTACTTATTACATTTTGAGTAGGGTCATTTGTAATCTGTAATCAATTACATTTCCGAAATAATCTTCCCTAAACTGGTATTTGTTGTCCCAAACTTCACTTGACTTGTGACTCACATTTTTTTTTACCTTTACCCAGTTCTGTAATTTAATTATCATGCTTGGCTAGAAGTATATTCAGTAATGATTATCTGGTTATTTTTATTATTTATTATTTTTTTATTTTGTAGCCATTATTCAAAACAGAGAAAGAGTTCAGTGCTTGGTGGGTAAACGGTTACAATGCCAAAAAAATTATATAATGGAAACAGGGGCGGAAAGTATTTTTACTTCATTACTGGACTTATATACATTTTCTCACATGTCTGTTTGTTATGTGAATGTTTTAACTTGTATGTATTCCACTATATTGGGCGGCCTACTGAACACCTTTGGGGTGAATTGGACCACTCAAACACACTCCAAAATCTATTAAAACGCCTTCCATGAAAAGTGGATTCCAAAGAATGGGGTGGTCAAGAAGCACATATAAACCTTACATTAGTCCATACAAGTGTACAGTCATTTCGATCGACATACTATTTGTCACATCACCCCCCCTCACACACACACACAAACACACAAATAAACACAATGCTGATGTGTGTATTGTTTCATTATGTATTGGTTTGATCTCTACATAATTTTTTTTGAAGTGCTCCCTTTTACAGTTTTGTGGTGGTGTTGATGGTTGGTTTGGCCTGTGGGATTGCTTGTGAAGAACTGTGTGAAATACAGCACCATCCCATCGTGTTCCCTCGACAATACCAATTTCATTTCTTTTGATCAAAACAAATGAAAATTCAAATTCAATACTGTCGCAGCTGCACTGTTAATGTTCAACTCCCTTTGAGCACAAATACAATCGCTTTCTTTCCTTCTCGATTTCCCTCTCTCTCTCTCTCTCTCTCTCTCTCTCTCTCTCTCACACTCACACACACACACACACACACACACACACACACACTAGCAGTTTAAAAACGAAACAGTAATTGATAAGAAATTCTTGATGGCATCATAAATTGCCTGAAGGTATGTCACTAACAGCAACAGTTCACCCGTCAGATAAAGAAGCACATTTTTTTTCCGGAAAAATGTTAAATAAAACTGTGTATGCTACATATTCCTTATATTACTCAAGGACATTAACCTTTCAAGCTACTGTATATGGGCAAAAGTTTGTGGATACCTGGTCAAAAGATTTTCATCTGGCTTAACCAAATGAATTCCCCGTTTGCTGTTAGAATAACCTCCACTCTACTGGGAAGGTGTTCCACTAGATTTGCATGGGGTTTGTAGAGATTTGGCTTAATTCAACCATTAAACTGTAATAAAGCCATGTAATGCTGTAGGGTCATGTTTGTCTGCGTTGTAGCCAGAATTACAATTCATTGCAATGGTGTTCGATAAGGTTGATGTCAGAGCTCTATAACAGGCCCCTCAAGATTGTTCCCTGCAACCCGCGTAAACCATATGTTTCATATGTATCATTCAGGTGCATTCTGGAACAGATTTGGGTCTCCTAGGTAGAGTAAAAATAAAATGCTCCCACATCCGAGCCAATCGAATTGTATGCCTTCAACGTTAGGTTTGGTGAAAGAGCCATATAGATTTGGAAACATCAGGTGATCTCATACTTTGTGCACTCTCCAACATGGATAAATCGTAAAAGCTATCTTCGCCATGTGAACCGATAAAATGTCCGCGGCGTTACAAAAAGCTGGAAAGTAATTTAACGGGAAGCAGAGATGATGCAGATCGGAGCATCTTATATTTTGCTCACGCGCCGTTCAGGGACGTAAGTGTTTTCGGATGTGCCGCTACTCGACCCGTCCAGGAAACACTGTTTGTACTCTGCATGTGTGCAATTGCTCCTAGTCTCCGCCAAACGCAGTTTCAGATATTTATAATACTGTACCGGTTGACACTTGCGACAGGACGTTTCTGTGCGGATGAGCAACTTTTGGGAAACAATTTGACGAAGAAACGCTGTTTTTGGAATTTATTCGGATTAGTGTAGACCGAGTTTATGGCAGTGTTGTTGCACGCATTACGTCGTGTAAGCTCTTCAAAGCATGCACTATGAAATATTCCTGGGTTTGGGGGAAGCAAAAGCAGCTCTGGTGTAATTATGGTGATAGCTGAAAGAGCAAAAAAATAGTGAGAGACATTTAGTTCGGCGGATTAGTCATTTTCCTACATGACAGGTCAGCCTTTAATTGTCTGTCTCGAACAGGAGGACGTGTCCGGATGTTCTTAAGGAAGAAAGAGCGAGGTTGCGGAACTTGGAAGTGTCTCATCTGAGAAGGCAATTGAGAAAGTGTCCTCGGGGACAGAGCGAGACAGAGCTGGTGACAGTGATGAGGTAACCTGTGCAGATCCCCGTGAGACGATGTAAATGATGCGCCATGCTGGAAAAAAGAAAGGGCATGTAGCAGGTCGCAGGTGTCGAGTGACAAACACAAGGCTGAAGATTCCGACCCAGATGTCGGGCATTTTCACAGTGACCGCATGAAAGAGCGAAGTGCTAATAAACGTCTGCAGGGTGCAGTCCGCGTCTGACCTTTTGCTTTTAATTATGTATGGAAAGATTTTTTTTTTTCTTTTTTTTTTTAAAGGATGTCTATTTAGGTATAAAAAGTGTATAACTGTAACAGTCAGAGAGTCTATGATAAATTATGTAGACCGCAGACAGCTGAAAAGTGCGAAATGTTGTTAGCATACCACCGAGGTTTCCTGTGTCAGGGCTTATGAGGACAAAGATTGTACGCACTCTTGTCAGGGGTGGACAAGTCAGTAGCCCAGGCGCCCAGGACAAGCAGGTTGCGTGTCCGGGCTATTAACATTTTATGCCTAGCTGCCTGGTGGATTTCGTTTTCAATAATAGTTTTGATCGTGGAAATCTTTTCTCACGCCTACCACAGAGTGAAAAATAACAGCAGTTTATTTGCAATCCAGTAGGTCACAACATGCACTGTATCTCGGAATTTTACACACAGTGTATCTTGATTAAGGTAGCCGCGGTTTCCGATTGAATTCAACATATACAGAAAAGCACGCTAATTAAAATTGAAAATTGACTCCGCGAATATTGATATTGATCCAGCCAAACTGATGATCTACACAGAATATACACTAATCAAACAAAAGCTGCGCATTAACATGAAACAGAAATAAACATCGTTAGCTCAGTAACCGATGAAGCTAATGCACGCTGTGTGTGTGTGGGAAAGTTGCCAGATCTCACAAAACTCCACCCCAGCTTCAACATCAAACCTGCATAAAAAAAATAAAAATCCTATAACTAGCCTAGAACATTTGGCACTGCAAAAGGGAATCGTATTTTTTTTTCTGAACCTGTGTGCGGGGAGAACGAGTTGCCCATGGTGCACAGACATTTATGATTTATTGTTTCACTTTTTTTTCACAGTCTTATGTTAGATAGCAGCGCCTTGGAAATCAAGCTTCAATGTGTTTTTGAATCCTGCGGTCTACACATACCAAATACAAACTTCCCGATTGCCGTGGTGATTTCTTTAACCGTGCCCGTGCATGTGTGCTTGTGTGTGTGTGTATGTGTGTGTGTGTGTGTGCTATTATTGCCGGCTAGTATTCTGCCATCGTAGCTTATGAAAGGCTGTCTGATTAGCAGAAGTATGTTTTTTTTTTATATATATAATCCCTGGTAGACTCTGCTGATTTTGAAATATAGAGATTTCTACTATTTCAAAGGAAATGTTGGCTTGATTATGTTTAAATGGTCAGAACGCCTCACATATTACCTTAAAAAGAAAAGAATAGAAAAGAAAAAGCTGTTTCGAACTGTACGCTATGATATGGAGTATATTATGGCAGTAATCTTGTGCAATACAGCTTTAATGTTTAAATGGAACTAGTTCCTTCTTGGGTTTTTTTTACAATACCACATATTGGCTAAGGATGCATTTTTAGTTTATTAGCTCTTTTTTATTTATTTTGGGGTGTCATAAAACATCAATATATGGATTACTGATTGGTCTGATACTTTCCTGATGTGTCCTGTGACTTAAAATGACAAATGGGACATTTGCATGTTCTGACTGTTTTGCTTGCGCATATTGCCTGGTGTAATCGCTTGTTGTGAACACAGGATGTTGATCCTGCAGATATTTCTATTTCAGTATTACAATATTCAATATTGTACTACAAGTAGACATTTATCAAGGGGGAAAATCCTGACCTCATGCCTAATAGAATTTTTCAAAGAACAGCACGGGGGAAATAAAGCCACGGCTATGAACTCTATGGAATATTCCCTTGACCAGGAAGTCAGCATTATTCTCAGTATTGTGTCATTAATTCCATTCACGATGTCCTTCTTTCTTGTATTCTGGATTACTATTAAAGATCTAATCTATATTGATTACACACATATTCAACGGTTCCCTTTCTCGTTGAGTTGAGAATAGGAACAAGACACTGTGCACATGAGTCTCCTGATCCTGAACTGTCCACCTTTTTTTGGTAAGGAGGACAAACCTTAAGGCTTTCTAATGACTCAAACATACACGCACAATCAAGAGAAACAATTTTCCAGCCTCTAGCCCCGCCCCCTTTAGTTGAAAAATGTTATTTATTCTCTCAAGGAAATCAGGTCTAAAAGTCTAAAACTCAGTGTCTCATACATATCTTTAAGTGATTTATATCAGGTTTTAAGCTTTTACTTTTCTTTTTCAAACTGTGTGATTATCACACCAGCATTAAGGTCTCTTAATAGGCTTCATGTAAATATGTTCGTTCGTGATTCTGTCTACCACTTCATCATGGGGAATATTGTAGATGGTAGAGATTATCCAGGGGATTATAACAGACATTTATTTATAAAAAAAAAAAAAAAAAGAAAAAAAAAACAGCCTCATGATTTGTGTTTATCCCCATCTGAAAATGGGTCTCACATATTGAAAATAAAAGCTTGAAAAACAAGCCAACCTCCATCTGGCATTCTGTCGGCCAGCCATTTACTGATAATCGTTTCTAAAAGTGGAGGACTAACAGACGTTTTATGATGCAAATCGCGGGCGGTTTCTCGCCGTAACGGCGAGTGCCATTAATCCCAAATCACTCAACCTGCACACTGGTGCCAAGAGCATTAGGCCCCTTGTTACCAGCACACTGCCTTTATTACTAGATCTAGCAATGTAAATGTCTGCTCAAACAAATAAATACATTCTTAAGTAGACATTTTGCTAATTGCATTGCGTCAGTTCTTGAAGTCACTTTTGCGTCACTTTTTTAAGCAGGATTTGCCCACATTTCAAATAACTGATTAATAAAAGAACAACATATTAGTTTATTTGTTTACAGTTTTACAGTTGTGCGTAATACTGTAAGAGCCATACACTAATTTTCCACTTCAAACCATGAAAATGAAAATGATGTCGCGACGGGTTTGGGGTTTCCAGGTTCAAGTGAAAAGAAAATGTTATTGTAACGCATCCATTATATAGACTTCCTGTAAAGTTGTGTGTCTCCTGATTTGTGGTAACAGTTTGGAGAAGAACCAGATGTGGCTTTTTTCCAAACCCATTTCCTGGGTTTTTTTTTAAACAGCTATAAACTAAAAACCGAATGGTTACAAACTGTGTTTAAATAAATGGCTCATACAGACAACAGAAAACTTCACTGTTCTGCTATTTCTAATTCTTTTACCTCGTGTCCCTGTGGCCCAGTGTAGGTTGCTATTAGGGTTTATTCCAGTGCTGTAATATACAGAACACCTTGCAGAGAGCACCCCTGTTAAAGCTGCTACTAGAGAAAATTGATCAACACTTTCGGACCAATCCGAATCGAGCTGCAAAATGAGTTCTTTTATTTTTCTTTTCTTTTATTTTGTCTCTGTTTGCCCGTTTTAAGCGAAGCTTTAAAAGCATTTATTCTTAGACCAAAATGCAATTGTGCAAAAAGAATTTTTTCTTTTTTTTTACTTTTGTAAGTTCGACAATAACCTCACACACAATGTAACAATGTACTAAAAGTGCTGTGTGTGTAATTTCTTTCCCTCTTTCCTCCCCTCTCTTTTAAGTGCTCCTGAATATTTATAAAACGGTGCCAAAAAAAACCACACATAGCCATCCTTGATATTACAAGTTCAACCTCATGCTCCAGCCTCTAATACCCTGGTATATAGATTGGTTTTGTTAAAGGAACGCTTTAGATTCGTATCATGGGTGGGATGGAAAGTATCCCAATCTGAACTTTTTTCACTGAGGGACAAGGGCGGAGTACCGAGAAGAAAAAAAAGAAAGAAATCATCTCCTCCAAATAGGCAAAAACAACACGCCACAATGCAACACAACCCAGCTGCCAGAGCGTATCAGAAATGGGAGAAGAAAATTGGAGGAGCCAACTATTGCCTAAAAGCAATGAGTGTTGTGTTTTTCAGCGCGAGGCAAGACTTTATAATGCTGTTTGAATGGCTATTGATTTGTCAGGGCTGAGTTTTGTCGGCAGGTGATAGCTTCATCAGAATGGCTGGAGTGATCCTGCGTGTGTTCTGTATTCACCGGCAGGACAGATGGAGATCGCTCCAAATGAGCTCTTTTTTTTTTTAAAAAAAGAGAACTAATTGGCAATGGTGTCCTTATTACCGATAATTAACGGTAACAGCTGAACAAAACATCGACCCTTGTTTCGTAATGTCTTCCATTAGCAACATCAAATTAAATTTCCTTTAAAAGTGTGAACTATTGGTCATCTGGTTTCTTTTTATATCCCCGGATATAAAGAGCAGGTGAGAGAGTGCGAGGGCTCTAATATGAGCATGAAAAGAAACGGCTGCACAGTTCTATAGTTTATATATATATATATATATATATATATATATATATATATATATATATATATATATATATATATATACGTCAAAGTGCGATTAACGCAGTGTGCTTTTCAATCTGCTGATCGGCTTCTTCACACTTCTTTGTGTTGGCGGATGAACGAAACCCAACAAAGAACAAAAAGAACAAATGAAAAAAAAGAAACTTCAGCCCATGTCCTTCCCAGATAATTCCAGCATTGACCTTTCCTCAGCCGTGTTTATCGCTTGTAATGGAATATAAAAGAGGTGAAAGATGAGTTTTATGAACAAAAAACACTAGCAACTCGCATCTCCTCACACTCGCATTTATAAAAGGTATGAGCTACTGACTATATTAGTGTATATTATATATGTATTATATGTGTATATTTATATGGAAAGCAATCGTCCTGGAGCATAATTCTTAAAGGAGACACGTACGATATTTAGCAATTAAAATAACTAAAAAAATTACACTGAAATTAACATTAAAAGAATCATTTCCAGAATAAAATACATAATAAAGAAGAAACCATTTTAATAAAGGGAGAGATTTTGAGTGAAATTTCTATAATTATAGCATCTGTTACAGTTAGTTAGAGTCATAATTAGAATTATGAAAAGTATTAATTCGTGTTTATGGTACATGGAAAATATGTGATTAATTACATTTTTTAATCCATTGACCGCCCTAATGTATATATATATATATATATATATATATATATATATATATATATATATATATATATATATATATATATATATATAAATGCGCTAATCCATGTCGGTTTGCACCTCCATGCTCTGCTCTTACCCAAGACTACAAGAAACCGCTCGTATATTTAGGCTATTTTTAAAGACGTGGTCAGTCTCGCTCAAGCTACCAAATTCCAAGAAGTTTGTCTGTGTGAATGCCATGCTAACCGCAGTGCGTCCACTCAGTCTGCCTCAGTTCTGCTGACTGCAGAGGTTACTCGCGGCCGCCTGTTCTTGGCAAGGCCATCGCCATCTAAATTTGCGTGTCCACCCATGAAATAATTAGAGGTCCCGAATCAAGGCTCTGCATTCTTTTGTTTTGGAGCCCTAGTTCTCAGCCACCACAGCAAAAAGAAAATAAAAAATACCCCACACTCGAGAGTCAAAATGAGATTCAGTGCCGAGTCATCTTAATTAATCCGAATGGAACTGCGCTGTGCCAGGCTTTGAAAGCATGGCTGCAGTGTTTTCGTTTTCCTGCTTTTCTGCCGTCTTTTGAAACAGCATTGCTCTAGCTATCCAAACACTAGTGAGACCGGGGAAGGGGGTGGCTCACCATGGCCTTCGTGGTCATGAGACATTTATGGCAGCTGCAATTCCGTCGTGGCGAGACGAGGACTGGAGCCAACAAGTGCTTTGGGAACGGGACAGAGCCCCAAGGTGCCGACAATTACACTATCTTGGTGTGTTAGAAAGGACGATGGGAGAAAATGGTGGTCAAAAGGTCTGCTAGAAGTGTGTACACGAAATGAAGTTGTGTGACATACTGCAATCTGCCAGCCCACCTCCGAGCACAGGCTTGCACAGGAAGCCGCCATTTATGCAACTGATTGTTTCTTCTCCAGGATCAAAGCGATTTTTTTCCCTTCTTTTTTTTTTTCCTTTTTTTTTTTCTTTTTTTTTTTGCGTTGCCCATTTCAACCGGTCATGTACATCAATCAAAGTATAAGATTGTTTCGGTGCTGGCTTGCTGTGTTCCCATACATACTGCTACTATAACTAGGTGATCACACTTTCTTTTGTTTTCTTTTTATTTTCTTGCAGACTATTTTCTTGGTTGTGGCCAGATTGGTAGAGATGATTTAACAAGCCAGTCTGGTGTCGTGTGGCAAAATAAAGAACAAAATGTTCTTTTCCCTGCTTACTGTTTTTCAGGCAGTTCAAAAAACAAAAATACAAAGGCTTGCTTGTGCGATCTGTGTGCTATAGATATATTACTGATGCTAGGAACCGTGCTCGTATATAAGGGTGTTGATATCAGTGATATTTTCCTGTGTGTTCTAACCTCGTTCCAGCATTCATTTTTATTGCATATGCGTCGCGTATGCCTTTTTACTGATCATAATATTCGGGGCTTATTTTGAATATAGCAAGTAATATAATCTAAAAAGTATTTCATTATTGTAACTACAATCACTAGGTAGGTAATAAAGCACTACTGTGCACTCTCATTATGTTTCATTTTATATATATATATATATATATAAAAATAAATTCTTATTAATAAAGATAATTAGTAATAATTATCTACACCTAGTTTCCAAGCTGCATGATTTATGTTTAGTGACCTTATTACAGGAACAGAATGTATATCACAGGGCACCATTTACACACCCACTGATACTACTGGGTAATCTACTGTCACCAATCCACCTATAAGCAGGTATTCGGATGTGCTGCAAAAAAAAGAGGAGACCACCAGAGAAAAATGCTCATAGAGCATACACATGCTCATATAGGATATATGAAATGGAACAGGAGTTGTTGTTCTTTTTAAATACACAGAAATGCATAGTACGGCTTGCAGTGGAAGATCTTTTGCTCCAGAGCTCTGATCTCAACTCCATTGAACACCTCTGGGATGAATTGGACTGCAGACTGCACCCAAGGCCTAAACAATAATTGGGGCATGTAAATGTGATTATATAAACATATGACGTTTAGCAGTGGTCATCAATGCTTATGTATTATTGAAAGTGAGATACATATATACATCAAATTGTATGTTTATATACGTTTATATACAGTTCAATGACAGAATAGCATGTATTTCATTTGTAATATCTTTAAATTAAACATGCGTTTTGGATTCAGATTAAGCTATATTAGTTGGCTAAACGCTTCTTTTACTCATAGATTGCACTAAAACCACCTGTCCAATGAGAATGCAGCTTTACTACTTGCCTTTACATAGGTGTATGCATCACTAACTTACTTACACTAAGCACAGGCTATAAAATCAGCATCTGATTAAAAACAACCATTAAAAGTAATGGTTTGCACAGGACATAAAAAGGATGCTAAACTTTATGATTAATGCATACAACAATCCAGGAGTGATAATGATAAATGTGCAGCAAAGGTGGAACGATATCATTGATTGGAGCTGTTGTACAGACTGTACACTACATTGTGCAGGTAGTCCATTGTGTGCGGAGTAAAGTTTAAGAGACGTCTCCAAGAGCCGGTGCTAAAACGGAGTCGAAAACTGAAAAAATATCGCCGATAAAAGCTCGGTGAATGGCGACTGAGAAAGCTTGACACATGATGGATTCTTTTGAAATTTGACTCTGGTGCCTGCGAGCAATCAGAAGCAGTAAAGAAAGAGCTGAAATGCGTGCGAAAGATGTTCTTTATGTAAGACGTGTCCCTCAGCCTTGTAACAGATAAATAAAGCTGTGTCCATGCGAGCCCCTCCCTGCGTCGCTAGACCGGCTGGTGTAAATGTAATGAAGGTGGATAGTAATTCTTTTCTCTGTCAAAGCCGCACATCCATTAGCACATACATCCAGGCCTGCCACTCACAACTCCACCACCCAGTCCTCTTTCTCTCGCTCTCCACACACACACACTGATAAGAATCACAATTGGCAGCCTTTCCGCACCCATATATTACAATGCCAGCCTCCGGATACAGCAGTGCTGAAGTATTAACACATGCTCAATCTTCCCTGTGCAAGGGGTTCATGTGGATGCGGTGCAGAAGGGGGAGAATGAGATATGTAGCGCCTTGTTACCCACTGCTCTACATCTCGGAGACACAGTTTAAATGACAAATAGAACAGATGGGCGACTGTGGTACCTCTAATTCATTAATCTAGTATCCTCTATAGCTGGGATGTGACTAAATCCATGATGAGAAGTCTCTAAATAACAGTGGTGTAATGAGTCCTAATTGCACGGCCTGTTTGTTTGGGGTTCATTCAAATCCTGGCAGGAGTCGGGTCTTGTGGACAGTACCGCACAGCGCGAGTGAAGGTGTACGGGCGTAATCAAAGACGCGGCAGAATCACCATGTGCTGAAAAAGGCTTTGGGTCCATGCCGTCGGCTAATTAGGTTCTAATTATCCAGGCGAGTCTAAACAATCTCAGCAGATGGCGGAACGTATGGAATTCCCATTTCACCATCCTTGTTTGTTATCTTCTTCCATTACTGTTTGCCCTACTTTCTAAATTCAGTTCACTCCTTCCCTTCCAGGAGAAGGCACTCTCTTCCCTCTGCAGTGGGTTTCTTTCTCCCTCGCTTTCTCATACTCTCGCCCCCTCCCCCCACCCCCCAACTAAATATCGTTTTCCGTTTATGTCAATTTACTCTTTCTAGTAGCACCTAACCTTGATCCTTGCTCTCACTTGTTATCACTTTCACTTCGTTCTGAACCAATTCAGCTGAGCAGACCTTTGCAGATATGATTTTCCATGTTGCTCAGCATGTAATTACCGGATTAAAGATGCCCGGTCCAAGAATTGAAATTGTTTGCTGTGCCAGTCCATCAAAGGCATCAAAACCCACAGGGATTGCTAAAAAGGTGGGGGGGGGGGGGGGGGGGGGGGGGGTGGGTTTGAGGTGAATGTTTGAAGGCAGGGGCTTCTGATTTCCTGCCTCTCGAAGGAAAAGAAATAGTTGTGCATGGGAGATGTAGATGCACGGCGTCTCATTAATCGGCGCTTGGCGCTCGTAGCAACTCCTGTGTATACGTTGCGCAAAGTACAGTGGTGCCTAATTAAGTCCGAGCTACACATCGCGAGACACACGCATTCCCCCGATGCTGAGTCAGAGAGAGGGATATAAAAGGTAGAAAGTGAGAGACGGGCAAAGAACAAAGAGAAGGAACATACAATAAGGGAGAAAATTGTAAGGGATTGTACAAACTGGCATTCAATCAAATGAAGACAGATAAAAAAAAAGGTGGAAAGAAAGAGAAAAGGGGGTGGGGGGGGGGGGTGCGTAGAGCCATTGTGGTTCTGCAGCTTGCAGGCTCAGATAATTCAATCTGTTAGCCATTGACTGCCCCCCTTCACTGCACTGTCTTCACTCCTAATTAGATCTTGGTTTGATAGCTCAATGCTGCTTCTAATTGCGTTTGAGCAACGTCACCGGGCTCCCCGCAGCTCCGTAGATCAAAGTCGCAACGCCATGCTGCATTACACCTCAGTTAATCTCATCAATTACACATCCATTAACCCTCAGCGACCTATTCATAGTCTGCGCACATGCAGTTGTGCCCGGCCTTACCCGGCAAGGTAATGAAATTCAGCTCCGCATATTGTCATGCAGATTGAACTGTAACCCGAATTAAACAAAGTAATGCAGAGTTTCTTATTGTTGCCTCCATCTCGTTTATGAATAAAGTCAAGAGCGTTCACCATTTGCCTCGCTTCCTGCTCCGCAACACCTCCATGGCATTTCCAGTTGTCCTGTGCAGGCCATAAACACATGTTGAGCATCTGTTATGGACCTGTATGCAAGCTTCCTGTGTATACATGATGAGTGGACCAGACTCCAATCAACAATTTATGTTGTCTAATTAATACCTGGAACAATGGGTTTGTAATGCCTCGCATGTCCCTATCGATTTTTGCCCCTTTGCCCCTGTACAAATGCAGACTGCTTTGTGTTTGGTTTTGAGCAGTAATGGGCTTCTTCACCTTGCTGCCAGGGCGGAGGGCAGTTCTCCCACTCAGGGAAGCTGATGAAGTATAAATCGACGGGGTGCTGGTTGTCACGGTGACGAGGCTCTCTGACAGAGTGACGGAGCAGGCTGACCTTCAACGCAACCCACGAGTGCAAAGTGAGATTGTCCCTCTGCCAGCCCTTACATCTCACCTAAAAGCAGTCATAACCAGACACGCACACAATTTAGATTTGCTGGAGTCAAAGGTACAAACTCTGTTCTAGCTATAGATTAATGTGAGTGGACGACAGAGGGGAAATGCACGGGCTTTTAAAATGCATTTCTTTTTTTTAATAGAGACCTCCCTACTTGTTTGTTTGCTCTTCGCTAAGGTGCTTTGTGAACTGGCCCTGATTGGCTTAACGACATACACATGCAGGTGCCAGACAACGATTAAATAGAGCATGATGTGGTTGACTTTTTCCATAGAAATATAAAAGGGGGGAAATTGCGAGGGCTGAATGCGAGCCTTCTCTATGTGATTGCATGCCAGCATGGTGCCCTGCAAAAGAATAATGGGGCATGTTTTATGGATTCAGCCTGTTGCCCATTGCCTTTGTCTGCGCACTATTAAAATTCTGTGTGCGCAGCAGGTGAGGCAAGACTAGAGCACTACCACCCAATTTGACTTCAGCCATCAGGGTTAAAAGTAGGTGCTGTTTTTCCCGGTGGTTCGGGCAATCATGCCAAGCTCAAGGACGCTTCGGTGGGGTGGCCAGATCTTGATGCTCGGAGCCCGTCCGCTAACACGGTTTCCCCTCAGCAAGCTCCTGTGCTACCAAGAAACCTCCCTCAGGCTCTCCATCTGGACCTGTGTTCTCTGGCAACTCCGCCTCTGCTCACACTTACACAAGCTGCGTGTGTAAAAATTACCTCCACGAGTCACACTTGGCTGTCGACCTGCGTAGGCAGGCACGAAAAAGTGAAGCGTGTCCCTGCCGACCCCCTGCTGAACATCTGTAGTAAAAGAGTACCTGCCAGCCGTAAAGCATATGGGCTCTAATGAGAAATGGCAAGTGCATTACAATCTTGGGAGGCTGCACTTGAGATTTTCCGGACCAAGTGATTCTATTTGTGTATCTGATATAGAGATAGGAGGCCACTCTGAGTGAAAGGAAGTCCTTTAGTCATAGCACCTGAAGATCAAAGGCTTACACAGAGTAAGCGGCTGGGTCTGGACCACCTCTCGCGCATTCTCAATGTGGAACAAACTCTGAGTGAAATTGTACAAGCGCGGTATAAATGGCGTTTATCTGTCACTCGGTAATGGCGATTATCATCTCTGGCATGATGCAGCAGGGAAGGTTAAACTAATTACTCCAACTTTATATCAAAAGTTTCAAGTAGGCAAATCGTTCCAAACTGTAGCCGTGCGCATATTTCCACATCTCCACATCTGTAGGAAAACAGACATTATTAGCCAGCTATAGCTCTGAAACTTCTACCTGCTCTCTCTCTCTCTCTCTCTCTCTCTATTCCACCCACGGACCTAGCCTCGCTCTGCACTGAGGGAGCAATTACAGCAAGCCTCAACCCTTTTCGATGGGGCCGCCTCATCTCTTTTCAAACGCAGGTGCATTGTTATAGAAGAGTGATCAGCACGGGAGGTGCACAGGCCTCTCTGTATCAGCGGGTATAGGCGCCGCCGAGCCGCCAATGCCATTGGCATGCAGTTGTCTATGTTGTTATCTGCTGCTTTTAGGCAATCAGCGCTGGGGTTTGGTTTTTGCATGTCGAGGTCCCTAATGGTGCTGTATTTATAAAGCTGGACGGCTAAGTGGATGGACCTGCGTGTTGGCAGAGGAACATTTACCTAGAGGTGGAAATGAGCCTATTGTTGAAGGCTGGAGGGAATCATGCTTTTTGGAGGATAGTGGTGTGTGTGTGTGTGTGTGGGGGGGGGGGGGGGGTCATTTATGAAGGTTGTTACCCGGTGGTAATGATTTGAGGAGCAGCAGGGGACATTAAATCGTTTGATTAGGCTGCTGATGGTCTGTCGGTATCAAATATGGTGGATAAGTTGGATCATCTTTTTCTTAATTGAGCGAGCTTGCGCGTGTCTGGGTCTGTGCGCCTGTGTGCGTGTTGTTGCTTTCCACATTTTTTTATCCATAATTTATTCATTTATGTGTGTCTTTGTGAGTGTGTGTGTGAAGCAAGAGTTGTTCTCGGACTGAATCCATGTTTCTGTCATGTCCCACTTACATATCTGAACTCCACAGGTACAGCCTGAAGCACCTTCATCAGTGTTTGTGTGTGTGAGAGAGAGACTTCATGTGTGTATTTTTTTTAGCACTTTTGTTGCACAGTCTACCTTTTTCCCCTATCAGCTCATTGTCCTCTGCACTGAACTGATGGTATTTTATCCTTCCCCAGTTTGAGAGAAGATATCAGCACTGATTCAGGATGTATCAGCTCCACCGATTACTCCTTGCTGGGAGCGCCTTCTTTTTTGCCACAATTAATATGAGCTTTAATAAGATTGCACCGAGCACTGTGACCATCAACACTCTTCTATGTAGAGCGAGTCGGTGTGGTCGATATGCCGGGTCGTGTGCAAATCAAGCATGGGTAATGAAAGCACTTTGTCTCCTGGGTTCGAGGCTTGTGCCTGTAAAAGCGTGCCCCCGAGTCTAGATAATCCACCTGTATTAGAAAACCTAAAGATGAATGGAGGCACAAGGACATCATAGCTCATTCTGTCACCTTCACCGGGCGAACTGCTCCATCTTTGGAGCACTCTTGAACGTCTTCGCTCAGTTATGCCACTGCAGCGCTAGGAGTCATACTCCATCTTCTGTCTAGTATATGTTCACCCCACTGTCTGAGCAGCACTTGTCTTCGAGACACACTACAGGCCGCATTCCCAAACACTCTTTAAGCCTAATTGCTCCGGCACTAGTGATTCTTCACTGAATAGCTGTTTTGTTGTCTGGGACTGGCTGTAATCTGTGTCCTGGACCTGAGTAAACCAAGCATTTCATAAATAAATCAGCAGTGGCTCAGCAGCAAAGATTTTGAACTAGTTGTAAGTTCAAATAACACGACTGCCTCAGAGCCACTGTTGGCACTTTGAACAAGCTTCAGTTGCTTGGATTGTATCCTGCCTGTTTTTTTTTTTTGTACACAGTTTTTCAACCCCCGAGAAAACAGAAATAAGAAAAAGTGTCTTTTTCATCTACAAATTAAAGTAAAAAGTCAAATGGTGGTGTAACGCAACAATCCGAAGCCTTATAATCAGGTTGTAATCATAACAGATATGTCAGGAAAAAAAAAAAAAAACAATGGGTCAATATTGGCTAAGCAATTTAAAAGAGAATCGACACTGTTGGAAAAATTGTGTGGGCGTGTGGGTTAGAGGGCGAACAGTCCAATCGAGACATCCAAATGCTGCACGGCGGGTATGAAAGAGACTCGGGGCATTTAAAAAACAAATAATGGGGAAGTTATTTTCTATGTATAAATGTAAATGCTTGGTTGCGTTTGAACAAGTTATCCTATCAGTAATCATATCATATCAATATCATATGATTATTTGGGGTGGAGTTACTGATTGTTTGGACTAGACTTTAAGCATAGACATTCCTTTGTTATTAGGAAGGAGGGGAGTTTGAGGTCAGTGGTTAGAGTCCTGGTAGACGATTGTCACGATATCCCATCAAATTGTTTCCAGGCTTTTTTGTACATTATATTATAATAATTGTTATTATTGTGATTATAATTATGACTATTATTAAATTATTTTTTAAAATTATAATGATTATTAGAGGCACGGTGGCTTAGTGGTTAGCACGTTCGCCTCACACCTCCAGGGTCCGGGTTCGATTCCCGTCTCGCCCATGTGTGTGTGGAGTTTGCATGTTCTCCCGGTGCCTCAGGGGTTTTTTCTCCGGGTTCTCCGGTTTCCTCCCGGTCCAAAAACATGCACGTAGGTTGATAGGAAAATTGTCCCTAGTGTATGAATGTGAGTGTGTGAATGTGTGTGTCCTGCGATGGTTTGGCATTCCACCCAGGGTGTATCCTGCCTTAATGCCCATAGACGCCTGAGATAGGCACAGGCTCCCCGTGACCCGAGGGAAGATCGGATAAAGCGGTAGAAGATGAATGAATGAATGAATTATTATTATTCTCATTATTAACTGCATCTGTATACTCATTATATTATCACTACCTACCATAATGTACATTGATATCTTCTGTCTTTTAGCTCTAGCTCATTATTATAACTGCAGCCCGACACTTGTGTGTTTGTGGTGTATTTTAACAGTGATTTATTTATAACATTTATAACATTATATAACACTCACTAATGAATGTTGTCTAAATTCAGCCTCTTTTTACTTCTGAGCTTTGTACTGTTCTACGTGAGCAACCTGTAGACTAAACAGTGAGGAAATGAGAGATTTGGAGAGACTATTCTCCATTACTATGCATTTTGAATAGTAAATGTGAATCAATACACATTTGAATCATCTAATGTGGCCAAGACAAAGACGATTGTGGTAAAAAAATAAAAATAAATGGACCACAGCCAGACTAATAAATATCCTGGAGCAAGATGTTGAGCTTTTTGACACCGGATTTATGAGTGGCTTTGTTTGTGTCGGTTGTAGAAAGAAGGTCACTAAACACAGTAGTGCCCATTTGGGATATTATCACTATATTATCACTTCTGTTCAAATTTCAAGAAACTCATTGGGAATGAACAACCATCAGTGTACTTGGACGTTCTTATGTCTGTTTGCGTGCTATACAATTGCTCTATATAATTTAGAGTGGTCATTCTGATGAGCGTATCGAATTCATCTGTTGTTACTGCATGCATTGTCACTTCCATTTATTCAGAGGACTGGTGTTTACAGTCCTGTATCTTTGGACATCGCGCTACGATTATTTATGGTCCTGCTGAATTTATTTTATTTCTCTTCGCTTTGTCCACGCCGAATTCTAAACTTCATTTCGAATTGTATTTTTCACACAGATGACGTCCCGCCCTATTTCAAAATGGAGCCCGTGGCGACGCAGGTCCACCTGGAGGGCAACCGGTTGGTTCTGACCTGCATGGCCGAGGGCAGCTGGCCCCTCGAGTTCAAATGGCTGTACAACGGCACAGAGCTGACACGCTTCTCGCTGGAGTACAGGTGAGCTCCCCGTTTGTCATTCGCCGCCACATAATTACCGAAACAAATAGACACATTAATCTCAGTTTACCTTTTTAACAAATTTCTCATTTGCGGATATTTATTCAGATCGCGGCTCATTCCTATGCATTTATTCAGAAATGGCGAAGGATCATAAGCCTCTTGAGATATGGCACCTCATTCCCCATGCAGGCGCGAAATGACTCTCTTATATCGATTCATTCCTGGCAACGCATTAGTGCATGTCATTTCCTGCTTGGTGGCAGGGAACAATCGGAAAAGATTTGGTCCACCCCTTTCCCTCTTTTTGTTTTCTTGCTCCATGCATTCTTTATAAACTCCGCGTCCGGCATGTGTCAAGAATATAGAATTATATTCATCAAAGCCTTGTCGGTGGAATGCATTACGCGCTCCACAGCCACAAGAGAGAGCCATGTAATATTTATAATTGTAAAGGCAAAGTGATTTGCCTTTTTTTTTTTTTCCTCCTCTTGATGGGTGCATTGCCTCCCTTCGTCATTTTATCGAGTAACACACATTTTGTGCTGACCATAGGCCTTTCTAACTCAGTTCAGCCTTCCGAATAGATCTAACTGCACATGAAAAATCCGCACTTTAGGCGACTAGAGAGACGTTTTCAGTGGATTCTGAGGTAAACTGTGAATAGCACTTCCAGATGTCCGTTTCGATGCGTTAAGTAAACACTTCTGAAAACAGTAATTAATTGTAATTGCATTCTCAGTACACATTTACACTTTTACCACCTGTGGCTAGAGTTCGATTAGAGTTATGTAATATAGAAAAGCACACCTGCGGAGAGGCCGAGCTCGATCCCATCCCCGAGTATAACCCTTATCTTTAAAGAAAAGCAGTCCATTATTTTGTAAAAAGCCTTTCAAGATTCCAAGGAGCTCAGTGTGAGATCCCAAGTGGCTCCCCACCTGCGTCCTTCTTTGCAGTCAGTCAACCATAGACCTGGATTTTTGTCTGTGTGTGTGTGTGTGTGTGTGTGTGTGTGCATTCAGGACTGTCGATCACGCTTCGGCCTCTTTGTCAGCTGCATTTCTGATTAAAGCGAGAACCTGAATCCACTTGACTACAGTATCAGGAATCTGTGAATGGCACCACAGAGAGAGCCGAAGCAGAAGATAAGGAGCTCATTGTGAGCAGCTAAGTGAATTAGGATTCACAGAACAAAAGTGTACCATGGCCATGTGTACACATCCAATGCTAGAACCGCGAAAGCCAGGCGTTCGGCGTTCAGTCCCGCTCCCTAGAGCGAATTTCGAGAAACTCGCACACGTACCTCGCAAAGCTCCCGCTGCTCCCGCACGCCGCACTCGAGCACCTCTTGTACATCATTTCCAACTCCCATTAATCAACACAAACACACGCACTTGTGTTCCATTTACGTCCTTTGTTCTCATCTGCTTTCGCATGTAATGACTTTGCAAAATGTGTGCTGTCATGATCGCGTCAAGTAGCGCCTGAAAAAAGTTTTTCATTATGCCTAAGTGGGCTTTAGCGATGTGGGTTAAATCAAGACCAACCCCGAGTGGAATATCTCATCGTCTTCACTCGATATTTATAACAAAGAACTGACTTTTGGTATCATTTCCTTTGTGGTGTGGTATATTTATAGCTGTAATATATATGTGAGTGTGTGTTTTATGTTGCCCCAAAATTACTTCTTTCTTAAAAGAGAAAAAAAAAAGAATATATGTGTATGTGTGTGTTTGTGTGTGTCAAATGACTGATGAGACTGTGCTGTTTGCCAGGTACCTCATCTCGTCTCTCCACCGCTCCCACGCTGGCTTTTACAGGTGCATTGTGAGGAACCGGGTCGGAGCTCTCATGCAGAGGAGCACTCAAGTCCAGGTTGCCTGTAAGTGCAAAATACGTCAGCGGCAAGAATTAAAGCAGGGCTAGCAGAGACCGTCTAGACCTTTTTCTTTTTTTTTGTCGTTTTAAAAGGCTGCGAAATATGAATGGTGAAGAAAAAGCTAAAAATACGTTTCATAAAAATCTATATTAGGGGGGAAAAAACAGTCAGGAAATTCATGTCTCGTTCATAACATAAATCAATCCTTATAATATATACTGAGGGGAAATAAGTTTTCCGGTTGTTTGTTTTTCTTATTTCCCTTACTTCCAATGCACACAATACAATAAAATACAGTACAGTACAATGCAGTTATGTAGAAATAAACAACCATAATCTTTTGACAGAACGTAAACGCGAGAAGGTGAGTTCATCGCTAAAGATACGCATAATGTATTCCGAATTAATTATCATTAGTACTTTCTTACAATACTTTAATTGGCGATTGGCGGACCCAATCATTCATACATTTTCGATGGGATTCAATTCACAAGATTGGCTAGGCCATGCAAGTCCTTCTTGAGGCGGAGCGGTTGAATGTTTGAGGGGGGGGGAGGCGGGGGTCGTCCATCTTTTCCCTGCAGAATCACTTTCTTTGGCATATGAAATTCAATTCTACTCTAATACATCCCGGAAACATCGCTCCATTTGTGTTACCTTTAATGCCCCAGTATCGTTTGAGGATAAACAGCACCATGTCACGATGCTCTGTACTTCACTGCGGGTATTCTGTTCTTGGCACCACATTCACTAAGCATGAGGAAGTGTTTTTATTTCATCTCAGCAGAGTATATTGCCTCAAGAGCTCTGATGTGTCCAAAGGCTTTTCGCAAAAAATCTTTTTTGCCAAGGTGTTTTTCTTAACATGTAGGAACACGGGTGCGCTTCACTTCTTAATGATCTCCGTGGAACTGTAGTGTCTGCTGCCTTCAGGTCACCATCGTACCTCCTCAAGTAATAGCTCGGGACTATTTCCCGTCTCCCCCAACCTCATCGTTAGTGTGGGAGAACGTCAGGAGCAGGGTCGATTAGTTACGGCTTCATGAAATACCCACTTGCACATTATCTATCCAGTCACACTGTGGAAAGTTTCAAGCCTTTCCTTCGGCACTGACTCACGTTCACGTTTCATACAGTGGTGTCCCTGAGAACTTGAGGAAACTCCTTCACTGTTTAATATAGAATTGTTGTTTTGTTTATCATGCCGCTCCTTATGCTCAGGAAGTAGAACGTCAAAATACATTATGTATGTAAATTGGAAGTGGATATATGCGCTGAAAGCATAATTAAAGAACAACTAGGATCGGAATGCGTATGTTTTTTTCCTCACCGCTCACTGTAAGCAGGTCTGTGCATAAAAATGAATGCATGTATATTTAGTTACTTCCTCAAGGTGCAAGTATTTTAGCGACTTCCTCTCTTCGTGCGGGTATTTTTATAAATCACTTTAATTCACGTGTGTTGGCGTAATGCTTTTTGCAATAGGTGTTGTTAAAAAAAAAAGAGGTAGATTTCGACCCCCTAATGAGCAAGCCATTGGCAACAGTGACAAAGTACCTGTGATGACTTGAAGACGGAACATTTAGTGAGATAATAATCATTGCCCAATATAGGTGTAAAAAAAAGTAAAGCCAAAAAGTTCTATGTGTAGTAAAAAAAAATTCCTCCTTGATGCATTTACTTAGGATTCTCCATCTTCTTTTAGGTATATCTGTGTGCTTCTTTTTTTTTGTTGTTGTTTTTATTTGTTGTTTTTTTCTTATTTCAACTTGAATATCATTTATCAGAGTGTTGCTGTTCATTCCTAGTTGCTGTGTTTTTTTTCTTTTTATTTAAGCCGTATTTATTGCATCATTTTCTTTTACGGCAAGATTGTTATGCGCCGTATTAGCATGCGTTTAATGTAGTTTCGGCGTTTGCTTCATTTATTTATTTATTTTCTGGCTCTGAAATTAGCACTGGAAGAGAGCTGTAAATCTCTTTAGAGATCTCCGAAAATTATCCTAAAAGACAATTCAAAAAGCATAAAACGGAATCCCGCTAGCTGCCTGTATTCATTTGACAATTCGAATAAATAGCTGACAGGAGAGTTTGTGGCACAGAACAGAGAAGACAGGTCAATTCAGTTTTATCCAGAGAGGTGTAGAGTGCAACAAGGAACAAAATCGAGCCAGTTTTAGTGAAACAGGTAATTTATTTAAACATTGTAGACTTTTGCAGCATAATACTATTATTAGACTTACGACAAAGTGGGTACATTTAATATAAAATACTATGTCTGCCGGCTATGATTAGAAACACACATGATGATAATTTGAAAGACAAAGCTCAGTCAGCTAGCTAAGTAAAGAGGGAAGCAACAATGATTAGACTCAGCTAATGATCTTTTCATTAGCTGTAAACGTATGGATGCTAACAGTGACATGCTTTCTAAAGATCACCTTGTTGTTCACTTACCACCATCATAACACTGAATAACTGGAAAATGAATACATAGTGTCCACTGAGACATTATTTATACACACAACCTGAAACTGTAAAACACACACTTGTAAATAACATGTAAATAACATACCTGTACATTCTGTACATATTTCTACAACTATATACAGTGCATTATTATGTATTTTCAGTCTTGTTATATTGTTATATCCCATCTTTATGCCTATACTTTCTTCTGCACTGGAAGCTCTCGCCGAGTTAAATGCAGTGTGTGTGTGTTACATCTTTCAACATTTCTCAATTTGGCTTGTATTGAACGCTGGTGAATTTAAATCCATTAATTAAAATATTCCGGTTTGTTAAATATACCTGTGTGCAGTTTCATTATCAGCATCTTTTAATTAGTATTTGTAATACTGATACCAGGGGCACGGTGGCTTAGTGGTTAGCACGTTCTCCTCACACTGACACGGTCTGGGTTCGATTCCCGTCTCGACCATGTATGTGTGGAGTTTGCATGTTCTCCCCGTGCCTCAGAGGGGTTTTCTCTGAGTTCTCCGGTTTCCCCCAGTCCAAAAACATGCACGATTGGTTGATTGGCACCTTGGAAAATTGTCCATCCAGGGTGTATCCTGCCTTAATGCCCATAGACGCCTGAGATAGGCACAGACTCTCGTGACCCGAGGGAAGATCGGATAAAGCGGTAGAAGATGAATGAATGAATACTGAGACTAACTCGTCAGAAACTATATCATTTCTTATGATCTACTAACAACTGCTAGTTGTAACTAATTACACTGTAGGTATGTGTTATGTATGTGTTATGTGTATGTGGTATGTAGGTATGTGTTCAAAATGCAGAAAATAAAATGAAAAAAAAAAACCCTGTACATAAACATTAGCTCAAGACACAGAGACAGACTGGCAAATTTCATTTCGTAATGTAAACATTTACTTTATTATATAAATGTGAAGTAATATTTAAGCCGTATTGCTTGTATCCTTCGTTAAGCCTACTCAGAATCATGCTGATAATTCTTTAAACAATATGAAATAGAGTAATTGACATTTAGTAACTGGCATTTAGTAACTGACATAGACTGACATTTCAGACACAACATGGCCAAATATTTTGTGTATTTTAACGCCGTCAGTGAAAATCATTCCCGACGAAGTCACAGCAGGTGGAGACTTGCATGTTGCCAAGTAACAGTTTCACTGACACACCATTATTGCTGGTATGTGAGTAGGGAAATGGCCACAATTCGAATAAACATCTAGGAGGAGTCAAGTTTATTAAAAATGTATGTGTATATATATATATATATATATATATATATATATATATATACACGTATATTGCTGAATGATTTTTAATGTGATATTTTCTTTTGATTTTGAATTTAGCAAAATAAAATAGTACTTGGTCCGGCATACGTTGTTTGGGAATTAAGTATCAATGCAGGACAGCATAAAATATATATTATTTTTCATATAGTGTGTTTTTATGGCGAAACATTTCAGAGTGACACCTTGGTTAGAACCAACTGTCATACTGCTCCTCACATATAGTGCGCAAGAAACATTTTTTGAAGTTCCAAGGTCAGAATTGTCTAACAGCATCTCTACTCGGCATGCATAACTTATACAAATGCAAAGGTTGTGTATAAGTTTGGAACACTGACTCATCAATTCCCCGCTATATGCAAGTTAGTCAACTCGGTATGAATCCTCATTCTCGTTATGTATTGGTTCTACTCATTATCTAGGTATCAGATAAGAGTGCAAGGGAAAAAAACAATAGTTGATGTGGGAGCAGACCCAGGTTCTTAGGGTAATCTAATATGCAAACTCTTACGCTTGACTAGTGAGCATATTTTCTGCCCATCCTTACATTTTCTGTATCCAGCCCCATCAATCACTCTCCGTTTTTTTCTGCTCTCTTAGATATGGAAGACTTTGCGGAGAAAGAGCGATCTCAGGTGGTGTCCGAGGGTGAAGCTGCTCTCATCTTCCCTCCAAGAATTCCCAGCTTTCCCCGGCCTCAGATCACATGGTTTCGCGACGGGCGCAAAATTCCCCCCAGCAGCCGCATGTGAGCATCGGCGAGTCTCAAGACACATCATCGCAGATCAATTTTAATGTGCTACGCATTATTACCTTATGCCAAGAGAGCCTGTCCCATTATTGTTTAACCTCCTGTTCCATGCTGGTGCTCCTGTGGCAGGCTGTGGTGAGCTGATATCACAGCCCCTCATTGCAGTATTGATAAAGTCAGCTATAATAAGAACCCCTGTCGACTGTGGAGCGGGTGAGATTGAAGGCTGGAGAGAGCAGACAGCAGGGGAGCCAATTAGACAAAGTGGACAAAAGGCCTTTATTGACGACCTTGGCTGACTGACAGAGCTTTCTCCCACTTGCAAGCTTCCATGTGTGTGGGGGGTGGGGGCGGTGCATTCAGTTTTCACCATGTCTTCACAATCAGCTGAGATTAATTTACCTGGGCTTCCAGCTGGCGAATGGCTAAGAGCAGCACCAAGAAATGTTCAGCCGGCGTACACTAAGCTTTCTAACAAAAGTCAACGGTCAAGGAATTCCCGTCTATAGGAAAGCAAGTGAACTCTGTAAACCGGAGAGGGGGTAACAGTGGTTCAGGCTACTGATCGGAAGGTTGGGGGTTCGAGCCCCAGTATCGCCAACCTCCGTCTCTTGGGTCCTTGAACAAATCCTTTAACTCTCTGTGCTCCAGGGGTGCCGTATCATGGCTGACCCTGTACTCTGACCTGTACAGCTTCCGAACAAGCTGGGATATGCGAAGGCACAATTTCGCTGTGCAGTAATGTATAAGTGACAAATTACAGTTATCTCTGAAACAACTAACGTGCTTAAACATCTGGGCACCTAACGAGATTTGTGCAGAGTGTAGATTTTCAGTGTAGGAGAAGCCACGTCAAGTTCTGGACGTTTGTTCTGCTGAGAAGTACTTGGAAATCCGAGATCTTGGGTCCAGAAGCTGTTGCTAAATAAAATCCACTTGCCTCCCACACTGTCGAGTGCCAGTTCCAGTGCAGATGATGTCTCACCTGTTATCAGGATGTCAGCATGGTGCTGTCACTACTCTTTGATGCTGAGAGCCTCCAACAGTGTACAGTTTGTTTACTGCTCATTGGCCAGGACTCTCTGGGGTATTGATATTCCACTGTCATGCTCCACGTGAACCCTCACTCTAATTGCGCATGAGTTGGTCTTAGTATGGCTTGATCGCTTTGCCCCTGACAGCTCAGTGGCATCTAATCTCACCCCACACAGTGTGTCGCCTCTCATTTGAGTGTGCGCACTCTGAAAGCACTTCTCCACCCCGGGTGCTCTATGTGAGCATCATTATTGATACAGCCTGTTAGTCTTAACTGTTTAGAAGTCGCTGTGTATTTACAGTTGATTTTGAGTGGGCAGAAATAGCAGAGCGTACTGTTTTGTTTGTGTTATAAACTGTTGAGAACACAAGACGATAGATCAGAGTGTGTCTTTGAGCACGCCTTATAACCAAACTTGTGTCTATGTCCAAACTTTTTGCATGGATTTGGTGAGGTAAAAGTATGTGGGGAGAGTGACCATTCATCCTGACTTTCTTTGATGCAAATGTAAATGAACTATTTAATTATTTTTTACATTTTTTTTGCAAATGGCATATTTTTCCTTTCTTCACACAGTACACACGGTAATCTAAACACGTTTTTACCAAAATTCTTTTGCTTTTCATATTTGAAGGACATATAAAAGGAAGAAAAAGTCTGTCTGGAAGAAATTTTTGAAAATGGATTAAATATATCTAGGTTCATTTGAAACATATATTATTCACCATTAAATGCTCACCAAAAACTTTGAACAGGTCCATAGCAATCCTTGTATCACTCTTTCTTTTGTTTTTCACTTGACCATCAAAAAAAAGAAGAAAAGAAAAAAATTATATTTGATTTTCAATCGAATACACGAAAAGGCAGTGTTTTCCATTATTTACATTTTAGACTCAAAAAATACAATAATAATTTAGGATCAAAAATACAAAATGGACACGCCTGGTTTAAACTGTTAATAGGGCAGAAAGTCTACTTTCCCTTTAAGCCCTGTGTTTTGGCTGTGACACCTGTATGAAAACAACATGAAGACCAGAGAGCTATTTTGAAGCCAAGAAAAGAGGCTGAAACTATCAGAGCCATTACACCATCAGTGGGCATAGCTAGAGTTGGAATGTCTTGAAAAGAAAGAAATATAAACATCTAAAAACCATACAGTGCATTGTCAGGCCAAAGTACAATAACAATAGCAGTTGATGAGCAAAACATTGTGAGAACTTTGTGCAGAAAAAAAAACCCAAAGACAACAGTCGGTGACATGTCCAACACAGAGCACAGTTAAAGTTATCACAGTCCATTGTGTGAAGGCCTTAGAACAGGATACCCTTCAGAGGCGAAAATCAGAAAGCCAGAATAGAGTTTCTGAGGAAATGCACAGCTACATGATCCAAAACATGAAGGCTAATCAGTTATTGCTAACCAATGTTTATTGCTGATGCAACTCGTGCTGACAGCAACACAACAAATTCCGATCTAAGAGAAAATTGGGTGGTCTATCAATGGTGCTGTGTTCCAAATGGTTCCAAAAGAAACGCAAATAAATTGTCCAGGTGATTTTAGTAAAGGGCACTTTAAATGGCTAAAAGGTCTGATTCTTTTTTATTTTGTCAATACCATATCTCCTTCCAGAGCTCTTACTTTGGACAACACCTTGGTCATCCTTTCCACAGTGGCACCGGATGCAGGTCGCTACTATGCCCAAGCTGTCAATGACAAGAACGGAGACAATAAGACGAGCCAGCCTGTTATTCTCAATGTGGAAAGTGAGTATACCAGAGAAACCAAGGCCATTGAAATAGAACCCTGTTTCGATATTGAATTGCATCTTTACACTCATTAAATATTATACCGGAATACAGAATTGAACTGGGATAGTAATTTTCCGAGGATGTGCCTGTTTTGGTTTTTTTTTTTTTTTGGGTTGTTTTTTTTTTCAACAGGTGATTCAAACACAAGTAGGACATGCAGCTCTTGTGCCCCCTAGTGGCTATATACTGATCCTCTTGGGCTTCAGCAGACCGAGTTTTACTCCCACACGATATTTAGATTCATTGGCCAGTCCAGTGCGACATGTTCTGCTGAGAGTGATCTGTTCACGCTCACCCCTCCGCAGCGACAAAGTGATTAAGCAGCCTTGTAAAATCAGCCCCTCTATTTTATAGCCCAAGCCCACAAATTTATGAAAGACAGAATGCAGGGAAGAGCAGATCGGGCACCTGCTCCACCATTACAAAAGAAGGGCTATGTATGTGTGAGAGAAGGGCCGACGGAGAGAGATTGAGAGCAAGGGAGAGAAATTGGTCATTAAGGGCAGGGAATCGATACCTGGGCCAGTGCCTTTGCTTTAGCCACTGAGTGACTGGTGCATTTAATCAGTATGTCTGCACCTCTCAATCAGGCTGCATTCAAAGGAACAGTGCTGTAATGATGGTGTGGACGCTGAGAGTTTGCTTTCTCTGTGGTGCACAAAGACGGACGGAAAATGACGCTAGTTACAGGCACAATGGTGTAATGGTGTGTCTTGTGTATCGAAGCAGGAGACTTATTGGAGAGTGGAAGGGGAGGTTTGGCAGAAATGTTGAGATTAATAGCGATTAGGGGAAAATTAAACAGTGCCTTCTGTAAAAGTGTGCATTCGCGTTTTCCTCCGCCTTTCTGTTTCTCTTCTAAGATGTGGGCGGGCCGGCAGATCCCATCGCCCCCACCATCATCATCCCACCCAGGAACACCAGCGTGATGGTCGGCACATTTGAGGTCACCCTGGAGTGCGTTGCCAACGCCAGGTGTTTGTTTGCATATATATGGAACTCTATAACGCTTGAACACTATAAGGCCTGTCGGTCAAACCGGTTTCCTTTTCTCTGTCCAGACCGCTCATTAAGCTAAACATCGTATGGCGTAAGAACGGTGTGGTGGTCACGCGAGGGTTGAGGGACTTTGGTCGACGCCTGACCATCAGCGGGCCTCTCGTCAGCGACAGCGGCTATTACGAGTGCGAGGCGTCGCTACGCAGCAGCAGCGTCCCAGCCGTCGCTGCCGGCGCTTATCTGCATGTGATCGGTAATTCCCTCCGCACACCTCCTCTTCACTGTCGCACATTCATATTTACATACACATAGAGGAATCCATTTGCCTACTTATTTATATAACTTCATTAACTCTTGAGTACATACAATTTTTGTCCCGCTCCATCTATATTAGGACAAAACGAGTCCCCTTTAACAAACAAGCTATAGATAAGAAAATGCACCCAAATGCACAAATTAAGGATTCTAGAGCTTATACGTTTTAATCCTTCAGCACTTGTTTACTAGACCTGCAAGACTATTAAAGTTTGTTACATAAATTATATCGCAAAAGTTAAATAAGCTCTCTAAGCTGTATCCAAATATTTTATTCATTCATGCATTAATCTTCAGTAACCTGTTTTCCCCGGCCAGAGCGAAGGTGGCGTCTGTTCAAAGAACACAAAGCACGAAGGCAGGAATAAACCTGAAATGAGACACCAGTTGAACCGTGTGCGCTTAAGCATTAACATGTAAACATAAACAACTAGAGTGCATAATGCCGTCGCAGTTACATTCATCAGAGTTTGCCAGAGGCTTGTGAGAAGTGGGGGGGGGGGGGGGGGGGGGGGGGGTTGGTTGCCAAGCTATGCCTGACGCATTTATCAACTATTCTTTGTGCCTGTGGAGAGTACTCACAAGGACGATGAGCTTCATGTGATGTGGGATGAGTTTTTTTATATTTTTAAAAATGGATTCTAATAAACGTCGGTGTTACTGCGTGCCGTTCCAGGTTTGATATATGCATGCTCAGGATTAACTGATGCTTTGTTTGGTGTGTAATAAGTGTGTAATAACTGTGACTGCTATTTATAGAGCACCCTCAGTTCGTGAAGGAGCCAGAGAGACACATAACTGCCGAGATGGAGAAGGTTGTGGACATCCCATGTCAGGCCCGTGGTGAGTTCCTGTGATTTCTCTGTATTTTCCATAAACTGCTTCTTTTTTTTCTTTGTTTGTTTGTTTGTTTGTGTACCAAAAGAACGAGCCCTACAGAGCTTACAAAAAAAAAACCTTTTTTTTATTTTTATGTTTGATGTTTATTCCGCCACGTTGTTGATGAAAACGGATGACCTGAATACTGAAATAGTTGATTCGGAACCCGAACACATCCAGCACCAGGCAGCAGCTTCTTATACCTTAATAATGGATGAAGGATGCAATGCCTACAGCATCATTTGGGAGGTTTAACATCTGAAAACAAGTTAGAAATGGACCGACGGTTGAAAAACAAACCCGACTCGATTTTCTTTTAATTTTGATTTTCAACGTAATGGTTAGCAGAAATAACTTTGGGAGGCAATCAGGGACTAGGCGGGTGGTACAAGACGTTTCAGTTTATGTAATGAAAGGTTTTTTTTAATGTCGTAGATGAACCATTTTTCAGACTACATTTCCATACTTCAGATTCATCCACCTTTTTATCATGCTGTGCATTTTCCATTGTTTGTAGAAGTTAGAACTCCATTTAACCCATTCTGCTTTCTCTGCTCAGGTGTTCCTCAGCCAGACATTGTTTGGTATAAGGATGCAGTGCCCATCAGCACCGTAAAGACCCCACGATACAAGGTCTTAGTAGGAGGCAGTCTGCAAATCAATGGCCTTCTTCCCGATGACACCGGGATGTTTCAGTGCTTCGGCCGCAACCTCGCAGGAGAAATCCAGACCAACACGTACCTCGCTGTCACCAGTGCGTTCTGCACCATATGCCCTCCTCGTATTTACTCAGACCACAGCATGCTTTTTATTTCAGACATTACATTTTATATAACATTTGTCGTCTTTGCAACTCTCATATGGAGAGGCAGACATGAAAAGAGACTAAAAGAGAAAATGAGGCAATGTGTGTGTGTGTGTGTGTGTGTGTGTGTGTGTGTGTGTGTGTGTGTGTGTTTATAGATTCAGAAGTTATTCCCATAAAAGACTAAAAGAAAGTTTTTTGGAACGAGACAAAATCGAGCAGAAGAACGTCTGTAAGACAGAGAACAGTAGAGATGATGTTAGCAGACTTCCTCACTCCCACATTAAGCTTAAGGAAGCTTAATGCTTTGGGGTTGTTTTGGAGTAGGGAATTTATTCCTAAGTGGAGGCAAAACTAAAACAGCAGCTGGGAGTAACTAACTGATGCCAAGAGTGTGTAAAGCTGTTATTTATGCTAAGGGAGAATTTTTTTTGTAATGAAAATTAAGTTTAACATCTGTTTGTAGATGTTAATCTTAATTTTCAATGAAAATTCATGGAGTATGATCCGGCGTATGAGAATTTTTCATTGAAAATTGAGTTTAATTTTCAATGGCTGTATGTGATTACGTATATACAGTGTATATGTTCATTCATTCATTCATCTTCTACCGCTATATCAGATCTTCCCTCGGGTCACGGGGAGCCTGTGCCTATCTCAGGCGTCTATGGGCATTAAGGCAGGAAACACCCTGGATGGAATGCCAACCCATCGCAGGACACACACACATTCACACACACATTCATACACTAGGGACAATTTTAAAAGGTGCCAATCAACCTACCGTGCATGTTTTTGGACCGGGGGGGGAGGGGGGGGGGAAACCGGAGAACCCGGAGAAAAAACCCCTGAGGCACGGGGAGAACATGCAAACTCGACACACACATGGCCGAGACAGGAATCGAACCCGGACCCTGGAGGTATGAGGCGAACGTGCTAACCACTACGTGCTAGCCACCATGCCCCTAGTATAATATATATATATATATATATATATATATATATATATATATATATATATATATATATATATACATACATACAGAGTGTTGTGTAGTAACTATTTACATGTAATGGCGTTACGTAAACACACTCTTTTACAAAATGCAACGTGATCTAAAAAAAAAAAAGAAATAACCAATCAATATTTGGTGAGCTTTCATTGTTTCACTTGCACATTTTGAATACTCGCATAAAGTCAAGTGTAGGAGTCAAGTGTGAGTTTTAGCCACTTACGCCAAGATGTTGTTAATAAGCAGCAATTTCATACGAGGTTACGCATTCATTACCTGAAACAGAAACAGCTGTGTTTGAGGTTTCAAACGAAAGGTACTACTGCTACTAAGTGTTTCATGTTCCATGTTATACTCCATGCAAGACAGAGCGCAACATCAAGACCCAGGGTAGTTATACAGCAGCAAGGTCTTTCCCTGGCCAAGAATTCAAAGCAGACTTTGGATTTCAAGACATTTTGAAGAAGTACAAAAAAGGGCCAAATGTTAAGCAGTGGTCAGCCAAGGAAACGTAATGCAGCAGATGAAAGACATGTTTGAAATCGGAAGATGTCCAGCAGTGCTATCAAAAAAGAAATCTATAAGACACACTTTTACTCTAGAAGTCTGCCTAGAAATCACATTTAAGGAGGAAATTCAGACAAAAAGCCATAGCGCTGTCAAAACTAAGTGACTCAACTATGCACAAAAACATAGAAACTGGGTGCAGAAAAATGGCAGTAGGTGCTCTGGGCTGAGACAAAGTTTGAAATATTTGGCTGCAGCAAAAGGCAGTTTGTTTGCAGACAGGCTGAGGAGCGATACAAGAATGAGTGTCTAGAGGAAACAGTTAAGCATGGTGCAAGAAGCAAGTTTGTGTGCGGTATTTCTGCACTCGAGTTTTATTCAGGATTAATAGTGTCCTCAATGCTGAGGAATAGTGACAGATACTTTTGCATAATGCAGTACCATCAGGGAGGTGTCTGTCTGGGATAACATGAAGAAACAGAAGGATTTCCTACATCCTTCAAATAATGGGATTGTTTAGCAGGCGAAACAGGGTGGTGGTCATAACGAATGTTGATTGATTTGGATTTCATTTTACAATTTGGGAATTGATAAAAAAATAAACTGTTAACACTATTTTTATAGTTTTTTATATTTCTATTTTTCAAACCATTCTCACTTTACACACACACACACACACACACAAATATATATATATATATATATATATATATATATATATATATATATATATATAGAGAGAGAGAGAGAGAGAGAGAGAGAGAAGGGCTGTCAATCAATTAAAATATTTAATCATAAGTATTAATTAATATTGCCATTAGTTAACCATGAGTTATCGGTATTTTCAGTGTATCATAATTGAATACTTTTCACGCTTTTAATACTTTAAATTACTGTATTAGATGATATAATTCATACATTTCTCTCAAAATCTATCCCTTTAATTAAAATGATTGATTATTTAATATTTATTATTATTTAAAGTGAATTTGCATTAACTTTGACAGTGCATATATATATATATATATATATATATATATATATATATATATATATATATATAAAATATATATATGAAATAAAGCGATAGAGGGAGAGCTTATCTTTCATAGTGATAACAATTTCGATAAGGCTTTTTTATCAATACATGAAAAAAGATTTCTGTGTCTCACACAGACACCGTATACCCCATGGGTGACATGCTTTCATCTGTATTGTGTTAGAGCAATGCAAGGGTGTGATTTATCTATCTGTATCTTCTTTGGCCATTTTAGGCATCGCTCCTAACATCACGGCAGGGCCTACGGACAGCTCGGTGATCGACGGAACATCCGTCATCCTTCACTGTGAGACATCAGGAGCTCCGCGGCCCGCCATCACATGGCAGAAAGGTCAGGCGCTAATCAGTCATCTCCTGTGCACTCACACACCTGCCTGAGCACACTTCTGACAAAAAAGGAGCTTTATCGGGTTGCCTTCTGGACCCAGATCCATCAGAGCCTGCGTGATTGTGGGAATGATTGTAGGCCGCAGTGGCCTTTTGATAAACAGAGAAGACATCTGTTCTCAAATCTTTTGTGCTAAAACTCTCTCCTCTGTCATGTCTCAGTCTATTTCTGTCGATGCTTTATAATTCACAAGTAGACGAACGAACGAATTTCGAGGAGAGCAAAATGGTAATGGGAAATAAGAGGGAATGTAGAAGAGAAAATAGAGCACTTACTGTAATATTTAGGCAAGTTCTTCTGCTGTTCTGGCAGCTTTTAATACAATTTCTGCTCAGAGAAAAAGCTCCAACCAATCAAGCCTGTCAGTGTTATGCGCTTTGTCTCTCTCTGTTTTAGCTCTTCTTCTATTTCCGTATACAGGAGAGCGTGTGCTGGCAAGTGGCTCAGTGCAGCTTCCACGCTTTACCCTGCTGGAATCAGGCAGTCTGTTGGTCAGTCCTGCTCACTTGTCAGATGCTGGCACGTACACCTGCCTGGCCAGCAACTCCCGTGGCATCGACGAGGCCTCTGCCAGCCTGCTGGTATGGGGTGAGTGAGATTACAGGGAGAGGAAGGAATCCAGATTTTTGGGGTTTTTTTTGCTGGATCCCTAATAATATAGGATCATTTGCATAAAGACCATTTAAGTGGGAGTTTGCCAGTAATATATATATAGTATATATAGTATATATATAAGCCAGAGCCCCCACCTTCTCACGCACACACCAAACATATGCAGATTTTAAAAGAAAAGAAACAATGTTTGGAGAGACGCTCGTGTCTAATATCAATTTGTCATAATTCTTGATATTAAACAAGTCGCTAAATGTTTGAAATGAACGACTAACTCATGGCTATGTGCGCCATACACAATACACTCCAGTGAAGCATTAAACACACAGTGCATTTATCAACAGCATCTTTCACCCGCAAGGATTCTGAGTTATTCTTTGTAACAGGACACGGAGCATTTCCATGACTAATTATTTAACCTGCTGTTTGCTGGTTTCTTATGGGGAACACTTATGGTATGGATATATTTGTTAATGTAATAAATATAATAAAAATACATATGGTTAACGGCAGTAATAATGAAATCCACTCAAAGGCAAAGAGATCTAGATAGCATCCCGTATGTATGCACTGTGCTCTGTCTCCAGCCCGAACCCGGATAACCAGCCCTCCTCAGGACCAGAGCGTCATCAAAGGCACCAAGGCCACTATGACCTGCGGTGTGACCCATGACCACAGTGTCACAGTCAGGTAACATCAGCGTTTTTCTGTACATCCACAGATATCTCCATTTCCAACGTTGCCAGTTTATCCACCTGTCATTTTTGGAATCCTTTGTTTCTCGTTCCTTTCCCTCTCTCCCGTCACTTCATCTCTGATTAATTGTAATTCACAGAATGCTGGCAGTTCTTTATTACACTCCATCTCATAAAATGTTGATTTAGCTGTCACCTGCAGATTGATTTGATCGAGAAAAACAGATGAATATGTAAACAGAGCAATAACTTAGAGTCAGATTTTAATTAAGCACAAGACGCAGGAGATTAAACAGAGGAAGCGATGCAGCTGCAGTTTGTGTGTTTGTGTGTGTGTGTGTGTGTGTGAGTGTGTGTGTTACTGGGCACAAGTAGAAGCTTTATATTGAATAAAAACTTTTCAGAAGTAGGTTAAAAAACACATAGCGGCCCTAGTGTGCTATTTGAATTAAACGTGTTGCATTAATTATGCGTAATGTTTTATATGCACACATTTTTTATATATAGATATATATGGGCAGATGTCTACCAGCGATTAATAGCACCGTGTGTTCCTGTGTGCTCCAGGCATGTGTGGGAAAAAGGAGGCCTAGCCATTGATGTTAATTCCAGCCCGAGGTTAAAGGTGGACCCCAACGGCACTCTGCACGTTGCCCAGACCTGGTCTGGAGACATCGGCACATACACCTGCAGAGTAACCTCCGTAGGAGGCAACGACTCGCGCAGTGCCCACCTCAGAGTCAGGTACAGTTCAATAACTCTTTCTCCTCTGTATGGATAGCTTATAACCTTCTCTGCTTATTTGTCTATCAATTTATAGTTGTTTATATGACCGACGTTCTATATTCACACCCTATTACTGCATGTCTATGTATATGAACAAGACCCAGACACTAGAGAAGAATCATCAGCCCCTGGCAGGATACCGTGAAAAAAAAACACTTTTATTCAACTTTTATTCACTGAAATTCGTTAAGACAATTATTTCATCACTATGCGCAGGTGCTATATTATCTCTCGCTTACGACAAGCAAGATAATACTTGCTATATTACCATATGTAACCTAAAGTATATGGAGGAATGTATATAGTATATATCAAAGGCAACTAAAACCAGAACACAATTCTAAAAAGGAGCCACGTACCATATTTAACAATTAAAGTCGGCACAAAATATGTACATAGAAATGAAGCAATTAACAGAAAATTCATAATAATAAAAAATTTTATTTTTTTTAAAGGGAGAGATTTATATATTTGTGACAACTGTTACAATGAGTTAAAGTATTAAAAACATGAAAGTGTTCATTTATGGTACATAAAGGTGCAATCAATGTGCTATTAATCACGAGTTAACTCATTGTGATTGTGTTTTAGTCTATTGACAGCCTTAATATATATATATATATATATATATATATATATATATATATATATATATATATATATATATATATATATATATATATATATGCATAAATCTTTGTCTTACCACTATCTGTTCTAGTACATATTAGACTCCAGGAGTGTGTCACCCACTGAGAGCTGTGTTTAATTCCATTTGTCTCCACCGTTTTCCCCTTATAGGCAGCTCCCTCATGCTCCAGAGAATCCAATTGCTACATACAGCTCCTCTGAGAAGCGCTCCATCAACCTCACATGGGCGCAGGCCTTTGACGGCAACAGCCCCCTCATCCGCTACATCTTGGAGGTGTCAGAGAACAGTGAGTGGACAGAAGTGAAATACTGTAGTGTATCGTGTAGTTTTTCCTGCTTGTACTTTGCAGTAATAGTAAGTCAGGGTAACTGGATGTCACTCGGCGCTGTCATGGCTTGACAGGAAAGTCAACTGCATTGAAATCGATTTGCATTTCTTTGTACTATACTTTTGTACTAAAAATATCATAAACATCAAAATTCCATGTATAAATTCATTTATAAATTTAGATCCCTAATGAACAAAGCTGTGTCTGGGTCAAGGAAAAACACCCTGAGGTGGCAGGTGAAAAAACCATAGCAAAATCTTAGGGAACCAGTCCAGTTCTGGATAACTCCATATACACAACACTCAACACCATTGTGTGCATTACTTTATAAATGTAAACCATAAGAGTCTTTGAGTAAGAGAATTAGTAAGGATCACGTCTTCTTTAAGGTTATATTTTCCAAGGTATAAGGTTATATTTTAAACTCAGGAAATATTTGGTATAAATGTTATCCAAGCCTTGTTCAAATCCATGGGAGAATATCCGGAAATATAGTCACGAGTTCGGAAAGTTCTTGATGAAGCAACATGAGTAACAGAACAGGACATAAGGATCAGGATCAATCAGACCAGAGGAGAAGGCAGAGATGTATCAGAAAAAGAACACCTTATTAGGTATGAAAGTTACATAGAGTGTGATCAGAGAGCAACTGAAGTCTCTGGCAGTTCTGGCTATGACAGCATAGTAAAAAAAAAAAATATAATATATATATATATATATATATATATATATATATATATTATATATAGAGAGAGAGAGAGAGAGAGAGAGAGAGAGAGAGAGAGAGAGAGAGAGAGAGAGAGAGAGAGAGAGAGCGAGCGAGAGAGCGTGAGAGAGAGCCAGAAGGTAACACAAGCATGAAAGCACCCTTGGATATCAGGGTCTCACCACTTTTCTGTCATCAGAACTGATTGCATAAGAGAGGGGAAGACAGCATCAAAACAACCCAAACTCTGTATGCATATAAATTTTCCAGATCTGCACCATTACCATTATTGCACCGAGTTCTTTTTTGTAAGTCATATTTTTAGCCGGACTGCTAAATCTTTTCCATCTAAAATCTTCAGTAGTAATCTTTGTGAATGAATCCATTATATCACTTTTTTCTACTGTAGATCTCATTGTTATAGATACTAATAAAGAATCTGCACATTTTCCTCAAAGCACATTTGACCGACCAGAATTGGTTTGCTCAGGTTTTATGTGACAGGAGCTTTTAAAATGTCCCTAAAATGGACTAAGACTGTGTTAATATACTACATAAATATTAAACACGTGGACTAGGACTATATTAGTATTCTACATAAATATTAAACACAAGCTTACTCAAGCTAAGGTGTTTAACTGCTGTACACGATGAAAGCCACCAATGCATAATCAGAAGAGGATAGTGGGTCTAGCACAGGCGTCTCGTCGAAGTTAAGCAAGAGAAAATGAAAGACACATTGTTTAATAACCTGCATTAGGAAAATGTCCAGCATCCAGTTTGTTTAAAGCATAGGCATACAAAAAGAATAAACAAACAAGTATTCATTTACGGTACATTCAAAACGTGTGATTATTGTTTAATGTGCATTTAATCACGAGTTAACGCATGGCAATTGTGCGATTAATCACGATTAAATATTTGAATCCACTGACAGCCTTAATAATAACATGCAAAATTATTGCGTCCAGAGGTAACTGCTGTTGTCTTTGTTTTTGTGAGCACAATTAATGTCTACAAATGATAAGAAATTAAGTATGCGGGAACAATTGCATTCTTATTTGAAATGTAGTTATGCACTGCATTTAAAAGTGGATATTGTCACAAAACTATACAGAAATCTCGGCGCAGCAGCTTACGTCTGTGTGCTGTGTGCATACGATGGCTTGTATTCCTGCAAGACAATTTCCAGATCCTTTGTTTGCTTGTTTGTTCAAGGCTGTAGAAGCCTCAAAGCCTGAATACATTAGCCGGAAAATCTTAGCACAGCTGGTACATACCTATTTGCATGTGTAATTGGTCAGGTATATCGATATAAAGCACCTTTATAACTGCATTATGAATGACCCGTTTGGATCTATACAGATAAGTTATAATAGGGATTTTTTTGTTTACATTTAAAATGGGTATAGCTTTTCATGGTAAACAACTATCTGGTCCATTTGCTCTGTCAAGTATTACATGGGCCGTATTAATATACATAAAATAGGCACGGGAGTTGTTGACGTTTCTGAACAGCTCCAGACTTGTGTAACTCTTGTTGTGTATTCTCTCTGGATCAGATGCTCCATGGAATGTGCTCTTGGCCAACATAGATCCAGAAGCGATCAACGTGTTGGTGGGAGGCCTGATTCCTGCACGGTCCTACCAGTTCCGACTGTGTGCTGTCAACGACGTAGGCAAGGGGCAGTTCAGCAGAGAGACAGCGAGGTGAGTGGAGAACTGTTCGGTGTTCTTACCAAGCAATTCACTTTTGTCACGAAAAGTCATTGGGGAGGGGGGGGGGGGGGGGGGGGGGTAGCAAGAACATTCCGTGCCGAGTAACGCAGGAAAGGTTCCACGCCGGAATTAAACATACAGAAAGATGTAAATACGATTATTCGTAATCGAGGTCATTCATAATCATGGCTGGTCGAAAAAAGGGTGAATCAAGATCAAAAGGAGTGTTTCATGTTGTGTCATTTCCTACAGCAGGAAAGCGGCGAGAACTCTAAAGCATGCGTTTCAAAAGACAGGAGAGAATATAAAAAAAATATGAAGAGAGGAACGAAACAGGGCTGCATTCCCAATACAACCATTTAGTTTAGAGCCAAACGCCTGATGAAAGAATGAGAAAGCTTTCATGTTCTAGGCTTACTATACAGGCCAGCAGAGGTGCCTTATCCAGCTGTAATAGCACGGCACTTACTTACCAAGGGTGTTCAAGCCTTCACAGAGATTTATCTGCTTTTGACTGAGCTGTGCGGATCCGAGTGGCGGATCTGAGTCTTCCGGAGCTTCAGAAGGAACGAGGCAGTCGCTCCTTCAAATACACTAGGCCCCGAGAGAATGGTGTTGACATCTACAAAATCACACGGAGACTGGCGAACACGCGCCCACAGTGCCGTTTTACAGTATTTCCTGCCCGTGTTATTGTGGGAAAGAGCCGCGCTGACAAAAATGTCAACATCCGCAGCCATAACCATGACAACTATGACTGCGGACAGCAAATAAATGACTTCCTGACTGATGAATGTTACAAAGATGGATTGTATAGGAAATCGGGAATGCGCAGAGTATATTAGTCTTTTTCACACACCCCCACCCCCAAAAAAAAGTTCTGTGGTTCTTATTCAGGGGAAAAATGTAATATAGCCGGAAGATAACGACTGCGTTTATTCATCATGCGTAATCAGGGTTTAATACCGCAATCAAACACGTCAGAATTAACTACAGAGGCGATGCTGACTCCTAACGAACCTGGGTAAATCCTGTATTGTTCAATTAAGACCGATTATTTTCTTGATGGCAAATAATCATGACTATGAAAACCAGCCTTAATTTGTTTGGAAATGGCTGTAATTGTCTCTTCGTTTTAGAATCCCCCATCCAACAATGAAATAAATAAGTAGATAATTGCTTGATTTAGCAGCAAAACCTGGCAACCTGGAAGTCTCTGACTTCACACAGGTCATTTTAATAATCTCGGCGAGCCGTGTACGCCACGTAAATATCGACTTTATCGATCGAACTTGAGCCATCAACGCAGAATGCAGCCCTGAGGTCTTTTTCTCGACATTCTTTTATTTTCTGAGCTAATGCAGCCTCCCCGATGCACATCACATTTAGTGTTTCCTGCGGTTAGAAAGATGCCGCATCGAAGCAAAAATAGATAAAAGGATGGAACGCGTTTTGGACGTTATATTCCGAGGAATGCGCAAAGTTGATGACCAAGCTCTAGATTACATCAAAATCTGGGTTTCCAGTCGAAATGGATAGCTTTTTTTTCCCATTGTGAGTGAGCTTAGATGTTTTGCACTTTTTTTTTTAGCCGTATCAATGTGATGATGGCTGACGTGTCTCCTGGTGGGCAGCGTGGCAGGGAATAGCAGGCTGCAGAAGCCCAGAAGAAGATATAATGCAGCAGTGACTTCTTGCCCAGAATGTTTAATAGGTACGCTGTTCCACAGAGCATATAAATAGTTATAGGGTGTGTAAATCCAATTGTACAAAATGAACTCCGGTTTGGGTCTTGTACAAGAATCGCTCTCAGCTTGCCAGAGATGTTAATTAGGTCTCATAGTAATAGATAAAATTATAAAGGAATTTCTTTTATGGATTTTTTTAGGGGTTTACGACCTGCGCTGTTTCCCCAGTAACCCCTCCCCAACGAATGGAGAGAATAATAGCACTGAATTGTTCAATATGCTTCAATAAGAAGCCTTTTTCAATACATAACAAGTAAGCCAGTGCTTCTGAATATTCCATACGGCAGGGTCCCTCGTGAGTGAGAACGGGGAATTTGTATTTTGTAGGATTTTCTAACAAGCTGTCAAGTCGGTAACATTGTTAAATTGCTCCGGATACGACTCGCGCGCCGTAAATGTATGCCGTTTATAACCGCGCCAATGAAGGGCGGGTCTGAGATCTTCATTCCGCGAATCGGCCGGGATTAATCCGGCTGATTATGTGGCACGATTGTTAGATTGCGAAAGTAACCGGGGAAATGTCCGGAGTGTTAAGCTTTCGCGAGTTTTAATGGTTTGTAATGTGTCTAACGTAATTCGGTGGAAATAACGGCGCCTCGATCAGTGGTCAATGTAGAGGTTTTATTCATCAAAAACAAGCAAACTCAGGCTTTTTTCTTTGTCTGTTGCAGAGAAGTATATATTACGATTATAAATGTGGGTATCTTTGGTATTCGATTGAATCATGTTGCTGATATAAAAGGAGTTCATGTGTGACTGATGGATAAATAAGAAGCATGAGAATTCTTTTGGGATGATGGTGGTGAGGGAGGAGGAGTGGGGAAGAGGGGGGGGGTGTTTGTTTGATCTCCAAACTTCGTTACCATCATCCTCATTCATTAACTGATTATTTATTTGGCTGCTTGCTAATTCGGTGTATTGTTGGGCACTGAAGGATCTGTCTAATGGCTGGATGAATGACTGAATCTGAGACCTTGAGAGAGACTTGAAGTCATCGCTTTGTTAGCCGTAAATAAACGCAGTAAATTACGATTTGAAATGTTTATCGCAGGATTTGTAATGTAAGTGGCTTTATGAATAAAACGCCGCGTTTCCGTTGATTAGGATTCATGGTCCTCTCCTCCTGAAACTGTAGTGGGTGGAAACGTTGTGATTAATTTGTGCTGATTTTAATTTGAGATTAGATTCAGAAGAATGAGCTTCTCGTCATAAGCATATATCTGCATTTAATTAGTTGCTTGCTTGGGGAGCACAGAGGGTCTTGCCTAGAGGTTTGTGGAAATATAAGAATGCAGCATTTATGATGATAATAATAATAATAATAATAGTAATAATGTAATAAATGTGTACAGCTGTGTGTATGTGCCATGAATAATTTGGCTATTTTTGTTGTTGATGAGGATAAGATTTGCTAATATAACAATATAATAATATCTTTGGAAGTGCACTGGTTAAGCTATTGCTTAAAAGGGAGGGGCGGTTATACAGAGTAACCTAGAATAGCCAAGGGGTCACTTTTTTTTTTTATATCACCGCATAATTGGCCAAAGTATAATTGATCTACAGATATTACAACCTTGTTTCATAGTTTAATATCTTTATTACATCCTTCCTTTAGGCGCAGTTTTTGCGAATTATAATAGTCTTTTCCATTTGTCCACTATATCACCAGGGAAATGGTCATTAATGCACAATCCATTCCTCTAAATTCACTGCTCAGGACAAAATGTGCATGTGTGCATGTTCTGATTTATCAAACACAGGTTGTTGACATTAACTTGTCAACCCCCCCCCCCAACCCCGCGCACACTGTGTACATGATAGAATATAGTGACTGATTGTGTGCGTCTGTATTTTTATTTACTATAAATTCTTTTATCAACCTTTCGTCATCCTCGGGTGAATGCTCCAGAATACAGGAAAAGATGAGATTGCTTCTCACGCTGCTTACCGGTAGATCTAGTATTATATTTGATTTGTCTCATTTCTCATTATAGAAGACAGTCAGGTCATAAAGGTGTTGAGGGAGTGCTGTAGCGTCTTATTTTTTTTCGCCGGTTAATGATGTTATTTGTTAGCTGACTGAATTCCCGCTCTTGGTGCACGTCTGGCATCCTTCACGTAACATCTCTATGAGAGAATGAAAGGCCATTTGTTTCTTTTATCTATAAGTCTTTCAGCAGGAGGCATGTCGGGCTTGTTTTTTGTTCTTGTCTCGTCTTCCATTCTGTTTCATGGGGTCATTCGTAGTTGTGTTATATAACATGTAACGTTACATTATTTAACAGTACTTATAGGTGTAATATATAGCTGGTTGTTGGTAATCTTTGGGAAAAATGACCCCAAATGGATAGGGAACCTAAATGCTGACTTTTTAAAGTTTTGAATAGAATTTATTGCTGTTTGTATAATAATAGAATGCTTGTATATTTTATTATCTTTGTGTATACATATCAGACATACATTTATAGCCATCGACCAGGCATAACATTATTACCGCCTTCTTCAGCAACTTGAGCTACAGTGGACCACGCAGGTTTACCTTCACCCCACATAGGCTGCAGCTTTGGAGATGCTCTGACCCTGTCGACTAGCCATCACAATTAGGCTCTTGTCAAACTCGCTCAAGTCTTTACGCACAGCCACATCAACTTTGATTACATTCAAAATGTTCATTTGCTGCCTAATATATCCCACCCAGAGATAATCAGCATTATTCACTTCAGCACTCACAATGTTCCAATGTCATAATATTATGCCTGATCTGTGTGTGTGTAGAGTATAGTATAAATAGATAGATAGATAGATAGATAGATAGATAGATAGATAGATAGATAGATAGATAGATAGATAGATAGATAGATAGATAGATAGATAGATAGATAGATAGATCGATATAGATATATAGATAGATAGTCATATCAGTATATAGTGTGATGTATGATTATATATATATATATATATATATATATATATATATATATATATATATATATATATATATATATATAGATATATATATCATATATATAATATATATATATATCTATATATATATATATATATAGTGATAGATATAGATATATATCAGTTGATATAGATAGATAGATCTAGATAGATATATAGATATATATAGATATCTCTCTATATATATATCTACATAGATATATATATAGCTATATATATATATATATAGCATATATATCTATATATATATATATATATATATATAGTATATATACACTCTATTACTAGATAGTGGTTGGATAGATAGATAGATAGATAGATAGATAGATAGATAGATAGATAGATAGATCGATTATAGATATAGTGTGTATGTATGTGTATATATATATATCTATATATATATATATATATCATATATATATAGATAGATATATATATATATATATATATATATCCAGATATAGCATCTAGATATATATAGCTAGTAGATAGCCTATGATATATATATATCTATATATATAGCCATATATATATATCTATATATATATATATATATAGATAGCCATATATATTATATATATATATATAGCCTATATATATATATATATATAATATATATATATATATATATATATATAGCTAGAATAGATAGATATGTGCTATATATATATCTATATATATATATATATATATATATATATATATATATATATATATATAGATATATATATATATATTCACTCTTACAGATAGTGATAGTGTTGTGGAAAAAAACAAAAAAATTTTCTTTGCCCTGTCTTATCATTGCAGCATTGTTCACACACCCACTGCATATCTTGCGTACATCCAGAGGATGTCAAATTGACACTAACGAGACAGCACGTTGTGGCCAGAACATTCCTGTCCTTCAGATTTTCATGTCGAAATGTTAAATGTTTCCCAATTATTTGCACAGTATGGTTAAACACACAGACCAGCTCTGTCTCTCTTAATTAATCCCCCATCCAGCCTCAGTTCATGAATATTGTCAGGAGCCGTGCATCAATCTGAAACAGCCGATCTTGTATTCAAAAGCAATTACTATCTAGAAGGAACCGAACACCAGAACTTTCTGTGCTTTCCTTTTAAAGGTTAAAGAGGTGCTTATAGGTAAAATTGTGGGAAAAGCTCTAGCAGTCTGAACAGAGCGCTGACTTGAACCCTATTGGACACCTTTGGAACTGGTGCGATGGAAAAAAAAAAAAAACAAAAAAAAAACAAGCAGGTGGAACTAAGTTTGCTATGTAGTGTTACAATGTACAGCCTGTGGTTATAATGGGCAAGTGACCGCATATGTTCAGCCATAGAGTATATCTAAAACACAGCTGTGGTTGTATAAAAAGGTGGAATTTCACAAGAGGGGGATTTTTCCTAATTTTTATAGCTGCACACAAGGCCAAAGGTGCACGCATGTGCAAAAATTTTCAACTACAGTGCATAATGAAACATAACCAACCATAAACAATAAATGTAAGACAAATAAAGTGGTGTGAGTTTAGTTTTTACAAGTGCTATTTTGGAGAAAAAAATTTTTCAGTCGGGTAACATGAAATAGGAAGGTGAAGTGCACGCATGGGAAACATAGTGCTTTGGCATAAACCTCACATCAAGCTTGTTACGACTCCCTGTAACATTTCAGTTTATTGGCACATCTGTCATAGATGTTTAAATATAAAATATAAAAATAAATAAATGACCGAAAAGCAGAGATCGTTGGTTTATTTCACAACCCCTGAATTAGGAAATAAATACCAAGACCAGAGGTCCCAAACCTTTATTCTGTCAAAGTGACATCATTGTGGGGCCTCTGTAACAGAACATTACATGCGCTCGAGTGACTACCAGTATTATTTGCAGATTTTATGATGATTTAAAAGATGCTTATTATGCCTCCTAATGCTAGATTGGATTATTATTTTGTTCTGCAGTGTACAGACAAATGAGCATCGCTTTTCAAGAGCATAATTCAAGAGCATAATTCAAGAGCATTATTGCTATCATAATGACATTTTTTTTCATATTAATTTCTACTTTTCTACTTTTGCATATGTACATGGTTAGTGGGAGATTCTTTGATTCCAACAAATAATTGGGATATGTTAATATCTTTTACTAATACCGAAAGCTAGGTCTGATCGTACTTACCGATTACTCAACTGTATAAAAACCAACAAACATTACCGTGTACGTAAAATTAAAAAAAGGACTTTATTTTAAAAAAGAAATTCTAATTAAACTAGCCTACTTCTGTGGTTCATGATAGCCATGAAATAAAAAAAAAACAGTAGTAGGATTCAAAGCCCACAATGACAGTAAATAGAAAACAGCACAAATATTGATCATTTCAGCAAATAGACTTAAGTAGAGATAATAGTTGTCCCAAAAATAAATAAATCTACTCAAGTACAATACTATGTTATTCCCAACTGTAAATATAATATAGCTCTCTTTACGCAGTCTTGCATGTAAAAAAGAAACAGCATGTGGCATTTGTGATTCGCTCCCGGATGCTACCCTCGTAGGAACAGGAGGAATATTGGCATGGATTTTGGCAATTTTTAGACATCTGCTGCAATCAACTGTTCTCCCCAGTACCCAAAATAAAATATCTCTCATAATGTCGCAGTGTGTGTAAACAGAGATTTTTGTTTTGCTTTGGGAGCAGTCGTGTGTTCTCAGTGTCAAAAAGTGGTCAAAGTACTAAATACATGCCGGTGTTTTATCACCCAGAGGAACAGTTTGGAAACGCAGCAACTCGAGAGGCACTCCTGGAAAAGGATGTCAAGCGACAGTTTAACAAGGGCTTGATGTGTGGTTATTAATATTAATAACTCGCTGGCATATTTATCAAAGGAGTAGCCCCAGACTGACGTAAAGAATATATTAAATTCAATCACGACTTCAATTTAAATGCATTAGAGTTAAGTTAATCTATGAGTAATGTGCTGAACTGAGGGTGGTCTATTCGCAGATTAAGAACACAATGCATGATACTAATGTCCAGTACTGCTAAATAAGGATACTGTGTGTTGTTTTGATACTTATAAAAAATTTAAAAAAAAAAGACAAGGCAATATAAACAGAGCTAAATAATATGAATGTCCCTGCCTGCTCATTACTAAATAGGTTAGATATTGTGGTATTGATCTTGATATCATAAACTGTGCACTCATAGTAACAACTGGCCTGGAAAAAGGTATTAATGCGCCTTTAGTGTTGTTCATTTAAAACTTCTAAATCTTCTAAGCAGGACCCGTAACACCTGCTCATCATGAAGGATCAGCAAAATGTATAAAATCAAGAAAGCTGCTTGTGAAGAGCTTTAGTTAAAGTTGACATTAAACATCAACATTGGGATCTCACACTGCAAAAACTGAAATCTAAGAAAGGAAATAAAAGCTTATTTCTAGAAAATATGTCTTTTTTTGTATTAAAAAAAATGACATTGGACATTAGACTATATAGCTTAAAGCAAGAAAACTGTTCTTGTAAATCTTGTAAGTAAAAAGTAAATGTTAACTTTCACTAGAAACAAGTCACAGATTTAAAGTGCATGAATAAAGTGAATGTTCAAATAGAATGTTGTGCTAATTTTAAAGACTAATTCTGCCCTGGAAAAATCTTATAACAAGAATCTTTAGGACGGTTCCAACTTGTATTTATAGACCCTATATGGGAGGTTATAGCTCATTGGTTACAGCATTGCGCTCTGGAACGGAAGATCACGGGTTCAAGCTGCTGCTAGTGGTTAAAAAAAGGTTAAAAAACAAAAAGGAGAGCTTGAAACTGAGCTATTTTTTTGTCTGGCTACGGGATATAATAGAATATATTATTGACAAGATATCAATGCTAGTTTCAAGATACAAAGTCATATTTGCTTACCCCATTGGCAGATTTTTTTTGCTTGAATTTAGCACATTTAAATATCTAGTTAAAACTAGATATAAATGAATATTGCTTGTTTCAAGGAGGGCATTTTTGCAGTGCATTAATTTTAACAGCTTTGGTTGCTAGAAGTGGCAGATAGACAGGTTTAGGAATTTCAGAATCTGATATTATCACACATGACAATCATAGACGGGGTGAACAAACAAACAAGAAGCACCCAAACAGCGACAGTTTTGCAGGAAAAACAATCATGTTGATGAGAAAATCATCTTATAATACACAACAAAATGTATATATATATATATGAAACAGATAACAGGTGAAGATTTGAAGCATTGCGCACAGCAGAAGCACATTATAACCATTGGGGATGGAAGCCATCTCTTTTTACATTAATCAAATCTCCACTGCGCTGGCAGGCATCCACATGCAAGTGTGCTTAGAAACATGATCAGGACTAATGCAGTAAGCGCGTAATGCTATCCCTCTTGCTTGTGTTATTAAAACACCATATGGGGATTTTATTCCTGCAGTTTATCTTCATTCTGTCAAGTCGAGCCTATATGATATAGGCATATTCTCTGACATTTGTAATTTAGTTTGATAAGCTGTTTTCCTCAAGCTCACTGTTTTGGTTATTAGTTTAATATAAACAGTGTGTGCGTTGGGCAGTCTGGGCATATTTGTCTAAATATGACAATGAATATAAAAGCACCACGCTATAAAAGCATATCGGAATAATTGTGATTGCTGTAAAACGCAGGGAATGCCACACAGAGACCTCGGTAATGCTCTTGTGGCTGAATGAGGGCTCTTATGGCTCAGTCACAGGTATCCACAAATTGGTGTTCATGAATATACTATGCTTCTGGATACAGGACCATATTTCGGACATCATATTTCACCTATGGTTCCCATTTGATGTTATAACAGATTTAGATTTTTTTTTCCACTATAGATTTTAGCCACAAGTGTGTTAGTGTTGTAAGGTGAAGAGGTCTGGGGTGCATTCAGCTTGCCAAGTCATCCCAAATATATTCAGTAGGGTTTGAGGTCAGAGCACTGTAGAGGCCGCTGTAGAGATGTTGGGGAGAAGGAGGAGGTAGCTCAGTGGTTAAGGCAATGAATTACTGATCGGAAGGTCGGGTATCACCAAGCTGTCACTCTTGGGTCCTTGAGAAAGGCCCTTAACCCTCTGTGCTCCAGGGGTGCTGTATCATGGTTGACCCTGAGCTTCAAAAGAAGCTTGAATATGCAAACAAATAATTTAACTATGCCGTAATGTATATGCGATAAATAAAGGCTTCTATTCTATTCTATCTTCCCCTCCAGCCCATATAAACTATATCTTCACGGAGATTGCTTGTGTATTATAGTCAAGCTGGAATCTCATGGTTCAAGTGAAGGGAAACGTGTATGCTAGCATCCATAGCTATCCCATATTATTGTGTGCTTCCCTCTTGACAGAACCACGTATGGCCAGAAAATCCGCTGTCACAATATTTTTAATAATATAGTGAAGTTTAGCTGTGGCACCTTAACAATAAGAAGTTACAAAGCATACTGGCTGCCTGCCTTCCTTAGATAACTAGAGGTCAATTAAGTAGTTGCACTAGTGTCTATTGAATAAATTGCACTGTATGTTTGGAACTGAATGTGCAACTCCCGATAATGTATTAATAAATAAGAATACAAACAGCGCGGAAAAGCAACATCAAGGATTTATTCGGCCGCATTTTAATTTGGTCTTTTGTGTTTTAGAATAATAGAATCATTTCCACAGGAAGGACCTTGCCAAGATTGTATGGCTCTAATTGTGTCGTATTCACTCTCAGGTCTCATTTGCATTTTTTTGTTTCACAGTTTGCGTATGGTTCGGTTTACAAATAGCAGCCTTCCTGCTGGAAGAAAGCAAGGTGAGAACGAACAGTTTGGCAGTAAACACGGCCAAAGCTAAATCTGAAGCATGAGTACATGATTGACGTTTAACTTTAATACTCAGTCGTTTTTTTTGTTTTTTTTTGTCACATTGCTGTGTGTTTAGGGATTTGAAAACCGAGACAGATTGGATATAATTAAATAATAGAAAATAACGTTTTGTGATTGCTGTTAATTGTCTATCTTTTAGCGTGGATTACTTTGCATATCACGGTAACACGTTCTTGAAAGCTAATATCACTTATTTCTAATTAAGTCATCATTTCTCCCCGTTTTGACTCAAGGTTATAGAAGAACTGACAGTTTAGGTTAATGACAAGCTGTTCTGTAAAAAGAAAAAAAGAGAGGTATTCCAACTATTACTAATTAGTTTTTTTTTCATTCTTTCATATACAGGAGGTAATACTGCTGAAAGACAGCGTTAGGGGAATTACATTAATCATAGTAATAAAAAAAAAGACATTCATATAAGATGTGTTCTTCAGCTTGAGTGGCTAGATATTTGGAAACTGTACAAACAGATTCCGGTTTAGATTTTGGACTGGTTTTAGATCTCAGGAATGAAATGGAAACTCTTAAAAGAAAGGATATGAAATATTAAACAGTGAAGTGAAAACAAGGGTTTGGGTGAATATAAGCTGACAATTCCAGTCTACATTGTTTTGTCTTTCTGAAAACTAATGAGAGTAACCAGAAAAGGGGCTGAAGATTAAGCGCAGTCACAATAAACAATGATTCCCAAATGCAAACTTTATCCGCAATCTGTTTCTCTAACAATTAACACATTTTTCAAAACAGCAACACTGGCATTTTCTTCATGGCACAGACACTCACCAATCGTGATGGAAGCTATAAACAGTGTACACTCTTTGAATAATTATTTTATTTGGAAGTGCATAGATAACGCATCTCTCTTTCATTCAAATTTCACAGTTACATTTCTCCGTATATTCCTATTCGTCCAGGACAAATAGCATTAAATAAACAAAGTGAAACATGCATACTAAAAGCATTACATTATAAAGATTAACATAATCATTTAACATTACATTATAAACATTACACCTTACCTTTCATATTTTTTCCATGTCTACTCTATTTTTTTTTTCATGTTAACATGTCGTATGGTGGTAAAAAGCATTTCACTGCATGTCACAAGTATATGTGATAAATAAAATTTGTATTTGAAATGAATTTTATTTTACAACTCCAAAAACATTTTAAACATTATGTAAAATGTAAAGGAAACTCGTGAATGATCTTGTAATCCTAAAACCACAAATTTTATACACAATCGAAAACAATCCAAAATCTTTCATCTTGAACAGAAGAAATGTTTAAACTGGTATCATTGAAATGAATATTGAGAAATCTGGTGAAAAGCCATATTGTAGTCACGTGATATTCGGGCCCTCAGGCGGAACCGCATTTAAAACAGTCCTGTAATGGAAATCACTGCATGGGCTCATTAACAGCTGCAGAAATCCTTGTCTGTGAACACAGTGTGTCATGTCATCTACAAATACAGCTTCAATCTCTATCATGAACAGAAGAAGGTATGTGTAAGAAAAGCTGCCATCCGTTCTGTGCCAAATATCATTTAAAATGTACTAAAGGCAAAGTTCTGTGTTGGAAAATCCAATTTTTTAGTCCAGTTTTGGAAGCCGTGGACACAATGTCTTCCCGACTAAAAAGGAGAGATACCATCTGGATTGTTCTCAGTTCTCAGTTCAGAAAACAGCATTGTTGAATGGGAGTTCAATAGGGCCGAATGGGCAACTAGTACATTTGGATCGGATTCAGTAATGCTGATCAGTATGTACAGCTTTTAGAGCAACAAATGCTTCCATTCAGAAATTGCTTTTGTTATGGAAGGATATATTATTGAGCAAGACAATGTGAACTAAATACTGTATCTGTTACAATATATATATATATATATATATATATATATATATATTAGAGAGAGAGAGAGAGAGAGAGAGAGAGAGAGAGAGATGGATAGAGATACTTTTCTATATTAAGTATATGAAAAATATAATGAGCAGGTTCGATTATTTTGTATTATTATTCTGTACTTTAAAACAGGTCACTTATGTATGAAGCATTAGTCCCAACTGTACCCCTATGTAAGCTTGTTCCTGCATTTCCTAATATTTTGGACAAATGTAGTGCACCACTTTAAAGCAAATTCCTTGGCGGTTTTTGTTGCTCCCAGTCCACACAGAAGCGAGTGCTGAGTGATATTGCAGAGTTAAAAAAAAAGAAAAAAGAAAGAAAAGAGTCAGATTTACTAGTTTCTGCTTTACTAGTTGTAAATTTGGCAGGAAATAAAATGTTAAAGTTTTCCGAACGAACGCACTTTAAAGCCGCAGCGACGTGTCGGGGAACGCTTCTCAGGCCAAAGCATATTGTTTCTGCGAGAAGTGGAATGTGACAAATTAAGCATGACACTGCAAATAAATCTGTCCCTTCTATTTGTCCTCTTTTTGTCAGGCTTTGTGCAGCTTGCACAATAGCTAACTGACAAGGCTGTGCAATACAGCAGAATTGATGTGTCAGACATATTGGCTCATCAAAAAGTAGTGTCCAGGCATGTAGAAGGAAAAAAAAGCCCAGACTGTGCATGACAATAAGTAATAAGAATCCGGGAGACTGCACGAGACTGTGAAGAGAAGAAACTAAACCCATTATTGCAGTGAATGGGCGCAATGTCACTCCTTCAAGAAAGGAAGGAAAAATAAATAAATAACAGTGTCATGTTTGTTATGCACCATTCATTATAAAGACAATGATTTCAGTCCCAGATTTTTATTTGCGACTGCCTACACAGATGGCGTTTTCTTTTTTTTTCGAAACTGTGGAAAATCTGTTCGCAATTTGCTGTGCCGCGTTCGGAATCGACACGCCACTATTGGCACAGCGGGATGTATTCAAAACAGGCTGCGCTGCAATTGTTATCACACTTCAGAGGTAGTTTAATTGCAAATGCATCATTAATGTTTGAGCAACTTCACACCAAAAATACCCAAGGTGCCAGCGATGATGGCAGGAGCAAAGATCATTGTGAAATATTCGGATGTCGGGTTTTAAAATGATGTGTAGTGGGGGAAAAAAAGTCACAGATAAGCGGGGTCACATTAAACACACGCGTCATTAGCAATCCAGCATTTTGACTCATTGGAATTAACCCAAAAATATCTGACACAAACATTTCCACTGCATTCTATTACATTACTGGTTTATGAAATGAAGTTAAGAGGCATGGTGGTTTAGTGGTTAACACATTCGCTTCACACCGCCATGTGTGTGTGGAGTTTGCTTGTTCTCACCGTGTTTTTTCTCTGGGTTCTCCGGTTTCCTCCCAGTCCAAAAACATGCACGGTAGGTTAATTGGCACCTTGGAAAATTGTCCCTAGTGTATGAATGTGTGTGTGAATGTGAGTGTGTGTGTGCCCTGCGATGGGTTGGCATTCCATCCAGGATGTATCCTGCCTTAATGCCCATAGATACCTGATATAGGCACAGGCTCCCCGTGACCCGAGTCAAGATCGGATGTAGAGGTAGAAGATGAATGAATGAATGAATGAAAATTAGTGCTATATGAAATTAATTCTACTTTACAGTGACAGAGAGAATCCTTGTAAAATAATATTTATAAGAATGATATTATGGAAAATCTGAAGGACAGGACGGCATCTTATTGGGTAATGATGCAAGAATGGCACGCTATAATAACAGATGTGTGATTGCCCTGAAAACAAGTAGCTTGTTGAGAATAGAAGCTTGTAATAGAAATATAGCCCGCGAAATTGGATGTTGCAAAAAATGTTTTCTTCTCTAACAATAAGCGCTTTTCCATTACCCTTCAAAATGTGCAAATTTAAATAGCGAATTGAAAATACCCCTAATGGAAACTTCGCAAAGACACACACGTTTTAACGCTCGCATGAGGTGTTTTTTTTAGACGATGCGAAAAAGGAATATGTTTTTTCCGCATTTCCAGGTCACATGCTATACCTGGCCGGCCTTAGGCATGATGCTGCAGGTGCTAAAAGAGGCCAATTGCGCTTAAAAGCTCAAAAAAGTGGACGTGAAATCCGTGAAATCGCGCACTATTGCCTCCCAGAACAAGTACATAAGTATAGCGGGATTGCCTTGCCATTACTGCGTGTATAACACGCCTACGATGGCTAATTCAATGCCTGTGATATAAGCAAGCCTGCCGATATCTGTCTCCATTGTTTTGAATGAATTATCGCTAGAGGACGAGTTTTAGTCTTAGTTTTAGAAACACCGTCATTTCGCAACAGTTTTCGCAAATTTGAATGGAAACGCGCCTAATGCTCGTTTTTATAAACATACAAAGCAGAGGGGTTCAAGATGGCAGCTTGAAGGGTTAAAGCTTGTGTAGTTAAGTGGTAGTGTATTTTCGTCGGGGTCTCTTATATTATAGTCACAATTTTAGCACGCCCGTGCCCTGCATTTTACATTATGAGCATAAATAGCTACTTTCTGAGGTAATCAGAAAACATGCCACGCAAGAAAGCGCCCGTTGCAAAAAACTCGAGCTCACCTGCGTTTTTTGCTGTCTGAAATGGTTGCGGAAATTGCAGCCAATATCTCTAAGCTCAAAGATGACCAGATAGCGCAGTTATTACAACTCCATCATTCTGAACTGGACGAGCATAGACAGAGGAGTACCGAAGCAGAAACCTAGTTATCTGCTACGGAAGACGGGGTAACTCCGATCGAGGCCAAGTTACTTCCTCTTGAGAAACTCACACATGACATGGATGAACAGGCTGAAAAACATGTTGGCTCACGGCATTTATTGTATTGTTTACAAAAAAAGGCATTTATTTCAGATATTTCCATTTGTTGTTTATTGGACATCTTCTTCACTGGTGTCGTCGTTATCCGACGGGAGGTTTGTGATCCATTTACCAGAAGAAATACAGGTTCTGCTTGGAAAAAAAAAATAATAATAATAATAACAATTTTGGGTATCTCTACTTAATATTTTTCAGCCAGCTTCTACTCCTTACATTTTCCTGCAATTATCTGTTCTTTCTACTCCATACATTTTAAAAATAGCCTCTACTACCACATCAGTTACTACTATTTCATTTCGGCTTGTTTTCATTCCAAAAAATAAATGACCTCTCCAGAGAAATCGTGTCGTCCGGATAGAGTGAATGTGATTGTGATTGGATGAGAAGTATAAACATACCATTCCGGCCCCCTTTTGGTTTGTACGTGATCCATCGCACCTGCACACGACACAAATCACGTCACATTACAGTAAGCACATAACCAGTGTTGAGGTCGTTACTCAAAAAGATTATTTCTTAAAAGTTATTATTTCTCCACTACTCGCTTATTTATCAAACCGGTACTTTCTTCTTCATCCTCCACAAATGAATAGTAGGTAGTACGGTAGATATAGACTTTTGAATAAATTAGTGATCGCATTTGGTGCGGCCAAAACTTTTGTCCTTAAAGGTATTTTTCCCCTATACATTACTTTTACTTGAGTTGATGCTTCTACGTAAGTCTTTTTAACACTAGTATCTATACTTCAACCTGAGGAATGAATGTGAATACAACAGCGACAACAGTTTGACAACAGCGATAAAAAGTCATTATTTATGGCCTTTATGTGATAAATACTATTTCTCCCAATTTAGTTGCTTTGTAATTGTCACATTTCCCATTGCCAAGAATCCGCTGCCAACATTAACACATGCCCCTCACCTCCCAAAACAACACACTCATTTTTAAACGCTAATAATTCACACTTACTCATCACTATAAATACCTCACCGTATGGTTTGTTTGTGATTTTCGACCTACATTTCAAAGCCTTTTTTTTACCCGCTAATAGGTATCTCAGGTGTATGACTTTCGATCTTTTCGCCCTTTGGAGTTTTCTTTTGTTCTTTTGTGGTTTAAATATCTCATTTGGGATTTTTTTAACTCTGCCAGGAGGATTTCTTTTCTGTCCATTCTTGTCTGACAAGTTCAGTTGTTTGCCTTGACCTGTTATTTTCCTTGTTTGTATGTTTTGTTTTGTTTTTTTAATATAAAGTCCATTTCGTATTTCGACCCGCGCATGTCTTTTTTACTTTCAAGCTTATTGTGTTTTTTTGTGAATATGTTATAGCCTAAGAAAATGTGTTGGTGTGGGTTTTTTTGTGTTGTTGTTGTTTCTTTTGATATGAAAAGAATAAAATCATTTTGTTGTTTGTAGTTTGGGAATTTCAATCTGCTGAGATGCTTGGAAAGAAAGATAGGGGAGGTCAAAGTGTCTACGGGAGCGAGCTGACACAGGGTTAAACAAATGTTGTGAGTTAAAGCAAACCTCTTGGGATTTTTTTTTTTTTTTAATGAAATACAAGCTTCGAAATATTTAGCCGGAGAGAGCTGAAATACCGTCTGCTGATGCAACTCTGCCAAATGCGAGACTCCTTAAAGGCAAAGGCAGATAGTTTAGGGAATTCTTTTAAGTTTTCAAGCCCGCAAACTTGCACTGTAGTGCAAACACGGACATACAACTCGCTCCATGACTAACGTACACACCAGTGTTACCCAACACTCCCATCACATCTCTACTCTCTCAGACCAGAGGCTATTCTCTGTCAGTGAACAAAGTCTATGTCATGACTATGCAAAGTGCAGTACTTCTGAAGCCTTCGCCCTTTCATCCTAACCACGGCGTTTTATCTCAGTTTCAGAATTTTCTACACTCTCGCTTGGGAGAAATCAGAACATTAAACTGATTTCAAGTGACCTTGGCTGGGTTTCTGCTGCAACCACACTTTACCATTTTCATTTTCCGCGCCTTTGATTACCGCTGTTCTTGGCTGCCAAGCGTCTCCGGGGCTCTTCTGCTGAGAACTCTGAACGTTGCTGTGGACTCTGACAGTTTGTCAGAGCATAAACCAGCCAAAGACACTCGTAAACTCGTAAACTAGACGTAATAGTAATTCAGAGTTCTAGTCATTAGCTGCTACAGCGCTTCATTAGCTGTAAAACGTTTACAGTTCAGAGCGTTTTCATAACTGACCCCGATTTCATCTCTACTCTCAGGCTGACGCTACCCGAGGAACCTCCCAGCGCCCCTCCTCAAACAGTCATCGCCAGCGGTCGCACCAACCAGTCCATCATGATCCAATGGCAGCCTCCTCTAGAGAGCCACCAGAATGGCTTGCTGCAGGGCTACATTATCAGGTGAGACTTTTCACTTCTGCACACACACACACACACACACACACACACACACACACACACACACATTCAACACCCCCAGCTCCAATTCATCTTTAAGTCCTGCGCAGAAAGTCAAGTAGCTGTCCCTGCAGCATGTCGAATACGCCGTAGTAACTTCGCCGATGTTGAATTAACACTTCCATTGCACATTCGAGACCGGTTGAACACAGCGTAGACGAAATTGAACTTGAGCACTGATGGAGATAGTGTGACCCCCCACTGATTTTACAACATACATAAATTTCATGTAAAGACATATTCACTACCATACAGATCCCCGAAAAGGCATTGTTTCGATTTCAGAAGGGAGGTTATGTAGCATTGCAACCCAACTCCTTCACTGGTCACTTCTTTACATATACGCCAACAAAAAAAATTGGATCATTTTAATGCATGTTGGTATACTTTTATCTCAATATATAACAACCCCCACATATAGCTACACCTGCAGTTCATTTCTGATGATTAGCTTAAAGTCTGCAGTTGTATTTGTCATATGTAGGGATGTCAGTGTTACAATGGAATTCTTAAGTGAGGCGAATATTAAATATGAACAAATAGACATTATTTAACAGTGAGAAGAAAAGGAGAGATGAAGTAGCAATGAGGCATAAGAAAGTTGTACATTTTAATTCTATACCGTGTGTGCAGAAGTGTATGTACAGATATTCAAATAGAGGAATAGTGTATGAATATTTACATATGTGACACAGCATGGGGTGTTTTATTAAATTAATAAAATGGGAGATGGAGTGAAATAATAGAATATAGTAGAATGTATGTCTTGCATATTTATTTATTTATTTATTTATTTATTTATATAAAAGGGGCATGGTGGCTTAGTGGGTGGTTAGCACATTCGCCTCATACCGCCAGGGTCCAGGTTCGAGTCCCGTCTCGGCCATGTGTGTGTGGAGTTTGCATGTTCTCCCCGTGCCTCAGGGGTTTTTTCTCCGGGTTCTCCGGTTTCCCCCGGTCCAAAAACATGCACGGTAGGTTGATTGGCACCTTGGAAAATTGTCCCTAGTGTATGAATGTGTGTGTGAATGTATGTGTGTGCCCTGCAATGGGCTGGCATTCCATCCAGGGTGTATCCTGGCATAATGCCCATAAACGCCTGAGATAGGCACAGGCTCCCCGTGACCCGAGGGAAGACCAGATAAAGCGGTAGAAAATGAATGATGATGAATGAATATATAATATATATATATATATATATATATATATATATATATATATATATATATAGTGGTAGGCATATTCACATAATGGATGGAAGTTGCTTTGTATAGCATATATTTTGTATAATATGTTAAATGATTGGATAAAGGAGTTGCATGTTGTTCATGTATAATATAAAAGCTAACTTTAGACAAAATAAATCACATTCATGATAGCAGCTTACAGGTTTCACAGAGGCGCAGCATGTACCGTTGTTATCTCCCAGCTATCTCCAGAGGTCCACAGTTTGATCCTGAGCTCAGATTATTGTCTATGCAGTGTTTTATGTTTTCTGCCCATGTCCACAGAGGTTTCCTGTAAAAATATTCAGGTATATTGGCTACTCTAAATTGCCCTTAGCTGTCAATTAAGTGTTTAAATGCATTGCAGTAATGAAAAAAAAGCAACATGACCATTATAAAATCCTGTACGTTAAAACCAAAGGCGACATATCACGCACAGACAGATATCTGATTGTGTTTGTCATATCAGGCTAGTTTAAACCCAGGTGATGTTACCAGCCTCGAAAAAGCTGTTTCACAATCGATGGTAATGTGCTGTTGTTGAGGCGTTTCTAACTGGCCTTGAATATGAAGCCAAAAACTGTTCCCCCTCTGCCATTGTACTGCTTTATAGGTTTAAAGCCTGTTTCACTGAACACATTATGTGGTGACTATAAAGATGTTTATTCTATTTTTGAGGCACGTCTGTCAATATAAATACAGCATGTCACTTCATGGAAAATGGGTCGTAAATCAAGGGCATGGGGTCATCTGTGATAATTACACACCAGCATACGAATAAGCTGGTGGGTGGTGAACATGGCATCGGAAATGTGTTCGCATTTTCATTCCGTTATTGAGGAGTTCATTAAAACAAGCATCTAAGTACAGACATGTAGCGAAAATAAAAGACTCAAAAATAAAGAATATGCAAATATTGCTCTTTCACTGCTGAATTAGAAGAATAAAATCTCTCACACATGTTCAACTAATGTCTTTTTTAGCTAGATTTGTATTTTCCATATACTATTCAAAAAGCCTTTTCCTATTCGTATTATTGCAGTACTAATTTGTCTAACCGGACCTACATTCTCAATACCTGATTTAATGGACATGTTAAATTGTGATGTAACAGTTGCTTTCTTTTTTTTTTTACAAAATGAACTCTTTTTATTGGTTGGACCGACTGTCCTCGATGTCCTCAATTCTACTTTCTGCCCTCAATATCGTCAAAGACAAATTATATCTATAGAAAGCCGTCCACCATTCAAATTCAATAGTTAATTCTAGGCCTTGTATTGTGCTTTTTTCCCCCTCTCGGCTGTTCTGCACAGAAAACCATTGAAATGAGTCAAATTATTTCAGTATAGCTTCAAGGCTTACTTTGTGTAGTTCAATTTTATGAAAAGTATTTGTTATGGAAATGTTGCAGATGTTTGCTTCTGTGTGTTTCGGCTTAGGTACTGTCTGTCTGGTCTTCCCGTGGACTGTCAGATCAAAAACATCACAAACCCCGACCAGACCAATCTCCTGCTTGAGGACTTGATCATTTGGACCAATTACGAGATTGAGGTTGCAGCCTACAACGGAGCAGGTCAGGGTGTCTTTAGCCAGAAGGTCACGGAGTGGACCTTACAAGGAGGTGAGTCCTGGCGCAGTTTAGTCCTCAATGAAATTGGTAACAATCATATGAGAGCTGAAAACAAGATAGTGGAAATCTGAGTAAAATGGATTTATGATGCTGATGTGGAACTCCTAGCTTCTGCAATATAATTATTAACAGTGTTTTGCAGTAAAATCCTATTTTCTGACGCATCCATGCCTCTGCATTTCTCATTCCACGCTTTACAGTTCCCACAGTACCACCAGGGAACGTGCAGGCAGAGGCTGTCAACTCCACCACAGTTCGCTTCACGTGGAGCGCTCCAAGCCCTCAGTTCATCAATGGCATCAACCAGGGCTACAAGGTGATCCATCATTCTGCTGCCCTCTAGTGTTCAGTGCAAAAAAAAAAAAAAAAAAACATAACAAAAAAAACATCACTGTTTGTGTGGCACAATTCATCTCAATAGCGCCTCAGTGACAGCTGCACTGCACATATTGGCATTTTCTCCCAGGGGATTGAGATGGACGTGGTGCCCTCTGATCTCTTTTCTCGCTTGCTTTTTTCATCTTCTCTGCAATGTTCCCCCCCAGCTGCTGGCCTGGGAACCGGGCCATGAAGAGGACGTGGCCATGGTGACAGTGAGGCCGAATTTTCAGGACAGTGTGCACGTCGGCTACGTCACCGGGTTGAAGAAGTTCGCCGAGTACTTCACTTCGGTGCTGTGTTTCACTACACCCGGGGACGGCCCACGGAGCCCGGCTCACCGCATCCGCACCCATGAAGACAGTGAGCGTCAGAGTTTTCGAATGATTACTGAGATGTTGTTTGTTTCTTTGTTTGTTTGTTTGCTGTTGGACTCAATGTCCCAAGTGTGTCTCCAGCCCCAGGGCCCGTGGGTCACCTGAGCTTTACCGAGATCCTGGACACGTCCCTCAAAGTGAGCTGGAAGGAGCCACACGAGAGGAACGGCATTCTCACAGGTGCCACGACGCTCCCGCACGTAACGCGCACTCGAAACCGCATTGAAATATTGAATATTCAGCTGAGCTATACATCACGCTTTGCATTATGAGGCTGTAACATACGACAGTGAGAATGATGAATGATTTGTGGTGCAAATTCGTTTCTGCGCTGTGCTTTTTCACAAATGTCAGGGCCATCCACGATTTATCTTTCTTAAGCACGGAAAATTAAACGGAGTCAATGTTGTAATTTTATATCTACAGGAATGATTTTTTTTGTAGTAGATATTTTCAGATCATTAGTTTTTTTTTTGTGAAGGTGAAGTGGCACGCCGAGAGAGGCGGAAAATAATTTGCGAAGCACTGGTAATTTTACATGAACACAGCCACTGCAATCAAACAGCAAGCATAAATGTCAACCTCACTAAAAATAAAAAGGAAAATTAAATTGCATTTAAAGGATACAATTATGTATCCCAACCTACTGTGGAGTTAGAACTGGTTACCGACAAAAATTCCAACAGTGGTAATCACATGTGTAGATTCCTTAAATTATCATGAGGGCCCAAAACAGCACTTAAATGTATAGGAAATCTTTCAAAAATAGGCTTATATATTCATTCATTCATCTTCTACCGCTATATCGGTATATATTCATATATCTTACAGGGAACCTGTGCCTATCTCAGGCGTCTATGGGCATTAAGGCAGGATACAACCTGGATGGAATGCCAACCCATTGCAGGGCACACACACATATTCACACACACATTCATACACAATTTTCCAAGGTGCCAATCAACCTACCATGCATGTTTTTGGACCGGGGGAAACCGGAGAACCCGGAGAAATACCCCTGAGGCACGGGGAGAACATGCAAACTCCACACACACATGGCCGAGACGGGAATCGTACCCAGACTCTGGAGGTGTGAGGCAAACGTGCTAATGACTCAGCCACCGTGCCCCTCTGCTTATATATAATTTTGTTTCTAATATATATATAAAACACATATCCTTTGTGTGATTTTCGCAGGTTACCGCATCTCCTGGGAGGAGTTCAATCGCACAAACACCCGAGTCACACACTACCTCCCCAACCTGACACAGGAGTACCGGGTCACAGGGCTGACCGCTCTAACTACCTACACTATCCAAGTAGCTGCCATGACGTCCAAAGGCCAGGGCCAGCTCTCCTCCTCCACAATATCTTCTGGAGTACCTCCAGGTCAGCCCTCCCACATACAGCAATAAACATATGAAACCTCATATAAGTATGAAATGTAGTGTTAGAAGTGTGATGATCATGTGTTCACACTTTTTTTTCTATGGGTTTCGTTAAACAGATGGAAGTTTTTTTTTTTTTTTCTCAGCAACATCTCTATTATTAGTTTGTCGTGGATGCACATTTTTAAACGCCAAATTGTTCTCTGTTCTGTTGTAGAAATGCCCGGGCCACCTACCAACATCGCCATCTCCAACATTGGCCCACGTTCTGTGGCCCTGCAATTTAAACCTGGCTACGATGGCAAGACCTCCATTTCTCGCTGGATAGTGGAGGCCCAGGTAATAATATCGGTGCCCTGGGGATGCTGTCACAGCAGAGCTTTTTTTTAGTGTTCTACTTAAGTACATCTTTAGCTTTCAACCAATCGGGGTCATGGAAAAAAAAAAAACAAACAAACAATGGAGGACGGAATAGTGGCGCGCATTCAGACGTAAACCTAGAAATATTGATCCCGTGAGGAACATTATTGAACTGCAAAAAATTGACATAGAAATAAGACATTGCAGCAGGTGTTTACAGAAGACACAGAAGAGCTTAGCTCTGTTTATTGTGTGAATATGAGGAGATTTAGAGCATAAAGTGAAAATATTCATTGCCAACATGCATGTAAATAATAAAAAAAAGAGAGAAAAAAAAAAAAAAGCCACAACTGGCTAATTACTCAAGTCACTCCCATTCCATTGTTTTTTGTATTTAAAGCAATAGACAGCCAACCTAATGATTTATTATAATGTATGATAAATAAATACTCTATAATCATTCAAGCCATTAACAAGGCTCTGAATAATGTGTTTTCTGTAAAAGAAAATGCTTAGTGCAAGTACCGGTCATAAATTTGCATTTGTGTCTGCTATATAAAATACAATACACAATTGTAATCAGATCGCCTGTTTGGTTATCCCATTCTCTCGCACACAGATCGGCGTAATAGGGGAAAACGAAGAGTGGGTCATGGTCCATCAGCTATCTAATGAGCCGGATGCACGTTCTCTCATAGTAGAGAGTCTGAACCCGTACACCTTTTACAGGTACATTTCCTTTGATCTGTATCTCCTGCACATATCTCGCTCCTCCTGTTTACTCACTGCTCACTGACCTGCACTTCAGGTTCCGAATGCGCCAGGTAAACATAGTGGGCACCAGTCCACCGAGTCAACCTTCTAGAAAAATCCAGACCTTGCAGGCACCACCAGATATCGCACCTGCCAATGTTACCCTCCGCACGGCCAGCGAAACCAGTCTGTGGCTTCGATGGGTGGTAAGTGAGCAAGTCTGACTAATGCACACAAATATTTATACATCCTGTGTATATGGTGTTGAGGAGTAAGTAGTTAACGGTGTATTTAATTACAAAATAGAATGTAACAGTAATTTGCAAAATAAAAGTTACTGAAAAATAAAATCATTAAATTACAGTTACTTATGAAAATGTTAAAGATGACTAATAGGTGAACAAATGTCATGTAAAATCAGTGATTTAAAGACGGCATGATTTCCAACTGAAACACGAGTTTGGTTTGAATGATAACAATCTGCTGCAGTTTCATTTTGACAAATATAACCGTTTTTTTTTCGAGGGTGGGAAACTTTTTATTCTCCGAAGGTTAACTTAAAGTGACCCCTAGTGGACAAATTAAAGTAATCAAAAAGTGATCACATGTAATCAGTTACTTTTAGAAAGTAATTGAAAAGTTACACTACTTATTACATTTAGAATAAGGTCGTTTGTAATCTGTAATCCGTTACATTTCCAAAGTAACCTTCCCAACACTGTGTTTGTTATTCATTAACATTTGCAAATTAAACATTTGATTGGCAGTTGTGTAAAAAAAAAACCGAATAATGTGTTGCAGCCCCTACCGGAGTGGGAGTACAACGGTAATCCAGAGCTGGTGGGTTACAGGGTGCAGTACTCTCGTGCCGGGTTGAAAGGCGGATTCCTGTCGCACATCATCTCAGACAGGCTGGAGAGAGAGTTTACCATCGAGGATCTGGAGGAGTGGACTGAATATGAAGTGCGTGTGCAGGCCATTAATGGGATTGGAGCGGGGCCATGGAGTCAGCCCGTTCATGCCAGAACCAGAGAGTCAGGTGGGACTTTTATAATTCACTTCTTTAAAATGTAAAGTGATCCTCCATGAACTGGTGATGGCTTCGAAAAAATAAAGAAAGAATGAATAAGAATGAAAAAGAACAATATATGGTATGGACAATTATTTTTAAAAATGAAATGCCACGATAAAATTGCTTATGTACACTATATCTCTGGGAAAAAATGTTATTTTGCGTGATAGCTCCATTATATTTTAACTGGAAATATCAGGGTGGTGTGTGCCATTATTGTTCATGTGGCTTTTGGATACAGTGCCGTCCAGTGGACCAGCCAACGTCTCTGCCTTTGCCACGACCTCCAGCATTATCCTGGTCCGGTGGGGTGAGGTGCCAGAAGCTGACCGTAATGGACTCATTCTGGGCTACAAGGCACTGTAGATGTTAATTACTCAATTTTTACAATAATCTTAAAGGGAAGAAAAGGGCTGCTTCCTAATGGAAGTATATGAGAGTGTCTGCTCCATGTCTTATAGGTGGCATACAAAGAGAAAGACTCCGACACGGCGCTCCGCTTTTGGATGGTGGAGGGAAACACCAGCCACAGTGTCCTATTGACAGGCTTAGATAAGTATGTCCTGTATGAGATCCAGGTTCTCAGCTTCACGCGCATAGGAGATGGCGCACCCAGTTCACCCCCGCTGCTGGAGCGCACGCTGGATGATGGTATTATAATGCTCCATACATTTAGCTTAATCGGGAAATAACTTTGTCCTGTTTCTTACTGCTCGTTTGCTCAAGGAGTTATTGTGTACAGTTCCAGGGCCTCCCGTGGGAATCCTTTTTCCCGAGGTCCGAACCACTTCAGTGCGACTAATCTGGCAGCCTCCTGCTAAACCCAACGGCATAATCCTTGGTGAGATGGTATATCTGATTATGAAAGATTTTTGATGATTTGTGTGACCGTCCTCTTGATCAAACGTTGGATCTGTCTCTCTCTCTCTCTTGCAGCTTATCAGATCACTTACCGTCGCAACTCCTCCAACAGCAACTCGGCTATAGTGGACGTGCTGAGCCCTAGCGCGCGGCAGTTCACAGCTAGCGGACTGAAACCGGAGAGTGTTTACGTGTTCCGCTTAACAGCCCAGACCAGAAACGGCTGGGGAGAAGCTGCAGAGGCCCTGGTGGTCACCACAGAAAAGAGAGGTGCAAGACATGTTGAATATTAAAAATGATTATCAAAGAATGAGCCTATAGCTCACGGCTTCAGGGGGCCCGAATTAAATCCAAGCTCCGGTTACAGTCTGTTTAGAGTTTCGCATGAGGGTGTCCTTCGTCCTGTCTTTCCTCATCCCTCCAAGAAACATTTTTGAAGATGGATGGGCAATTTCCTCTAGACATGGACGGATCTGTGCATTTTGCTCTGTGATAAACCCGGCATCGCCTCCGGGATCTGTCTCAGTTTTCACTTCATTCATGAATCATTTTCAATTTATTGAAAAGCAATTAATTTTGTTATATACATCCAACAGCAAGCGAGCCTTCATTTACAATTCCCTTTCAAGCTCGAAGCATTTGTGTGAGCATTTGCTGAAGCTTTTTGCACTGTTGTAAATCCAGCATGAATCACTTCTTATCCAATGATGTTTCATCAAATAATCGTTGCGTTGACCAATTCTCTCTCAGCTCGCCCCCAGCCCCCGAGTCGTCCAATAGTGCCTCAGGACGAGGTGCAAGCTCGAAGTGTCTTATTGTCATGGGAACCAGGCAGTGACGGCCTGTCGCCTGTACGCTACTACACCGTGCAGTACAAAGAGCTGCCCAACATCAACTGGATAGTCCACTCAGCATCGGTCAACCACGAAGCCTACTCCTATACAGTGGACAAGTTAGTGTGCACTCTTACATTATTGATCTATAGCTGTCGACAGAAAGCTGACCCCAAACCATTTGCGCTCTGTACAGGCTCAAACCTTTCACCTCGTACCAGTTCCGTGTCAAGGCTACTAATGACATAGGCGACAGCGAGTACAGCGAGGAGAGCGAGGCTATCACCACTCTCCAGGATGGTAAGACGGCTCCAATCATTCTGAGTTCTAGATGAAAAAAAATGACACCCAAGTAGCTAGACATCATTAGCGCCAGGGCACTTACTGGAATTGTTGAAATATCTGATGTGCTCGATGAGGCGTGTGAGAACATTTTCTTGCATAATCCTCCCTGCATATCAATATGTATAATCAATCTTCACTTGTACACATGATTTATTTTCATGATTAAATTCTGAGTTTGTCTGATTGCTTTAAAAAAAAAGTCGGTTTATTTTTAGGTTATTTATTGGTTTAGGACGCTACCCATAATTCTGTTCTCTGCCATAACTCAGTGTGTTTTATAGCTGAAGTGCAAAACTCAGTGCACGGCCTTTAGTGCTTCTATGTTCGATTGCTCATTAATATGGCACCGAACCATTTTTTTCCCTCTTCTCCTTATTGCTATGCTAGCAATGTCTTCCTGTATTGTCAGCGTAGCCCCCGGAAATTCTTTTCAAAATAAGTTCACTTGCAGTTCAGGATCTATTTTATGTGTATGTTCTCCAAGCTCCAGACAAAGCTCCGACAATCATCTCAGTCACACCCCACACCACCACCTCGGTGCTGCTCCGCTGGAAGGTAAAAGCTACGACAGTTATATTCAGAATCACACAATCTAATGCGCTTGATAATCGAACCGTACATTCTGCAGACTCCGTCGGAGGAGCAGATCAACGGCATCCTGCTGGGCTTTCGGATCCGCTACAGAGAACTCCACTACGACCGCTTGCGCACTTACACCGTCCGCACCGCCAACAACCCAATGGCTAGCTGGGCCGAGATCACCGGTAATCCAGCACACTGAAAATGTTTTGCTAGCATTGCGTGTCTTTAAGTCAAATAGAACTGGTTTTAATAATCTCCATCAAAGAATAAATGGTTTTGTCTTGTTTCCTGGTACATTGCGCAACCTATATTTATAGGACCAGAGAAAAACCATTATATGGAACTGAATTCAAATTTTCTAACAAAAGACCCCACATGTGACCAGTACATTTATCTACTTCATTTTTGTTGTTTTTAATCTAATTTAATCTTCTCTGTCTTAAGTAAAGCAACTAAGATTAGCAAATTTGTAAACGAACAACAGCAAATGAGTTCTCTGTGTAATTTTCAGCACCAACCACATCTCACTCTTTAAACACAAGCCTCGTTATTGTTACTTCACCGGAGTGATTACTGAAATAATCACTGCTCAGCTCAGTTATTTATTAATTTATTTATTGGTACAGAACGCAAAAGCTCTCTTTTCTACGTTCGATGATGATGGTGATGATGATGTCACGGCACAGGAAGGCCGCAAACATTTGCACAGCTGGTATCTGATTACAAGCTTAGGCTTGCGTCCATTACATTTCGGATAAAAAAACGAAAGAAAAAAAAAGATCACATCCTGATCAACATTGCATAATGATACACTGAACTTTTCACCACGGTGTTTGTTAAACTGGGTCTTTACTGGCATGCAGAAAGACAAGCCAGGGTTCAAATGTAGCCTTAATAAAAATGTACTTTGAGCCAATTTGGTGAAATATATGCTGTTTTTTATTTTATAGAAATGTCAGCATATATTACTGTCAGAAACTATTGAAAACCAAATCCCGTTGGGGGTGGGAGGGGCTGTAGGATGTATGTAGATAAAGAGGGAGGGGAATGTAGATAAAGAGACAGTCGACAGGTTTTCCCAGACAGTCACCGATATGAGCTAGATCAGATTTTATTACTGTCCGTGTGAGTGACGTGCCGAGTGACAATTCTGAGTATTTTCGCTCAGAGCCAAATAAACACACAGTAAATAAAAGTGTCTTATTTAGTGTCTCTTAAGGCCTTGTTACGGCTTCAGCGTGGGGCTGGAGAATAACACAAGACTCAGGAGATTCCGGACTGTTTAATACTTAAGTGCCTCGCTCGCAGTGACACAATTTCATGGTGACATGTACCTCAGAGCAGTGTGATGAATTAAAAAGAAATACTCACAAACTACTTTGCTGGATTTGTGTGCAATCCCGGGTTTGGCACTGCTTTGTCTCATTAACAAGCAAGTAATCAAAGCTGTTCCATGGCTCAAGGCTTTGTGTTTGTTTCCGAGATTGGACAGCAGCCACTGCGCAGGCTCTGGCCAATAAGCTGCTCTTACAGCTCACAGCTTTTCAATAATGCACTAATCCAAATTCTTCTGTCCCCCCCCTCCCTCCCTCCACCTCTCTGTGTTTCACCTTCACTCTTCTGCGCCTGCTTTTTCCCTGGTTTGACCTCCTCTGCTCATGCCATTCTCAGCTCCCTACAGTATCAGGAACCTGAGTGAATCGTCACTCACCCACTATGAGCTTGACAGTAAGTCTCAAGACTCTCCCCCTTTTCTCTCTCTCTCTCTCTCTCTCTCTCTGTGCTCCTTCGTCTTCCAATATTTGCCCCGAATCCTTAAAAAAAATGTTGAAATGCTGCGTTTTGCTCATTTCATTTTCTACTTTGTGGTTTCACACCTCATTGCTACGCCCTGACCTCACTATTATAAGATTCTTTCTGGCAGAAATAAATTTCAGCATTGTGGGCTTAATTCTCCTGCGGTGTTATTTTGGCGAGGGGTAAAATATGCAAAAGTAACCCCCACAGATAGATTCCATTTTATGCGGTTCATCTGCTAGCCAATCGTTCAGAATGAAAATAGGATGAACATAAAATAGTCAGCGTGGACCAATCGTTACGGATGTTTTATTTATTCTCTGAGAGAGAAGATTTAAAGTATCAGTATGCCAAGATGCAGGAGAAATGTTTTGCTGTCAACCTTCTGATTATACTCTTATAGAGTAATAAAAATAAAAATAATTCTGTCATAATTCTGATACATGATACAAGTCTTGAGCACAGCAGAATGTAACGTCACATGATACTAGCATTAAATATTAGATTCATATTCTGAAATATTGCTGCCATGCAATGTGTTTAATCAAATGAAATTTGCTTAACAATTAAACAATGTATCGATCTATCCAAAATACTAACAATTTATCCAAATGCTTGACAATTAAATTGTCAAGGGAAAAGCGTCTTATTGAACGAGTTTTAAAAAGTACAATATTTCAGTAGGAGACGTTCAGAAAAATTCAACATTGAAAAGCTTCATTGAGTTCATGATTTGTTTAATCATGAGATTAAGAGATCTTAATTAGAAACCTTATCAGATCAAGAAATATTTGATCTCACAGAAAAAAAATAATGATTTATCTGTTTTTATTTGGCTAGTGCTCAGAAAACCGACTTGTCCCGACTTGTAATTGTCTCGGAGTTTCAGACTCGTACTTTTGAAGTGTGGGCGAACTTGAACTGTAAACACATATTACAGCGTTTGAAAGTGTTGCTTGATGGAATATTATAAAGCAGGAATGCTGACAAGAAGTATTTGAGTATAAAATGTTTGTAAGTGGATTATATAAACTGTACAGACAAATGTGGACATATGACCATAAGACTTCAGCACAAACACTGCATTTTAAAATTCAAGCATGGTGGTAGACGGGGGGAGCTTTCGGCCTTAGATCAGGCACCTGAGCACCGTGCAGTAGTCAGTGAGTTGGGCTCTGTATACCGAAATAAATACGAGGCTGTCTATCTAACAGCTAAAGCTTGGCTGAAATCGGGTCACGCAACAGGACAATGATCCTAAGTAAAAGAGCAAATATACAACGGATTGGCTGAAAAAGAGCCGAGACCTCAACCTGATTAAAATGCTGCGGTAGGGCCTCAAGAGAGCGGTGCATAAACACGTCCTCGCAAACTTCACTGAACCGAATCGGTGTTGTAAAGAAGAGAATGTGCCGACATCCTTCCACAAAGATGTCAAAGATCTTTTATAATAGCTCGACGAGCGAATAAATCGTAAGGTGCTAAGTGCTAAGTTTTTCACACATGAAGCTTTATTTTGATAAAAAAATTCTAAACCATGGCACCGTGTATTTCTGTTCTAATATCGGATCTGTATGGTAAGGACCAGAGGATTTTTGTCCTGATGTCCTAATATGTAAAAAAATAAATAAATAAAATAAACAGGGTGTACTTTCTTTTTCACACAATGTGAATATTAGGATCTTTTGTCAGTTTAGATGCTCCAGTCTAACCTTTGATTCCTTATATCTCAAAAATGGAGGAGCTTTTATACTCCGGGTTCGCATGTCATGTGTCAACACTAAAAGCTTCACTTCTGCAATAGAAAAGTCTGTCTGTTTTGTCCACTACAGATCTGAGTAAACACAAGCGCTATGAGATCAGACTCAGTGTGTACAATGCTGTCGGAGAAGGCCCCATCAGCACACCGCAGGAAGTATTTGTAGGAGAGGCAGGTGAGCATCAGGAATGAAAATCCACTTCAAGTCGCAGCTTTTTATATCGTGACTGGTGCCAGTGCTGCGTTTGATGCTCATTTTTGTATTCGCTAGTGCCCACTGCTCCACCTCAGAACGTCGCGGTTCAGTCTTCCACTGCAACCCAGCTTGATGTTACTTGGGATCCTCCGCCGCTGGAAGCTCAGAACGGAGATATTCAAGGCTATAAGGTTGGCTGCACGTTTTGTGACCATTCCAGGCTTTTAATACTGTGCTTCAAAGTGATGATGTGAATTTAGTTCGATTGCTTTACTGTATTTTTAAAGGGATGTAATAGAACTTTACCCTGTTGTAGTGACGTCTTTTCACGTCTTTCCTATTTTCTTCTGCACTGTTTTTTTTTCTAAGAATCCCCTTTTTCCTTATCTGTGCTTGATTCAGTTACAAAGGACAGTGATATTAGATGGGACATGAAAATCGAATCCCTATCAGCACCTCAATAATGAAAAGATTCAAATAGATCCATGCATAATATTCTAAATTCTTTATTTTTGCAAAAGCCAAATATATTAACAAAAAAACGCTTTTTGTCCATACCGTATAAAAGCACTACATGTTTTCTGTGCTTTGTTTGGACAGTGTGTGCTTGGTTGATGTATAATCAGGGGTCACCGATCTTATTGAAACTGAGAGCTCCTTAATGGTTGCTGAATCATACAAAGGGCTACCAGTTTGATACCCTCCTCTGAAATAACAAATTTGTATTTTAGTTCTATATTGTTATTAGTGATTAATGACTCTTGTTTATCTATGTGACACTGATCATGTAATGACTTCCCGCCATAATTATCAACAATGACTTAATCAAAATTTTTAATGCATCTAATTGTTCAGTTGTGCTATTTTTAGAACAGGCCTGTGGGCAACCCATGTGGTCCTTTGGGGAAACCCACAGTCAATCTGTTCACGGCATGCTGAAAATTATTAACATATTTCTAAAATACATTACAGAATGGATTGACAGACTTGACTATCGCTGAATAACTGTACAGTCTGTTATCATCATCATCCCGTTAGGGGTCCCCTGTTTTATGTGGGATGCCCTTCCTAATTTAACCTTAGGAAGGTACTGGCTTGTGAAACCCTAATGGCTTGGGCTGACTGGGCGATTGAGGTTCAGTGCCTTGCTCAAAGGCCCACTAGTGGCAGCTTGGAGGTGCCGGGATTTGAACCTCTGGCCTTTCACTGTATGAATCTACAGTCTGTACTAGAAAGAATTCAGGCCCAGCCTTATGTATCTAGTCCTTTTTTTTTTAGCCTAGTCATTGTCAAAGTGTGTAAATGAAGCCAAGTTTCTAAAGAAAAAGTTTAAAGAAATGAACTTGACTTGGCCGTGACCACCTTGTTTTTGATCTGATTCCGGCTAGACCTAAACTTGGACTTGATAACAATTTTAACTACTGCCCCAAGACAAAATAAACCACTTTAAGGCATGTGTTGAAAGCAAATCATTTATACATCCATAATTCAACGCTGTATTGACGCCTTTTCTATCTGAGAGACAGACTTTCAGCCTTATCTGCTATTCTGTTTATATCCGCCACCCTTAGAGTCAGGTAGAATTCAGAACATTAATAAATAGTTATAATAAATAGTTGGCGCTTCAGTCCTTTTAAAATTTCTCACCGCCTTAGGCATTTCCTAATAAGGAAAAGCTAAGCAGTAATATCCTCGATCTATATAATTACACATGCTCTTTCTAACCAATCATTTGTGTTTTGGCAAATTTCAAGGAATGCATAATTAATAGTGTGGCATTTTTATAAGTATGTTTGTTGGTGGGGCTTGTGCTTTTTGTACAGTTTTGACAAATTTCATATTCACCATCCTTCTTCTGAACCTGGAATGTCCTTATATACCCTTTTGTCCTTGCACAGATCTATTACTGGGAATTTCAGCTGCAGAACGAGACGGAGAGACTGCGTACGCTCTTCCTGCCTGAATTAGGGGTGAAGCTGAAGAATCTGACAGGCTACACCACTTATATGATCAGCATAGCTGCTTTCAATGCAGCCGGGGACGGCCCGCGCTCTCCCCCCACCAGAGGGCGCACTCAGCAAGCAGGTACATCACGACTGCCACTAATGCCCCGCTGATCACCAGAATGACTCTGAAATAATACACTTGAGAGTGGGAAAATGTAAATCATTGTATGCCTGCATTCTTCCCAGAGATCCCTGCTCTTTGGTCAGTGGCTGTTCAAAGCAAGCATTCACATTTCGCTGAATGCGCGATTGCTATGATATTGAAGAACACGATGGGAATGTCATATGTACGTTCTCGCGGGTTGTTTTTTAGCGCAGTTTGACAGTGTCTGGAGGGTGCTTTTTGGCGTTTCTCCATGAGTTACTAAGGGAAGGAAGCATATGACAGCATGGTAGTGGGAATTTGATCATTGGGGTGGCATGTGGTGTGGGTTTTGGCAGGACCACACAATAGGAGCAGTGTTCTTGCTTCCTCATATGCTCTCTACTAGTGTCTCAGCAGAAAAAAAGAAAACGAGCTTTTTAAAACAAATTTCCTTTCCCTCAAAGAGTTTCACAGTGTAGTAGGGACGTGATGGCAGGAACTGATCTTGGAGCTGAGATGCTGGGACATTAGCCAATGCAAGCATCTCTATTTCTTTTTTTTTCTTTTTCTTTTCGAAAAGAAACTGGCGTTGCTGAAAGATCAGCCTCATCCAAGATTGCGAAGTTTATATAACAAATGTGAAAGTAGGTTTAAACTTTTAAGCCTCGCTTGTTGACGTCATTGGCTAATGCACAAGTCCTCTGCTCGCAAAACCTGAAAGCATTAAAAGAAATCTCTGAAAGCATCGGCTATGATGCACCAATTCCATTTACTATTTGATCTTGAGTGTACTTAGCCCGGGTTTACATCAAGACTGTCATTTTCTGTTTGTGCAACAAAAAAAAAGAAAAATCAATACAGTAATGAAGTCTCTATCTGTGGCTGTGTGTCTTTATGTTCCTTCACAGCTCCCAGTGCCCCCAGCTTTATTCACTTCAGTGAGCTTACCACTTCTTCTGTCAACATGTCCTGGGGAGAGCCCAAACATCCCAATGGCATAATTGAAGGCTACCGCCTGATCTACGAGCCCTGCACACCCATCGATGGTGAGAAGTCCAATGATATATATATATATATATATATATATATATATATATATATATATATATATATATATATATATATATATATATATATATACATAATATAGCAAGAACATAGTTTTATTCACTAAAGCACTTTCCCACAATCAGTCCAGGCTGTGTTCTCGTCTGCCAAGGAGAAGCATGTAATAGATGGCATACCGTAGCTAATTTCTGCCGTCTGCACCATGTCATGTCACGGCAGTGAGCCATGTTTTAAACACATGTTAGGGAATAGATTCCTGAGTAATTATAGGAAAAAATAAGAGAAGAGGTCATAGTTTCGTGAGCGTTCAGGTCTAGCAGAGAGACAACTGTGAATCCTTAGTGGATCGAATTATACAGACTGTAATGAAACAGCTTTCTAGTCTTTCACATGGGTATGTGTGTGTGTGTGTGTGTGTGTGTGTGTGTGTGTGTGTGTGTGTGTGTGTGTGTGTGTGTGTGTGTGTGTGCTGTACACTGCAAAGCAAAATTCCCTTCTTGAAACAAGCAAAATTCACTTTCACAGGGTCGTCCAAAAAGATGTTACATGGGATTGACGTTTATTTTAATAACATAATAACACACACTATGTACAAATGAAGTCCAAATGAAGCTAGTGCGCTCCTGTAAGTCAGTGACCATATGTAGTCTGCGACCAAAGAAAATGTAAAGTTATGTAGTATCCTATGAATGGTAGCATCTTTTTGGACAACACTGTATATCTGTTTATAGTGTGTTAAAATCAAGCAAAACAATTGTGCCAATCTTTGCAAGAATTCTTTAAACTAACATTAATATCAAGTCGATAATACATTCTACTAGATCCTTCAAGTTCAAGTTCTAGTGGGAGCTTGGTGGTGGTGGGAACCATCTTCCGTCTGGTCCAGAGCCTAATGCCTTAACCACTAAACTACCACTTTCCTGACAGGCACAAATATATTGATATAAGAATTTGACACTGCAATATTAGTCTTAAAATTAGCACAACCTTCTATTTAAACATGCACTTTTTCTCCGTCACTTGTTTTTAGTGACACTTAAACATTTACATGCCTAGCCTGAACAAGTACAATTTTCTTACATTAAGATACATAGGCTAATGTGATTTCTAAGCCGTTTTTTTTTCTTTCATGGCAAAAAAACATGACATATTTTCTAGAAATAAGCTTTTATTTCCTTTCTTAGATTTTAGTTGTTGTTGTTTTTTTTGCAGTGTATGTGAGCTCTTTTTCTCTTGCTTCTGCATGTATCCAGATTTGTAGTGTCTCCTTTACAGATTCCTCTCCTCACACTCCAGGTGTCAGTAAAGTGGTTACTGTGGATGTAAAAGGCAACGCCCCCTTGTGGATGAAAATTAAGGACCTGGCTGACGGGGTGACCTACAACTTCCGCATCCGTGCCAAAACCCTGACCTACGGGCCAGAGGTGGAGGCTAACATCACCACAGGGCCTGGAGAAGGTCCAGTTGTCTCAGCTTTTGTTGGGTTTTTAGATCACTTTTATAAGTGGTGTCCTCAGTCTTGTATTTCTCTTACTGTTGTTGTTGTTGTTGTTGTTGTGTGCAGGTGCTCCTGGGCCTCCGGGTGAACCGTTTATTTCGCGGTACGGCACAGCACTCACACTCCATTGGACAAGCGGCGACCCTGGCAGAGCGCCCATCACGCGATACGTCATAGAAGCCAGGCCATCTGGTACGTCCTAAAATAAACAGAGACGTGGTCTAAGCTACAGAAATATTTCAAAACAATGGCTCTTAGAGCAGGACCCACATGCATTCTGTAAAATGACTAAATCTATCTTCATTCTTGCAAAAGGTTAAGTCTTGCTGCAGAAAAGGTTTACGTAGATAAAGAGATTAATTGCAACCCTAACACATATTTCTTTACTACGCAGAGTTATAATACGGAATGAAAAAAAAAGAAATCATCCTTAGGCATGAATAAATTATGAAAGCAGATCAGGAGAATTGAATCGCACAGTAATGTATGTGTCTGGAAAGTCATAGTGTTCAGCTTTAATAGGAAACCTGATGCTCTTGGTTTGTGATGCTTGAGATAAGATGCTTCGTGCTTTTCACCACACGAAACACATCGCGGGCCCTTTCTTCTCCTGAAAGCAAAGCTATATTTATATGCTCCATTTGCATTTCAAAGCTATTCTGTGAAAAAGTTACCAGACCGGTGGGTTTCCTCTCACCTCCCAGAAAGCATTCTAATCAATGGATTGGCCTCTTTAACGCTGCATTTGACTTAACTCACACTTCCTGCACAGATGTGTGTATTTTGATTCATCTTCAGCTATGTACAGAGTATATGCTATATCTCATTGAAAACTAAAACGACGTAAAAGCACCTTTTACTGAGGTGGCATCATATGCTGAGCTTTCAGTGTCAGATTTCCCCATTCGTTCTTGTTTGCTCCCAGACACAGATTTTGAAGTTTTGTAGGATATCATTTTGACATGCTTGTGGCTGACTTGACAGATAGAGAAGTGGCGTTCATTTGTGTGTGTATATATATATATATATATATATATATATATATATATATATATATATATATATATATATATACTGTTTTCGTTCAAGTGATACGGGTCAGTAAAGTTCCGTGGTGGATGAACCATTAACACAAACCATGTTAGAAATACACATGATTAAATGACTGCAGTAAAAGCAAAACGTGTCCCTCGAGTTAAAAGCACAAACAAACTTGCCTTCAAATGTACTTATGTATCCAAAGTACTCTGGTTTATAAAGGCGATAATGTTCCTATTGTACTTTTTCTTAATCAGCTCAGTTTATGTGAACAGATTCGCCCTAACATACTTCTTTGACATACTTCAGTACAGAGGCACAAATAAGCTAATTATGAAGTTCATGAATTCACTGTCCAGCACTGGTAACTGTCCACATTTCAATAACCCACAGATGAAGGATTGTGGGACATCCTTATCAAAGACATCCCCAAAGAGGTGACATCATACACCCTGAATCTGGACATGCTGCGTGAAGGGGTCACTTATGATTTCCGGGTCATTGCAGTCAACGACTATGGATATGGCTCTCCGAGTGCTCCGTCTCCATCCATCGCTGGTAAGCACAGCTCGATTAAACACTTTTCCCAAATTATTTATTTCTTTACATTTAAATATAATCCCTCTAAAATCGTCTTCCTTTATTGTTCGTACATTTCCAGCTCAGAAAGCCTCTCCCTTTTACGAAGAGTGGTGGTTTCTGGTGGTGATCGCGCTCGTCGGGCTGATCTTCATCCTCCTGCTTGTCTTTATCCTCATTATCCGTGGGCAGAGTAAAAAGTACACCAAGAAGGCTGATTCAGGTATGATAGGAAGCAAATCAGTCTGACACTTCTATACAAGGAACAAAATGGATGTATTCCGTTCGAGAGCGAGAGTCCAATCTTACACAGAAAAGGCTGGTGGAGCTGCAGGCACTGGCTCCTAATTTGGTTGGAATGAAAACCTGCAGCCACATTAGCCCTTTACAGATGAGATGGAGCAAATTGGATTGGGAATACTGCTGTATTTGGGAATTTGATGGGACACTGCAGTGATCCATTAGGATGCATACGGTAATGGTGCTTTTTAAGCAACGTGGCTTGCTAGCTATATCTACTGAGCTGTTTGCTTATTAAATATAGATACCATGTCTTTTTAAATTTGAGGTCATGATCATTGTGTTTGAAAAACAGAATTTCTTTACAGGAAAAAAAAAGGAAGCAATAAAATCTTTCTATTAGAAAAGGGTTACAATTTCTCTAAATAACAGCTATGAATTGTTATTGTTTCACTTTACTTTCGAATGTTCATTCGATTCTGTAACTGAATATAAAAGTCATTCCTTTCTTCCATTCCTCTAATGTCTTTGTTTAAAGATTGTGGTACGTGGCTTATGTAACAGTTAAACCGGAATTACTCATCTAGATTACCTTTATTGGGTAACCTGTGTGAAGTTCATTCATTCATTCATCTTCTACCGCTATATCCGATCTTCCCTCGGGTCACGGGGAGCCTGTGCCTAGCTCAGGAGTCTATGGGCATTAAGGCAGGACACACCCTGGATGGAATGCCAGGCCATCGCAGGGCACACACTCACATTCACACACTAGGAACAATTTTCCCTCCTGTGTGAAGTTAAAGCTATGAATTCTAAACAAAACAAAAATAAGACTTCTTACCACACGTGGAATATAAACGAAAGAAAAAAAAACATTTAAGAGGAGACTTCAGAAGGTCCTCCACTGAAAAAAAACAAACAAGCAAAAATCCCTGGTCAGGGTGACCAGACGTGATAATCACTCCAGAATTGATAAGTATGTTTTGTCTTGATTCTAAATAAAAAATGAACAATGTGATCCCCGAACAGCACTGACCGGTCATGGCATTTCTGAATATCAAGAAATGTACAATGCTTCGATAGAGGCATTCTGCAGACCGTTATTTTACATTGCCATTTATTGAGTTGTTGTTGGCAATACTCTTAGGCAGGTAATCAGCATAAAATATGATCTCCTCCAGCCTGCATTCCAATTCAGCAGCACGGGGCCATTAGTGAAAGTTCCAGCTGGACTGATTTCATTTGATGAGCCACTGGGTTTAGCCAAATTAATAATTCAATTCTTATGAAAAAAGCACAACCTTCTCTTGTCTTTTATTGGTAATCACTTACATTACAGTCCCTTCCTGGTAAACTAGCAGGGCTCGATTAAGAGTTCCTGATTTCATTTTTCACTTGTGTCCAACTGAGAGGAACTACATTTTAAAACCACCACTGAAATTGTTTACTTTTTGGGAGTTCTTTCATTATCCAAAGTTCAGTCATAAATAGGTATTTTGATGTGTATTGACCT
>JACRUU010000004.1:13676619-14104119 GCA_030449085.1 Kryptopterus vitreolus | reverse complement strand
GGTGCCAGGGTTTGAAAAACAGAGCTGAGGCTGGGTAAAAGAACACAAGGGAAGTACTTGTGTGAGGCACAAAGGGCTGCTCTCATGGCCTGGCCTCCCCTCTCCACCCCTCTCTAGCCCTCCCTCTGTGGGGCGCTCATCTGCCTCTGACGCCTGTTTGTTTTAGCTCCGTCCTGTCAGCCCCGCAAGCCTGCTGGGGGTGAGATCACATGGATGAGCAGAACAGGGTGGAGAGGTCAGTCGCCACAACCTCATACCTCCCTGGAGTCATAGTGCAGCTCCATTCACACCAGTGTGTGTGTGTGTGTGTGACAGACTGAAGGTCAGCAGTCTGGTCTTTCTACAGGCATTCGCTCAAATTCTAGAGGTTTTTACATACTAGTAGGCGATATGACGAAAATATTTTACACGTCTGTGTAGATTTACAACAAACAACCAATTTTGCTTAAAATGAAAGACATATACTTTCACTTAATATCTGCATAAGAATTCTGTACATCCTATAAATTTGTTTTATCTCTAAGCAATACAACGGCATAAAAACAATAGAATCGTGTTCTTTCGAACTGAGATTTTTTGTAAGGATATGTGGTAATATGCGAGAAGTCTGTTGTGCGATTCATTGTCATGATGTCGTCATTTTGGCAAGCCAGAGTTCTCTAAGCTTTTCAATCCCTAATAATGATTTCTTAGGCAAAACATAAAGCAGTATACCAATGGTGTTGTGGTGGAGGTTCACATGTTTTCATATTTTCATCATGTAATAATTAGTGCTAGATTTCATAATTACTTGATGCACACAGGGTTTTAAATTGACACATAGGTCATGTTGTTAAATTCAGTGGAGCTTGTGTAGCAAGTCTACCATTGTGAGCACCATCTTATGTTGGGAAAGAATTGACAGATGGCCAAGGTATACATACATACATAAATACGTATGTGTGTGTGTGTATATATGTATATATATGTGTATATGTATATACACACATATATTCATTCAATACATGATTCCTGCATGCAGGTAGCCACTCAAACTGCACATCTCTGCCTCTCTCTCATGGAGACATGATGAGGATGGACGAGGGCCGATTCCCGGCTATGGAACTCAATAACAGACGCCTCTCCGTCAAAAACTCCTTCTGCCGCAAGAATGGCATCTACACTAGGTTTGTATACCTTTACATTTAATGTTTAATGTTCTCAGTACACTCCCTTGTATGGGCAAATGTGATATTTAAGCATATACAGTACGTAAATGAAATTATTTTTCCAGCAAATAGGATTTCTTTTCTTTTTAACAATGCATTGTGAATAGGCCATATTTCACTCCCATGAATAGAGCAAAGGTGGCAATGTAATTGATTTCCAGGAGAAGACTGCATAAAAAAAAAAGAAGCTAGACTTGGGCCTTGGACCGACAGCTTATTTAAATTCAGCTTCCTGGCAGCCTTTAAATGTATTGAATGGAGAATTGGCTGAGATTCCAATGGCAGTTGTTCCTTTCCACTCTCCATCTGTCAACCTAAAAGAAACTGAAGAGACTGTGCCAATCAGAAGCTGAGATCTGGCCTTCCCCTCTTGCCACATTCGCATTCTTATTGACATTCGAAGCACACCCTGGAGAAAGTTTATATTTTATGCAAGACTGCGAAGCAACTCACATGTCCTTCCTAGAATGAGGATCTCATTTGTTTCCACAGTAAAAAAAAAAAAGACATGTAGTTAGCACTCTTGCTTTTCTGCATATGGACTGAGACATTCTCTCTCCTCACAAGGGCATTTAGTTTGCAGCAACGCTGTTTTAGTTTGCACATCATTTGTACAAACACGGATAGCTTAGAGGTCAGCTGTGTTACGTAAAAGCCGTCTGCGACGGGAATCGGCGAGCCGTACGCTTGGAAGGTGGAGAGGTTGGGCTTGTAGACAACTTCCTGTGGCAGTAACCGGAGAGAGCATTTTGGGGCCATTAGATTGGAATGCGACGATGCTAGGGAAGGTGGGGGTTCATGCTGCTCATTGCCTCTTAACTCAGCTGTGATGATCTTCCTGAGATCAAAGCATTCGGTCTTTGAAGCAATCCGCTCGGGTGCGGTAGTGCCACGGGGATGTCCCCTAGAGAGACAGCGAAAAAGATTGATTTGTAAGGGACAGCATTATCTGTAAAGAGAGAGAGAGAGAGAGAGAGAGAGAGAGAGAGAGATTTACAGCCAAAACCTGAGCTAGAGTTTGAGAGAGTCGATTGGGTGTTTTTAAAAAAATTGGATGGTGGACGGTTTGGAAAGGCTTCATCCTTGCTTTAAAAGCCCAACCTCCACTGAATTTTAACTAGACACTTTATCATAATGCTCCCCTCCCCCTGATGCTATGAGCAGGAGCTCTGGATTAACCCTTCCAGAGCCAGCAGGAGCTCTGGATTAACCCTTGCAAAGACAGAAAGTCATTCCAGAATCATGTCAGTCTTTAGGTGTTTTTTTTTTTTTTTTACTACTTTAAAAATTCCTCTTAGAAAGTACATAGTGTTTCTAAGGATGCTATACAAGTACTGGATGATTAAATAAATTCTCCTCTAGTCTTTAAAATGTGCTGGATTAACCAGCATGATTTAATCACCTAATTAGTCGACTAGAGAGCAACTCTTTGCGTCTTCCTTCTCATTTCAAATGTGTATATTTTTAGTTGCCCTGGTTTAATGCAATTCATTTGATCAAATCATAAGAATCAGTTTCAAAGAGCTGTCTCTGTTTTGAGCCTTTGACAGGGCAATTATTTTCTCAATCACCCATTGAGAGAAACACTATGTAGACATTATATAGGATGCCTAGAGGTCTAACATGGATCGTGTGATGCCGCTAAGGGCAGCGCTGGGCCCCACCTTTCCTCATGCTAAACAGATGCCTTACTATCTGTCCGGAGATCAGAGAAGCTCAGGAGATTAGGAGCTAATTAGGAATGGGTGAAGTGTGGAAGCGCGGCTTGTTTCCAGTCTTCCTCTAAACTAGTCTGTTTCTGCTGATATCCATCTGTCTGCTATTAGTGAATCTCCTGGCATTGATTATAATGCTCTTTAATCTGTCGGTGTAACGGTATTAGAGTGTGTGCTTACGACAGGATTTGTTGGAATTAATTGAAAAGCAAACTCCCATGCAGTACATTTCACAGAGAGAAAAAACATTTACTTTCCTGTTATCATTAAAATTTTAAATGGCGAAAAATTTGAGCTGAATGGTTTCATGTAGCACTAACAGTATTAAGCTACTGTTGGTGTGTAGACCTGGTTTGCAGGCATCAGATCACATCCAGAAAGCAAAATCATTCAGGAAGTTACATGTAAGCAAGTTGACAAGTATTTGTGTTCACATTTAATCCGGGTTGCCAAATCCACCTCAATCCTCCCTTATTTTAATACCTAATCTAACACCAAAATGTGAAAACATAAAGGTATATCTATAAAAGTTAGCATAGCATTTCAAGTGATTCTTTATGGTAATTTGAACATACAGAATAATACAGTACAAAAATACAGGACACAAACCTGGTCTCAAAAGCCAACAGTAAATTGGTATAATAAAATGCAGAACTACTGCATATAAAAAGAAAGCAAACCCCATCCAAACTCATGCTTATGAACAGTGACGCTGGACAGTTCCACCCTTTTTGTGATGCATCAGGACGCGTTTCTGTTTGCAATACAAACATTATGTGTCCACATGTGTGCCAGGACATCGCTTAATGTTTTGCGAGGGATCAGTTCTACTTGTTAACCAATCACCCAAGGTGGATGTGAATGCCAAGTCTTAATTGGGCTGTAAATAATCTCCTTTTGTGTTCTCTCAGATGCAAACAGCTGTGATCATTAAACCGTTTAGAGCAGGCACACTTATCTAATCTAAACTGCAATGTGTCCAAGAACAGCTTGTCCTAAATCAACACTCTTTGTGGTGTTTTAATACTCCAGGTCTCCTCCGCGACCCAGTCCAGGTGGTCTACACTACTCCGATGAGGACGTCAGCACCAAGGGCAATGACCTGATGCCTGTTGAGAACAGCAGCCTCACTGAGAAACCATCTGAGGTATCCGATTCCCAGGTATCGCAGTCGATCAGGATTACATCTATATGCAGGCATATACTGTCGTTCTTTTTTATCACAATTTTTGTTGCACATATTTATGTTCTTTTCATTTCTTCACTATTTTGAAGAATAGCCGCTTTAGGCTGATGCAGTTCTGTCAAGCCAGGGAAATAATGAGCTGACATGCATTTTCACCTCGACCCTGACCTTTGCCTGGCAAATCATGCTTCGAATCACTACAGAGCCACCCATCTCTTACCACCATTTTATTAATCTGCTCAAGTCGACCTCTTTCATGGGCAACAGATGAAAAGACTAAGCTGATTTCACTTCTTTTGTAGGATTTTATCCAACAGACCTTTTTTTCCCCCAGTTAAAAGCGGCATGACTCAGCAAACCTGAAACAAGGACTAGTGTTACAGTTAAAGGGATTGTGTGTCGACTCTTTGGACTTGATGCTGAATAGGAACAACGGGGAAATACCCATTTGTGTGATCATAGATTCAGACACCTGATGAGTGGGATTACTGCTTTTTCATGACCTCATTAACACAGTTTAGCAAGCATGTATGCAAATGCACTTGCACTGTGACATCTCTGAAAGCCTCTTAAGACATTTTATTTTTTTAATCTCCGATTGGTCAGAAGGTGTTTTTTCGATAGTTAAAAGGGAAATTTTGAGATTGTATGATAGATGCTGGAAAGGTTTATAATTTATTTAGCTTTTTTTAATTTAATCACCAGTGGTCCCTAACAGCTTCCATAAATACCTCACATACTATAAATCATAACAGGGTCTTGTTTCACCGATGTTCCGCAGCACTAAATAAAACTACAACAGAAATTTTTGACAGATTGCTTTTTATATGAGAAGAATGAAATACACCAAACTTTGGTAAAATGATCAACTTTTGGGGGTGTTATGAAAAAAAACAAGGGGCACAGTGGCTTAGTGGTTAGCACGTTCGCCTCACACCTCCAGGGTCCGGGCCGATTCCCGTCTCGGCCATGTGTGTGTGGAGTTTCCAAAAACATGCACGGTAGGTTGATTGGCAACTTGGAAAATTGTCCCTAGTGTAGTGTGTGTGTGAGTGTGTGTGTGCCCTGCGATGGGTTGGCATTCCAACCAAGGTGTATCCTGCCTTAATGCCCATAGACGCCTGAGATAGGCACAGACTCCCCGTGACCCGAGGGAAGAATAGAGCGGTAGAAGATGAATGAATGAATGAATGAATGAGTGAATGAATGAATGAATGAAAAAAACATATACACTATGTTTCAGCCTATGTTTCAGAAGTTTCTTTTCAGCTCAATGCATCAAAACTCGAATAGCTCTTCTATAGGAGGAACTGTAAAGCTTTCTGGACTCGTTTTTTTCTGTTAAAAGCCAAATGTTGTAATCACCGTCACTCATAAAGAATGCTAACGGAACTTAGAAGGACAAAAGGGCATTAGAAACACATGGGCGCTTATTTATTTGCACTGATTGATGGCATTTTTTCCCCCATGTCATTTCTGCAATGATTTAAAACAAAAGGCCAAACCGTTGCACGGACAATTGTTGCCATATACCCTCTGCGCCATCGCATCTGTCAGGACTGCACGGTTAATCAGTGTGCTGGAGAGAATAGCGCTTTTGATGTACCTTTGAACAGAATGCCTGTGGTTGGACTGACTGAATTTTGAGTAGGTGTAAGTGAATAGATTTTGAGTGCCTGGGCCACACGAGAGGATAATCAGGATTTTGAGGCCAATTCCATTGCAACACAACCATCACAAAAGGCTGGCATTAAAGGATTATCTCCCCAAATTATCCTGTGCTATGGGCTGTGTAAAATGCAATCATAACCCCTCTGATCTACTTGCAGTCTAGTCATGGTTGGCCCAGTTTCAAATTGTAAATCAAGTTCAATATTTTGTACTCGACCCCCTTTAGTGCAGGGGCAACGTAATGCTAATGTAAGACATTAACCAGACAAAGGGATCTGCTGATGTAAGAAAGAAATGACAGATGTTCAAGAAAGTGCATAAATCATCTAAGTATACACTGCAAAAAATGCCCTCCTTGAAAAAGATTCACTTTTATCTAGTTAAAATGTACAAAAATAAAGTAAAAGAATCTGCCAATAGGGAAAGCAAAATTGACTTGGTAAGAATTTATGAAACTAGCATTAATATATTTTACTACATCCTTTAACCAGAAATAGAGCCCAGTTCCAAGCTTTTTTTAACCATTAGTGACAGCAGTGGGATTTGAACCTGTAATCTTCTGATCCAGAATCTAATACCCAGTTTAACCACTAAGCTACCCTTCTAAGTTTTATAAACACAAGATAGAATCTTTCTTAAGATTCTTGATATAAGAATTTTTCAGGGCAGAATTAGTCTTGAAATTAGCACAACAATATTTGAACATTACTTATTACTGAACATTACTGAACATTATTTATTCTATAAATCTGTCACTTTTTTCTAGTGAAATTTTGTTCAAAAGGATTCAACATTTACTTACCTAGACTGACCAAGTACAATTTTCTTACTTGAAGATTCATTGTCTAATGTGCAATGTGATTAAGACTTTTTATCTTTCATGGCAAAAAAAAACCAAGATGTATTGTCTAGCAATTAGCTTTCCTTTCATAGTTTTACGTTTTTGCAGTATACAGTGTATAATCTATGGAGGTTTGATGACTGACAGACAACCCGGGACAAAATTTGATATTTGTCAGTTTCATTATCTGTGATGTGGTCCTGGAAGTAGCGCCTTGCAGCGGAGAGGCAATAAATATGTCTAATAAGCGTTTGATAAATAACAAGAGGTATTTATACTTGTCACAGTTACTTTCTTCCCATTTTCCAGCTTGTAAGGAACTTTAAGTCAGAGCACAGGCTCAGCCATGACATAGCACCCCTAGAGCTTGGGAACCCCTGACCTTATGATCAGTAACCCATATCCCTAACCAGTGAGTTCCTGAAATACCTATGTGGCCTGAGAATAAAATGTGTTTCCTCCCGCTTTTTCCTTTGTTTAGGGTAGTGACAGCGAATACGAGGTGGATCCAGCCCATCAGAAAACACACTCCTTTGTCAACCACTACATCAGTGACCCGACCTACTACAACTCATGGCGTCGGCAACAGAAGGGAGTCTCCCGCCCCCCTGCGTACAGCTATGGGCAGGTGGAAGGTGCTGCCGAACAGGAGTCACGCCCCCATGCTCCACCTCTGCCTCCACTGCCTCCTCTGCTACCACACACTACACCATCTCCACAGCCCATGGGCCAAGGCACTCTGTTCAGGCCTAAGGGTAGCCGGACTCCCACTCCATCTTTGCTGTCTTCTGAGATGCACGGCCAGCAGGGCCTCTACAGGCCTCCGAGCAGCATGGGCTCCTCCGCGCAGACACCAACTACAGGCTTCTCGTCCTTTGTTTGATATGAGACTGGTTCCCTTTACACACACACACCCCCACACACGTCTCATTGGGACTCCCAAGTGAGCAGCAATTTGCTCTTTCAACGTCACTGTCGTTGTGCTTCGTAAATAATATTTTATCTGTTAAGGAAGATCTTGAAGATCTTCGGGTGGCATTTTTTTCTTCATTTGTACACATGTAAGTGTGCTATGTGTCTAAGAGCGTTGAAAAACAGACAATCATTCAGCGCAGTTGTATTTGTGGTATGAACAGAGCAAGTCACTTCGCCAGTCACATCTAAACAATGCGTAAGGGGTGAAAAAAAACAAAGTAAAAACTATTTCTAAACTCGAAGAAGATATTTTTAAAGTGAGAAAGGAGATTAAGAAAAGAACGTAAGACGCATTGAAGCAGGAGGTCAAATTTTCAATATGGGATTTGCATGGAATTTTACAAACGCACCAAAGTGATCCTCTGGGGTGTATATACATTTGGGGTGTATATAAACATTTCCTTCTTTCACATCAAAATGACAGCACTAGTATCGTACTGAGTATTGTACTACAGATAAATGGGATGTCTTAACGAGAGGATACGATCTTCCTGGTTTTGACATTTCTTTTTTTTTTAAGGTTTACTTACACCTCGGGCGCGATTTGATTTCGCGTTCTAAATCAGCACATGAGCTATCGCTAAACTAGAAGTTGTGGGTTCTATGGAAAAAAAAAACAAAATGTTTTCGCTAGTCAGCTTTGTTGTGTCACTGTATTCTGTCATACGCATGTGTTGTGTTCATAGTCATATTTCGGAAAGGCTGTTAGACTTGGACCGTTGCCAGATTGTGTAAAAAAACGTTCCTCATTTTTTCCAAGCACACCTGCACAGGAGATCCGGTTAATACTCTGCTACTATGGCAACATGGCGAAATCTCCGTAACTAATATTTAAAAGCAGCAGTGCTATATTATTTCTATGAAATGAAATGAGGAAATGGCACCAAGACAGGTTAAAACCTGAGCGTATACAAATGGTAGTTTGAAGAACTTTTATTGTTTGCTATCGTGTGGATGAGAAATAAAAACAAAGAAAGAAAAGATGTACACAAGAGCTCCATGTGTGTGGAGACCAGGAGAGCACACTGTCCTCATTTCAGCTGATTTGTACTGTGAGCTATTAAACATTTAAAAAAGTCATTTACTTATGTTCAGATAATCTGAATTTGAAGGACATGAGATAAACGTTTTCACAGGAGACTGAAGAAGTAATATCTGTTTCTTCTTGCATATGTATTTCTCTAATATATTATAGAATGTGTTTTTCCTGCTCACAGTGAGACACAGTGTACAGATATGCCTACATGTATGCAGATATGCTTAATTTATTTATGGTCATTCGATCCTTTGCTTTTATATTCAAATTTAAAAAGTGAAGATAGACTCAAGAACTGGAATTGATCATGATAATTATAATAATGATGATCCACACAATCTCTTGTCTTGTTCTCTGTGGTGAGGTGAATATCACTGTATAAATTCTTTAAGGATTAACAAATGGGCCAAGCAGTGGTTCTTTTCCAAAATAAATTCTTTTATTTTTCAGTGCTTCTGCTGTGCTTTTTCTTTCTCTTTTATTTAAAACAGCATTGTTACTTAAATATTTTACATGTTGTAAATCCCAAAACGTTTCTCCAAGCATTTGATTTTTTTTTTGAACATTAGAAAACTTCTTGCTTTAGCGGGTTTTGATCCATAAAATCGCATGACTAGGGATGAATGAGACTGGGAAGTGGGTGTAAAATTAATAATGATCCAGAGAAACTGTGCCGAGATGCTGGGGGAGGATGGAAAAGCTCATCTTGGAGATAATCTCTTTATTCCGCACTGCAAAGCCTTGATTTGCTTAGTGAAGGGGTGTCAGAGGGGAGATGGACAGAAAAAAAAGAACTCGACACTGAAGGTGAAAGGAAGATCTTTCCACAGACCCGCCATCAACAAAAGGCCTTGTCAATATACTGAGTTCTCTCTGTTTCAAAGTGTCTCGCTCCGGAGTGATAGCTACTTATTAAAAATAACTTTCCTCCTCAATGTTAAGCTTTGTAAGCCTTGAATCTGGGAACATAGCCAGTGGAGGAAGTAACTTTTAAAAAATGATTGAAATACTGGCCTCCTTAGTAGACACACTGTCAAATTATATATACATACATACATATATATATATATATATATATATATATATATATATATATATATATATATATATATATATATATATATATATAGGCTGAACTACATATCATTTTTCATATTACATAAAAACTATTTGCACAATAATAATAGATCTTATCTTGAGAAGCTGTACCCTGGCTAATTGTGCTAAATAATGATTGTGGTATATAACATTTTTCATTATAATCTCACAACCGATCGTTGCTTCTGGCTGTGGGTAATGATCTAAGTGTTGAAACATTCCAGTCATCTTAAGCACCAGTGCCAAAGGCTCCGTCTTGCAAGAGGATACACTTCCTACAAAGCCCCATGGCAAAGCCATGAATTGCTCCCATGGTAGCCTTCTGGGAAATGAATACACAAAATCTGGGTCTTCACACAACATGATGGACATCAGGCAACTTGAATTGGCTTGGCAGGATATTGCATTTCCATTGAAAGGACGGCTAAATGGGTCATCAAGAAAAAATGCAGCACAGCTTCTTTGTCTCACACATTTTCCCATATTCGTCATAAGACGTTTACAACTGAACAAGGGTTGAATAAGGGACAATCAAATGAAACAATAAAAAAAGGGTTTAGTAGCTGTAGAACCCCCCTGCATTTCGACACATTTGTGTATATTTGTAACACACACGATTCCTTCCATGACTGGGCAGATTACCAGAATGGGCTGGTGTTTCACTTAAAGAGCAGCGTTGCCTATGAACAACTGCTGAGACATAAACGCGAATAAACATGTATAACCCTATGAATGTGTACCAATGCCCTGAGCCACGCTGTGACTGGGTTCGCCATTGTCCTTGTGCGCATGCGCACCGGAGGCGTCCCCAACAGAAAGAAACGGCTGAGCTGCGGGAGCTGTTTTCCGCGCCGAGCAGTGCGTCCACACACCGTGCCACAGGAGGGATGCGTTTCGGCGTTGTTTATTTGTGTTGTCGAAGTTAAAACAATATAAAGCGATGGTTTGTGTTTACGGGTGTTCATGAGCACCTTCACGAAAATTAAAGTAGGACCTCGCCGTGACCGTGAAGCCCAGAAGGCAGGAAACGGTGACGCTAGACACCTGGGGATGAGAGTACAAAGCACACCAGAGTGTTGAGAAAAGGTACGTTGTATCGAAATATCTTGTTATATAACTATGTTTCTTCAACACACACGAAAGTAATATAATGGTCAGCTTGTTCTTTTTAAGGTGAATATTTATACATTCACGAGTTCCTTCAGGTTTACTGACCGTTTGTCTTCCTCAAAGTTCAGTTGACTGGTGATTAGAGATTAGATACAGACTATGTGTGGGTCCTAACAATGTCCTGTATCTTTACAACCTCTCTCTTAAAAACAACCTACTTATTCTGTCTGCTTTATCCCTTCACTCTTTCATCTACTAATTATTCTCCATCGCTGTTCTCAATTCCAGCTACATATTTATTTAACTTCTGTTTTCATAAACATTGCTCCTCTTCTACTTCCTATATGAGAACATCAATTAGAGTTGGGTTGTATTTCATGTACTCCATAATACCTAGAATACTTTTTGTCCATCTTTCTGTGGATTTCCTGATCTATGGCTCCATTTCTGAACAAAAGAATTTGCCTCCTGTCCCGGAGAGGTATTGTGAGCTGTTTGATCAAATCTATCCGTTGATTAGGTTTGTGTCTGTACTGAATAATTGTTGTACGAGACTAATGGGGCTGTTTTATTTTGAGACACAATGAAGCCCTTCAGTGCTCACAAAGCTTTATTTCAGCAATGAAGTTGTTAAGTTGCCAAGCTTCTCTGGTGGTCATGTAAATCATTAACAGGGTGCTGCAAGGTCACGGGCGAACTTTGAGAGATAGAAAGCGCAACCAGGAACCACCTGGGGCATTCGGCCAGAGTTTAATAACCAGGGTACATTTGTGCTTGCGGTAATCTTGGAAAAAATGATAGCAAAGTGAACTTTTCCCCGTCGCTCAGGTTGTACTATCAATATACACTTTTCGTATAATTATTGTGTTCAACATGGGCCGCTTTCAACCTGAATCAGTGGCTGTTCTGAGCCTAATAGGCCTTATTTGTAAAGGTGATTTTTAAAGGAGACAAGGCCCTTTTATTTTTGGGATTGTAGTGCACATGTGTTGTTGATGTAGATTTGCCTATACGGTTTCAGAGTTTCATCACTGTGTATTTCACAAGTATTACACCCCCCATGTGCTTCTCTTAAAGTTTTATAAGGAAGCCACCTAGCTGTGTGTAAGTAATTACACATCTGTCGATTATCTTTGTTTGACTTCACATCTGCATGCGGCATGACTGTATCATGAATGCAATAACGGCTGATTTATTCCCTTTAATTTTCAAGCCCCCCTGAGAAGTTACAAGTAAATCAGCAGGGGAATTTTCAACAAAACCCAAGGTTTTAAGCTTATTATTTCTTTCTGTGCGCCACTGAATGCCACACTACGAGCTCTTATTAGGAAGTACATGGACAGAATAATCAGAGCAGATAAGTGTAGTATATTTTGGCGATTATCCACCCGACAATAAAAATGCACACGTTTGGTTACTTTTTTCCTCTCTGGATACGATTTTGGTATCTCTAGTGCAGTGCCATTAAAGTACCAATAAACTGACGGAAGAAAACCGATGTGAAAATGGCACCGTGTAAAATTTTTAGGCTTTAATGCTACCGGCACATTTATTTTCCATTCTCTAAACTGAAATGCACTGGATAAGTTGTTTGTTTAGCTGAAATCTAGGTGTGGCTTACTTAAAATCCATTACCAGCTTTATATCTGATCCATCGGATCCTGTTCACATTGAGTAGACTGCTTGAGTAAAATAGTAATGGCTGAAAGCAGATACAGCGTATATTCTTGGTGTGCATCCGGCATGCTTGTCTTCTTTAACCTACTAGTGTAAAATCATTATATTTTATGCAGTTAATGTGTCAAATCTACCAAATGGTGTGTCCTCCTACTGGATTTAGGACTCTTGGCATTGCACACACTTTGTGCTGATCCTAGATCTCCTTTGAATGGTAGGATAATGGCATTTTAAGTAGAAGATTCATGAAGTTGGTGCCTCACTGTAAGCAAAAGCAGGGTGAACCGTATGTACCATGCAAATATTTGACTTCAGATTCCAGCAGAAACGGGAAGAAAGTTTTCGTCAGGCGTCTTCCCCTTGTAAACACTGGCCCCCTTTCACGTGAATTATTCCTTGAGCACTGAATCACAAGGTTTATTAGACATGATGTATTGGACCAAAACAACATTCTTGCTGTGTATTTCCAGACTATGCCAGTCCTTTGATCTACAGCCTCTTCAAACTTTATATAACCCTGCTACCCTGAGAGCTAGCCAAGGTCAGGCATCCTTATCCAATCATATTGGGCTATTGTATTTCAGTCAGGGAATGATTCATTTAATGGTTTCAGACATTCTTTGTCTATGTTTATTTTGTTAACCTGAGCTTTCACAGCAAATGTATTGTTGTCCACAGGTTCCATGCTGTTGCTGCTGTTTATTCTAACAGTCCATAGATGTGTTTGCGGACAGCTTTATATTTAAATACAGCTCAGTATTTAATCACAGAAAAATCACATCATGTATAATATTTCAACATTTCTCTCCCTCTCTCTCTATCTATCTATATATACACACACATACATATACACATACGTACAGACTTGTGGGTTTGTGGCTTAGCAATAAGTTTGTTTGTCGACACTATGAGGGTGTAGTGAAATTGAAGGTGTTGGCTACACTCAGGTGAACTATTTGTATTACACACACACACACACACACACATACACGTCTATGTTTTACTTGTTGATGGGACTTGTCATTAGAAGGTTCTACTGAATGACTGTATCCTTTATGTTGTAGTATTGATATAAACATTCATTCATTCATCTTCTACCGCTATATCCGATCTTCCCTCGGGTCACGGGGAGCCTGTGCTTATCTCAGGCGTCTATGGGCATTAAGGCAGAACACACCCTGGATGGAATGCCAACCCATCGCAGGGCACACACACATTCATACACTAGAGAAAATTTTCCATGGTGCCAATCAACCTACTGTGCATGTTTTTGCACCGGGGGAAACCCGGCGAAAAAAACCCTTAGGCACGGGGAGAACATGCAAACTCCACACACATGGCTGATACGGGGATCGAACCCTGGCGATGTGAGGCGAATGTGCTAACCACTAAGCCACCGTGTCCCCTTTTGATATAAACAGTGAAGCAGTATTTCATTCTGCCCACAGATGGATAGAAGCATTGCTGGGTCTTAAATCGTGCTTTCAAATGTTGTTTAGTGCAGGGAAGAACCATTATTAAATATTTACTAGTGCATATTTAACTAACTAACAATTTAACAAAAAATTAATGAATTGTCAGGTCAGAATTGTGAGATTGTCGGTTGTATGACCATTGCGTCTCTAGTGACTTGAGTTGGTTTGGGGGATTTTGTGCACTGTTTAACCAGCACAGTGCATATAGAATACAGACAAATCTAGTAAAAGTGCACTATAGTTCCGTTCTTCCAACTCCTGAAACTTGCAAAAGTAGTGTGCATATCTCATCTGGTTATATAATATCGGCTAAAATGACCTCTACTGCCCTCTTACTTTTCTATATAATATTTCTGCAATGCCTATATTGTAAGAATATATATATATATATATATATATATATATATATATATATATATATATTACAAACAAATATATATTCTGTTTACTCAGCATGTCAGTTTCTGTGTCAGCAGATGCTTCATTCTGATTGGTACTTGAAGTAGCTACCGCCACAAATGCAGATAGCAGTTTCGGGACTATACCTTAGAACGCCAAAAAAACCTAGTTTTAACCAAAGCAACTAGTGTTCAACTTCTGGCTTCTAGATAATAAAATACATTGTATGGCCAACACTATACAAAATGTATATAAACACCTGAACACTATACCTGTTTTAGATGATATGTGAATGTTGAAGAAATGTCCTTATCTGGAAATATGGGGCCCGAACATGTTCCTGCATGACATTTCTCGTGTGTACAAAATAAGGTTTCTAAATGCATGTTTTGCCAGCATTGGTGTTGTAGAATGTGAGCCTGTACTGTACCCCAAACTCATTAAACACCTCTGGAATGGACAAGTACACTACACCCCAGGCTGCCTCCCCCACCCCGGGCACCCCAGGCTACCTCCCCCAACACCAATGCCTGACCTTGCTAATGCTTCTAGAGAATAAAATACAATATATGACCAAACTATATTAAAAACACACAAACACATGCCAGAATTGGAGTGCAAATACTTTCTTAGAAACATAGAGGTTATTCAGATCATAATAAAATACTGGCTTTTGTAGTTAACAGTAGTACATTGTTTCCCATCACACATCTAATGAGCATGCATTTTTTTTTTGTTTTTATTCTGCTGTTTATATAACACTTGAAAGCTGTGAGTAATGTTTTCTCGTTTGTGTAAAATCTCTATAATGCGCACGGTAGCCCTGTATCTGCCGTCTAATGAATGTAGTCTTTAATCATTGAGCTGTTTATAAACCTACACAGACAAGCTTTTGACCAATTGTGAATATCGTTATGCACAAACGCCACACAAAATCAGTCCCGTTTCCAGTGATGAAAACTAGCCTCATTATTGCGTATCCCCATGGCGCTGTTTGTTTAGAGTGTGATCAGTAAAGATGTAAGTGATGTGTTTATGGGAGTGTATTCAGGAAGGGTGGATTTCCGCAAATGTCGGAGCGTACTAGTGGCTCGTATGCAAGATGTTCTTCTTGTCTGTGCTCCCTATAATGAACCCTTGTGACACTTCTATATACACTCTATTGCTCCCAAAAGGGCTGTCATGATGCAGAGGGGGTTGGTGCAGGGCATTCTGATATGGAAAAGAAAGCTTCAAACATGAGCTTGAACAGCCCCTCCCCCTCTTTGTATCCTTGGTCTAGGCAAGAAAAGGCTTTCTACCACATCTGATGTGTAATCACCTACACTAGATTCAGCAAATCAATTTATTTTAGAGTATTAAAAAAAACAAACATGTGGATATAGAATATAAATATTGCAGTCCACTTCTTCAGTTTTACACATTTATTTCTATGAAATATAAATCATTAAAATTAAGCATTAAAATGATCTGTTCCAGTTCAAAGTGAAAGATGAATGCTCAAGAATGTGCTTGTACACTGAGACACCTTTGTTTCTTTTTTAGACTTGCATATAGATATCTTCAACAAGTATTGCAAGTTTATTCTGCTTCTTACTACATGTTTAACCTCTGACCACTGACCCAGACTCAAATATCTATTTATGAGCAGCTTAGGCATTTGCGACATGCAGAAACAAAACATAGCATACGTGAGTATGAAACGCCATCTGCAGACATGTTCACAGCTTGAGGCTACTAAGGAGGAGAACCTAAGCGGTTTATCGAGGCTGCACACTCAGATCCACATGTGTAAAATTATCTAAACAAATTTTTTGGTATTATTTGCATATCGTCTGCCAAACACGCAGAAAGCTGATTGTCCGGTCACTGACTTTCAGATGTTTTATGGGTTTGTGACCTTTTTAGTACGCTCTACTGCAAAACCATTTCACTGGTAAGGTTGTTATGCTTTAAAATGCTTTATTGTACTGTTATTGGATTGTTCAGTGCTTATATGGTTGAATTTTTTTTTTTTATTATTCATTTTTTCGTTAAATGCTGGTCTGAATTCACTGTGTTGTTAGGTACAAATGTTCAGCCTTGCTTTCTCTTCTGGATATTCATGATGCATAGTTACATTTAGGACCATAACATGCTAGTTATGATTTATAAGTAATTTAGAATTCTACTTGCTGTTTGAAGACATAACATTAGACAAGCACATTACCTCAATCATTACATAGGCTGCATTTGGAAAGTGAAAACAGAAAATACATAAATATTGATTGGCTTTATAGGCGGTATAAGACAGCCCAAGGGCATGACTCTTCCTGGGGTATTTGGATGAGCGCCGCTGGAGCTGCGTTCCCATTGAGAAGTGTCTGCTTTCACCCCAGGTGGGCGGAAAGGAGGTCAGGTTAATGAACCTACTGTGCACTGCGGGAATCCAGATTGGCTACCTTATCTCCAGTGAACGGCCTCAAAGCACTCTGAGCTGATCTTTATCTCTCTAATCCCATTAACTGCTCTTTACCCAGTTGGAAAACAAAGACGTGCTCAGCATTTGTCAATATTCGTAATCACCTGAGTGAAGGCTTGCTTTGGTGTGTGGGTTATTTAAGAAGGCTGTGGCTAAGAAGGCCAATTCTCAATTTAGATTGCGGTTATCTAGCTGGATGGATAAAATTCATGTTGGCAGATTACAATGCAAATATCTGTGTGGTTCTAAAACATTTAAAACACAGAATTCTTTATTTTACAGTTTCTATTATTTTGGCATAGTCTAGACATAGAAAGCTTTGAGATGGCCTCAAGTCATTCAGCCTTCCATCCAGGTCAGTGGCTCTTTTCTGTTCAAATTGGCTTTATTATATAGTAGAGCATTTACATTTTTGTACACTGGTCTTATGGCCAACACGGTCATGGCATTTTCATTTCCAGATGTCTGTAGTCGTAGGTTAGTCAAGAAATGCTTGTAGATATGTGCGTCATTCCCAGTTGACACTGCGATGTGTATATTTGCGATTGTGAGTCAGCCAAACAGGGTGAGAGGTTAGTATGTATAGGGTCATTTAGGTTGCAGAGACGGTGAAATGGATGCCTGCAGAGGGATGTAGAGAGATGTGTTCAGCATAGGGGGGGCGAAGGAATCCAGCTGCTCCCCCTGTTGTGCTGCTACTGACATGGATGTCGGAAGGGGCTGTTTGGAAAGTCACTGGCAACATCCGAGGCCTTCGGTTTCCCACGCTGCCTTCTCATGCTCCCCACACTCCTCTCATTTTCACACAGAGCTATAAATAAGCCAAAGTGCCCCAATCTGATGGAACAGCTATGAAAAAGTGCTCTGGAATGAACACTATTTAGCTGTGATTATCAGACCTACCAGTAACTCATGCTAATGGTTTGATACTTAATGAGCATTGCTATGTACAAGTCAAGCATCTGTGCTTGGGTCGTACATAGCACACAGGGAGTGAAGGAGAAAAAAGAGGTGCTAACTCCAGGGGAGGTCCAGGGGGATTAAACATTTTTGTCTTCATGACCTGCTTGTTTGTTTCTCCAGCTTTTGCCACTCAATAGCAGTTCCCCACATAACTCTGTCATAGTCTGGTATGCATTATTTATACTAATAGTTGTGTGTATTTATTATGCATATTTGTTGCATGTTCATTGCCTTGCTTTATATTCATTCACTCATTTAAAAAATCTATTTAAGAAAGCAGTGGCACACACGCAATTACACAACAGTCTATTTCATTGTACTTTGTGGACATGATTATAGTTAGAGCAGCCACTTGGTGTTATTCTAGAAATAAATGTAAGTAGAAGCAGGCTTTTAGAATTTATTGTCTCAGTCCTGTATACTGCATGCATTCATTCAACCATATATGAATAACAAAAGCCATAGCATTTGCATAGTCTATTACACATTTATTAAATCGAACAAATTGCAAGTTTATTTAAAATATATGCAAACTCTGTCTGCATCACCCAAGCAGCTATTTTATTCAGTATTCTTTTTTTCCAGTTGTGACATGTCCTCAGGACATTGAGGTGTAGGGCTAGGCATATGGGCCACAAGGGCTGACTGCAATGCACAAAGACACTAAACATGTTTTTCTGCTGTCTTAAAAAGAAGCCACGAGCATGACAACAGGAAGCACTTTTTTTTGTAGCACAGTGTTGCCGTAGCAACAAATACAGGTAAGTAGCTCATCAGGAAGTGAAGGCAGTGCTGACAGGCAGAGTAGCAAACAGATGGAGATCAATGTGTGCACCACCAGAGATGACTTCACTCAGCTATTGTTTCTTTCGAAATGGGGGAACTGATGAATAATTCATTAGCATCAGCTGGAGAAACCTGTTTGGCCTGCTGAGCAGTCTGCTTTTCTCTTCATTTGATTGGCTGAAGTTAGCAGGCTAGGATGACCACTGTGTACAGTACTATTCAAACAGGAAAAAGATTGAGACGTGTGAGTCATGCAATCTCTGTATAAATCTATGATTGTGTACATGCACGTGCACATTATGCAATGCTTTTAATGCAGGCAGATTTACATTTTGACCATTAACCTCTGCTCAGTGTAGGTGTCTCGGCCATAGTCATTGTGAACATTCATTTGACACGTTCCCATAGCATACGCCATAGTTTCTAGCATATATGAGGCAAATTACTAACTTCCAATGTCATACCTTTTGATAAGTAGTTGGTAACTTGCCTCATACACATTAGAAGCTTTAATTCACTAGCATGCTTTTTGATAGTGTAATTCCAGGTTTTAGTCTTGGACATTACTTTCCTTCCGGCAGCGGATGATGGCACTACCTTTCTCCCAACAGGATAGAAATGCGTCTTTATAAATATGTCAGTTTGGATTGGAGCTGCATTACCTGGGGTCATTTTATACTAGAATAAGTGCTTCATCTGTAATAATTATTGACTTGATGGAACAGGGCTTAAGAGTTTATGATTGGGAATATGGTCATTAGCGGACTTCATTTTATTAGCCGCTAAAAGATTTTTTGTGAGTTTCGGTTTGAGGTTGTCTAGTTTTTGAAAAGGGCTTTTGGAATATTAGACAGTATTGGAGTTTGTTGATGATGAGATTGTCCATGCTGTCTATTTCTAATGTTGAGAACAAATATGTTTTGTTAAATAGAAAATAACCATAGATCTATTGGTTAGAAGATAACGTTCTTGTAGCAGCATAATATATTGTACACAGAAATTGAGCATAAAAAAAACTGCCAATTTAACTTTCCTCTTAAATCTTAAATTTCCTCACTAAGTATCTGTGTCCGCCCTGTTATCTTATCTTTTGTATTTTCTAAATTCTCTGTTCTTCTTGACTCATAGGTCTAGATTTTGAACTCTGGCAAATGGCAAATCCAGATGTTTCTGTCTGACTCATTCAGTGGCAGTTACACTGCACTCTGGAGTTTCTGCAAGCTTGTGATGCAGATAAGACTTCTTGGAAGTGCTTCACCACCAACTCTTCATTATACTCCGAGTGTAGTGAAACAGCAGTAGTGGAAAGCATTTAGTTTAATTACTTTGGACCTATGCGCTGTCTGTATTTGGAGATTTAGTACATCTGTTTTTTGTTTAGAAGCTTCTAGTGATTTTTGTTGTTGTTTCTTTCCACAGGGTCCACTCAAACTCACTGGGTCTCACTGGAACCTGCATGTGACTTCAACGCTAACCTACTCATACAAACTACAAATTAACTCCTGGATTGAGTTGGACCCCCAATTCGGAAAGATGCCCATCTTGAAGCAACTAGTGTCCGGCTCATCTCAGACGAAGCGCCGCTCCCGGATGGACCTTACCACGGAAATGATTAGCGCACCCTTGGGAGATTTTCGCCACACAATGCACGTGGGAAGGGGTGGCGACGCTTTTGGGGACACATCCTTTCTCAGCAGCCGCTCGGGCGAGCCCTCACAAGATGCCAGTTCAAATCCCCGGTCTCCTAAACTGGGCATACTGTCCAGAACATTCAGAAGCAGCAAGCGCTCTCAATCGGTCACTCGTGTAGACCAGCGAGATGGCACACAGCTACCCCCGAGTGGCTCGCCAACTTTTGTAAAGAATGCCCTTTCACTGCCTTTTCTAAACAATGAGGGTGGGGATACCGAAGGTGGTCGCTTGCTGAGAAGCCTAGCCTCCAGCCCTATGAAGCAGCCGGCCTCCAATGGGGCAGCTGCGCATAGCCTAGACCTCGAGCTCCACGAGAGGTCCTTTGGGGAGCTGACTGATCTGCGACCTTCTCCATCTTATAACGGAGGGGGCATGAAGCATGCTGAATCAGTTATGTCCTTTCATGTTGACCTGGGGCCTTCTATGCTAGGAGATATTCTAGGAGTCATGGCGAAGGAAGAGGATGACCTGGGCTTCGAAGAGGGCAGGAACAGTGAGGGTCGAGCGTCACCTTTTCTCAGCAACCAAGGAGTAGAAGAAGAAGAGGTGGAAGAAGAAATGATAGCGGAGGAGGAAAAAGTAGAGGATGAGGAGGAAGAACAGGAGATGGATCTGGAGGTGGAACACAAGGCCACTCTTCATGCTCCCGGTTCAGTAGACCTTGAAATTAGTAGTGAGGTCATCAGCACGCCTGAGCCACAGCACAAACACCTGCAGCACTCTGACAGCTGTTCTGTGTCCAGCTCTGGCTCCCAAGCCATGGAGGACAAACAACTCTGTCCTCCTTATCAAGGAGACATGAACAGCGGCAACTACAGCTACCACCCCGGGGAGGAAGGGGCCTTCTCATCTTTCTTGGAGGACGACGATGACGAGATCCGTGTGTGAAGCCTTTTGGGATGTGTATTATGATAGAGACATGCAAGCAACTGTAACACAATGTTAATGAAACCGAAAGTCTTATAACTGCTCACGGACCTTGTGAGGAAGGGAAGCAAATTATATCTAACGGCCCTAAAGAGGACCCCATCGCATCACTGTCGGTCATGTTCCCCTCAGCCTTGGTCAGAGAGATGCTACATTTTGGACATGTAAGTGATGAGGTGGAAAATTGGTTTGGAAAAAGATGAGTCTTTAATGTTGTAAGATCATCGCTTTTCTTTAAATAGTTTGACCCCAGCATTTGTGTAAAAGGTTTTTGGTTTATATATATATATATATATATATATATATATATATATATATATATATATATATATTACAGGTGTCGGCTAATGGTATCTCCCAACACAAGTATATTTTTCACTACACAATATGGTTTCAAGTTGATCCAATCTAATACGCAACTGCCCACAGGACATGTTCTGTTTCTGCCTGTGGATGAGTGCCAAAACTTTTGACAGCAATTACAACGTTGCAATGCGTGTGAAGGATTTTGCTTACATCCTGTTAGACAGTGTCATTAGGGCAGATGACGAACGAGGATGGGAAAGCATTCTGTAATAACGATAACAAAGCAGAAACTGAAATGGGTGCAGTGGCAGATGTTTTGTGTTCCACTTTTCATGCACTAACTGTCCATAATTCTGCACTAGCGTTGGTGACAGCTGGTAAGCTACGTGTAAGGGGGGGAAAAAGAGGATGGGGTTCATGCTTGTAGAGGATTTTGTACACTTGTTTTCTGTGTGGTGTCTTTATCTCACCACTTCCTTCCTCATCACGTGACAGCAACTATTTAGCTTTACAGCTAGCTGGTTACACTGAGGCAGGATTTATGGCGTATGAAAAGTCAGTGTAAGATAAGGTTCGGAATTGGGGCTTTTCCTCCGTAGCATTTTATAGCATATATGAAGACTGCATTAATTACTTTGGACTCAGGTGTATGAGGCAGTGTCATATTCCGCACCAGTGTACAGTGTTAAAATTCACCCGGATGAGGGACAACTTGTACACTAACTTGTACTTAGAATCTATTATTTTATTATATTGTTTTGTTCACAGAATTCATGTTGTAAAATATGGATATGTGATGCCTTTAGTACTGCCAGGGTGGCGCTGGTGTGCTTTATCTATTATAGCTTACTCATTTCTATCATCTCAGGCCAAGCAGACTAGCTGTTCTGAAAAAAGCGCTGAGCTGTAAGAAATCCTTGCAGAGTGTTTTGGCAGCAGGTTTGTCTTTAGCCTTAAATAGAAATGACAAAAGTGCCAAATTTAATCTGCCATGTAATCCTAAGTAAAACTAGCAATTTGTATATCATCAAAAAGGGGATTTTACAGTCTGGGTCCCTAAGTGACTTATTCAAATCAGAGGCTAAAACCTCATACATAATTCACTGAAATGCTTAGCTTGAGTGTATTTACTTAAACCACAGAAGAGAAGAATCACAAAAGTTCCAAGATATTTGCCTTTTTTCCCCCGGAAAATCTGTTTTGAATATAAGAATGTAAATATATGGGGAAATAGTTCCAGCATCTTTTTTTTTTTTTTTTTTTTTGCTGTGCTAGCTGAATTTTAAAATCAGAGGCTTCTGAACGGATAACACTGTATATTATTGTATTTTGCTAGTCTTTCTTACTTTGTCCTCTTCTGCATACACTTCTTGCTTGGATGGCCTTGTTTTGGAAATGTAACATAACTATATTTTTCAATAAAAGGATGTTATCACCAAGCAAGGCCTGTGCGTTGTGACTTTCACAACAAGATACCGACACTAACATTCTCCCGCTGTGCGCGGTACACTTATGCACCCTGATAGAGCTTTACGGAAGGCCACTACCTTGAACTGAAAATGAGAGAGAATGGACCAGGATGAGTAAAGCACTGACCCGCTCATTGTTACATGGTTTGTAATCCAAAAACAAAACTGGAGCTTGTTGTGCAGAAGAGGGAAATCTTTAAGATGTTAGGTTGCTCTTGTACGGGGTAGTGAATGCTGCTCCAGCATATTGTTTACATGGATCAATCTGTGCATTAAATATAAATAAATAATATATATATATATATATATATATATATATATATATATATATATATATATATATATATTATAGTATATTCAGTGACTCTCAATATGAGCTTCTGTGGCAAATCCTCAGATAGAGTGTATACAATCACTTGAATTTATATGAGCCGTTTAGCTGAAAGCAGCTCATTGGACCAAAGATTAGCTACAGAACTGAAATGAGAGGTTTCAGAGTTTCACAGGTACTTGATTTTTTGTTGAACCTCTGAGATCTGAGAGGCGAACTGACGACAAAGTCTGAATGTTTAATGTGAATGCACTGAATGGCTCAAAACCGATAGTGGCAAAAAGTATTATGGTGCTTCAATACAAAATATGATTAATTATGTATTGTTTTTTTTTGTTTAAATAATCTGATCACTAATGCTGACGCATTGTGGCTCTTCCTCAGAAATGATCGCAGTTTATCTGAAGCTTTATATATATATATTATATATATATATATATATATATATATATATATATATATATATATATATATATATATATATATAAAACTGCACCATAAGTCATGCATCCCTGCTCTTTCGTGTGAGCGAATCCTATCGGTTAATCAGTTTGTGTGTGATTATGACCCTGACAGAAATCACGTCCACCCAAAGCTGTTCCCTGTTCCTCTTGAGGAGTGATGTGTGGGGGAGGGGTGACCTGAATCAGTGGAGGGGGAAGTACTGCCCTTTCTGAGTTCTTACGTGCAAATCTGAAGTGACGAGGCCTCATTAAACCCGGAGCAGGGTGACTGGATAGCCGGAGGAAGCGTTCTATTCATGACAATTCAGCATCGGCCGTACTGCTGATGTGGGTGGGAGACGTATAAACCTCCTCAATTAGCACACCCCAAACCTCCTGTTGCTGCACTCTTAATCTCTATGTCTAAAACGCAATTCTTTATTAAAAACCCCTACCTATGTAATGCAGCATTCTGCCTGGCTTTTCTTCACATCTCTGAAATGTAATCCATCTCCATCTAGCAGGGGTGTGGATTAATAGGCCTCTTATTCCCCATTCTCATTTAAAAGCAAATGTGTATAGATGTAAGGCTTTGAGAGGTATAGAACCCATTATGGACTCTGCAATCTTGGTTGTCTGGTGCCCCCTAGTGGCACTATTTGAGATTTTCGACGTTAGATGATATTTATATTTATTTGTGTTAGTTTTGCTTGTGATGAAATGTTTTTCAAAATGACAAACAAAGCCATCTACAGAATTCCAATTAACCACTCTTTATCCCAGCTGGATTTTGGAAGCTGAGATCAGAGTGCGGGGTCTTCCGTGATACGGCGCCCCTGGAGATCTGTGCAGAGCTACAGTCATGTTTGTCATTCCATCTACACGAATAATTCCTCGGTTCGGCTCGGCGACCAGCTCTTGGAAATCTGGTTTGTGCCACACTTCTTCCATTTGAGAACACTGTGCTCTTGTGAATCTTCAGTGTAACAGCAATCTTTGTAGCTTTCTCTAGATCTGTGCTTTGCAACAATCCTGTCTCTGACTGCATGGACTGGTATAAGCTGTAAATAGCATTATTATTAAAGCTATTATGTATTTTTTATTTCTATGACTCAACAAATATAAGGTGATACAAGGTCCTAATACTTGTGCTTATACACTATGCAAGTTTATAAAATTATTAAAATTAATAAATAAAAATTAATACCTTGTTTTTTTGCCATTGACAGGAACTTGTTTGTATAAACTGGCTGCTCTCTCTCTCTCTTTCTTTTTTTTATTTTATTTTTTAACACAACTTTGTTGTGTTTATTTTTCTATTTAAAAAAAAAACTGGCAGACTTGAGACAAAATCATGTTGTTGCTCTTCATGCATTGTCTGCTGTGAGGTCTGCTATACGTGCCAAATCACTTAACACTTCCACAGCAGCCTACAATCAAGGTGTAGAAACTCTCAGTAACTATCAAGGGAAATGGAAGGCGCCTGAGCTCAATTTCAAGTGCTGTACATGATATTACAGATGTTTTTTTTTTATGTTATATTTTTTAAGCATCAACACAATGTTAAAACAAGCAAAAAAAACATGTAGGAAAATAATTATATAAAAAATGATCTGATATAACCACGCACAACAGCAGTACAATAGCATTCCTATTGTGAAGCAACAACATTCATTACCTCATGTCAGAAGTAGACTATTTATAATGAATTGCTTCAAATACATACCATTTTAGTGCACAAACCTTAAAGTGTCTGCGATTAAACAGAGTCCAGAAAGGAATTTCATAAAACCACAAGGCAACGGCCAAAGCAAACATCCAAATCAACACAGGATCTACTTAAGCAAAAGAAATGTGTGGAGTGACCTGTGCACAGGAAATATCCTCACGCATCGAAGGTTCTAGAATGAGTTTCTAAGAAAGAGAGGGGAAATATTACCAAGTCAGCATGTGCGGCGCTAACAGGCAACGGGTAACTAAGCGATTTTGTTGTTTTCTTAGTTTTCAAAAAAAAAAAAAGATTTCGGATTTTCGCTTATTTTTATAGTGTCGAATTTCACAGTGTTCAGGGTGAAGGGGGAAAAAGTCCCGGCACTCTTTATCTTGGTATCGTTTTATACAATCACATAAAGATGCTGTTTCAACAGGGGTGTGTCGACTTTTATATTCCTTGTGTTTGTTGTTGGGGATGTCAAAGGATACCACAAAGATGTACCGCTTTGGATCCCATTCAGATTGGCAGACACAAGATTTAATCTCCTTCCAATTTTTTTTATACTAAGAGTTCATATTTTTTTAAAATATATTTTTAAAAGTACACACTAGCACAATAGCTCCGGGGTCCGTGGTTCAACACTGAGCTTGTGTTACTGTGTCTTTTATGTTCTTTTTGTCCATGCGTGGGTTTCCTTCAGATTTTATGGCTTCACCCAACCTCTAAAAACATTTCCCTAGGTTTGTGTGTGTGTGCACTCGTCCTGTGATGAACTGGCCACGGTGTATTTTCATTCTGGTGAACAAATGAGCCTACAAAATGTTTCTATGCATATTTCCTGTTTCTGTTCTGATCTTATCCCTTTTTTTAAAACAGTAGACCAAAAAGCTTTAAGTATGTAGAGTCTATACCATGCACTTATATACACATCCGCTGTGTGCAATAACGCATTACCCTTCAGTTTTCTCCTCATGTAATACTGAGTTTGGCCAGCAGAGGGCCCTGCGTGTTAGCATATTGTACAGACCCTGTAGTGCGCTGCCAAATCTGCTGTCCTTTCTCCTGAATTCCATGGTGGGAGCTGCACAAGGCGGCCAGCAGGAAGAAATCTGGAACACATTAAACAACCTGCTAGGCTGGAGATTTTGGACAGAGAGTAACTAGAGAAAGAGGGGAGGGAAGGGAGGGGGGGGGGGGGTAGAGCTCATACAAAATGCATGATTGTTCATCAACTTCTTTTCCTCCTGCATTACATCCCCTCCCTTTCTTTTGCTCTCTCGCTCTCACACACACACACACTCTCATGACCCAACCCTCTGCAGATCTGGATCCCAGTAAGAACCGTAGTCATCAGAGCACCACGATTCGGAGAAGAAATCTGTTTATTCTGATCCGCACTCACCGTGACTGTCACGCCATTGTGTTAACGACACAAACTAGATAGGGAGGTTTGGTGCAAACACGCCACAGACGTTATCCAGGCTTCCCTTCCCTTGACTGGATGTCTTTCTGGAATGCTCACTATCTACTGTACACATCCACAAGTAAAAGAATCCTTTAGAAACGTCGAGCCAGGAGAGGAATCAGTGGCCAGCTGGGAAATGTTGTCAACACTTCTAACACAACACAACAGCAGCACAGTGTGGTCTCGGCTTGAGAGCAGAGGGCCTGAGATTCAGGGAGTGAAATGCAAACGAGGAATACCGTTCTCGCTCTGCCTGAAAACACACAGCGATTCGGCTGACGGGCAGGTCGGCCCTGCTACTAAAGACAATTGTTGGGTGTAAGAACAGTTCTGATGAGAACACCCTGTTCTGACTTATTTTGTACAGTCGCTTGTTTTGTTTTTCCTTCTATTGCACAACTGAAAACCTCAGTGTATGAAGGAAAAAAAAAAAAGACAATAAAAGCCAAATGGAAAAAAATGTATTACTAGCCTGGGCTAGGTCTGGAAACTTTTTTCACTGTAGCACTGCTTTTTCCATTCAGCATTTTCCACAGAGCATTTCGGCAAAAGCACAAAGCGTTGCAGAAGTGCACAAGGAAGCCTGGTGACACACAGACAGATCGATTTAAACACCGACCCCATGGCACTCTGGACGAGGAAGGTATTAACAGCTGGCAAAGACTGAGTATTGAGAATGTATGCAAAATATATCACGTTAGATCGAAGATATCATCGTTCCTGTTTAAAGCTTGCACAGAAGATGATTCAGACACACACATGCATGCACCGTTGCCTACGTTGCAATACACCGTTTCCTGTGTGAGGGGAAAAAATAATCCAAAAAAAATTTCTCAATCCCGCTCACATCAGCTGCATCACAGGACCCTGAATGGAAAGTATTAAATAATAAAAGTCATCAGACGTGCGTTAATAGCAACCGGGCTGACAGACACCATCATTTACTCGTAGTCTCCAAACGTGGCTCATAAATACCTCTTTCCAATGCTCATCAATCACACTGTAGTTTGAAAATGCGACTATATATTGTGCGTGATGAAATACGGACGCTATTAATCTTTCCTATGGATATTACCAACAGGATTTCTTCACTTCTTGGAAACTTCTCCTCCTCCTCATTACAGATTATTTGTCCCGTCGTTATTTTTTCCCCCTTTAATTTAACAAACAGTCGAGTTGCATTGGGCTGTGAGTCCAGCAGAGCTACTGGCCTCCATCACAGATCCTCCTGACCAATTTCACCCGGGCTGCTGCCAGACCACATGTTACTTTTCCCCCTTATTTACGCTTCCTCATTCAGGCTTCTTCTTCTTTACAAGATTTGATGAGCTCAATGCCACAACTACATACTTAAATAAACAAACAGATAAAAAAATATCTTATCTTATCTATGTCCTTCAAATTGATTTTAAGAAACGCATGTATGGTCGAAATGAAGGGAGATGCTCAATTTGCGAGGCATATAATGCAGTGTCTGTACGTTTGGAATGATCTGGTATGTGGTGCACTACAGACGCTCTAATGGGGTCAGTTCCAACCAGGAAGTCAGGGATCACGAGGGGTCATTTGCTTTTGGCACGCATTAAACTTTAACCCCTTGGAACCCTGCTGACTTGCACCCCGCTTATTTTCAGAACTGTCCTTTTCATCAGGCGCTCTAGGGGATTCTTTATTTGTGGTAAACTAATAATCTCGACGAGTAGCACAAGCAAAAACAAGGCCTATATTTTCAGTATTTACAGAAAAAAACAAGCAAACATGAAAAACCTTCATCCACATTATGATACTGTGTTTCCCAGATAGATAGAGAGATAGATAGAGAGAGAGATAGATAGAGAGATTTTTGTATTTCCACACTACAATGACATTTACATTACCACATTACAAGTAATAGCAATAACTTTTTCAAACAATATAAACAACCCCCGCCACGCCCCTTCCCCCCCAGCCCACAGCCAAGATCAACAGAACTGTTCTGTTTCTAAACTGAGATATTAAATGAACATGTGGACCCCTCCACCCATTCCCCAAGCTGCAGAAAGCCGTTGCGTGTTGAAGGCTTTGCCGTTATTTACACATTTCCAAGGCTCGCTTCCATATGGTAAATCAGAAGTGCTTGTTTTTATATGGGAAACGCCCCCACCCGATGTACACTGAGCGTGAAGCAGGATCTGCGCGCACATTCCTGTTTTAACAGTTAAACAGAGGTACATGCTCCCATGCCGATAATGCGGCGAAGAGAAAAGGCAGCGCTTTTTTGTAGTCTTTGTGTTTTCCTTCTCCGTCTTTGCCGGCCTGAAAAGTTACGGCACCAGTGAGGGAGATTACAAAGTGAAGCTAATGATTGTGGTGTCTGTACAAAGAGCAGCCGCATTGGTGGAGCCTGCTATGGTTCATCTGTGTGGTGATGTTTGTGTGAACAACTTTTGGTGCTAACACACACTCACTCTCATATAGGAGCTGGCTAAGAGAGTGGTGTGCGTGTGTGTGTGGTGGGGGGTGCGGGAGTTTTTTTTTTTGCCGACTCTGGTTGTGTCCAGAGCCTTGTGTGTGCCAGACCCAGTTCAGACCTGCTCCAGGGTCAAGGGATCTGTTAAAATCACAGAGTAATGTGTGCTATCAAGCTGCACCCAGCTGGAGAGAGAGACAAAAAGACAAGGTCAAAAGTGTATGCGAGTGTGTGTGTGTGTGTGTTAAAAATTGCAGGAACACAATGTAATTTCCAGACTTCTCATTAAATCCTTTTTTTGATTCAAAGCAATTGGATTGCTTCTACAGACTTGAATGGTCCTGTGTTTACTTGAGAACAATGTGCTTAAACTCGACCCAATATCATAAGTGACAGCCTGCAGGAGTCCAAGCAGCTGCACTGAGGGAGCATGATTTATAGGATGAGACTTTTGACAGAAGTTTGTACTCGGTCCCTTTTGGCCAACCAAAAAGTATGACAGAAGATTCTCCATTCGCTATTTCTACAGTTGCGTTCGTGACTGGGAGTGTTGAAGATATGGATTATTTGGTACCTGGGCCTTCAGCGGGGACTTTACACGACTTAATCCACCTCTTGTGTACCTCTGTAACAAGGAGTTGCAGGAGAGAGAGAGAGTTTATGATAGAGAGATTTCATATTGAAGATTAATCACATTTTTACTAAAGCAAGCAGTCAACTCCAAACCTCTGCACTACAACTCCAACTGTACCACAAACATCATCTGCAGCAGTGCAGAATCAATACTTATCTAATAAGATGATAAAAAATGTAAATAAAATACATCATACTCACCAAAGGTACTAATTATTTATAGACAAAAATTACTCAAATGACTCATTTAGATCTTTCTAGGTGGTAGCTCAGTGTTTAAGGACCAAGAGGTCACAGGTTCAAATCCCAGCACCAACAAGCAGCCACTAGTGGGCCCTTGTGCAACCCTCAATTGCGCTAGATAAGGGCGTCTGCCAAATGTAGTAAATGTAAACCTCTGTGCCATCCATAAGTCCTGTGTGTCGACTCTACTTACGTTTCCGTTACAAATTTGCATAAAACTTGCGCGATATTTCAGAAATTTCGATAAAAAACAGTTGCGATATGACGGTGTTACTATTAACCATATCAATCGACTAAAACTTGTCCTCATGCTATGTCACTCAAAAAAAATGTGCAGGCTTACTTATATCGCAGCCAATCGCACATATATTATGTGACCTGGAAATGCAAAAAAAAAAACTTGTTTCCATTACAGTTTTGCAAATTATTCCTTTTTCGCATCGTCTTAAAAAAGAAACACCTCATGCGAGCGAAACACTTTTTTGCGATACATACGAATTTTTGCGTTCCATTAGGCGTATTTTCAATTTGCTGTTTAAATTTGAGCATTTTGAAGGGTAATGGAAAGGCACCTTCTATCCGGTCGTATTCCTAGCGTTACGCTTTTCCTCTCTTGAGGGCAGATTTTTTTGGTGTAGGAAATCAAGATCAGTGGGACATTTCTCTTCAAAGTCTGTCATACATCACAGTCAATTCTGTTTTTAAACAGGACGCATCAAATAGTTCTCTGTGGCTCTGCGTGAAGCTGGAGACGACCGTTGGTGGGAATTTTATGCGATGTGTCTTAAGCTGCTGCTTGTCGGAGACGGAGAGGAGCATGAATTGTGCGTGATTGTCCAGATCTATTTTGTAAGCCTGGAAGTCCCTCTGTGATGCCAATCACCAAGTTGATCACTTGCAAATAACAGGCATTCCCTGTAGTATAATTTGCAGCGCTTCTCAGAGGCTGTAAGCCAGTAGCTGATCATATGGACTGGTGTGGAGGTGACGAACAAACCCTTTCGCAGGCTGAAAGAAGCTAGCTGATTTTTGGCTCTCGTCATGAGAGTCTAGCTTTCCTGGAAAAGTCCCATTTGAAAGCGTATTTGTCTGAGACCTAGTCAATTTCCACTTAGAGTATAGAAATATCCTGATGCTAGTGTGGAGGAGAATTTGAAAACTAAAGAAATCATGGCTGATATAGTTCCAGTTACTTGGACCAGCACTACTGATTCTGAAGGTCCTGGGCAGGTTAGATTGACATTGTAGCACATAGACGCTGAAATCTTACTGAACAAAACATCTAACGTTGACATACTAAAAGTAGTGCAGAGAAGAGAAACAGTATGAATGAAGATGAAGAGAATAGACTTTTGGGAGCAAATGAATGCAATTTCATGAAACAAATATTGGAATTTAGGTTGTACATGTAGGTCAGAGCTTCTGAAAGTGTTTAGGCCAGTAAAGAAGGCTCTGATAGCCCTGACAGCCCCAGCACTGTTTTAGTGTAATCAACAGGTACGGAAAACATGAATGATGAATGAAAAAAAGAAAGGAAGAAAGAAAAACCCAAATAAAATGAAAGGAAAATTAGAGTATTTTCAAGTTCTATATCAGACTTTATTTATCCTAGTTACAGAAAATAGGCCAACCAATCTGACTGTGTAAGAAATGTCCGAAATAAAAACGAGGCTGAATAGACGAGGCTTGTTGGTATAAAAGTAACGTTTGTGCAGACACTTATAAAAAATAAATTTCTCACATTCAAAATAGGGGGGAAAACCAAACTATTGAACTGACATTTGATGCTTAATGATATCTGCAAACATTCTTCTTGGTGTCAAATAGATTTCCTCTTTATTGCATCTCTCTCTTTCTCTCTCACAAACATATGTAGACATGTGTAGATAATATGTGTAGATGAGGGGGTGGTTGTTGAACACACAATGAACACTGCTAACCTTTGGGACAGACAAAAGGGCTTTGGCACAAACGGTTACGCCCCAATACTGCTCCGAGCCTTATCGAAGACAGCTGTTAGAAACAGGACATATATATATATATATTATATATATATATATATATATATATATATATATATATATATATATATATATATATATATATATGACAGTCCTGGGGACTCGCTTCCATGCACATTTAAGTTTTTTCCCTGCTTCTTTTGTTTTTAAGTGGACAGAGATGCCCAAGCTGGAATTGTCCTGGCTCATAAATCTATACAGGCATGCAGGACCTCTATGTCGTAATAAAGACTACTATACCAGTCGGCTTTACTTTAATGAGAGCTCACATAATTGTTCTGAAAGAGTAACTTTATAATGTAAAAAAAAAAACATTCAAACAAAAACAACCTCTGGTTTCAATTAAGTATCCCATCCCCCATTAGAAAGAAGAGGACGAGCAGAAGGGAACGGAGAAAACGTATACTTTTATGCATGATGGCTTTTTCACACAGTCTAAGGAAGTACACTAACAGTCAACTCCAAACCTCTGCACTACAACCGCAACCACATACATCATCTGTATGTGTCATCAGTGCAGAATCAATACTTATCTAATAAGATGATAAAAAATGTAAATAAATTACATCATACTCACCAAAGGTACTAATTATTTATAGACAAAATACAGTCTCAAATGACTCATTTAGATGATCTTTCTAGGTTGTAGCTCAGTGGTTAAGGACCAAGAGGTCACAGGTTCAAATCTCAGCACCAACAAACTGCCACTAGTGGGCCCTTGTGCAACCCTCAATTGCTCTAGATAAGGGCGTTTGCCAAATGTAGTAAATGTAAACCTCTGTGCCATTCATAAGTCCTGTGTGTCGACTCTACTTACGTTTCCATTACAAATTTGCCGGCTTCACTTTAATGAGAGATCACATAATTGTTTTGAAAGAGTAACTTTATAATGTAAAAAAACAAACAAAAAACAGCCTCTGGTTTCAATTAAGTATCCCATCCCCCATTAGAAAAAAGAGGACGAGCAGAAGGGAACGGAGAAAACGTATACTTTTATGCATGATGGGTTTTTTTCACACAGTCTAAGGAAGTACACTATTCCCAATATCTGAGTGTTTAGAACTGGCAGCAGAGTCTGAATCTCATCTGGAATGCATAACACCCTCCATTTCATGAGATCTGGCTAGGAACCAAGAAATGGGGGCTGAAAGCGGTATGCATCTGTGTTGTAAATGCAACAAACGTCTGTGAAAGAGGTGTGGGTCGAAGCACTGTCAATGGAAAACTCCTTCTTCTCGTCACACAGTTGTGTGTTTTTCCCCCCTTCATTCTGATTCCTCTCTGATTTCAGTTCCTGCAGACCAGGAATACAATTACAATGTGTCTCGGACTTTTCCCCAAGTATTAGGAATCAGGCGCATGAATACGGACTCGTCGAAAGTCTCTAGAGAGTTATTTTGAAAAAGAAAAAAAGAAAAATGGCCAGCCAAACCATTTTCTATTGCATGGAGCTTTAATGAATAACAAAGTCATTTTAAATTAATGATCTACATCTACAAAAAAAAACCCTTTAAACTGTATATCTTTGCATGCAGGTTGTATATTTTTCATGTCTTAAATGTTCATAAAAAATACTGACGATTGTTTGTTTAATATTTGATGGACTGCTGAACCGTTTTCATCAGCAAAAACTGACTGATCTACCTGATACCAGTTTCTATGGGGATGCTCACTTATACCACTAACATTGCTTTGTTTGGAAAACAAAAGTCAAAGATGATATTGTTTCTATTAATGTTAAGTCTATCACTGATACGATTTTATTAATTGCTCAATTAAGGACCAGAAAAAATGAAACTATTAATCAAATCCAGGTGTTTAGGTGGAAAAAGTGTTGAAATGTTCAGAAGCTATAATATATGGTCATATTAATGACTTGCTGCAGGCCAACACACAAACAATAAACTACTCAGGTTTTAGCCAGCTTTGTTACTTGTATTGGCCTAAAAAAAAGAGTTCCTTTTTTGCCCAACACTGAGCAAACTTGAGCCATTTCATGGAAATTGGAAAAGGGAAGATGGATTTTACCTATTGAAAGGGCTGAAAGTTGTTAAATGAGAAACCTGCCTGTAAAATGAAATCCTGACAGGCCTTTTGCAAAAGGAATAGAGGCATGGGGTTATAAGCGGGGTAGAAATTCGTCACTACATTCACCACAGAGGATCTGTGTGGCGAAAGCATGTTTGGAGACCCGACTGGACCTCTAAAATGCCCTGAAGGTGAAAAAATGAACAGTTTTGAACCAATACACATGCATACCGTGGTGCAAAACCCTTTAACAATTTTTTATTCTTGCAGCAACATGAAGGCAGTGAAGTGACCTCAGCAGGGACGGACAGATAATGTGTATAATGCACATTATAGGTGCATTACAGAGGTTATAAATCAAATGAGCAGCATTCTGAAGAATCTAAATGGGCATATATATATATATATATATATATATATATATATATATATATATATATATATATATATATATATATATATATATAAAGGGGCATAAAGGGGCAGGGTACTGCATGTAAAACTCAACAAATGGAGAATCTGAGTAATTATGTCTAGAATAGACTTTATTCTGTCAAACCAGAAAAGTACTGTTTTAGGCAGTGATTGTTTACCTAAATATGGCTGGTTAAATATATTAGAATGAAATAATGTTATAACTAAAACTAAATAAATACAAAGCCCATATATGCACAAAAAATAGCTGCCATTATTCAGTTGTTCATGCCATAACTTTTGATGTTTAAAGACAATAAAGAGAAAATACTTTTACTTAATAGCTCCCTAAACTCCCACTACATCATAAATATGATCATTTTAAACACACACACACACACACACACACACACACACACACACACACACACACACACACGATCCGTTGTGGAATTATGCAGTATTCCTGAAATGGTTTATTTCTCTTAAATTATATCCTATGTATGGTTTAAAAAAAAAAACAACATGAATTGTGACTTTTTTCTTGATCTTATTTATTTTAATAATATGGCTAAATATTAAATAGCTTCCTAATCATTTGTGTTGATTGAGAAAATTTCTATCCAGAAACAAAAAATATGTGAGTATCTGTGATGACTGATCAGTGGATTGTCTACACAAGTTTACTTTATTTTGTATAGTGCATGAGTTAAAAAGAAATTGGCAAAAAAAAACCACATTTGAATACTTCTCGGCTATGGGGAAATATTTCCAATGTGGTGAATCATGGGTATTCTGCTCTACCCTTTTACCTTTAATGCTCTCACGGTGTGGCCAAGTATGCAAACCCTCATGTATTCGTGCATGATCGAGGTTTCATACTGAACCAGCATTATTAAACACACAAAAAAAAACAGAAACATGGATAAGATTTAGTATTAAAAAAAAAATAGAAGAGGACCAACACCCAGAGATGAGCTAAACATTTGGCCATAAAAAGGTCTCATAAGAGCAGAGGAAAAGCCTCCTACCTCTATCAGGTCAAATCATGTGTCCTTTTTGGCATGATCTTCTGTAACTAACAAGAACCATGTCTCCTGGTAATAGATGGAAATAATTTGATTCCTTTCCACCCACACCAAACCACACAAAATGCTAGTAGTAGTAAAAAAAAAAGGGTGACCGATTCACATATTGAAAGTAACCTCAAAGAAACAGTTATCAGATTGTAATGTAGACAAGAGTGCATCATGGTCATTCACTGAGGACTGTTGCAATCTTGGCGAACTTTGGCTGAGAGCTGATCTCAGACGACGACAGTCTGGATCCCCCCCCACCCCCCCCCACCAGGCAATAGTCAGACGACCCCTCCGAGTGTGTTCACTCAAACCTGCGAGTAGGGGTGGGTGCTGATGACACAGTCTCAAACAGGAAGCCAGGGATAATGACTAACAGATGGTGGAGGTGACTGGAGTATCAGGATCTGGCTTTCGTCATGGTCTGTGACTGTGATTTGTTTATGGATTTGTTCCTGATCAGTCTGGGAGAGGTAAAGAGGCTGCGTTTAGGATCTCACATTGAAGGCCTTCCTTTCAAAGGTTGACTAGTTGTTTTTTTGAGGCAGCAAGAATTCCACATCTCTCATTTGATTCAGTGGAGAATTGACCAGCTTATTTTGATTTAGGTGCAGAAATGCAGGCAGTAGCCATCTTGTGTACAAACGAAGACTTGGCACACGCCTGTGAGAACTAAAGATAGCATCCTTTATCCAGAGCAACAGCAACGCTGAGAGGAATTTGTGAAGTTGCCTATTTGGAGCCTTAACACCAGTGTGTCTGTGAATGTGTGTGACTGAGAAAAAGCTTGGACGCCACCATTTTGAGTACTGCGACTTCCCACTGCTTTCACTATGGCTGCCTTGGGGCCCCTTTGGCTCCGCCTTTGAGATCTGTGGCCTGTTATCTGATAGTCACTAAGTGGCGAAACATAAACAGAGAGGAAAAGAGAGGGGAGAGAGAGTTTAGAGATTCAAAGATGTGAGAATTTCCCTTTCACTAAAATGAACTCTGCACATTCAGGGTGACCCAATTTGAGAAAAGAAACCAAAAATGCAAACACAGCATTACCATTGATTGTATTTAAACAGGTGATTTATTTACCATTTATTTTTAAGTGACGAAAGACAGTGTTTCGGTGCAAGCCTAGAAGTCCATCATTTTTGTTCCCAATAAAAAAAAAAAAAAAATATATATATATATATATATATATATATATATATATATATATATATATATACACACACACACACACACACACACACACACACACACACACACACACACTATATGAACTTGTCGAGTTTCAGGTTAATGATGCCTCAGAGATCGTGCCCATCTAGTTCTTATAACTATGACATAGTTTCATTTGTGGGCACATACTGACATGACATAATTCTTTCACTACGCCCAAAGAGTCTTAATATTTGTTATTGGCTCCTAATCATGCAGTGATCACTCTGCAGCGGGGTGTTGCCATTCCTCTCCTCTTACTACCAGCACATGTGCGGTTCCCACTGCAGCTGTTTGAACCAGATGTGCCTGCAGTTGGCCAGCGAAGGCCCTCACTCTCTCTGATCACGTGGACTTTTGACATTACTAAATGATTCTGCACACGGAAATGTTTAAATCGGCGCAATTAATTTTTAGGGCAAAGTATAAGGATGTAATATTTATTAAGATAGAGCCACATGGTCTGAAAATTATTCCAAATGGATTGTTGTGTATTGTTCAGAGTCAGCCTCATACACATGGATGTAGTTAAAACGGATATACAACTTGACTTTTATGAAAAGATATAGTAATGAAGATGGATGAAAATAAAATGAAAACATATATACATATATATATCTTCACACAAAGTGAGTAACACTACTCTTGATTGCTGTGATCTTCACGATTTGAAATTGGGGGAACGTATTGTATAAACAGATTTTTCATTTTCACATTCGTATTGTGTACAAAAAATACTCAAAACATTCCAAAAAGTAATTAAAGTCCATAGACTTTATATAAATGTGTCTTAAAACTGACAATGTACTATTGGGGAACTGTCTGAAAACAAGGGTGTGGCTACAACAGAAAAATAATGGTTTGGATCTTCTTGGAGGTATCATTATCTGGTTTTCCACTGCTTTTAGACACAATGGGAGCTTGATGAAATCACGATAATAATTATGTAAGTAGTGCGGATACTGTGCAGGGTGATGAAATGTTCTGTAAATATATCAAATAGACCGTCAAACACCAAACCTGCTAAACTGTCACACTTTTCCTCTCAACTCTAACCAACCCGGAGAGTATCTGAGATGGACTGTGAGATACAATGGTGCATAACGTGCAGTTAAGTCACCCTCAACCCTGCACTCACACTCACTCAGAACTCACATTGTACCACCAAGAGAGCAATGTGCAGATCACCCACAAAGGGACAGTTATATTTATGGCCCTTTTATGCCACCTGCTGTGTTGAGTCACAGCACAGCAGAGTTATTTGCCCTGCTGCAGCTGCTATTGGTCATCCCTCTCTTACCCACAGTCCTTCGTTCGTGTTCAGGCTGTAGATTTAGGACTTAGGCAGAGTTAAGCCTCGGTGCCAAACCACATATCAGGGCCTGAATCCAGGACCGGCCTTCAGCAGCGTATTTACAAACACTGCTCCAACAAGAAGGCTTGCCATAGACAACGCCTTACCAGAGTGCTCTTTGAAAACTCTCGGGTTGTGACGCACAGAACGGTGACGGTATGGCCATGTCTGTGGTTTTCTTACAGCATTTGGGCTACGGTTGAAATGCTGCTGTAGATTAAAGGGAGCAGTCTGGACACTGTGCAAATATCATGTTAATCAAGTAACATTTGTAATGTGACTCTTTTATGATGCACGTACTGCAAATACAGGGTCAGTGTTGTACTATAAATACGGTTGCAACAATGATGCAACAATCTGATGCCAGCAGTATTATGTATCCTGTAACCTTGGCTTCAACAAAGCAAAGCAGTGCTAAAGTGGATTTGATTGCATTACTTTGCAAATAGATTCTAGTGTTGGGTCTTCTAACCAGTGGGTTCTTCTTTTTTTATTGCTAACCAAATCAAAATATTCGTTTTCATTGCACATTTCTAATCCAGGAGAACTCACGGGTCAGGATCCTGCCTCTGTATCGAAGAATTAGAGCATGTGTCTATCAGCATTTTTTCCTTCTTTGGGTTCCATCCTGTAAAGAGGTTTAAGTAAAAACCCACATGGAATGGCGCATGAGGTGTAAACATGGCAGGACCAGCGAGTCACTCCTTCCCAATCCCTGCTGCGCACAAGGGGTCTGTCCAAGTTTAAACGCTTCTCTCCCACCACAGCTGTCGGAGTAAATAGGTGTGCTGTTACACACGCCGACATTCTGGGCATACCGCGGGGCCACTAGGAGGGGCGCACACACACACACAATTCCATACTTTCCTGTGTGCAAAAATACCCAAAATTGCGCGCGTTTTTTTTTTATATTTTATTTTATGGATACTCATTTATTTATTTAGCGCCAGCACCAACTAATTCACGAGCGCACTCATTCGATTAATCGACAGTGCTCAAAGACAAACACAAGAAGTTCTCGTTCCATTCTGAAAGCCGCCTACAAAGTACCAAAACACTGTAGTAGCTTCACTCATGCACTCAAGTACGTGTGTGTGGAGGCAGAGGCGTGTATGGTGACGTAGAGACGCGCACAGGGCGGTGTGCTCACGTGCCTAAAAAAAAAAAAAAAAAAAAAAAAAAAAAAAAAACAGGCAAAAGAAAATCCACATCTGGAATCCAGAGCCCGCGGTTTAGGGGAATCTATACTAGGATCTCGTAGTAAAGGTGGCTCGGTGTTTTTCTCCCGCTTCCTCTCTTTAGCGCTTTCCAAAGATTCTTCGCTTCGCCTCGTAAGTTGTTGTTGTTGTTGTTGTTGTTGTTGTTGTTGTTTGTCTGCAGTTTGGTAAAACATTTAACGATTGTGTATTTGAAGGATTTGCAACGTCGCAGGATGTTGGGATTTCCCGTTATTTTTCCACATGGAAGGACACTTTCGACGTCGTACTTGTTTTTATTCGTGTTTGTTTGTTCTCTTCGCAGCTGTACGCCGATTATGGTGTATTTTCAGCATGCTGGCAACTTTTGCACAACTTTTAACGGTCTTTTGGTGGTTTTGGATTATACATGTGCGCGGTGCATGCTTAGTTTTAAACTGATGCGCTGTGTAGAGCCCACGCCCCAATTCTCAAACCTCTACTGGAAATAGAGGGAAGAAAACAAAGCCTATTTTGGTGAAATAATGGAAACAGTTGAAATCGTATTGTACCAGTAAAATCTATATCCATTGTTTAATCATTAAAAAAAAAATCACTTTAAACCAAAAAAAAATTTAAGGTGCAACAACTCAGAATTTTGGGCAGTTGGGGGTTTTTAAGCTAAAGAAAGTGTTTACATCACTACAGTGATTTACTTTTTCCTTCTGTTTGTTCTATAATGTAGACGTGCAGTACGTTTTTAAATTCGAGCCGCACGTTGGAGCCAAAATCATCTTGCGACAGTTGACCCACAGCGCCTCCTGTTGGCTGGACAATTAACTGCATTTGAAAGAGCAATATAACAGCAGCCCACTGGAACGTTTTGATGATTATCCTCTGATGCAATCTGTCCCAAAAATACATACTAATTATATTGATAATTATTCTGCTTCAGACACAGGTTAACACAACCATGCTGGTCGTCCTGGTCGGAACAGTCATTTTGCACCTTCTGGATCTGATTCTGCTGATCATTTCTACATCTGTGAATGTGAGTATGCACAGTTCCTGATTACGGCCAGTGTTGGGAAGGTTACTTTGGAAATGTAATAGGTTACAGATTACAAATGGTCCTATTCAAAATGTAATACGTGGTGTAACTTTTCAATTACTTTATAAAAGTAAAGTAACTGATTACATTTGATTACTTTCGTTTGTCCACTAGGTGGCACTCGGGAAAAGTGGGATATATTTTCGAAACTGAGCTTGTTCAGAAATCAAATTGTTACGCAGTGGTCGTTGGAATTTGTAATCTTCACCATTTTCTACATTAACTGTGATTTAATTACATGTTTTTTTCACTGTAACGGATTACTGTTACTTTTAGTTTGTAATTAAATTACGTAACGCCGTTACTCCCCAACACTGATTATGGCATGCATGTACTGTTGTGCATTGAACTGATGCAGTGAATCCTGGGTGTGGCTCTTTTTATTTATTTGTTTGTTTTTTATCAAGGCCTGGAGAAAGATGGGAGACAGTTCTTTTGAACTGTGGTATGATTGTGAGACAAAAAATGGCGGATATTCATGCAAAAGTTCAAATAATCATGGTAGGCAAGACTTTTGTCTAAAATAAATCAATTAGGAATCTTCCGAAATGCTAGGGCTAATTTTTGGTCTCCTGGTTTGTTTTAGAATGGATACAGGCAGTACAGGCATTGATGATCTTATCCACAATCTTCTGCCTACTGTCTTTGATCTTATTTATCTGGCAACTCTTCACCCTGAACAAGGGAGGAAGATTCTTCTTCACCGCCATCTTTCAGATCTTCTCCTGTAAGTATTCCAACCAGATTATAGATGCATCCAGTTTCTGCAACGGAAAAGGAGAGAGAGAGGGCGTGTCCCATCTTTTCATTTTATTTTCTTGCTTGCTCTTGCAGGCCTATTTGTGATGAGTGGAGCAATAATCTACACAGTAATGACCTCAGGCGAGGAACATCGGGACCACTCGTACGGCTTTGCCTTCGTGCTCGCCTGGCTGGCGTTCCCGCTTACTCTGATTAGTGGCCTCATTTACATCATTCTGAGGAAGAAGGAATAGAGGATCAGTGGAGCGACCCCTGCTGTCATCGCTGAGAATGATACTCAGTCCACAGACCTAAATGGCCTATTCCTACTGGTCTGTATAACAACGCTTAACGTGTGATCATGCAAAAGTGACAAATCGTGACGATCCAACTCTCTGACGACTCAACGAGGATGAGTCTGTTGCTTGTGATACTATTTATATCACTTTTACACAATGTTTGTACATATGAATGTTGAAAGCTTGTTCATGAAGGCCCATATTTTGAAGCTATAGTATAAAAAATATTTTTATCCTTGTGTGTTTTACTTCGTACCCTGTATCTAATAGATTCTTACAGTTGCATTTTTTAATTTCACAATGATTGTATGAGGAAAATTGCTCTTATTTTTATGTGATAAACCAATAAAAAAATTGTTCTTTTAACGGTTTTAAATTGTGAAATGGTGCTATGTTTGTTTGTCTTCAATAATAGCTAGGTATACCTATAAGTGTGTTTATTTGAGCAAAACTATTTTACATAGTGCATTGTATGTGTGCCAAAGTACTCATTCAAAAGCTAGTGTTTGTTGTTGTTTTCTTGTATGCTTTTTTTAAATACGATTTTTTAAAAAATAAATACATAAATAACAAGACATGTGCTGCCTGATTTTGCCATACTAACAGGATGCATCTGAAGTTCACTGGTATGCTATAATGTTCTGTATCCAATCATTTCAGTTGACAAATAAGCCTACAATGGCATAAGAAAAAAAATTAGGGGGGGGGGTGTATCTTCGTTAAAAATAGTAAAACAGGTTCTAGTCTTTGCAGTCTTTTGCATAACATATCAATGATGAAAATGAGAGGTTATTTGTTAATGAATGTAATGTTTGTAAAATATCTCATATTTAAAATAGCTGTAATTAATTTTGTAATGTGTTTAGCAAAACACACTCCGGCCAGATCTGGTGAGATGGTCGCATGCCGGGGTTCTCCAGTTTCCTCCCATTTGTCCAAAACATGCAGGTAGAATGACTGGACACTAAGTGAATGATGGAGGTATGGAAGGATGGTATTTGGTATTTTACGCATATTTTAGTCACTGTTAAACTATCCAAAAAAACCCAAACCACGAACCCCTTTCACCATAGTATAATATGCAAGTGTACGAGAGCTGGCACCTAGTCACGTGACCACTTAGCTTAAACTTTTTCTTTCTCTGTTGTTGTTCAGATCGATTTATTTTTGCGGCAGGATTTTCTCTGGTTACTGTGTAATGTGTCTTACACCGTGTGTCCTGATTAAAGCAATACGAAAAAAAAACAAAAAAGATTGTCCAATAAAGTCGCACAAATGGCTTATTTCTAATATACAAAAGTGTTGAAGAGGACTAAACTACGATTATATCTTAAGGAACAAATACCATACTGCATTTCTCATCTCATCTTAAACAGCAGAAGAGTGAAATGAAGTACCTTAATGGATAAAGATCAAGCCTCGCTTGATTGTTTTCACAGGCACGCCCCGATGCATTGTGGGATGCGGTCGTAAACCATTCATGCCAAACTGAACAGAAATAAATTGTAGTACTTTTTTGAAAGGTATAGTTATTATTTAAATTACATTTAACTTATTTTTTAAAATAAACAAAACACAAATTAATGCGACACCTTATTCCCAAGTGTTTTAACACTCATTTCCATTTCCAAATGAAGTAGGAAAAGAAGAAAAACAATAACAAGAAGTGTTAAAACATTTCGAATATAATCAGCAAGGCGTCTCATAAGGACAAAAAGCACCATAGTGCTATATACAAATTACCACAAGATGGCGACAGCCACTTTCAATTGAATTCAAATGGGTTACGTGTATTTGGCTCCAAATTGTTTATTAATTTTCTTAGTTACTGTTTACCTGTGCAGTCTAACGCTGATAACGTGAAATTTGAAATTATGAAATAATTGGTATAACTTGAAATTACTTGGCTACTCCTAAGGGTTTACACATATGTGAACAGATTTAAATATGGACATATGGCTACTCCTAAGGGGTTACACTAAATATTGGATATAGTCAGAGGTACACAAATTTGTAGGGCCAAAAATCATAACATCAAACTTCATAACATGAAAATAAATGCATTAAAATAAATAAACATTGCATTGAAATTAAGTCTGCTATGGTTAATTTAATTTCATATATTTATATATATATTATATATATATATATATATATATATATATATATAGATATATATATATATATATATATATATATATACAAACTCATTTATTATACGATATATGTTCCTGTTTAATGCAGCCATTCCGTGAGACACAAACACTTAAAATGGTCATATCCTAACCTGTATTGTAGTTCACATTGCTCTGAAACCTCTATAGTACACATTATGTAAGTGGATTAATATATTTATGAATGAAAAATTGATTGAAGATTTGTATAATTTAAATTACACAAAATGTTAAATCTTGGCTCTATAAAGTGCATTAAATCAATAATATTAGAATCTAATACAGCTATATTATTGTAACTAATAACGGTTTCCAGTAGGTTAAATGATACGATACAATGTAATTTCCACTGAAGCGTTTGCTGAAATTTGTTTAGCAATCTACAGATAACCCTACTGTACACTACATGCAGGTGGTAGCTCAGTAGTATTGGACTCGGAACCATAAGGTCGCTGCTTCAAATCCCACCACCACTAGGCTGCCACTTCTGGGTCTTCTTACCCCTCAACTCCTCAGTCTGCCCCAGTCATTAGCACGGATAAATGGGGTAAAACGTGCCAAAACCAAATATGCAATGTGGCGACCCCTAACGGCAGCATCCGAAAGAGCTGAATGTGCATCTTGAAAATGCACATTACTGCATTTTGCCACATTGTTTAGCAAGTTAGTTGTCATTCAGTACTACACCTGGAAATAATTTGTTACTATAAATGTATCACAAAGTGGAATTATGCTCGATTTCAAGACTATGTATAACTCAGTAAAGAGGAACACTTAGAAATGAATGTCTCTAAGAATGTGGCATTGAATCAGTTGTTTACTTATTGTTAAAAAAAAAAGAAAAACAGAAGCCCATACCACCTTCCTCACTTTCAAATATGAACAACTCTTGACATATTGTGAATGTCAAGAGAAGCTCAGGCGGCCTGTAACGGCCTCACAGCTCCATTTCAAACGTGGTTAAACTTTAGTGTTATTTATCACTGTGGAGGTCATGGAGGGACGGCCAGTATTTACTACAGGATATAGCCTCTCATCTGGGACAAGACAGGACAGGGTGAGCAGGATATTGTCCAGTGTTGTGCATTTTTGGTCAGTCGAATGTCCATGGACCAATGCTGCTGTTGGGCATTTTTTATTCCTCAAGACCTGCTCATGTAGGCATAAATTAACTGCATGAGGTGTTGTGCTTTAAGGGCTTGATGTGTTCCAGTTGCTCAACTCACCTTACAGCTGATAAAAGACTCAAAACAAGTGTCTCCATCCAGACTGGGGAGCGTCCCCTTGCTTTCTTTCTTTAGATTGGCCATCTTTTTCATCCCAGGCAACCGTCGCCAGGAACAAAGGCAGACCCTTTAGATGGGAGTAAATGATGGAGAAAATGGGGAAGCTGGGGATATTCAGGCCCAATTTCATCATGGCTATAAATCTCCCCGAAATCAAAGCATGGCCCCAACCCTAGCCCCTCTGCAGCTTCTTTGTGGTGCTAATACACATTACGGTGCGGCTCGCTGCTCACTTTGACTGCACTGGCGAGGAGACCTGGCCCAGGCTGCAGATGCACAACCCGGTGGTGCATTTGACCCCTGACCTTGGTACTTAAATTGCTACTAGTTTGACTGACTGGCCCTCTGAAGATACAGGAGTCCCTCTGCTCTCACTTCCAGATTCACAAAAGCTTTTAAGCAAAGATACATCAGTTCAAGGCAAAGAGCTGAGAAATGAGACAAAAGGCGAAAGATCTATCATGAATATACTGCTACCAGATTCCTTCTTCAAAAATGTGAACAAAAACTGCACCCTGAGTGATGCACCCTGAGACGAAAAGCTCTAAATAACCCATCTAAGGCACTCATCTCACTCCTCTTGCTTTTCTTTCAGTTGACCTCTCCCCTCTCGGTTTAGTTCTCAAGTCAAGCAAGCTAGAGGAGCACAAAAGCTTCTTCCTCACTCAGATAAAGTGAGTGATCAGCATGGAGTCTATGTATTAGCTTGTTCTAAACTTTCAAAGCTTAAGCAGTTGAGCATTCAGAAGTATTTCGTTTTTCCAAAGTAAAAGACACAAGGGGAGTAAAATGAACAACGCAATCACTTCTTAACCTAAATATCGGCTTGTTCACTTGTTCACATACAGATGTGTGCACTGTTTGTGTTTAGACACTCAGTTATAAAGGTTAATGTTTCCATCCCTATCACTTACTGTATTTATGTCTACAGCTAATATTTTGACAGAGGTAATTCATGTGTTTAAGAAAATAACCAAAATGAAGCTTACATTTTCATTCAAACCACCAAAATTATTGGCATGTATATGTCAGTTTCTAATTAATTGTTAACTAGTTTAAAGTCACCTGCATCATTCCGAACATACATGTTCTGAGTGTACAACAGCCCTTAATAATGCAACATGAAGAACTGTTTTATACTGTTCTTTAAAAGTTTTTTTTAAACATAATTACTATTGCTTATATTTTAAATAGGAAATAAGGCTTTTTTCAAAGAGGGTCTTATATTTTACCTATTTCTTTGAAGTGTTCCGTAATTATGAGAATAGGTGAGCTCTATGCCTCTAATCTGTAAAACTCTTAAAGCCTTGCCTCTAATCCTTAATTTGCATTCAGGGACATCTTTAGTAATACTGCATCTTAAGCCTTCATCCATGTGTCTAATTACAGATCCCTAGGCTCTTTCATTTTCCCTCACTGTATTCATAGCGTAGGTCATAAATGTTAACCTCAGAAGAAGAATACACATTATATCATATAATAGGTAAATATGTATTGCAATTATTTATTTTATTTTAAAATCTAGCATATCCTTAACTTTTTTTGAAATAGTTTTGATATAGTCCTTTGCACATCACATGATCACACGTATGCACAATTACTGTTTGGACAAACACAACACAATGTGTATTAATGAGACTGTCACTGCCACTGGCAGAGTTCAGTCTTGTGTCACAGAGGTTTCTCATGCTCAGCCATGTTCAGGTTAAAGCAGTTCAATTAGCTACCTTTCTATCGGATGCCCGATTACATCAAGGAAAACGAATAAAGGTCAGTGCAAGTTCAGCTCGTTTAACCCTGCTGACCTTAGTTGGAGTCTTGTGGGTTTGTTTGTTTAGACCTCACAGAACCTTCTGGTTTTAGTGAGGAAAATGAATGATCAGCAGCCAATAGGTCTGATTCAGCCGGAGATAAGTGAGAGCTTGCATTACACCCAGCAAACATCTTAGCCCCAAGATAGATGGCAGCTTTAAAGAGTGCGGCTCATACGTATCACTTGACAGAGCACAGGATTCAGGTGAACATGTAAAGAAAGATACTTCCTCTGGGTATCAACAGGCAGCAGCACCACCAGACAGGTTCACCCCCCACTCCCAACTATTACAACATTGCATTGGCTATTAGTGTCAGCTCTGCTTAGACGGATCGGGTGAGTCTGTATTAAACTTATCTCTCTATCTTCCATGTATGTTTCCCTTTGGATGAGCTATAAAAAGGAAGCCTGCACAAACTGATTGGATCTGATCTACCAATGGTGCTATCTCCTATAGCAATCCCCCCATCCTCTCTGCCTGCAGGTTAATTGCCTTGCAGTAAGCTTCTAATCACCCCTGACTCAAAGCAGGAGGTTTATATCCAGGACTTCTTTCTATCTCAAACGCAGAATTTTTATAGTCATTTTAAGTGCATTTCACAATACAGACTGAGAAACAGAGTAGCCCAACTGCCCTGACTGAGGTGAACTGGGAGAAACAAGCCCACTATAAAAGAATATAGACAGATTTTAATGGTGTATTGGGTAACCAGGGCATTGGGACTGAGCCGGTGTATCTCTGTTAAAAGCCTGCGAGATCCAAACAAATGGTTTTACAGACGGGGAAAAGAGTCGGGGATGAGGGAGGAGTAAATGTTAAATTGAAATTAAGTATTACACTAGGAAGGAATGTCATAACGTAAAGGAGAGTTTGCATCATTTCTCAGTTTGCTTATCTATATCTGATTTTCCTCATGCACACTGAGAGACACACTTGTTAAGATAAATCCCAGGGTGCTTTTACCTAGCATCAACATGATGCAACTCCCAAGCTGTTAATGATAACATCTTATTCATTTTTATTCTTCGTGTGGGTGTTTGCCAGATTTATTGGTGCTGATCTTTTTTCTTTTCTTTTTTTGCATCGATCACATTAATATGATTAATATTATTAATATGAGTATCAGATTGTCAGAAAGCTAGGATGAAGTCTTGACGTTAAATTAAAATGTAATCTTCATGTTTTTCTATTAATGTTTTCATTATAGAGCTTATGAAACTTGCAGGTCAAGTTTTAAGAGGACACAAACACTCCTGGGGCATAAATGAAGTATGTTTTGAATTGTTTAAAAGGAAAGTATAGGGCACTTATTTTTCATGTGTATATCCTTGAAGACTGACTGATACCTTCACAATAGGTTTTGGCTATAAATAATGAAGAACACATCAAAGCCTTTTTTTTGTTATCACGAGGCAGTCAGTTCTTACATGACATTCCATGTTCAGGTAATCACCTATTGAAATATGCCTACTTAAATCCACAGGTATTAACTCCTGACTACACATACTAGCTTTTATCAGACATGACAGTATCGCCATGTCTCAACAAGACTTAATATCATTATGTTTTGCCAGGTCAGAGCTACACGATTTGCGGTTTACCACAAAGAATCTTTATGACACTTAATTACAATTCTAACAACAATACATGGCCTTACCTAATAGCACGGAATAGAGGCGAGGTACGTACAGTAAGAAAGAGACTCGCTGCTTTACTGACAAAGCTTCAAATTCTGCACGCAGCAGACATTTGTGAGTCTCGCCCGCAGCTAGAACGATAACAGGAATGAGATTGTGAAAAGTTATGTGCATTCATTTAGGTAACAGGACAATTACCTGAAATAATCATGTTCCCAGCAGCTTAACAGTGTCAGTCATTTAGAAACAATGAATTATCATCTTTGTTCAGAGGTTAAAACTGATGTGAATGTCTTCTAAGGAAGCTATAATTTAACGATTTCAAACGCAAGCCTTATTTTTGAAGGACGTTGAAAAAAAAACAAAACAGCTCAAACCGTAAAAACAACTCAGACAGTAGCTTCTAAAGATAAATACTTTTCAGGGTTCCTGGAGCGGTTTCAGATTTCAACATGAAGTTAATAAAACTGTTTTTAGTCCCTTGTCGTTAATAAAGAGCTCAAAATGCATTGATTCTGTGCACTAACTATCATCAGTGTCACCATCAGGGTAAGTTAATAAACTTTTTGACCTTGAACCCGAGGTCGCACTGAATGGCTGACAGCTGAGCCTAAGATTTAACTTGATCTTTTCTGTCTTCTTTCATCCTACTCTTAGTCAAAGGTTCAGTCTGCTTGCCTTGATTCACTTTGTTGTTGTGCCACAAAAGGCTACTTGTTTTACCCACTTAGAAATGAAAACGGATGATTTTTCTGCCTTTTAAGTTGGCAAGTATTAAATTTATTCAAACGGTGTTTGGTTGGGCCATTCATAGACCTTCTGAGGATTCCCCAAATAAAAAAAATCTTCAACAATATTAAACTGGATTGTTAGAAATAGACCGGAATCAAATTCATTTTTAGTATCAACTTACAGCTAGTCTGCAGTAAATCACACTTACCTAAACAGATCAAGGCACAGCTTTCACACGTTTATGATCAACGTGCACCCCCACTATCACTCTGCAAGTTCCACCTGCAGGGTCAAAATGAGTTTCCTCCGGTCTAGGGTTCACACTTTATGTGGTCCCTTTAGAGATAAGAGTCTTGAGGAAGACAAACAAACCGCTAAGTCTTCCTGTCATACGCTGGACTGAACAAAAAGCCCCACAGAGGATGGATCATGGGTATGCGTTTGAAGATGTGGATGATGCACTGGGTCATCTATATGGTTTTATCTATTCAAGGTCCCTTACTCTTTTACACCACTACAGTAGTCCTCTCCAGTCTGGTCCAAAATAGCAAAGCTGCTGTACTTGTGTTTTTTGCACAAGGACTAAATAGTTTTCCATGGAAATGACAGACACTATACCTCTTGCTGAAGGTCTACGCACATACTTTATTCTCTCAGAGACTCTGCTTTAGTCCCAGAGCCTTAGATAGACAGGTTAACCGCTTCTTTCTGAACAGATGGACTGACAACGGTTCAAACTCCAGTGACATGTTGCGAAAGACGAGCTCCTGTGAACAAATTAGCACCAGTGTGGGAGATTCAAAATAGCACTGAAACCTTTTAATGAACACATTTAATTCTCCGCTGAAAACTTGTTGAGAATCGAGTTTAGGACTTTTTGGTGAGATCTGTTCTTCAGAAGCAGTACAGTAAAGAAAAGCGATCAGAAAAGAAACATATGCATTGAATACACAACACAAGGCTGATGCTATATAATCAAATGCACTACTTTCGCAAACGCAAACTATTGAAAAAGTGAAATAAATCTTAGGTTCTAAGAAGACTTTATAGTTATAAGGCATGAGTTATTCTGCTTTCCAGGCTCTGCTCAGAAAACCATGCAGTATTTTTCACAGGGAAGGAACATCACTAGTGGGTACATATCACTACCAAGCAACTCCAGCGCCTCTGTTGTGGTCCAGGTTTGTCAATCCCACTCCTGCTGCTGTGGTTTTGTGGCTTCTTTGGTTTTTCTTATTGCTTACTAACAACACACATGCTACAGACGTCTCTCTCTCTCTCTCTCTCTCTCTCTCTGTCATTTTGGTTTCTGTTTCTTTTTTGGAGCAAGGACATATTTTGTGGTGGGAGAAATATGAGCCAAATTTTTATCACGCTTGACTTCAGACCCCACATAGTGTGTTTTACAGTGTGCTCCAAATTCATGCTTATGTAGTGTCTGCAAGCTTCTAGTTGGCAGGCGATGTGAACTCTGTTCTTGCTGGAGATCTGATCTTGTTTCGGACATTCCAAGCCGAAAGCATCTGATGTTATTTAAGAAGAACTAATGCACGGTAGATACCGAACTCCAAAAACCTTTTACAAAATGTCTGTTCACAAACACTTTACTTGATATTGATACTTTAATAAAAAGACGGTAGTTAATGTGAGATAAAGTAACAATTTGCGCAAATGTGCAAATAATTGTGGAGAGAAGGAGGTGAACAGAGAGAAAGTCCTTGTATTAGGTGCTGGGTGTTTCCTGGTGCAGACTCCGAATGGCCTGGGGGGAAGAAGCTCCTCCTCGTTCTCTCTTTGTTTGCCTTCAAGGAGCAGAAGCGCCGTCCTGAACGCAACAGAGAAAAGCCTAGGTGTAGGTTGTTCTCCTAGCACCATCTCTCCATGTTGTTGATCTCCTGTAGGTGGGCTGTCTCGTCATTGTTGAAGATCAGGCCGACAACAATACCATTAGCAAATGTAATAATGGTGGTGGAATTGGAAGTGGCCACACAGTTATGGGTTCTGCTGCAGGGGTCTCAGAACACAACTCTGGGGCGCTCCAGTGCTGAACATGAAGGAGGATGAGGTGTGTTTGTCCACCCTTACAGCTTGTGCTCTGTCCGTCAGGAAGTTGGAGATCCATTGGCACAAGGGTGGCCTGAATCCCAGGACCTCCAATTTAGAGGTTAGCGTGGAGGGAATTGTGGATTGGAAAGCTGAACTGTAGTCCATGTTGTTTATTTGATAGATTCTATTATAACTTGGTTATTTACAGTAAGAATGAAGACAAAAGACAAACGAGTGTCTATGAGTGAGTTAAAATCATGTTCAGAACTGAAATATTCTCCTCATTATCTCCATGTGGATTGAGTAAGAGGTGGCATGACTTTGATCTTGAAGTAGGCATGATTTGTTTTCTTTATGCTAGCATGCAGTCATTACAGCAGCATTCACGCAGAGTCCTACCTTCTTCCAACTAACTTCGGTCAGCCATCCCGCATGGAATCACACTACATTGACAGGGTTAATTTACTGCACCGAAGAAGAAATGGGAAGCAGATTTCTGCCAGTAAACATACATGTTTCAAGCCTCCCGGCCACATTTGGGCTCCTTTCATTGTATTCGCACAGTCCTGACTGGGTGGAATAGTTTATTGAATGTATCAACAATTAAAATTTAAATCATGTTTTCTATTCATCCTCTCATATAAATGTTGGCTCTGCAGCGCATGCTGGATTTGATGCAGACTCCGAGCTGGTAAACAAAAGCAGTTCATTTCCCAAAGCACTGTCTGGATTTTGTAAAGCAGCTAGACACGCTTTAGGGTAACTTTTTGCTTGCAAACAGATGCTCAACAAACTCCTGAAAGAAGTAATTTAAATCTTATAATGTGGGGGGGGGGGTTGTAATGAACTCGAATGAGCATCACTCGTGCACTGAACCCTTACAGTTTATTGTAAAGTTCTGATTTCCTGAAACTGGAGAGGCATCTATTTCCTGAAATGGAGAGGAGTTGACAACATATATCAAGGAAGCAAAAATGTATTGAATCAAAATATCTGATAATCAGGCGGGATTGTACTGAAAAACAAACAAAAATAAATTCTTGGTTTACACAGAAACTTCAAAAAGCTGGTCATAATACAGAGTATATATATTCAGATATTATCATGTGGCCTTGACACAACTATCAGATTATGTGTTACAAATGAAAGGAAACCTTCATATTCATCAAATATGCACTATGTTGTGTCACAGTTTTTGTAATGAACTCGAATGAGCATCACTCGTCACTGAACCCTTATAGTTTATTGTAAAGTTCTGACATCTATTTCCTGAAATGGAGAGGAGTTGAAGGAAGCATCAAAATATCTGAGGCCTGAAGGTTTACTTTGGCATTCAGATATTATCATTGTCAAATATGCATAAACGTGTTTAGACAACATATATCACATTTGTGACAAGAAATGCCAAAAATGTATTGAATGCACAATTTAGATCGCATTCATATCTCTGAGAGATAATCATGGTCACGGGATTGTACTGTGGAAAAACAAACAAAAATAAATTCTTGCTCAGATCCCTTACACAGAAACTTTCAAAAAGCTAAAGGTCATAATACAGAGTATATATAGTGGGGTGACAAGAGCATATAGCATATTTCCACAATGTGGCCTGTAGACACAACTATCAGATTATGTGTTACAAATGAAAGGAAACCTTCATATTCATCAAAAGGTAAATGTAGATTTAGGGGGGGGGGCACTATGTTGTGTCACAGTTTTTGTAATGAACTCGAATGAGCATCACTTGTGCACTGAACCCTTATAGTTTATTGTAAAGTTCTGACATCTATTTCCTGAAATGGAGAGGAGTTGAAGGAAGCATCAAAATATTTGAGGCCTGAAGGTTTACTTTGGCATTCAGATATGATTAGAAACTACAGGGAAGCAGTGACTGTTCAAATATCACTTTCCAAAAGCACCATACATGCACTGCTCTATTAATCACCAATTAGGAACATGTTAGAAATGTGGAGCTCTACAGATGAAAACGGTGTGTTATGACTACAGGGCACCAGCCAAAAGAATGTGCTGTAAAGAGATGTGCAAAGTGCTGAAGGAGACGCACTTTTGCTTCGCTTATTTTTCATTTGTCAGTTATAACACTGGCGTGCCATGCATAGGAAATAAATTAAGAACAGAGGTCTGCATGCTCATGTTTCCTTGGTTTAAAATGTGGATAATAAATCCATTGTCATGTTCTGTGTTCTATTGCCTACTATGAGGCATTGAATCTGTTCCTCATTGAGCCTTTGATATTTGATAGGAAGTTTTTCAGCGACAGTACAAGTCTGGTCTGTATGAAACATGAAGAAGTGGGCAGATTTAAGGATTACTACCCTTACGAGCCATTGCCTAAAGGTTATACATGTAAGACTATTGCAGGAGGTGCACTAATGTATTGTGTACTGCGTTCACCGGATGAGACAAGAGATCAGTATTCGCTGTATTTTTTTTTCCACAGTTCGAAGGACAGCCCAGGGCAAGATAATGGCAACCCTGAAGACTGTTGGTCTGATTTTGGATGTGTGCTGAGAGAAATGTGCTGCTCCCTTGTGAATGTAAGACTGGAGCCAGCCACCCATGAGCTTTTGTAACTAGTCTCAATGAAGGCTTGGCCCTGGATCGAGCAACTTGAATAGCTGTGGCAGGCTCTAAAGAAGAAAGACAACAGGCCATAAAGTGTGCTGTGGAAGCTTCCTCCCTTCAAGCCAGCACAGCACTGTGTCATGCTTTATTAGTTTTAGCATCTTAACATCAATTTTTATCAGCATCGTGAATGTTACTGTTTATTTGTTTTTCTGTACAAACTAAAATGGCTCTAATGCGTTATTATTAAAGTGGGTTTATTAGAGGGACATTTTAGAGGGAGGCTAGATGGTTTGGACATGTGCAGAGGAGGGATATGGGGTACACTGGGAGAAGAATGCTGAGGATGGAGGTGACAGGCAGGAGGAAAAGAGGAAGGCTACGAAGGAGGTTTATGGATGTGGTGAGGAAGGACTTGCTGATATGGAGAAGGATGATCCACTTTGGCGACTCCTATCCGAAAGCGGAAGAAGAAGTTATTATTAAATTGTTTTAAGAATAAATAAAAAAAAGGCAATGAGCTTGAAACTCAAAGATGTTACACTCATTCATAGTTAGGAGTCTTGAAAGTCTGGATAGGAGGAATGGCATACTCCCTCCTGTCAATCACACTGACACTAGTTGCTATGTTTGTGCGCTCATGTATGTGGAAGGGGTTGAGAGCACTTTTCTCTGAGTGGTTTACACTGCTGTGTGATGCAATGTAGATAGCAGATGCATTTTGCTGCCTTCATGAAGACAGATGAGCCATAAAAACATTAGGCAATATCTTCTTATTTATCATGATAGATATTTAAATGCCTGTTTATATTTTTCATGTTACTTCATATGCAATTCTGTAAAATGCCAAAACATACAGACTTAAGTCAAAAAACATTTGGGACACTGTGGCCAATTTAAATTATATCCGAATTCAAAGATTTGAAAATCTCATAAAAACATATTTTATTTATATTTTAAATTAAAACGCACAAAAGAGATAAAATGTTTTTTATACAATTTTAATGAAATAAATAAGGTCAGTTTTTCGAATCTCGAGGAATCTGTGTGCACAAGGGATAAGAATGTAAATCAGATGCTTTCGATCTTCACGTCTTCAGGTGGAACAGCGATCAAAACAGATATGGTTCTGTAATTGAAATCACTGCATGGGGTCGGAAAAACCTCCAGAAATCACTGACTCATCACTGTGCAATCCACAAATGCAGGCTTAAGCTCTCTCATGCAAAGAAAAATCCATACGTGAACATGGTCTATAAACACCGTCGCCTTTTTTGGGCCAGAGCTCATTTATTATAGACTGAGGAGAAGTCGAAAAACGTTCTTGGTTCAGATGAGTTCAGATTTTTTTGGAAAGCACGGACACCAAATCCCATGGACTAAAGAGAAGAGGGATCATCCGGCTTGTTATCAGCTTGTTATCAGGCCTTTAAAAGCCTGCATTGCTTGTGGTATGTGCATTAGTGCTTATGGAATGGGCAGTATGGATCTCCGGAAAGGAACCAACAATGCTGAAAGGTATATGCAGGATTTAGAGCAACACTTATTTCCAAAGAAGACCCCGGACTGTTGAGCTAAAATCGTGTGTCAGTCACAACTTGGGCCACATTTGTCTTCCAACATTCCAACAACCGGTCTTCTCAGTTTCCAAACATATACAGACAGTTGTTAAAATAAGGAAAGATGTCACACATACATTTCCTAAAATGGTACACTTTCCCAGGTTAAACATTTAATATGTTAATCTGTGTCCTTCTCGAAATAAAATAACATGAGATTTGCAAATCATCAACCCTTGTGTTCTTGTGTTCTATATGGTGGATGTTCAGCCTGGACACATTCATAAGCTAACACAATGTCGAAATCGTTTTGTATTAATATGTTAATAGTAAGGTCCAGGCACCAGGGTAGAATTAAACAGGTAGTAGTCATAGCTACATTTTAATTAAGCATATCACTTCTTCTTAGTTTAGCTTCAGTTAAAAAGGCTAGTCACTAATTTAACTTTTACCAGAATCTTTGAAATCTTTTAAAGTATCTATAGTTCTCCTTAATTAATGCATGTACTTTTGCCACCTCTGATGATATGTAATAAGACATGCAGTTATAGAGCAGTAAAGGCTTTCTAAAAAGGCAGCGCTTTGCTTATTGGATTAATTCCAGCTGACAACCCCCCACACACTCTTCACTTGCATCATAGAAACCATTCACACTTGTTGCTTTATCGAGAGAGCTGCCCTATTGGGTAAGGGGTGTTTTTTTTAATGGTCCGTTGAGTGATTTATGTAGACTTAAACTAGTTGTGACAGACCAGAGTGCTCCTCCTACAAGCTACTGCCTCTTAATTTGTCTTCTGTAGGATTCGTTCAGCAAACATTTAGACATGCTGTTTGAGTTCAAAATCGTTTCATCACCTTGATGTAATCGACATGGATATGTGCTCTTTGTAACATGCGTATAAAAATAGGATTCGTCTGGCAGGAGGACTGTGAATATTCCTTGAAAACATTGCTTGTATCACATTTCAGTTCCTTAAATATTTCATTAGTCATTTACGTGACTAAACTCTTGAAGTGATACTACACAAAATCAACCAAAAAAATGTCAAGGAATAAAAAGTCCAACATTGCAATTCTCATTTATGAGGCCGTATTCAGGAAGGTGTTGTGGATGTTGTAAGTAACTAATATATGGCAGAGTAACAGAGGGAAAGAGTACAAAATTGTGTGTTGTGCATGAAGCCAAGGCTGCTTATCCGCTACGCAGAAATGGTGCTAGAGGGCTCATTCGTCCGTCTGACAGCACAAGTGGATACAAGACTTCAAAGGGCGCTTGGTGGAGGGGCAAGTTCTGAAATAATTATAGGATCTTTCAGAAGACCTTAGATGTGGCTTGATGCCGGTCAGGCTTGGCTGGTTGCACACATAGACTTTTGCACATTACATCTCAGTGCTGTGGGCCGGAGAAGGGTTTCTCCAGGACAGACAGGGGAATTGGAACCAAGCGGTGGAATCTCTGCTTGCATAAATGGTGTGGGTGAGACAAAAAAGAGCGAGAGAGAGAGAGAGAATGCCAAAAAGTTAAAGAAAATGTAAATTGTGTTGCATATTGTATTTACCAAATATCCAACAAATAACTAGCACGTGGCTTTTTCTTGTAATTGATCTGTTTTCCGACACTGGAGCACCAGGAAGACTTGTTTTCTGTCTCACACTCCACAACAGGTTAAAAGCAAGGTGATAAATGGTGATAAATTTGAGGTGAAGATGCTTAGCGCCTGGGATTTTATCACTTCTCAAGTTTTCACCTCCTGAAAGCTGCCAACACCAATTTTTTTTTTATACTTTGCTGGGATTTAATGACATTTATATAGGTTCCTGTCAGGAAAGTGCTTTACTAAAGACCAGGCAAAAGAAAAGTGGTGGCAGTAAATGACAAGCCAAAGCAGGAAATTATGGAAATGCATGGAATTCAGCATGGCTGGCCTGTGACGAATCAAAACTCCAAACCTTTTTTGCAATAGAGCAGAAATATTTTGGGCATGGAAAATACACCAGAATTAGTCCCCCAGAGGTTGTGTGTTTGAAAATGCTTTAAATGTGAAAGATCAATCTGCTGCACTGGAATGCACTGGGTTGTAAGGATATAACTGGGCTGGCTGGGAGCAAATGAATGCTAAAGCATGAATGTGGGGTAAACAGGAGCCAGTGGAAGCAATGTCAGGGGAAATATGCTGCCCTGGCATTCCTTTAATTTCTGCTAAATTCCACGACCATGAGTAATGATCCAATTAATTGCAAAACCACATTAAATCCCTGCAAGTTCCAAAACTATCTATGTGTTAAGTGTTGTTATATCTCCCAGGGAACATAAACATTATTAGTCCAGCCAAGAATTATTATCAGCCCCCTTTTTTATTATAGTATTATATTGACACTGCCTTTACCCTTTATATTGAACCTTTTGTTTTTAACCTTTAAATGTTAAACTTTTTTGTCTGTTTGCCTACTGGATCAGTAGAGTAGTTATAATTCTACTGTACATTCAGACTGTAGGCTCATTGTCAAATATGCATAAATGTATTTAGACAACATATATCACATTTGGAGGCACGGTGGCGTAGTGGTTAGCACATTCGCCTCACACCGCCAGGATCCGGGTTCGATTCCCGTCTTGGTCATGTGTGTGTGGAGTTTGCATGTTCTCCCTGTGCCTCAAGGAGGTTTTTCTCCGGGTTCTCCGGTTTCCTCCCGGTCCAAAAACATGCACAGTAGGTTGATTGGCACCTTGGAAAATTGCCCCTAGTGTATGAATGTGTGTGTGAATGTGTGTGTGTGCCCTGTGATGGGTTGGCATTCCATCCAGGGTGTATCCTGCCTTAATGCCCATAGACACCTGAGATAGGCACAGGCTCCCCGTGACCCGAGTGAACATCGGATAAAGCGGTAGAAGATGAATGAATGAATGAATATCACATTTTTGACAAGAAATGCCAAAAATGTATTGAATGCACAACTTAGATCACATTCATATCTCTGAGAGATAATCATGGTCACGGGATTGTACTGTGGAAAAACAAACAAAAATAAATTCTTGCTCAGATCCCTTACACAGAAACTTTCAAAAAGCTAAAGGTCATAATACAGAGTATATATAGTGGGATGACAAGAGTATATAGCATATTTCCACAATGTGGCCTGTAGACACAACTATCAGATTATGTGTTACAAATGAAAGGAAACCTTCATATTCATCAAAAATTAGATAAATGTAGGTAAATGTAGATTTAGGCTGAAACAGTTATCGTGGAGTTTTCCCATGAACTCCTGGTATGTAAGGGTGAGGGAAGTGAGGGGAGCTCAGTGGTTAAGTCATTGGCCTCTGGACCAGAAGATTGCATGATCAAATCCCACTACCACCACCACCATACCAAGCTGCCACTGGTGGGCCCTTTAGCAAGGCCCTTGCAACCCTCAATTGCTCAGTTGTAAGTCTCTCTAGATAAAGACGTCTGCCAAAAAACGTAAATGTAAATATGTACCTAAAATATCAATTGGAAGTAAAAAGAAGATAAAACACTTATCTGACATCTGTGTTTTTAGTAGCAATACTAATTTAAAAGAGATTAATGACTCTTTTGTGTGCAAATAATTTTTGTCAATAGTTAAATAAGTAAAAATCTCTGGTTTTCACAGAGATATGATATTTGACATCCATTTTTCAACAAGATAATTAATACCAGCCAGGTAAACTTAAAGGGCTATTTGACTGCCTTATATAAAGTCTTATTTGGCAAAGCGATATTTCCATCAACATTTTGCAAAAATGGTCTTAGGACCATTTTTAAAAGCTTTCTTTTGACAAAGTGGCATTTTCTTTAATACATAAAATCGTTATAATTATTATGATGTAGGTAAGTTCCATTAGTTTCAATGATAAATAATATGATGTAGAAGTTACATTTTTATAATATGTTCCGGCTATTACCGAGTTCTGAACAAAATTATGTTTGGCTCAGTGAAAAAAAGCATGCTATTAATTATCACGTTGATCACTTCACATCACAACATGCAGCTTTTTCTAACCTGTCATAAATTTAACCCATTCAGGCACTCTAGTTTTAAAAATGCTTCTACTTAAAAAAAATTAAACCTTTATCTACTATATCAGTTAATAATGTGGGCACAACATAAAACCATGCAAAAACTGCTGATTTTCATCCACAGTAGTCTCAATATATTGTGAACCACAGGGCTCACACAGCGAATGACGCCAAATGAACAATTAACTTTTTCTAATTCTATATTTGTCAAATAGGAAACCTTTAATTTTTAAAATATTATTACGTTGCTGAAAGAAGTATATGTGATGTAGTGACCTAAGAAATATTCCTTGCACTTATATATACTGATATACAAAGCTCTTGATAAAGGATTTATTAAAGTGACTATTAAGCATAAACCCGCCTTTTTATAAAGTGCAGGAAATGAGAGTCATAAAACCAGCGAATTTGTATTTAATATTTAATTGAAATTTTATTAAATCGCTTTATTTCAAAACATATATACTTTTTCTCTATGAGTGTGCATGCCACACAAATATGTTTCCCACAGATGCTGCATCATTTTAAATTTCCGTGACCAGCCTTACACATGCTCCGCCTATGTTGATACACCTTGAAATGGGAATGATCTGGAGAGTCTTGTGTTGGATCACCTTCAATACTGGCATTTCCTGATAGACCAGCCATCACCAGGCAATCTATAGCTATAAGCTGACTTACAGAGAGAGAAAATGTCCCTGACATTAGACACCAATTTGATCCTCCCCAACAGCTTCAGCACCACCATTCAACCCAAAATCCACAGAGCAAGCAATAAACTTCTTCCTGAAGTAAGATTAAGAGAAAATTCACATGAAGGAACTCTGAGCATTTTTCTAATTGTTAGCTAGTTGCCAAAAATGGATCTGCACCTTCATACCTCCGAAACCTCATCACCTCCCGTACTGCACCTCGCTGCCTGAGAGCATCTAACACTGCTCGCCTGGTTCCACAATCTCTCAGGGTAAAAGGCCAGACCAGCTCAAGTCTCTTCTCTGTTCTGGCACCAAGGTGGTGGAACGAACTTCCACTGGAGGTCCGAACAACGGAGACACTGTCTACCTTCAAACGTCGATTGAAGACATACCTCTTCCATAACACCTATCCTAACATTCCTTTTTATTCCCTTTTATATCTCACTGTCCAGAAATCCATTTAAAAAATCAACTGTCTATCCTTGTGTACTTGAGTTTGTATTTACCCTTCATAAATGAATCTTATCCTTAGAGCGAGACCTAAAGCACTTCTTGTATGTCGCCCTGGATAAGGGCGTCTGCTAAATACTGCAAATGTAAATGTAAATGTAGTTGTTGTTTTTAACACAGGCTTTTGTTTTATGTGCCAAACCAATCAAATGATTGAGAAATGCAGTCTTACTTGTGTTTCCTCAAACAAATAAGGAATTAATTTTAAATTTGAGTGATGGGGATATTTGGACAAAATGACAATTTTCAAACCTATGAAACATCTTTATTGTACAACCTTTCCCACATTACCTATCTTTATTTGAACCTTACATGAGCAGGTGTGCTATATACAGTGTAAGGAACCATAGTGAACGTGCAGCTTGTGCTCAATGGCTATAGGAGATCACACATTTTAGTGAATTGATTACAAGGCTTTGATATATACAGCCGTCCTTTTTTAAAAACAAAATGGGAGTCATATGGATACCTACCTGATGAAGCGTAATTTCATCACATACGCGCATACAATGTGAGGTTTGTTTTCATTTATATCCATCCCCAGATGACATGACACAATGGCAGAGTGTTGTTTCTAATCCCCATTCACTGAACACAGGTTCCTGGCTTTTTCCCCTTCTCCCAGTTGGCTGTACTATGAGAAGGGCGCATTGCGAATTGCCAGGTGTTAAATCACTGCACTTCACAAACTGGAGACAATTGAAGCTTTGCACAAAACAGCCGGAGGATATCTACACAAACAACAAGATCCCAGCTGGGAGCACAGCAATTATATCTTTATTCCACACACACACACACGCACACACACAGACACACACATACACACAAAATCAAACCAAAGCAATCAGAACTAGAATGAGTTTTATGTAAAGTACTACATTTGTAAAATTTTCCAAAGTGATAGGTTGCACAAGGGTTAATTTTATACTCTTTAAGAAAGCTTAATGGAGTTTGTGGGTATCTGTACACATATAGGATCTGGGAGTGTTGATAAAGTTTTGGAAAGAGGAATGTTGTCCAGTATGTGTCTAATATAGGATTCTATCTGCTCAGTGGTTCTGGGTATCCATTGTTAATTTTTTTTTTAATCCATGACACATCAAAATTGTGATAGATTGCAGGCAGGCCATTTCACTGAAGTGTAAAAGATGCATTGTGTTGAATCCATTGTTTTCCAAAATAAATAGAAATTTTGATTTGTCTGATGTTTGTCTATGGGGCACGGTGGCTTAGTTGTTAGCATGTTCGCCTCACTTCCAGGTTTGGGGGTTTGATTCCCACCTCCGCCATATGTGTGTGTGTGTGTGTGTGTGTGTGTGTGTGTGTGTGTGTGTGTGTGAGTGTGTGTGTGGAGTTTGCATGTTCTCCCTCAGGGGGTTTTCTCCGGGTTCCCCCAGTCCAAAAAACATGCATGGTAGGTTGATTGGCACCTTGGAAAATTGTCCTGTGTGTGTGATTGTGAGTGTGTGTGTGTGCCCTGCGATGGGTTGGCATTCCATCCAGGCTGTATCCTGCCTTAATGCCCATAGACGCCTGAGATTGGATAATGTGGTAGAAGATGAATGAATGTTTGTCTACATTTGTCTCAGTACATGTGAAATGATTTTCAGGCCAGCAAGGGTGACAGAAGTTCCGGGTCATCTGCATACTGGTGAGGTGCAGATCAAGTAAAATGATAATCATCATTTCATCCACAATATAAAAAGGATAATGCTTTTTATGGGTTATTAGAGTACATTGTTTCATCAAATGTTTCAAAGTAGAAACCAATTGGATCCAATGAGTTAAACCTGCCTACTATACAGACTGGTGCACCCCTATATATACACACACACACACACACACACACATACCTCTCAAGACCCTTAAGTTCACTACTGAGACAGTTAAAAACAGGAATAAATTAAAACAGTTAATAAAAGAAAAGGCTGCAGTAGGAAGCAGATCACCCTCACTTTCTACGAAATTTCCCTTAAAGTTGAAAACAACACCACACTGGTTTCCTAAACTCCACATATTGCACGCATCTCAGCGGGCTTTGCTGTAACTCAGATGTAACTGTGCACCACTTATACTCATTAGCTAGATGACTAATGGAACAAATGATGGTACCCCACTGTAGTCACATATAGTGCTCAGTGGCAGCCTCTCAAGAGTCCATTCTCAGCAATAGACTAATACTGGAGTAATACATTTACTTCAGTGCAAAACTATAACACATGGCACAAATGAGTCTTTTTGCCGGAGACTGTTGGCTGTTAATGGCTTAAAAGAAAACAAATGGAGAACACAAAGAGTCCTGGTAAAATAGATTTATTTCATCATTGCAGAAGAATACTATGGTATGAAGTATTCATAGTTTCAATCTCATGGAAGGATTTTAATGAGAAAAAAAACATACCAAAGAATACCACAATAAAGTATTCAATCTGAACAGCTTATTCTGAAATGCCATAAGAAAAGAACATGTGATATTTTGAATAGGGTTGAATAAAACTCAACCAACCACACGTTTAGAAAAAAGAAAGGTTTTTGCTGTTTTTGTTTGATGCGCCTGAAAACATAACTTATGGCTTAAACCTTGTAATGTTGTAGGTATTCAAGTCATGATGTTTAACTATTAACATAATATATGAAAAATACAGTGTTATGAAATATTGTTATGTGTTTCTTTTTTTTTCTAGAGGATTTAATCATTGTTCAGTGATCTTCTCTAATCACCCCTTTCACATCTGTAACAAACATGGCTTAATCAGCATTTCCGTTTGTTTATTTGTTTTGTTTAGTCCCAGAGTCCATTTCTGAGGTCATCGTAAAAAAGGTCTTGCTCTGCTCTGCCAAAGAATTTGGGAGTATGTGTCCTCCCCATCCTGTTCCTCAACAATACTAAGGACATGACACTATAACCTCCCCTCCCCAAATACAAAACTCTCGATTATTGTATGGAGAAGTTTCTTACTCCCTGGTTATAAGGAGTCATACATTTTGGCAACATCAGACCTTGTTTAAATTAATTCAGGCTTTAGGTACAAAGTTCACTTACAAAAATATATTTCTTAAAATGATAACAATGAGCACATTAAGCACTGCTGCCAAATAAATCTAATGACTGGGTGATTTCTTTATTTCCTAAAGCTTTGGTCTTTCCATTTATTCATCATAATTGGTGTGTGAATCATTTAGTGTATTGATCAACCTAAACTAGTAGTGGATCAGCTGGCACCCCAAACTGACCAAACCTAAAAGACCCTTTCTTTGAGATTAATCAAATGATGAGAAAGAATTATGGGATAATGGTCTCCTGGAAAAAATTTAATTAGGGTCTGGAATGCATGGATTCTAAAGATAAGAATTGTATGGACACTGAAAGAGATGCTATGGCTTGATGGATGAACTGAAGAAAAAGAAGATTTGCTCTACACAAGACTGGCTCTCTGTTTACCCGTTACTAATTTCATTGTGCTTTTGTCTTCCTTTTGGGGACGTTTCTCCTCATTTGAATTCCTATCGTTCATTCACTACAAAAATTCCCAATTTGGTAATACAATTACTCAAATCTATTAAATAATAAGCTCACCAATTTCCATAGAAATGGAATTACTGTAATAAATTATCATAAAATATACTTCTTTTTTTTTACACAAATAAAATATTTTACAGTGTTTTTTTTTGTCAATCCCAGCCAAAATCTTGTCCAGTCATGAGGTAAAATTTTTTGTTAAATGGCTTGTAGAATTCTTGCAGTTGACGCACCACAGTGGGGTGGATGTTTGGGTGGGTGCGTCCTTTGGTTTTGCCCAGGCAGTGGGGCCTGCTGTTGCTTGCAGGCTTCTTCAGGCATGGGAAGCCCTTGGCTGGGTTGAAGTGAAAGTGTTTCTCGGTGACCAACCTTCTCAAGTGTAAGAAGTCTTGCACGCGTGCCATCTCGCCAGCTGGGTCGGTTATTAGCCGCTCACCGCTCACAAACAGGATCTGACTGAGTGGGAAGAACTGCAGCCAGCGCTTCAGGTGCCGGGCGTACATACCAATCTGCAATGCACTCCATGTGGCATCAATCACGCCTGTTGTTGCATTCTTGAAGGTCAGGCTCTCAAAGGAGGGTATGTCAGGTTTTTTGGAACGCGTTTGAGTATAATCTGAGATGGCTCGCGTAACTGGGTCCCTCACCACCACAATCAGCTTAATGTCTTTTGACATGGCATAGATGCGGCCTGGGACCTCCTTGGTCACAAAGTAGCTGGGGGTCTTTTCCATGGTGATTTGGCCGTCTATAGTCTTAGGCATCAGCTCTCTGAAAGATAAAACAATGGTGTTAGCTGTAAATATCATCAGGCGCTTTCCAGCAATCCACTTCATTCTTTGCCTGCAAGCTACTCGCTGTCTCAATGACAAGATGCAGTAAGTTAATTCTGCTCAGACCCTATGGCAGTATCATGTGAAAAATGAGCTTTTATGATCCGTAACCAACTGCCACTTAGAGAAATCAGAGGCCCTGTAAAGGACTGCCAGCACACTGAACTGTGGGTTGATATTTCACAGAACCCAGTGCATGTGTACCATATGGAATCTAGCTTGGTGATGGCACACCTCATTATTAGAAGTATATTTAGGCACAAAAGAAAAGTGTCCCCTTCTGTTCATGATAATTTAACTCTTATCCTTCGGGTATTTTCATCAGTGACATCTTTTCTAGGTTTCCACATAGAAATAAAGAGCCTCAATGAAAATATCTACAATATGGTTCCTTATAATACATTGTATTATACTGTTAAAAAAAGTGTAACCATGCATCAAACTGTCAGACATGTTCACTAACAGTTTCTAATGCTAGTTCAAATATTTAATATTTAAATATTGTCAATATGCAAAAAACAATCAGGTGGTCCTTTGAGGTGAATACAGGAGAGAAAATTTCATTAGATGGAATCTCATGCATATCTGAGCCTGTGTAATAATTATTCCCTTGCTGGCTCAGTCAGCAGGGTCAGATTGGTCCTATAATTGGGAAACTAGCCCTTTAACTTTAGTCTGCATTCAGGGAATGGCTGATACAGGCCAAGTGGGATTTATGCAGACATTGGTGCTTTTCAGTAAGGCAGATCCATGAGGCTAATGTGGAGGCAGAGAACTCCATAAGCAATCAAACGTTACACCAAGGCAATGTGTTGTATCGGGTTAGTCAAGTGCTTTTTTTTTTAGAATAAAGTAAATGTATTTTGAAAAACCAGCAAGTTTTATATTTGAATGCATTTATCAAATATGAATAAAAATGACTCTAAAGATAAACCAAAAAGAAAGTCAACAGTAACAGAACAATGTAGGCTAAGATGCATTTGTAGACACTGGCTTGGAAGATGTTGGTAACCTTTGTTACAATAAACTGAGACAATAGCTTACCATTTAATGGATGATGGTGGAAATATGTACATTAGAGATGACTAAAGACTACATTATTTCATAAGGAGTCTAGGGAAGAGATGTAAGTGCACCGAAATGAATTGCTCTGAGTAATCCACCTTAATCGAATATCACATTAAACACAGCATAGTGCTTATTCCTATGTAATATTCTTAACCATTCCACTTTCACTCTGCCATTATTTTTCTTTTTTTTAGACCATTATCATTATCACAGAGGTTGAAAAAAAATGCACCAAGCTAATGAGAGTGGGGCATGTGGGAGAAGAGGCTGCAAATCAGTATCGCTGCAATTATCCTCCCCATTGCTTGGATACACAACTAAGAGTGTCAGGGGCTGCTTCTTGTAGCCCCAGGGAGTCAGAGTCTTACTACAGATCCAAATGTACACCTATTCCCCAAGCAAAACAAACATGGTTCGCAGCTATAAGAATTATTTCTCCAAAGAAGCACCTTATAGAGAGAATATGATTCTCTCAAGAGGTTTTGTTCAACTTAGCATAAGCACAGATTCCAAATCTTCTCTAATACATAAAGATAGGCAGCATTTCATTGAAGTGAACTGAAGGTAAAAACTGAAGGTAAAAAGGTCTAAAGGTAATGAGCTGCATTCAAATTAAATATCCTCTAATTGGTACAAAAATTAAATGAGTTGTTAGTAGTCCTTGCAACGTATCACTTTTGTTATTTACATTACAGGCTGTGTATAAGCTTAGTGAAGAAGATTACGAAAGAACGTTACATACATTTGCTATGCCCACTCTGTGCCTTACAGTTCATTATAACATAAAAGGTTATTCATCTAATTTTGCACCTCAGATTGGAATCTCCAAACAGTGAAGTGTAGGACTGGATTGCTGTGTCATGCGGTCGCTTTGCCTAATACAAACTCAGCTTAACACTCATCCTCACCTTTCCAAAGGATATAAATCTAAAGCCAAGTGATTTTGATTTGCACTGTTGCTGGAATTGTGTTGTGTCTTGGGAGGAGGTGAGGTATGTCTTCAGATCAGGATCCCAGGAAGCTGGTGTTTGAAGAGCTGTCTCCAAAACCTGTGTTTACATTAGCTGCTATCAGGTCGCATGTTCAAAGGCTAAAGCAGGAGTCTTCAAGTGCACTGAGTGTTTAGTGGCGTGAAATTCACTCACTGTGCTCTAATGAGATGGTGAGTGGGTGGCAGAAGTGGCAAAGCACTAATTTGCACCAGAATGCAGGCCTTCTCTAGATACTTATTATCCTAGCAGAAACCCATGCTGGTGAAGCTCTAGTTCAAGGTTTTCTGTCCTTGAATACGCAAAGTGCTTTTGTAGTCCTTTCAGCACTTTGCTTTAAGGTAAAATGTAACCTGGTTGAGACGCAATGCAGCAGATAAAAAGATGCGTGTGTGCGTATTGTGTGCGTGTGGGTGCATATGTGTGTGCGAATGTGTGTGCATGTGGGCATTTGTGCTCGTGTCTGTGTGTGTGCGTGGAATTGGAAGGAATTCCTCTGAGAACATCCTTCTTTGTTAAACCACACAAGAGGTGACACGAGGTGGTGGTATGCAGCCACTTCAAATAATCTGACAGTTTCTTCAGGACATGTTCCAGACCTGAATCAAAAACAATGTGGGATGGCATAGGCAGATTAGGTGTCTACAATATTTTACCTTGTCATCTGATTGTAGCTTATAGCATTTTACACTGCTTTCAACTTAAATTATATTGAGTTTTTTGCATTTTTTGCCAGATCGTTTCATATTTTCAAAAGGAATCCTCACTTGTTTCTGTAACTCTTTGTAGGGGAAAGAATATGGGCTGTACAGTAAAACCGCTCTATTGAGATTTTCACCATATTGTGTTGTTTTGCTGAAAAAAAGGGGGTAAAAGTAATTGAAATGGAATTCTCTGTTATATATATATATATATATATATATATATATATATATAATATAGATCTTCACAGTTCAAACGTTTTTATTAAAGGAACACAAATATCAGGCGTTTTTATGTGATACAATTCCGTTAAACTAATCTTGCCAACTTGAAAATGATGCAGTCCCAGTTCATAAATAAATATTTAGAAACTTGTATTTAAAGCCACACTGTTTTTTTTAACAGTTTGTAATAGTTACTTTTTATATGCTGTAACATGTTGTGGCCTTGATTAGTACTGTATTACCAGTATCTTGAAACAGGAATTTACAGTCTTCCTTGTAAATTTATGTTACTTGTAATTTACTCTTTACCAAAAAGTACAAAGAGTAGGGCGTTAAAGGGTGTTTACAAAAACTGGATTCTACCAAACAAGTGCTCACACAAACAACAGCATTGATATACCAGGCTATAGAAATATAACTTGCATAATTTGTGATATTTAGACATATTTTTTTATTTTTATTTTTTATTTATTATTATTATTTATCTGCATTACAGAAGTCATCTGGACATCTATAATGCTGCTTGGCATTGGAGTAAAATTGACTCCATAAACATGTGTGAGAATGAGGAAAGTACCACAGATCAACAACTGTCTATGATTTAGAAACTCTTGGGTCAAATGTTTTAAGGGCATTTTTTTTTTACAACTCAAAGCTCATGCTGTTTAACACAAAAAAAACACTTTTACCCTCCCGAGCATATTTGCATACAAAGTGAAGGAAGAAACAACACAATTCACTCCAATTGCATGCTCTCTCTCGCCAGGGTTAATGCAGACCTCAGGGGCTCTACTGCCTCCTTTTCACAGCCAGGCTGCCTCTGCTGAGATCTCAATGGAGTCGCTTGCAATTTACTGCAAGCATCTGCTGCACTCTCACACACATGTAGTGCTGCCTGTTTTGATACGCTCCTCAGCAAATGTGAGAATGAACAATGCTCATATAGGTAGTGATTATTTCATATTACAGCACTTTGTCGGAGTGATCACGCCAATGAAACGCAGCACAACAAGACATCTATATCGACAACCAAAACAAGCAATTATTGTATTATTGACTCTTAAAAAGTCACGAAAGTGCACGAATGTCACTTCTATTGCCGAAAACCCTGCTGTGTCCTAAAGCTTCTGCAGTAACACATGGCTGCCTTCACCATGTTCCGCCAACAGAGCAAGTCTAGCTGAATGTCTCCACAGGGGGCACTGACTCCTGACCACATGCTCCTTTCTCCAGGCTCCTGTCTAAGAACTATTCAATAGGGCTTGCTGGATAAAAGCAGCCATCTGAATCTCAATCTCATCTGACTGTGACCAGTAGGCCTTCATTCCTCCACAGAAAGTGCTCAAACAATCATCTTTTGCATTTAGGTTTGTATGTAGTGACACTGACAGTGGGTCTTCCAAATATTATTACAGTTCATGGAGGTCACATAGGAGTTACAAGTGGTGCAGACTAACAGTGAATACTGTGCTCTGAGCAGTCATTAGGGAGGTTTTATTGTGCTTGTGCTTTTATTGTTGCCAGTAGAGGTCAGGCAGCAGTGCATGGCCCTGACTAGGTTTCCTCATGCGGAGATGTTTTAATTAGACAGCAGTGTTGGCTTAGGGAATGGGGCAGTCATTAGGGCAGTGAGCCCTGCTACTGCCCTGAAGTTTCTGGCTTCAAGACTGACAGACGTTCAGACCATTAGTAAACCATTCCGTTCAGATCAATGAGGCATTGTGAAAACTGAAAACAGGCTCAACCGTAAAAAGCATTTATTTTATTACATCTGTTTTCTTCATGTGCCCTACAGTTAAATAGGGTTTTGGTTGTGGAATATTTGCTTAGCTCAATAGTCCTCCTCTCTTTGATGGGGTACGCAAGCTGTTAGGAATAATTCCATTCTTCATAGACTACTATGAAGTACACTATGAAGTGGGTTCAGCACAAGCTGAGATCGAAATGATCTACACATAAGAAAGAGGTTAAAAGTTGACTGATTCAAACTACTAATGCATAGGAAACCACCAATACTTAGTGGTCCATCATGATTTACATTCCCTTCGATCATAAATCATAAACACCTTCACATTAGCCATGAGCTGTTAGGCATTACAAGTGATTTGAACGTCTGCTGCTAGGTTGTTGTAAGATGAATGGACATCTTATTTCTTTTATCCATCCAGTTCTTTATATATATATATATATATATATATATATATATATATATATATATATATATATATATATATATATATATATATATATAAACCTTTTAAGTCACTAGATGGGCTCAGTAACAGCTAAAAGACAAACACTCTTATTTTAATAAATGAAATAAATTAGAATAAATCGAAATGAAAAAAAGAGGGTCAGACTGACTCAAAACACTCAGTAGAGTTAGGCAAGAACACCTGACCATATGCTGTACTACACAGTCAGTGTGTTTGCAAAGGCTGTTTGTTTTATGATTACAGAAGTTCAGGTTAGGTCTGATTCACAGTTACCAGACTTTGATCTATGTAGGAAGAAAAGAAAAAATATATTCTGAGAAGAGTCCATCCTGCATACAGTGTAGTATGTGTGATTGACCCTGACACCCTTACAAAGTACAAATCTCTTTTAGGCTACCACAGCAGGACATTTTGTACATACTGTATTGTTATACTACAGTTATTTCTTCTTTTATTTTTTTACCTGTACAAGGACTGTTATAAATATGACTCACAAAGAGTAAGGGTTCGATATAAAGAATGACCCCACAAACTTAACAGATGGCATAAAAGATGGATGAATCACAATGCTATAGCGCATTAAAGGTGAATCACCAAATAAAAACGTTGTCTCCAGTTCAAAAATACATTATTGGTATTATTGTATTAATGGTTTTCATGATCTAAACATCACTGTACCTTTTAATGGGTGAAAAATATGTTTAAAATAGGTAAAGTACGCATAAAACAATAATATGTAATCTGCAAATAATCTCTGTAACTAAAATGTTGTTTTACAAAGCAGACAGTCTGTTATTTAATCCAATTAATCTGGGAATTAATCTGCAGTAGAGGTTTGGTCAGCACAACTGCCAAATGTTGTCATTGTGCTTTGTGAAATCCTAATTAAATCAGACACATTTTATAAGCTAGTCAACTCATTATCATCATAGCAAAATTACAATCAGGTTTTAATAAGAGTGCCAAGAAGTACTAAGAAGTTGTGCTAAATTCAATACTTCTGTACTGTGGAAAGTGCATACATGTTTACATGTGTTTAAACGTATTTCTTATATACTGTACATAATAAAATATGCAAGGGAAAGTACAGGATGGTAGCTTGATTGTTTATAGTGTAATTTGGTCAGGAAGCTCCTCTCACCTATACCACTCGAGTCCTTTCTCGTAGTTCCGGTCAAAGAAGTGCGGCTCTGCGCCCACAGCCCTGATGTCAGGATGCACGCGTAGGAACTCGAGCAAGGCGCGAGTGCCGCCCTTTTTAACCCCGATAATGACGGCCTGAGGCAGTTTCTTCGTCTCCGTTGCATTGGAGACACCTGTCGTTGCCATCCCCTCTTCCACAGACCTCAGCTCGGCCTTGCTCTCCTCCCATTCGTCCGCTCTGCTGTCCAGCTCGTTCTCGTTGTTCAACAAGTCTCTGGAGTGCGCGCTGGAGTAGATCGCGGAGCTGATAAAGGGGTCCACAGAAGCAGTGTCCGGCTTCGTCTTCATCCCGACTGTGTCCACGGCGAACCTCGGCACGGACGCGCAGTAACCAACGCAACAATAAAGCATGTACACCCAAAGTGTCAGCATGATGCACGCAACCAAAAGTCTACTTTTTCCGAGGTGAAAAGAAACGGCGCAGGAGCTCTGGCAAAACAGTAGGCTATATTCCATAAGGGTGCCGCTTGCGCGTCAGCGTCTCGTTACGCATGTTGGCAAACTTGTGTCTCCCTAACCGCCACAGAAATCCTCCAGACACGCAGTCATGAGTTTAATGTGGAGTGCATTCCAACTGGAGAGCTTCTGAATTCATGACAATTCAGACCAGGCAGGAGTTGCCAAAAAAAAAAAACAATTCAAACTTGTGTGTGTGTGCGTGCGTGTAAGTATCCCGCGTTTCCTCCACGGTTCGAGCGCAATGAGTGTGAAGAGTCTGGCATCATAAGGGCTCGCTTAAAGAGGGCGGGATTAGCACACTCACACTGACCAATCAGAGACCAGAACCGAACTTCTCTCATTCCAATTAGGCTTAAATAAAGACTGAAAAAATATATACATAACCATAATGGATACGTATTTTAATTAGAATCTATATAATCAATAATCTTAATTAATACCGATTTCAATTTAAAATTGGTTTTAATTTAAAAAAATGTTTCTCTTTTCTCTTTGTCTTTCTTGTTTTATGTCCGTGTACTATACACTGATTCATAAATATTCCTGATTTGCTTATTGCAATTATTTAGATTTGCTGACTTATGTAAATGTGTCGACATTTTTGGCCATAATATCCTCATTAATATGTACACATCAGTATAAAACCTGGCTCTTCGATCTCATGCTTAAACCATAGGGTGAACAGGACAGTTCTGTGCACACATTAATCCATCTGTTTGATTATAGCCTGGCTTATAATCTCAAGGTTCCTCTGGTATCTAAACTCTGGGATGATACAGCAATAAAAGGTTTAAACCTGTTAATGTTAAATTTCAAAGCTTTTAACTCATGCATTCGTGTCAAATCGCACAATTCTAACTTTCCCATACATAAACTTTACACCTGATTGAATGATGTATTAGATACCATGTTTCCTGTGTTTCTGGTAAAATGAAAATCTTGCCAACGCAAGATGGTCAGACCAAATATAACAGATGTATATCCTGTGTGTGTGTGTGTGTGTGTGTGTGTGTGTGTGTGTGTGTGTGTGTGTGTGTGTGTGTGTTTTCTCATGGCAAGGGACTCTCGTGTGTGATGTTAGCAGGATTACCACAGAGCTGATTACTCCAGAGCTGCTATGTCAGAGTATTAACAGAACTGCTCTGACACTGTCTGCTAAGCCCCTTATTTGTTTGTGCCATTGTGTGTGTGTGTGTGTGTGTGTGTGTGTGTGTGTGTGTGTGTTATTCCAAGTGGGTTATGTGAGAAAAATACCTTATTAAAGTTTTCCAAATTCTGAATATTACATTTGTAACACTTCTAACAACTATAACTAATTATTCCAAGTTTCCAACCTTTCTGGATTTGGCCATGAGCCTATTTTTCTATGCCATGTGCTAATTATGCATGCCAGGTTGTTTTAAAGTGTGATGATGTGAAAAAAATCACACGTTATAAAGTGAGTGAAAGACAGATGGATAAAGCGGGGTGACAATATATTCCTTGAGACTTTAAAAGTCAGTGGCTGGTTCCTCTTGAGTGGCCCAGTTGGTTTTGACTGACACATCAAAGTGGCACCAAGACGGGGAGGAGGAGACGCTCAAGTAGGAATCAAAGACACCTGAGCAGAAAGAACGAGTGCATGCATCCGGACTTCTGAGCGGAAGAACACGTTCTTAGATTAGTGTTGTGCGTTATGCTTTGTGATGCATAGAGGCAACCCCCAACATACCCCTTATCCCCCTCACACACACACACACACACACACACACACACACACACACACACACGCAGATGTATGTCTTCACAGCCTGTTTGTTTTTAGGAGGATTTCAGGGAAGTTTTGGTTGACACATCAAAGTGAACTATCATCTTGAATGTCTTCCTTAATGGGATGTTACTGTACTCATCTATCTAATCTATCATTAGTCGCTTGTCCTCATAATATTTTTTCCACTTTTCTCTCCATATTTCATTTATTAACTTGAGCTTTTTTAGCTTTAAAGATCGGGGCTGATTATGTATATGACAGTATATGGCACACTTCATATACATGCAAATTTATTCCTGGATCTCTTTCCCTTTCTTGTAGTACAGAATTGAAAGTTCAGTGTTGTTTAGTGCAACAATTGTGGAATAACCAAATAACATTTAGATTAGTGTTTAATTTCAAATTATGCAATGACAATTATTTTGAGCTCTTTTATTTACCACAGACTTGTAATGTAGAATTTCACACTGGAAAAAAAGAAGAAAAAGTGTCCCCACCTCAAGTTCAGTATATCATGTAATGTCATAAAATAATTTAATAAAATGTGCCTATTCGGAATAAGTTCATATTTGTATCTACGTAGATGAAAATATTAACTGGTTAATAATCTTTTTTCTTTTTTTTTTTTTTACAAAAGTAAACATCTGAATTTATGATCAGTCCTAATAATATGTTAGTTTGTGTTAACAAAACGTGGATTCACATTTTTTTTCCACTTTGTATTTTTCTTGATTCTAGCATTCCAATTTATAGTTATATTTTATACTTTTATATACCTTATACTTTATTTAACTAATTTCTTTTTACTATTATTATTTATTTATTTTAGATTGATTTTTTTTTTTCATATTTACATATCGGACAGTCGTAAAAAGCATTTCGCCACATAAGTTTGAATAAGTATGATAAATTAAATTTTAAAATGAATTTTGAATTTGAATTCAATGTGAACTTTGAGTAAATATATAGATATATAGAATTTGTGAGTAGATAATTAGCCCCATACCATTAATATAATCAATATTTATTTATGTATATTTCAGAGGTTTTTTTGCATAATGTAATGTAATTTATAAGTTATAGTTACAGTATAGTTTCAGTAATGCAGTTATAGTTACAGTTATAGTTTTGTATATACACTCAACCTGCATTTCTATTCACAGTGTAGGAATTGTTCAAAAGGATGCTCTGTACTTTTTCTGTGTTTTGTTCTTTATTGTTTCTCATTTCATCTGCTAGGTTTTGCTAACAAGCTAAATATATGTATAACTTATATGCACAAGATTTTGACCGTACAACATACCCCCTTCATTCAAAACAACTGAAGTGAAACAAGCCAGATGTGATTCATCTCACAGTTCCAATGCAAAATTGGCTAAAAACTCAAAGTCTATGTTTCTTTACACTTTTCCGGTCATGCATAAATACTTTTTCACTATGAAGCATGTACATTTCTGAACAGTTTGCTCTAGGCTGTTAAATATCTTATTTTTACCAAACATGGGAAAGAATAAACGTTCCGTCAAGACTAAAACATGTACTTTAAAAAGTGTACTAATATAAAATGCACTATATTCATTGTGGAATAATGATCTCTGAATAACCATGTCATTTTAAACATATTTTAGCAGTGTTACAGTATTTAATGATATGTCTGAAATAAGCCAAAAATCTTTTCTGTTCTGTTTTATGTCTTGAAATACTCCACTCACGTGGTGGGAGGATTCATCCCTGACAGATTTGGGAATGAGTGGCTTTATAAAACCATTAGATTCAAAGCATGTACCAAATTCTGAAAGGCACTTTAAGAGCAATAAACATGGAAAAGGGAGGAAAAAGCAAAGACATGGACCAATGTTAAAGACAGAATTATTACAAATATTTTCTGTGTGTCACTTGTCAACTATGCTGAACGCTTGACCTGACCAGCAAGGAAGAAAAAAACTGAGTAATCACAGGGAACAATGAACTTTTCAGTTCGGCCTTGGCTGAGACTCACCAGCTCCGCTTGCTACAGTACAATAATATTATTTCAAAATAATCAACATTTCAATTTAATCAAAATTTGGCAGAAGATGAAAATTACAACGAGTGCTCAGCAATCACTTTATAACTCTGACTCTAATAATTATGCTTGATTGCATTAATTACCCGAATTCTTTCAGGTGGAATTAAGTTTGATTTATTGAAGCCTCATATGATAAACTGCTCTGGATTCATGTGCGGTGTGTGCACACTTCAAACTTTTCCTCGTTATGTAGGATTTCTGCTGCCTTTCCAAGGTTAGCATGCTATGATCATATTCACCATTTTTTTTGTTTGTTTTAATGTTCCATAAATCCTTGGTTGAAGGTGATGCCTCTTGTGCGCTTTCATGTGGATCATGAGGATGTCTGCATTCCACAATCCCTTCCTGATAAAGAAGAATCAAATATAAAGATGATCAAAAAACGTCTCGCATAACTCTCTGCTAATAAATCCCACATTCGATGCATAAGAAAATCAATATGATGGCACGAAATACAGTGTCTTTCTAAACATAGCAAAACAAAACCTCCTTCCTCGTGTTGATCACTGAATGAATCATTCGTCCCCTCAGGTCAGGTAGAGGCAGAGCATGATGAGAAGCTTCCTCAAATTACAGAGCACCATCAAACTCAAATGGAGTTCATCCAGAGGCTGAGGAAAATAAGGTCATCCATTAAAGCACCCACTCCATACTCCAACCTGCATTCCTAATGACAAACGTCAAGAGGAATAAAAGCTGGTTGTTACTTGCGTTCGTGCCCCTGAGCTTGACAGCTTTAAAATGCCAATTAGATGGGGTGGGTATAGGGGGGGGTTTGGCTTTAGGTCTGTTATTCTATTTGATACAGTACATTGCAAAGAGCCAATGAAATTATAATTAACAAATGGACACAACTAAAATGTATGCAAACAACATAAATATATTATGCCAAATACATTAGAATCTCTGTTCCACCGGGCACCCAGAAGGAAAGGTAAAACAACAGTTACAAATTCACAGCAGATGACCTTTATAGTGTTTGAGTGTATATCTTTTTCGTGTCCTCTGCAAAAAAAAAAATCTAAACCATTTGAAGCAAGCTATTAAAATAACACAACTATAAGAGATTCCAAGGACGGTTCTTGATACTCTATTCCTGCTATACATCTTAAGATTGAATTTCTGACAGAATGTGCCACTGCAGAAGCTCAGCAGTAAATCTCACTACCAACAGTGGCCTGGAGTTACACTGTTATGCAGCCACCTCATGAATTCAAGACTGATTTGCAATGTTTTTCTTCATAACTTTGCAGATGAGACAGCAACGGCTTCTTCAAGGACTTGAAGTTCAATTCTAGCAAAGCTCTCACCCACCCACATTTAAAACTCAGACTCCAACCATGAGGAGAAAAACACGATATCAGAATTCAATATGCTGCACATGAAAGTATGTACATATCTGGTATAGGGAAGGTTATGTTCTTTATCTTGTCGTCAAGTTCACACACTTATTATTGCATTGAAAGAACAGTTTGTTTGGGGTTTTTTTTCAGCTACAAAAAGCCTGTCTGTACTTTTTAAAAGTCCTTGTGTTCACTTGAACTCAGATAGCAACATGAAAACGTCTCATTTATCCAAAAAAAAATGTTCTTTACAGAAAGAGTAGGCAAACACTCACTGACAATGAATTTGATCCTGTAATGCCTCATGTGGTTAAAATGAAATGCTTCTGTTTAATGCGGCGATAAAACAGCCAAAAAAGATTTCTAATCCCTGCTTTTCACCTTTCTATATGTAAGCATGACAATATTTTTGTAAAAAAATAAAAAATAAAAAAGGATTACAAACACTTTCCCTGAACAGCTGTGTTATGCAACAGCTGTAACCACACATCTGCACATCTTACCCTTGTCACACAAACCGGCACACAGGAGAGTGGCACAAACAGACACACCTGGTGAGTACATGGTCCTTTTTATGTGTTTGTATTTGTGTGTGTGTGTGTGTGTGTGTGTGTGTGTTTTCCGTGCCTGAGTCATCTAATTCACCTATAATTTTTTGTAGAAAAGCAATGTTAACCAAAATGTTTTTGTTAGTTTTGTCCCTAATAAAACAATTAAGTTCCGATGTAGGGCTGATTTCTGAGAAATGTTTAAATCCAACTTTTTTTTAAAATATTTTTATCTCCTTGAAAAGCTATGTGTAAAAATACAGTTGAAAAATGAATACATAATCAGGTACACGTTTGTTCTCAATAGGAAAATCCTCATTGACAAAAGTCAATACCAATTTCTTTTGCATTAAATAATATTGCTGAACCTCCAAATTCTATAGAATAGCCACATTATGCAAACAAATTCAAAAGATTCTGGAACTCCAACAAGTTGAATTGAATGAATTTTAAATGAATTTTTTGCTACACTTGCTTAACAAATGCAAACTACTGTTACTGAATGGACGGACTATAAATTATTTAAAATAGAGAACTGTTAAAACATTTCATTTCACCAAAATGTGTCTGATAGTGTAATTACATGTACTTTGCACATTGTTTACCTAGTGTTTTATGTGCTAAAAACAGAGAATATGTGTTTGGGGTCATGTAAACAGACTTAACAAGCTGGTGCAGTTTGTCTCAGGACTACTATCAGGTCAAGCTCTCAGACTTGTAGTTAGTGCCTTAAGGTGTCGAGCCATAATATTATACCATTACAGACACATAGAAACAACCCTCACAATTTAAGGATGTTCAGGTTCCCTCCCTTAGAAAGCCCAACGTTTTCATTAGGTCCAGCCTCGATAATCATTGTGTCTCTACTGCTGCTGGGATATAACAAGCAGCGAAGTATCTCATCCTTGGGCTCTAAATCTAGCCATTGAATCTGTACAGGCATTTGCTGTGTACAGACAAGATAGAAAGAGTGCCCTTGGTCCATTTTAAAGTACAACAGAAATCTTTTTTTTTGTAAAAGATTTTAGAGCTACTCTAATTAGTAATACAGCTATTTTTTTAGTTGCCAAAATGAATGACGCACATAATTGCCATTGAAAGAGCCTAAAATGAATTGGGATTAGAATTTCTCAGCAATTATTTTTTTTTACCTAACTTTCTTCACAACAAACAAAAAAGAATATCCCAATGGCCTGCAGTCTATGGCAGAAAATAGTTACTGAAGTTACTATAGTTACTGAAATGAGCACTCTTTTCAATGGTGTCAAGCTGAAAAGTATGTCAGGATGTTTATATACATCGAATCTTGAGGCAGATAGACTACATAAGGTCCCAATTGTGACATCCAAGATTAGTTTCGCATTGAGTGAACAATAGTCCATTCAGTGAAAACTCTAGAGACAATGGTTTGAAATTCCGAGGAGATCAGCAGTTTACGAAAACATCAAACCAACTCTTCTGGTAACAACATTCATGCTGCAATCAGCATGACAGTGATCACACCGAACATTCACCGCAACTGTAGCTGCATGATGCTTTTGTATTGCACTGCTGCCACAAAATTGGCTGAATAACTGAATGTGTAAGGGAACCACTTGAAAATGAGTAAATATTTCAGAAACCAGAGATTGACTAACAACATTAGATAAATTTGCCCTTAAACCCTTGCAAAATCGGGAAAATCGCTTCAATCTGCTATTTGACGTGTCGCATAGATCGTGTCAGTATGTGACAATCGTGTCTATGTTTGCACTAATTGTTCATTAATAAAACACAGCTAATTATTATTTTTTTATGATTGTAAATAAATTCAGGAGTTAAAAGAGCCTCAATCATTACACACACACACACACACATTATGAAATAAACTCCAATTTACATAAAATATAAACTTGAGATAAACCAGCAAGAGCCACAGAAGACAAGCATGAATCAGAGAGTGTTGTGAAAGGTGAAACGTATATACATGTGCCTATCAAGGGTGCCAAGAAATAGATATGAATTAGACGTGATGGAAATCATAGTCTCGCGCCATATTATGGACATGAAACATGAAAACCACTTCCACTCACTTATACTTTCCCAAATGTTTTGTGCCAACCAGACTGTATGTATATATATATATATATATATATATATATATATATATATATATATATATATATATATATATATATATATATATATATATATATATGGTTATCCCTTTATTTATCCTCAGAAATGATAAATGGTAAGCATTCTAACCTTTTACAGAATAAACAATTGCGAAGGTTTATACAGTGTGGTCAAATACTGGACCAAATAAAAGAGCTGTGAAATGTGTTGTAGTGAAGTCAAGGGGTCGCTGCCAAATTCCAGCTCCGATATCAATAGCAGCAGAGGTCATGGTTAAAGAGCTTCATTAGCTGTACAGAAGCATTGTTGCTCCCAGCTGGACAGGCACAAGAGAAACCAAATGAAGACCACCATTCATTGTAGATCATTCATTAAATGAGTAAATAAAGATGTTAAGCTAATATCATTCGACTCAAACGGAAGGGAAAACCATCAGTTGCTACTTATTCTAATGCAATTTGCTCTTTTCAATTGCTCCATATGGACCTGAATCACAGGGGTTAATGAATAATAAAGCTTTTACGCGCACTGCTGATTATCTGAGCTATTCACATTTAAAGTAGAACACATACAATATGCTCGGCTGCTCTTTGACCTCTCTGCCTCTCACATTCTTTCCTCCTTTTTCAAGTTGGATGGGATGATGGAGAGACTTTCTACAGGAAGTTCACCAGCAGGGGTTTATTTCGAAGACACAGATGTTCAGCTAGCCCACGGTATTGATTTAAAGGAGTCTGGAGAAGTTCAGAAGCTGCAGGTTACAGCGTGAAAGGTCTCTCCATGAAACTGTAAGGCACAAAAAAAAAGCCATATTGCTGCTGGGCCAGGCTTAGTGTTCTAGTCTGACCTAATGAAAAATAATGTCTCAGCGGGGTCAGGAGGGCGAGATCAAGGCTCTGAGAACGTCCTCTCCATTTCCAGCAGCTCAGATTAATGACGTTTGAATGGTCTGTGTAGTGAGGAGCCATTTTTCAGTATCACTTACTCAAGAGGGTCACCGAGCCCCAAGGCAATGGTGTGCTGTCCACCTGTTGCCTTATTATGTCCTAATAGACTGCACAACAACTAGCCAGGGGGCACTGCTGCTTTTAACAGGGGTCGTCATGCGACGTTACAATCATTTGTTAAGTGGTTTTGTAACGATGTGGCTGGAGGTATTCGGTTTCACAGATAACCCAGGTATCTGTGTGCTCAAATTCCATATGTACTTGGGGTATATCAAAGCGGGTTTGTTCTTTATTTATGCTTAAGGTTTGTGTGTTTTTTTGTGGTCAAGTGTGTGTTTGTGTGCACATATTTGGGAGGTGGTGGCTCAGTGGTTAAGGCGTTGCCCTCTGGACCAGAAAATCGCAGGTTCAAACCCCACCACCACCACCACCAAGCTACCACTGGTGGGCCCTTGAGCAACACTCTTTACCCTCAATTGCTCAGTTGTTAGTCTCTCTGGATAAGGCCAAATGCCATAAATGTATTTTTGCAGTCACGCTCATCTGTGCAATTAGCACGCAGCATTATTAGCTCTTGCAACCTAGTCGAGGATCAATCAAACTGTTCCCGCCTTCAGCTTCCACCGTGAAGGATATTACCACTTTGAGTTGTCACCTCCTGCTGTTTGTCAACAAACAGGAAAAATTATTTCAGGAAAAATCTATTTGCATGGTGTGTGTGAGGCAAGTGCAATATGCACTGAATGAACCTAACTACGATCCTTTGTTTTTTTTTTACTTAAAATGTTTTGTGTGTGTGTGTGTGTGTGTGTGTGTGTGTGTGTGTGTGTGTGTGTGTGTGTGTGTGTGTGTGTGTGTGTGTGTGTGTGTGTGTGCAAAAGCAGATGCTGAACTGAAGGCATCATCCTTAACAAAATTGCTGGTCAATTGAATACACTCTGTTTCTTCCACCCGAATGAAATTAAGGAAATACTGCCACCTGGTGGATAACTGGGCTTATAGCCGAAGGTCAAGAGTTTAACCCAGTGGTTCTCAGACTTTTCCCTTGTGTACGGTGAGTCCTTCTGAGGCCCCCAAAAAGAAAACTCATGATCATCGATCATGATTAATCGAACGATTGCCATGAGTTAACTTGTAATTAAGCTCACGTTTCCAATGTACAATAAATTAATACTTTTCATGTTTCTAATACTCCAAATAACTGTAAAATATGTTATAATTATATAAACGTCTCTCAAAATCTCTCCCTTTAATAAAATGACTGAATTTTTTTTATTCTGGAAGTTATTCTGTTAACAATTATTTCGTATTAATTAATTTAGTTAATTCCACTGTTATTGTTTAGTGGTTGTTTCAAAATAAAACAGGTGAAAAGAGAAACGCCTTAAAATTGATTGAGAAACAGACAAACTCTGCTACTAAGTTTGAGGTCGTGGGAGACACCTTCATGGCACAGGTCAAGCCTTATTACACCAACAAGACACGAGTTATACTGCCGAGTTAAAGCAATAAAGGATGCAGATGTGTTGACTAGTGAGGAGAGTCGTGTTGAGAAGGTGGAGGGAGTATTTTGAGAAGCTGATTAATGAGGCAAACGACAGAGAGAAGGGTGGATGATGTGGAGATACAGTAGTGAAGCAGGAAGTATAGGATTAGTAAAGAGGAAGTGAGAGCAGCTAGTAATAGTGGAAAGTCATTTGGACCAAGCATGGAGAAATGTGGAGACGTATAGAAGGGATGGAAGTGGAGTTTTTAACTAGATTGTTTAACAGGATTTTGGAAGGTGACTGGTTATGTGGTTATGTAGGAATGGATAAAGAGTGTGCTGGTACCAGTTTTTAAGAATAATGATGGACAGGTTGACAGATGAGGTCAGACAGGAGTGTCCATAGACTATGATGCTTGCAGATGATAATGTGATTTGTGGTGAGAGTAGCAGTGTAAGAAGGAAAGAGAAAGGTGGATGTTTGCACTGGATAGAAGGGGAATGAACGTCAGTAGGAGTAAGACAGAGTACATGTGTGTGAATGGGAGGGAAGGAAGCGGAGTGGTGCAGTTGCAGGGAGAAGAAGTGGTGAAGGTATATGAGTGAGGTGCAAAGTAATGGAGAGTGTGTTAGAGAAGTGAAGAAAAGAGTGCAGGGTGGAGTGGCTGTAGAAGTGTGGCAGGAGTGATTTGTGATGCAAGAGTGAGAGGGAAAGTTTATAGGACTGTGTTTCAGACCTGTGAAACGGTACGGTAGAGACAGTGGCGTTGTCTAAAAGACAGGAGCTGGATCTGGCAGAGTTGAAGATGTTGACATTTTCATTGGGAGTGACGAGGATGGACAGGATTAGGAAGGAGATTATTAGAGGGACAGTACATGTAGGATGTTTTGGAGATAATGTGAGGGAGGCTAGACTTAGATGGTTTGGACATGTGCAGAGGAGGGACATGGGGTATATCGGGAGAAGATTGCTGAGGATTGAGGTGAGTAGGAGGTTTCGATTCATATTCAGATATAGACAGGGTAGTGTGGAGAAAGATTATCCACTGGAAGCAGCCGAAAGAGGAAGATTAAGAAAAGAGTCTTACACACTATCACTAACACTGAGGATCATTCAAAAGTATAATTAACTGTTTAACAGATTTGCAGGTTTCTTTGCTTTCTAACTTTATGCAACTCTGCCCGAAAGTGATCTGACTGAAAGGCTTTGAATAAATATTATATATAACCACAAGGCGGCAGTGTTGTCGTTGGTGCACTCTCCTCTTGCTTCAACTTGAATGCACCTATACGATTCAGCTTGATTAACACACATTTATTATTTTATTCACTGCTCAAACATGCTTCCCAGATGCATACGGGTTAGATAATCAGAGATGCAATAGTAAACTGACCGTGTCCAGACCTGCAGAGCATTTATAGGACGTAAGAGCCATTCAGTGGGAAGAAACTACCTTTCCCAGAGTGCAGCGGGGCGCAGCGACTGCTTGACGCTTTTTTACGCTGCCGCTTTTCCCACCGTGTAGAATTGCCCAGCATCTCCTGACGGGGAGCAAACTAACGCAGAGCAAAAATGCACTGAAATTACACCATTTCTATTTTCTCTCCGTCGGCAATGAAAGAGAAGGTGCGGGACAATGTAGCTGTAGCCGTGAGCCGTGCCGGACTACGGGCCATTAATGTGAGAGAAAATGCGGATTGTGTTTAGCCGGAGCTGTTAATCCAGAGAAAAGAAATATTCATAGAATTCAAGAAAATGAAGAAACAATTCAACCGAATGCGACAGCTCGCCAACCAGACTGTTGGCAGGTAAGATTTTTTTTATTATAGATTATTTTTTCCCCCTTTCTGCTTTATTTGTCCTAAAATCATTATGGTGAACTTTGACGAGGAACCGGTCTCTTTATTTTTTTTCCTCTCCCGTGAACGGGGCTTATTCAGATTCAGCCCGGTATACGTGATTACGCAATGCTGGAGCAGGAGCGTTTCTGCGAGAGAGAGAGAGAGAGAGAGAGAGAGAGAGAGAGAGAGAAATACGGCAGTGTGTATTTTTAGTATTTGTGTTGGATTTATTTTTTTAGGATCTTGCAGATGCACAGAGAAAAAATCCGATATAATGCACCTCTCGAAAGAAAAAAACCCTTTCTAAGTGTAACACAATACACACCCCCGGTGTAAGCGCATCTCTATGCTGTACAGCTGTACGGAGAGCTACAGAGCTGTAAGTGCGCGCGGCGTCAGCTGTCCTCCATCTGATGCAGACGGACGCAGTGGATGCGACGGGAGACAGGGTTGCCAGATTTTTCAGGGTAGCTTTTTTGTTATTCGTTTTTTAATTATCGCCTTCACACCACAGCAGGTGACGTGCTTTAGACGAAGTGTACCGAAGTGGATTTGTACGGTCTGCTAGGCGTTGTGTTTCTTAGCGCACGGTAATTGCTCATAGTTCTACCGAGAAGTTATAACCATCAATCTGGCAACACGAGTTAGAGGCGAGAAAATGGAAGAGACGCAACGTTTCCATCACATCACGCAGTCAGTGTTGAGGGAAAATAGGAGGGGTCGGGTACAGAACGTCCATCCGTCAGCATACTCTCCCAGGAATTTTTAGGTCATGTTATTTATAATAAATAAATAAATAAAATAAAATGATGCATGTTAGAAAAAAATAATTAGGGAAGATGCTCAAGGCTGCAGCATCATTGTCAGTTTTTTGCTGTTAGTTATAGATTGTGTTCTTCTGAGCCATTTTCATTTGCTCTTCTGGATGGTAATCCATGCACCAGGACTGTGCTGCTTTTTCCCTGTTCCTGTTTGGTTTGTGTTTCTCACCTCCCCCGCTTGAGCAGTTGTAGAATAGGAAGAAGCTTTCAATTCTTGAGACCAGGTGTGTGCATTACTCCTGGTTCTGGCACCCTGGGAGTTCATGCCACACGCCATTGTGGGTCACGATATGATGATATGAACGTCCTGCTGTGCATAAGCCGGGGTGGACGGACAGCAAGAACTTTTTTTCTCTGCCTTGTGCCGCTCGTATCTTGAGCGCACATTAGTATTCTCCACATCTCTGGTGTCCAGGGACCGATGGCGTTGGCCCCGCTGGGGCACTCTGTTCACAGCAGCTCAGTAATGAGCAACAGCATGTTCTTTAAACAGCAAACTGACCAGTCTCATTAATAAAAAATAAAATAAATAAATAAAGGTCAAGCCTGAGGGAGCCGACATTAGGGTGGGAATTACCCCCGATGACGTCCTTTTTACTTGCTATATGAACTGTATGATGTCATGTATGATATACTGTTTATTTCTCCGACACTCTGGCTTTGCCCTTGGCCTTTGCATTTGTGACCTTGAAAATCTTGCAGAGCTATAGCAAATTTTACCGTGTATTTGCGGATAGCTCTGAATGTTGTGCACTCATGGAGAGAGAAAAAATATTGTAGGTAATGAGCAAGCAAGTTTATTTCAGTTAAGGAAAGTGCTGTGTTTATATAACAATGTGGTATTGACATAAATTATGTCACATTTGTTGCGGGCTAATCTATATATCATAATACATATCGTGTATCACAGAAATGCCTTGGAGAATTTTTTAATATTTTCTCATAATTACTGGTTTGATTTCTCTCTTCACTATTTTTTTTTATTTGTAAAGAGTGACAGTAACCCTGGGGCTCACATTAGGACACTCAGATACTTATCCATTAGTGCCTCAGCCTCGCCCAGTGTTGTTAGTCATTACACTTCCTAAAGAAGAGTAAGAAACCCCCTAGCTGATCCACATTAATGTGGATGTAATGAATGATGGTGTATCCTGGACATTTTCTTTGGGTCATTAGCTCCGTGCAGATTGCAGAGGATCCAGCTCGTCTGATAGGATGAAGCAATTTTGCATGCACACTGATTATACAAGAGGTGAAAACTGTTATGGGGGGGATGGAAATTATTTATGGGATTTCCCATATTACGCAAATAAGATGTTGGTGAGCTGTTTATAAATATTTAAGCAACAGTGCATGATCAAATTGAATTATTGAATTTCAGCACCACTGTGATTCAGGTACAAGATGGTAGGCTGATGTTGTGCCTGATGTGCTATTCAGCCTAATAGCACAGGGGAAATATTAATTTTATACAGGGGAAAAACATAATATAGAGAAACTGACATTTCAGACACAGGCTGGCCAACAGAGAACAGAAATAGATATTGAAGAAACCTACACACTCATAGCCTATACATCTACCTGGATAGCTAGCTCACAATTACTTGTATATTTGCATTTTAAAGCGGAAATTTCTGAGCATTCATATTTCGAATCAAAATCTATTCCTAAAAGACAGCGTGTGCAGTGGCTGCTGTCAGTGGTGCTAATTTGACTTTAATGGCTGTAGTTTAGTGATTAAAAATGACATCTTATCCAAATATATTAGTAAACTGGCCCTGTTGTATAATTGTACTTATGCATTCATGATCAGAAGACATGTGCGAATGTGTCCAAGGGAAGTTTTGTGGCTTCGCGTTTGGCTTTCAGTGACCACAGTGGTTTTGTTTTTTGTTTGAGGGCCCTCGCTTTCATTCATGTGTTGTTACTGGTGTTTGTGTGATTGGTGGGGAGGAACTGCGGTGTACTCATTCCCTCAGGAAGGGTGGCAGCCAACGTCTTGTTTGGCTGGAGCAAAATTGTGTGTGTCCGTGTGTGCGCATGTGTGTGTGTGTGTGTGTGTGTGTGTGTGTGTGGGGGTGAACTTGTTCTCCCAAATGGGCCTCCTCACAAACTACAAGGGAATTCTTTTTTATTCATCCCACGAAACGCCTTAGTTGCTAGAGTATACACACCAAGAGACAATTATAGCTGTGTGAGTGATAGCTGCACTAGACAAAATCCAATTTTTAACGATTGCTAGCCTTTATACGTCTTAGTCTGATTATAAAGATTGGAACAGATGTAATAGTAGTGACCTCTGGGCATCACATGAACGTCAGTCAATCAGCAAAAAAAATTTTTACTTTTTCTCTTGATTCAGCATTTTGTCTATAAGATACCTGCTTATCATTTTGTTTAGTATTTCTCACCATATCCTGCTTATTTTTAGTCTCTTTATGTCTAGGCGATGTTTGGAAAGCCTGTAGCATTTCCTACAGTACTTTTTAAAAGCTATAGATAAAAGTTTTCTCACTCCAGTAAACTTACGGGAGCTAAATGGGAGTATGGCCTGATGGTGGCGTTAGTATTATTGTGCAAGGTGAAAAGGTTTAGGGTGGCATGGTGGGGTGGGCTTTAGGCAGGGTGTCAGTATCCGTGCAGCACATCTTTTATGTGGTATTGTGGTATATTGGTATTTGTATGGTAATACTAGTTTCTCAGTAGCTACTCCAGGTTAAGTATGTTGATGACGAGCCTACATAAGTGCAAACCCACATGAATGTATCTGCCAGACGAATGTGCAGATAAATGTCAGTGAATTACAGGATTAGTCATTGTCTTGTGAGAGAGCTTTTTCGACGAATACATTTTAGCAATAAATGCCACGTGACAACAAGGATGCCGTTTTTATTCTGTCACTACCTCCGGTGTAAGATGCAAGAGCAAAGCAGGCAACATCATCTTTCAACTGTATCTGATCAGAGGGACAGTATTTTTTTTCCAGCCGTTACAGCCACCTCACTTGCGCTGCAGTGTCCTAGTTTTGAAACTGTCAGTCGCCCCGCCTCGCTTTTCTCTGCCCCTCCTCCTCCTCCTCCTCCTCCTCCTCCTCCTCCTCTTGCCTGTGTGTGTGACTCTTCTCATTTCCTCCCACACTATAGGCTTGCAGGTATGCAATGTCAGCAGCAATGTGCAGTTCTTCATACACACCTGTGTGCTGCTGTTTTGGCACGGGATAACACCAACAATATGAAACACAACAAGGTTAGAACAGTGTTTGTTGGCTAGAACAGTGTACAACTTTCAGCATATTAACCAGGAATGAAACAGGTTCCTGTAGTACAGGAAATGTTTTATTCTTTTTATATCATATACATTTGCACAGATGATTTATTAAAACAACTCACATGTTCATATCTGTTTATAGTTAATATTGTGAAAGATTTTCATTAACAACAGATAAAACATTCATTTTAAATACCAAGCAAAACTGCATCCATGTTTGTTTATTCATTTATTTATTTGTAAAAGTGCACCTTGTCATGTTTCTAAAAAAAAAAAAAAAGCATGACAGTACCTTGTGCTTCCCATTTTGTGCTTCCCATTCCCTTGTACTTACCTTGTGACGTCACCTTATCATCAATTATTCGATATTTCCTCATCCTTCTTTATTTGCCTGCTTATATAGAAAGTATGCTTTATGAAATGCTATTACCGGTATTTAAAAAATACAATTGGAATTGATGATAAAATATTAAATCATATGAAAAAAAACACTACTACTACTAAAAAAATAAATACAATTAACACCCCGGGACTAATCCAATTTAAAAATGCAATAAAAAATTTATTCATCTGCTTTGTTTTTAAAACAAAGATATTTAAAGGAAAATAGCTCCGGGTTGGGAAGCATTTTTTTCTTTTTTGATACCTTATAAATTCAAAAAATACAAATTGTCATTGATGAATCATTCATTATTCTTTTAGGTAAAAAATTGCTACCAAGCAACACAAGGAATTTGAACTTTTGATCTTTTATGAAAATGAATTAGAGCATTACTTCTGTAAAATTGGATTCAAGGTTTTTTTTTTTGCATAATTAATGCTGCATTTGCACAGTATATTACATGCACTGTGCGACTGTGTTGTTCCGAGGATATCCGCCATTACAGCCTAGCCTTTTAAAATATGAATGCACTGATTTAAAAAAAAATAAATCCATTACTTATTGAGATGCAAATAAAGTTTTGTGGAGTATATTTTAAGACATGTAGGCAAAGAAAAAAATCAGATCATAATGCTCAATTATAGTTTTTAAAATTAAAATGTTTTTGGTCACAACCTGAAATATGCTTTATTTATTATTATTATTATTAATATTTGCACAATATGAGAAAGTTTAATACCAAAATAATGGCGAATTAAAGCCAATAAAGCCCTAAAGTCAAGTTTGCGTCAAATAAACGCGTTTTCATTCAAATCTTAACATTGACATAAAGTCAAATGTAAATAAATTTCATTTGACTTAAATTTCAATTTCAATAAAATGGAATTCGGTAGAAAGTATGAGCCAATATTCATATGTTGTTAGGGTAGCTACTTTGTTCAAAATGGAGATGTTAACACTTTTAGTACTTGTTTCACAAAACAATATTAGATCAGTATCCCTGCTCTACAAATTTTGTATATTTGTTAAACAAATATTTTGTGAACGTTCAAGGATTCTTGATTGTCAGTGTACTGTTTATTTAACTATGAATTAAGAAATGGTTTTATACATTTAAGCCTTTTTTTTATATACAAATAATCCAGAAACCCAATCCTAAATATCGAGAGTCTAACAGAACAGCATGTGGATTATAACCTTTAAATTTATCCATTGCGACTTGCAACTGAACAATTAAGGGTGAAGGACCTCGCTCAAGGACCCACTAGAGGCATTTTGGAAGTACCATCTCATTTTACCTCCTAAATGATATTAAACACATAATAGACTATGTTTGATGAAAACACAAAATAAAAAAAAAAAAACAAATTCCATTGATGCTATCTATTTACAGTTATTTCAGTTCTATTACTGATCTGCTTATGATATCTACTGGCTCTAAATAAAGCGGTATCTGGGACTGCATGAGTGTTATTGGCCTGAAGAGTCTACACTGTTAGTGATGCACGATGCAGACACTGCCTCATCCCAAGACACATGAAGAGTCCTTGAATAAGTGGCACTGTAAATTAACAATCATGGCAACACAGACATTCAATTTCGTTTGGCACAGACATCATCAATTTCCATCCAGCCTGTGCTGTAACTGCTATGGCAAAGGCCAGTTCTGTCTTTTAGTCTCTTCTGGCTCTCACTACATCACTGTTAATTGAAACTGATATGTCATGGGGTCGTTTTTTAAAATAATCAATGTCCTCATACATAGGCTTAAACTGTAACAAAAGAGCTTTAGGTGTGTTGACTGGTTCAAAATGTTCATTATTTTGCGAGAATAAGGTCTCCATCTGATATACATGAATCTGAATGGGAAAAAATAATAAAAATATAAATTAAAGTGCCATACACTATTGTTTTCATTTCACAGATCTTCCACAATCCATTTTAATTTTCTTTCATTATCACTATTATTTCTGACCAACTTCAAATTATACAATTCGATTATAAGGCTCATTCATGAGTCTGGTTTTTGTCCTAGAACTGTGTTAACTTATGTTATTTACTGGTATTGCTATAATAGTATTAGCTAGCAGTCAACTCAGACAGGTTGGTAAGCAGGTGCAAAGAAACACCTAGGATGCATCACTTTGTGTAAACTTAGGAATCATGTTAGTGCTAAACTGCACTTATTAAGCAGGTCAATTTCTATAGACTGTGTCCATTATCTTCTTTTGAATTGAGCTGCTAAAGTGACTCAAAGGATTGAGCTGTTGCACAAAAGAAATGGACCATTATATTATAGCACCAACCAAAAGAAGGAAATAAACCAAACTAAACACTAAATAAAGCACCCTTAATTTTCCTTATTTGAACAAACAGTGTCACTTATATTTATTGAATAATCCCATGATGGCATTCTTGCCAACGTAGGCCAATTGCCAACATTACAGAGGAAGATAAAAAGCATACAGGCCTTTATCTATGAACCAGAAGATTTAGTCGAAATACCTCCTGCTTTTTTCCCCTCCATCTGCTGCAGTGCACATTCTCATCCTCCTGTTTGAAGTAATACCTGTTTCTCTCTGCTGTGAGCAGACAGGAGAGGGGAAAAAGGCATCCGCATGTGAATTCGGTTTTTATATGCCCATGTCTGGCTCAGCTCAGACGCTAGAGGAGATTACATACTGTATAGCGCACAGTCTTGCTTCACAATGTCACAGCGAACAAATACCTACGTGTCCAGAGACACGGTTAACACTCATCCAAGGGGATGTTTTATGAAGAGTGTAAGAGAGGAAGGTTAGATCAGAAAAAATACGAGAGAAAAGTAGATAGGATAGATCTGTGTGGAGGTGTTGTATAAAGTGCTGGTGGAGGCCTTCCAGTTTTTAACATGTCTTTTATCTAGTTTTTCTGTTAATGGACTAATGGTATTCTTAAAAGTTACTAAAACCAAATGATTGATTATAGATCCCTTCATAACCATACCCACTGGTCGAAGTTTCATTTAATAGACTTATAAATAATTCCTTCAGTGACAGCTGGATCAATAAGGGTAGGGAATCCTTGCTCCGGCATGCTCACGTGGCCAGGTGAAGGACAGCTGGGGAGAGATCTGAATCAGGATGTCCTTGAGACCCAGTAAGGCTTTGCCATCTGTGCCAGCAGAGACACCTACTGCTTTATAGAGTTGTTTAGCTGACTCATCTCTTTCACACCACACAACTGGAACATTGAATGACCATGAGCTCTCAGCAAACCTAATTTGTGCACTTGACGGCTTCAAACTGCTCTCTGTTGTCCTGTTGTTCCTGCTCACACCGATGGCTATACACCAAATACTGTTGTATTTGTTAGATTTTGTTTGTTCCTTCATTTAAAATATTGCCATATGAAGACCCTGTGCGTAGCATAAACAAATAGCTAAGATGTGCCGAGAAAGTCTAATGATGAGATTTTGTGGTTTCTCGTTTCACTCATTTCATCATTTTAGTCTAAGCAGTTTAGGCTACTATATTGGTTGTCAGCATTGGGATGCAAGCATACACACACACACACACACACACACACGCAGACACAAACACACAGAACCCCCTGGTAATTTATAATGAAGTGCATTTATGCCTAAATAACATGGCTATATAACTGCTATTACATTTTCATTAGCATCCATTCAATTTGGAGCTCATCTTAAGCTCATTTTACAAGCGAATCACAGCAGCACTGCGGCCAAAGCGCTGTCATGTTAATCAACGTGGCCTCCACACTGCACGCTAGCAGATGCTGGGCTACAGCATGTTCACCAGCATGGTGCCGTTGACCTTTGTTAGGATGATTATTGTCCATATAGGCAATGGACAAAGTAGCAGAATACCAATATTAATAAATTCATTAACATCTAAAACCCTTATTAAGTGATGTAGGCAGTGCCTTAGTAGGCATAAAGTAGGCAAAAAAAGCCTACAGATTTACTAGGCACACGGACCTTGTTTTGCACTCTGATGGCCATAAAAGATAATCCACTGGTATCCTGTTGGTATTCTAGCACTTTGTAAATTCATTAGCAGTGTGTATGTAGCCGTTGTTATGTGGTTGTCTTAAGAGAGCTGTGTTGCACCATTGGGAACCTCTTTAATAGCTTTTATTTTGAATGTTGTTCTAGACACTCCTGTGATGTAATGTAAGGATGTGTTTAACTGTTGTTCAAGGACAGCACGGTAGTTTCTTGTGAAAGTCTGAAAGATACTCTTTGCTTAGCAATAGCGACGTTGTCACCTTGTGACCATGACCCTCACCCAGTGTATGTGTAATCTGTTATATATTTTTCTGTACATTGATTTTTTTTTTCTAAGGTTTATTTGTTTCGAGAAATACACCCTTGGGAAAAATGTACCCAGCTTACAGCTCCAGAGGCATTAAATGTGTGTTTTTTTTGTCTACTCATAACCTCCTCAGGTCTTTATGCATTTTCTCTGGATTCTGCAAACTTCCAAAAACATCCCAGTAAGTAAATTGGCAGCTCTAAATTGCTCTAAGCTGTCAATGACTATGCAGATTTATGAATGATGCTTCGCAATGGACTGGCAACCCATGCAGTGTGCATTCCCACCTCATAGCCAGGGATCAAGGTTCAAGATGCACCTAACTATATCTTACTAAATATATGAATGTCACATGGTACCGTTTTATTCACGTTATAATGCGCTGGAAATCCCTTCCTGGTGACTTATTATGCCATTGAGAGTAAATTTGTTGAGAGAGTGAAATAATGGATTAAAGATTGGATCGGTGATTTATTTAGTGAAGTTCCACTCGTATTCTGGCGTTTTTTATTAGTACATCAGCTTAGAAGTAGGCCACTAGTCTAGGTGGCTTCCACAGGCCTGGTAAAGGTGTAAAAGAGAAAACTTTTTTTATCAACCACACAACCAGTCACAAAGTTGAGTTGTCTACTTCTCTGCCCGGTGTCTAGTGTAACTGACATAACGTTGAACAAAACGCTAAAACACATTTGTGTGAATTATTTAAATGGTTTTTAATATATAGCATGCCTTTAATTGATATATTTACTAAACTATAAATATAGTGGTACATAAAGCTACAGCTACAAACATGAAAATTCTATTTACAATTTAAACTATAACTTATAACAAAGGCTAGCATTTTTCAGGTTTTCAGCATTAAGGTGGAATTCAACCAGACATTAGCTAATCAGAGTTTGATTTAGGCCATTGAGTACACAAACAGAAAACTGACGCATAAAGAAAAGAGAAATGGCAGGCAATAACCACATCTAGTTATATTCTTCTACTGAATGTCTCATTTTGATCAAAATATCATTTTTGTCACCTTCTAAAAAATGAGCACATTTGTTTTACAAATGCCTCGTTGCATGTTTTCTGCATATTTAATAAGCGGTTAACGAATTAAAGGCAAGTTTTAGACAAGAAAGCAATTTTCTTTGCTCTAGTATCAATTTACAAGCTGGAAAGGACTCCACAGCAGTTCCCTCATTTTTGGTCCATTCCTTTTAGATCCAACACAAGCGGTTGAAGAGATAATAAGGAGGGAAATGTGACCTTTTGTACAAAGCAGGGAACATGGTCATTTGCTCGCAGTTATTAAAGGGACCAGGGAATAAAGCACAATCATGAATAAGAAACATTATGGACATTTTTTCGTTTTTATATATTTTCAGATTTTAAAAGCTGTCTTTTTTTTATCTTAAATTAACATGTAAAGTGTATAACTGCAGCTCATGAGAACAAATAATGCTTTGAAATAAAGTAAAAATGATTTCAAACGCATAATGCATATTCTATAGACTCTATAATTGCGCATTTATAAGCAAAGAAGCAGCTGAGTAGATAGATAGATAGATAGATAGATAGATAGATAGATAGATAGATAGATAGATAGATAGATAGATAGATAGATAGATAGATAGATAGATAGATAGATAGATAGATAGATAATTATACTTAATATCCCCACTTACATATATCCCCACTTCTCCTCCATAATTATTTAATATCTTTTAATATTGCTTCCTGTTCAAAGCATCGTTCCGAAACGACTGCCAATACGAAAATCATGACCATGAACAAGAATCTGATTCTCGATCATCAGCCTTATTCTGAGACGCTTTAGCGACCATCACACCTGGTCTTGTTTTTGCAACTTAATTATTTTTGCTTCACTCTCATGAATCACGTTGTCTTCACCCTATCTAAGCCTACAAAATGTCTGATTCGGTTGCCTAGAAACCATGCACTTTTTCTTTTTTTTTTAAATTAGTTTTCTGCTCCTCTGCAGAACACCACCTACATGTTATTGATAATTACAGCCTGTTGTTCAGGAGAGCCAAGCGGACAAGTCATAAAATAAGGGCTTTTGATCTAAGCTACGTTTCCAGATGAACTCTGCAATCTCATGTTTGAACTTGACATTTTTCTTTCGACGCAAAAGACGCACTCGCGTGAAATTCAGACGCACTCGTCATTAATTGTTCCACGGTATGGTGGGGAAATTACAACTGGGAATGCTGCCGTGGGGTTCGGGGAGAACCTAGTAGAAAGGTACAGCTATCTTTGTCTAGATGACATGTGCCTCGAATTCCACAAATGTGTACCAGAAATAGATTCAGAACTCTCACTCTGATGTTCAGCTGCAACACGGAGACCAATAAGTGCAGTGTTTAATTAATTCTGTGATGTCTGTAGAAATACATTATATATCTGTGTATGTGTATATATATATATATATATATATATATATATATATATATATATATATATATATTACAACATTGTTACTAGAAGGGGCACGGTGGCTTAGTGGTTAGCACGTTGTGATTACCACACCTCCAGGGTCCGGGTTCGATTCCCGTCTCAGCCATGTGTGTCTGTATGGAGTTTGCATGTTCTCCCCGTGCCTCAGGAGGTTTTTTTTTTTTCTCCGGGTTCTCCGGTTTCCCCCCGTCCAAAAACATGTTGATATGTTGATTGGCACCTTGGAAAAAATGTCCCTAGTGTGTGTGTGTGTGTGTGTGTGTGTGTGTGTGTGCCCTGCGATGGGTTGCCATTCCTTCCAGGGTGTATCCTGCCTTAATGCCCATAGACGCCTGAGATATGCACAGGCTCCCTCGTGACCCGAGGGAAGATTCGGATATAGCGGTAGAAGATGAATGAATGAATAAACATTGTTACTAATATTTTAATATATATCAAATAACACCAAAATTTTCAATGTATCAAAGAAATAACTAAATTTATCAAAGAAACATGTTCAACATGTGTCATTTTGTAAATACAGTGGTATCTCAGTGTGCGTCGCTCCCAGTGTAACATTTTCATCTGGAATTTGGCGTCGGTTAACGTGGTTTCCTTCCGTTTCCGTCACGTTCGCCTGGTGCGCCATCTAGAGGAAGCGTGCTAATTGCTTCCCCGATCATGACCGGAGACAAATGGGATAATTCAGTTTGGTTAACGTCGGATTCAGTCAAAGTCGCTTTCTGAGGAACGAATTAACGAATTATTAAGTATACTCAACATAAGGCTGGATTAAACTCTATTCCGGTTTTTGTCGTATGGTTTTCTATGATGTTATTGGATTTTTAAGATTTTTTAAGACAGTTTATTTTGTCCCCTCCTTCTGTCCTCACTGCAGCATTGCCATGATGGAGTGCTTCAGTGTTCAGTTCTAGGGCCGATGAAAATGCATGATGTAGAGAAATATTAGAAAAGCAAATTCTACATGAAAACGCCTCCCAGTTCTACGCCAACGCTGCAGGCCTTTTTCTTTCTCTCCCAGTGTGATCAGGATATAGCAGTTCTGTCTGTGTGTGTGTGTGAGGGTGTGTGGGTGTATTAGCTCGGCATGATGGAGCTGCATGAACAGTCTCTTCAGGTCAGATTTGCTCGGTTGGGTTCTAGAGCATGCAGGAGGAGGAGCAGTCCCGCCAGCTGGGTGGCTTGGCATTACACTCCAGCTTCTGTTTTATTTATGTGGCATCACAAACATGTGCATTAGCTCATGTGGTTAGAGGTAAAACAGCAGGTTGAATATATATAAGAATATTAATATGATTCAGGCTCTGTAAATACTTTGCTGTATCACTGTGCTCACTGATTCATGTTTATTAGAAATAGGCCAAGCGCAAAGTGGCACAAAGAGCGGCTTAAGTAAAAAAAAAAAAAAAACTGACCATTGAGTCTAAGACTCTTTGTTTTCTTTTGCCACATATTCAAAGGAGAAGCAAAAAAGGAATCCAGAGGGAATAGGGTGTTGCACAAATCAAATCTGCATATACACGTATTCCATATAGATATATTTATATCCATTATAGAAGATGCACCTTGAATTAAGTAAAGAATAAAATATTGTGGTGAACAATCGTAGGAAAATAACCAGTATTGCTCTAAACTTTTTTTTGCTGTTTAAATTATTATGGAGGAGATGGCACATTAATATTACATGCTTATGCCAATACAACAAATCAAGATTCCTGCCAGGAAAGTATTTGTACAAAGACTTCAAGTGTAAATCACTTGCAAGTAATTAGCAAAAAGTATTTGAAATGTTCTTTTCTTATTTAATATCTTATTTAATTTCCATTATACCAGCGGGCCTCCAAATGACAGTTTCATTAATATTTGATATTTGCGGTAATATTTGATGCTTCTATTTTAAAAAGAAGACTTTCTCAAGGCATTATAACTATATACTATAATATATTTTGTTGGTTGATGCTGTTAAATTACAAATAGTGATTTGACAATGAAATATATGATGTTACGTAAGCATGTTTGGTCACGTTGTGTGATTTTATCATAGTCCATTAAGCAGGGATTTTTTTGTCAGATTTGGATTAGTGTCCAGCCATATGTGGTGTTAAATGTAGATGTAGATGTTGCTAAGATTGAAAATGAAAAATGTGTTATTGATGCATTGCAAGAATGCTACTTGTGTTACCGTTTTCTTCGCATACCATATCGCTGCCAATGCGGACCAGCGTTTCCATGGAAACACTATTAAGTGATACAGCAAACATTCATGCATTTGTTACATCAGCCTTGATATTTATACACTGCAGATTTAGTGCTATCAACCGCAGCTCGTGCTCATCGGGTCGTGTGCATGTGTATGCGAAGTGTGCAAAAGAGAGAGAGAAGAGAGAGAAGAAGAAGAAGAGAGGGATGTGATAGAGATGGTTGTCTCTGATCTGCTGATCCTTGTTCCTTGTCAGAATGTCACCTCCGAGACCGTTTTATTTAGCATCTGAAGAACGCTTTATTCGTTTTTTTTTGCACACACGATTCAGATAAGGTGTCATCCGCTGTATATATAATGGTCCTGAGCCCTCCAACCTCTCTCTCTCTATATCTCTCTCTCTCTCTTTATGTACACAGCAGCATTGCTACCTGTTTGCCAGCCAAATTTTGATATATCCTGGCAGCACTTGAAGTCTGATACCTAAACGGAAATTCCTCCCTATCAAAGCAAGCAGCATAACTGATGGCTGCCTACAGCTTTAATCCCTGCGTGTATCCACCGCTCAAGTGATCATGCTATGAAATGAGCTCACTCTTGGCAGTATCAGGGTGACTGTGAATGCCCGTCTTTGCATGCAGCCCCAATCTTTACTTGTCAAATTTATCCCTGACAAGATACAATCTTTCATAAGAATGCATGTAAAATTAAAACAGTCCTGGAAGATCGTTATTTGTACGCTTTTTGTAGGAATATTTCACCCCATGGTCTAACGCAGATGTGCTAAAATCCCAAGTGCTAACAGATGTTTAATGAAAGCCAGCAGGAACTGTCATGTACAAGCACTTTGCATTTTTCTATTTGCATGATTTCGGAGTCCAATATTGGTAAGAGATACAGAATTTGTCCTTACTCGATGTTAGGAAAAAAAAATAGTGAATTCTTCTAAGCTGCCTTCTTACCTATCTTAACGGCTACATGCGGATCAGCTCTTTAGAAGGCGACTTTTTTATTAGGTCACTTTTACCAGAAATGCCCCAGTTCCCATGACTATATCCTCAAGTCTTGGCCTGCTATCTGGGACACTAATCACTGACATCATTAAAGCTCATTTCCTCACTCCCAATGTGGGTGCATAGGCCCTTACATCGGAACGAGAGGCTGTTAAAAAAAAATTGAGTAGCTTTATATATATGATATGACATGATATGTATGGCATAAAGACAAAAGCATTTCAAGACAGCCAGATCGAAATCTATTGATTATGAAGGAAAAGGAAAAAAAATAATAATGCTACCCACAAGCCTAAAGAAGTGTTTTACAGCTGACTTCACAAGTGTCTGTGTAAACCTTAAGGGGAACTCGAACAAGGCGGGAGAAATAGGGCACAGGAACAGATGGCTGAAGTACTGCTGACACTACGGGTCTTTTGGCTGAAGATCGGAGCCTCGATGGCGTTCCTGTTAAAAGGATGCCAAAAGTGAGTCCATTCTTCTCCTCAGTTATAAACATCTTATTCTGTCTTTAAATAAATGCAGCATAATAACTATTGCGCGGACTGCCCATGGTGGTGTGGACCAACGCGTGACACAATACCCGGAAGGGGCTGTAGGACAGGGAGGAAGGACAAAAGGAGAGAGCAAGAGTGCAATGAGGTTCCGCTTGTTTGTTTATTTTTAATGTCTTGATTACGATATACATGCACTGTCCTGTGGAGCAGACTATGAATTGTTATGTAATTATATAATTGTTCAAACAATGTCTATAAAAGCTGAAGTAATTACATTTTGTGTAATAATTTTTGATATCGTCTGTAGCAAGATGTGTAGTGGTCAGCAAGTCAGGCCCAATTGAGGCAAGCAGTTTTGCCAGCAGGAGCACTGGGTCAATCATGAATCATCAGTGCTATTGCCAGTTTATGTTTATCTACCATGTGATGTTGCAGAATTTTGCCTCCCCTTCCAGTAGGATCCTTATCAGAACACACACACACACAAACCCATTATATGTATATATATATATATATTTTTTTTTTTGTAAAAATTATATGTATATGTGTGTGTGTGTGTGTGAACACATTTACTTATTGATTTATTGTTTTATTGATTGATTGATTGATTGATTTGAAACATGAAACAGCCAAAAAGCCAGATGGGAAATTTAAATTTCAGTGATTGCGAATGTGTGTGTGTGTGTGCCCTGCGATGGTTTGGCATTCCATCCAGGGTGTATCCTGCCTTAATGCACATAATGCACATCATTGCACCTGAGATAGGCACAGACTCCCCGTGACCTGAGGGAAGATCGAATAAAGCAGAAGAAGATGAATGAATGAATGATGTGTGAAGATGTCAACATAAGGGCATCATCATTGCATCCCCATTGTGCTTTTTTTTTTATTTCTATAACATAGTTCAAACTTTTACTAAATTCTGCCTGTAAATGAAAAAAAATACTGTGTGAAATATATAAATGTATGCATATACATATATTTCCCTTTAATCTCCACTCCATATCAAATAATGACAAAGTGAAAAAGAATTCTGGAAATGTCTGTAAATGTACTGTAATTAAAAGTATTTAAGTATTCAGTCCCTTTAATCAGTAATTATTTAATTAATGAATTTTCCTTGGCAACAAGCTTTCCACACATTGATTTGGGGAATTTCTGATATTATTCATGGCAAATTCTCTCAAGCTGGTTAAGTTGGATGGGCCACTCTTGCGCAGTTACCCCTAAGCCACTCCTTTGTTGACTTAATCAACAAGAGATTAAGTCTTAGAGTTGTTGTCATGTTTGAGGTCTGGGAACAGGTTTTTATTGAGGATACATTAGTAATTTTCTCCATTTAGATTTTGCTTATCCCAGAGGCTCGTTGGCAAGTCTACAGATAAACAACTCCACAGCATGATGCTGCCACCATCATGCTTCAGTTTTGGGATTTTATTCGGCAGTTCGAGAGCTTAGTCTGAATGACCATTGTGTCCTTAGTCACCTCTTTCAGTAAAGGCCCTTCTCCCTGATTGCTCAGCTTGGCTGAGTGACCAGCTATTGGAAGGGTCCTGGTTATGCTATACTGCTTCTATTTGAGAATTATGGAGGCCTTTAACCTCATGCCTTGGCTTTTGCTCTGAAATGCATTATCATTGGTCCTCTATAGAAAGGGGTTTACCTTTATAAATCAGGTCCAATGAATAAACTTTTCCACAGGTGGACCTCTATTAAGGTTGAGAATAATCATTAACAATCAAGAGACCTGGGAGGCATCCTAGGTTAGGGTCATTAGGTGTTCTAGAGTCATTTTTACAATCATGTGTTTACTTTGTCACATATATATATATATATATATATATATATATATATATATATATATATATATATATATATATATATATATATATATATATACATATACATATATATATATGTATATATACATACACACACACACACACACACACAGGGGCACGGTGGCTTAGTGGTTAGCACGTTCACCTCACATCACACCTCACATTTGCTCGATTCTCGTCTTGGCCATGTAGGTGTGGAGTTTGCATGTTCTCCCCGTGCCTCAGGGGGATTTTCCCCCAGTCCAAAAACATGCACTTTGGAAAATTGTCACTAGTGTATGAATGTGTGTGTGAATGTGTACACATATATACACACACATATATACATATATACATATACACTGGTATTGTAACATATACTAGTAGTAACATATTAGTTTAGGAACGGCACTGGCAAAACTTCGGATATCTCTTTACAGCACTGATGGTGATGTGTGTGGTGGACCAAAATATTCCAGTGTCCTGAATCTGCCAAATATGTGTATAATGCACTTGCACTAATACCGTTGGCACATCACTGATCTGCCCCCATGTCATGCTTCAGCTTCGCTAAAAGTAGACAAAACATGATGCAACACACAGGCACATGCAAGCTTGTGCACATGCTTTTGACGCATTCAGGTAGCTTTTTCTCGCTGTTCCAGTCTGGGTGAAGAGCAGAATGTGAAAAGTCCTGTGCTTCAAACATGTCCATTATAAATCACACCAGGGAATGCCATTCTTGATTTAGTTATAATGTACAGCTTTTGTTTTATTAACCTAAAGTGAGTATTAAAAATGTGAATATAAAGTGTATTATATTGAAATTAATTGAATGCAAAAAAATTATATATATTGCTTTAAATTCATCAATCCAGGCAAAAACAAAAAAAAGAACACCCCACATGCATCATGCAGGTATGCAGATGGCTTTTTTTTTGGTCTCCATTTGCTGAATATCTTCTTCAAACAAACCAATTGTGACTAGCCACAACACACAATTGCGATCCGAGCCCAAATGTGTTATTGTCTATTTTCATTCAGGGACATTTGCTGCCATGGCAACTTCTTCTCTGTATATGTGTGAGGCATATGGGTCATGCCAGTAGATTGAGGTTCAGTGCAAGCAAATCACTGTAGAGCAGCGTGAGGAAGCGACATCCAACCCCAAATGGCCATTTTAACATGTTCCTTTGACATGTCATTTTGCTCCATCCGTGTTACACTCGATAACTGATCGCAATGCAGATTAAACAGTCATTGGGGTCGCTTTGCTTTAGCCGTTTCTGTGCTCACAGGTCGGATCTCAGCCAGCTCCTCTTGATTACTGAACACACTTTTGAGGTTCCCATAGCTGCATGACTTCATTTTGAAGACACCGAAACCATGAGAGTAGGTGTGGCAGGACCCTCTGAGTTAATGATGATCCCTTTCCACACAGATGTGTCATATATCCTGGTGAGAAGAGATATAGTCTCATGGAATAGGTTGGCGGAGACTCCTGTCACTTTATTCAGATGCACAGTGTTATTGCTAAATGTCTTCCAATTTGTGGACAATGTTATTAGAAATTATGATTTGATCTGTGTGTAATGCAGGGCAATGGCATAGGTTTTCCGATATGAACTGCAGTAAATGACCACATGAACTGCATACATAGTCTAACTGTGTTGTTTTAAATGAATTACTGTAATCATGGCCTGATACTCAGGGTGGCTCATTCAGTTTGTTGTGCTCAAATTATTCATTATTCATTCCCTAACACTTTAATTACTCCACTCTGTCCAGGGCAGAAAAAACTGAAGTATTAAGTGACGATCTACTACAGGTAAGGCGCTGGAATGTATTATTCTATTTTATCTTCTATCTTATATATTTTCTGGTTATAAAGGTGTGTTCTATATGTAAAATATGTAGAGTGTGCAAGCGCGCTGTGTTTGGTGGTGACTCATTCGGCAGTTTGTGTGGGAGGGTAGCCGGGTCCGCGCACCTCCTCAGCGCTGTTTGTGTGTAACTCAGGTGGAGAAGCGTCTGGACCTGGTAAAGCAGGTCTCCCACAGCACACATAAGAAGCTCACAGCCTGCCTGCAGGGCCAGCAAGGAACCGATGTGGACAAGAGATCAGTCAAATCACCTTCGGTTTGTTGCTTTGATATGCAATGAAGAAAACACAACACGGCATGCTGTTTTAAATCAATGTTGAAATATTCAAAGAAGTGATGGTGTGATGTAGCCAGACGTGAGGTAGACCACCAAAGACTTGTAATTCTTGAAGTTCCCGTCATCTCTTACATTGTAACAACTAGAAACAGTCATGTTATTAAGTAACCATGTCAAAATGCTTGTCATATTGCTAAGAACACATAAAGCAAATTCTTCTTCACAAAATACTCTCAATACGAAAAACCATTACATTACGTCTGGCATGAATAAATTTCACCGGATTGAATATTGTATGGGGAACGGTTGCTTAGTGGTTAGGACGTTCGCCTCACACCTCCAGGGTCCGGGTTCAATTCCCATCTCGGCCATGTGGTTGTGGAGTTTGCATGTTCTCCCCGTGCCTCAGGGGTTTTTTCGCCGGGTTCTCCGGTTTCCCCCCGGTCCAAAAACATGCACGGTAGGTTGATTGGCACCTTGGAAAAATTGTCCCTAGTGTATGAATGTGTGTTTGAGTGTGAGTTTGTGTGCCCTGCAATGGGTTGGCATTCCATCCAGGGTGTATCCTGCCTGTATCCAATGCCCATAGACGCCTGAGATAGGCACAGACTCCCCGTGACCCGAGAGAAGATCGGATAAAGCGTTAGAAGATGAATGAATGAATGATAAATATTGTATTTTGCTTTGTTGATTAAAAAAGTAGTCCATTTTATTTTAGTCTTTTGAATTTGATTAGGTGGAGTATCTTCTATAAACGTCTTGTGTTACTATAGAAATGATTTAGAAAGGATGTAAAACTTCATTAGTGCTATGGTATGTGGAGATTTCAACACAATCTCTAAATAAACTGTATATTCTCTTTATATTCTCTTTTTTTATGTCACTAATCAGAAAAAGTTGCCCCTGACCACACTGGCTCAGTGTATGGTAGAGGGAGCTGCAGTATTAGGGGATGATTCTCTGCTGGGGTAAGAACATATGAGGTGTCGATGTTTTTTCTTTTTTTATACACTACAAGTCAAAAGTTTGGACACACCTTCCCATTTAATGTTTTTTTCTTTATTTTCGACACTATTTACATTGTAACTTCTTACTCAAGGCATCAAAACTATGAACAAACACATATGGAATTATGCAGTAAACAGTAAACAGGAGTGTCGTGCCTCCACAGTCACCTGACCTAAACCCAACCGAGATGGTGTGGGATCAGATTTCAAGATTTCAGGTGACGACCTCATGAAGCTCATCAAGAGAATGGCAAGAGAAATCAAAGCAAAGGGTGGCTATTTGGAGGAATCTAAAATGTAAAACATATTTTGGGTTATTTAACACTTACATAATTCCATAAGTGTTCATTCGTAGTATTGACGCCTTCAGTGAGATGACAATGGAAATAGCCATGAAAATAAAGGAAACTTTTGACTAGTGGTCTGTGTACAGTTTTAATATTCTCCATTTTTATTAACAGGTCTAATATTCAAACATTTTACATTCTTGGATTTTCCTCACAGTAAAATGCTGAAGCTATGTGGAGATACAGAAGAGAAGCTGGCCCAGGAGCTCATTGTCTTTGAGCTCCAGATGGAGAGAGATGTTGTGGAACCTGTCTATGTCCTAGCCGAGGTAAGCTTGTCCCTCTCTCAGCATTATAAGAAACCAAGTTCATTTTAAAGTAGAGTGTAACAAAGAAGAGGAAGTGTAGTGCGTTTGTGTGGAACTGATATGAAAGGTGCAGGACCATATAACTGAATAAGAGTGGTTCTTTTGTTTTCTCATTGTATCAAATCTATTCAAAGTCTATCAAATCTGTTTAACATACATAAGCACAACTGCCCACACACACACCACAGATGCAGCAGGCAAAGACGAAGGTGAAAACCATTTCAGCATCATCTCTGTGTATTCCTTTAATCTGTACTTGTGCTTCACATCCTGCCCAACTATCTTATCATTTGTAATTTATCATATCTTGTTTATTTATTCATATACATTTTTCATGCCACATTCACTCATTCATCAATAGTAACCACTTTATCCTGGTCACGGCCTGGGTAGCCCAGGAACTCAGGGTGCAAGGCCGGAACAATGCATAAGATATCGGCACATCAGTTCCAGGATGAAAGCCAAAGAGCTATGTGCAGACCTGTGCTCTGTGAACGAATTAACTTCACTTATAAAATTGTAATCGTTGTTTTTTGTGTCAAATAGGTGGACATTCCCAACATCCAGAAACAGAGGAAACATCTAGCCAAGCTGGTTTTGGACATGGATTCAGCACGAACGAGGTGCGAAGGATTTATCGCTTCGTTATCTTTAATGCTTGTCCAATTTATTGGTACACGAACTCACACGACCTTTAACTTTCGGTAGATGGCAGCAGTCGTGCAAGTCCTCCAGTCACCCCAGCAATCTTGCCCCAGCAGGGGCCAAAGCCGATGCGCTCCGAGAGGAGATGGAAGAGACGGCCAATCGCATGGAGATCTGCAGGGTAGCTGTTATATACGTGATGTTGTGAAATGAAATTCAGTTATTATTATTCCTTTGGTTCAAAATGACTCATGCTGATATTAACCAAAGAATATAGAGCAACTGCTTAATATATAATGTACAATACCACAAATAAAGTATTTTACATGGCTCCTTTTGAGTTTTGTCGAATAAACCAGTAATTAATTGATTATTATTTATTTGATTATGTAGGATCAGTTGTCAGCCGATATGTACAACTTTGTGGCCAAAGAAATAGACTATGCAAACACCTTTCAGACGGTAAGTGTTGTGTTTTATTTGGATATAATATAGAATGACTGATTGGAACAGTAAAAGAAAAAAGAAAACGCAGTAAAAAAATAAACAGTATTGCAGGTGTTAAATGTTTAGTTTCTCACATCTTCTGTAGCTTATAGAGATTCAAGCAGAGTATCACAAGAAGTCTCTGGAGATACTGCAGAGTGTGCTGCCACAGATCAAAGCTCACCAGGGTGAGTCTTTCCATCTGGCTTTTAAAACCAGCTTATGCAGGATCAGCTTGTTGACTCATTTTTGTGCAGTCCGAAGAAAAATCACTGGACCTTGTGTATGTGTGTATGTTTATACCATTTATTTATTTACTTTTTGAAGTTGTGCTGACATTTAAAGTGTAATCTATGGTGTATTTCAGAGGCTTGGATAGAAAAGCCATCTTACGGCAAGCCTTTAGAGGAGCACCTGACCCTCAGTGGCAGAGAGATAGCCTTTCCCATTGAGGCATGTGTCACTATGCTGCTAGAGTGTGGCATGCAAGAGGAGGTGAGAACCTGCTGGTCATTCGCTCTTGAATACTGTAGCTTGTTCCAAGTGTGTGATGAGAATAGAAGTGTGACCGGGGGGGGTAGTGGTGTTACCATCATAGTTACCTTATGCTACATGTTAATTTGGTAATATGTTAATATCTGTGTTCAGACAGTTTTAATTTGAATTATTTTAGAAGTGGTCATCAATTTGATGATAAAGGAAATGCTTACAAAATCAAGCTGGATAATGCCACCAGCAATCTTGTCATTTGAGAATAACAGTAGGTTATAGTTGCTCTCAAATTCTTGACTGTATGTGATTTAACTATGGATTTATAGGAGCCACAATGTATATATTTAAAACAAAGTATATAGTTTTTTTTTATACAAATGTTGAAAAGAAAACCAAACAGAACTTGGCTCATTATATGATTGAGAAGGCTATAAGAGTAATTGAGTGTTCTAACTTTTATTCTATCGATTCATCGTGTAATTCGGGTAGTAAGTTAACACAATCCAAAAATAAAAAGTTTTTTTTTTCCTTTCCTTTATGTAATATTTCTTGTTATGCGTGGCAGGCAGATTCGATTTGTCTGAGCCCCTTCTTCGATGATACAAAAAATGAAACCGTATCCGGATTTGTTATTCGTCGCACCACTAATAAAAAAAAAAATCAATTTCCCACAAAAATGGTAACTGCACTGTCTAAACTTTCAGGAGTGTTCTTTGGCCAAATCTTCACATTCAGTTAAACGGACTAAATAAATCAATACAAATAACAAATAAAATTAGTTTTAGGGGGAAAAATGTGTTACTGCCTTATTGCAGGTATAAAGCAAGGTCTGTGAAGACTTGTCAAGGTTAGACTTGAGAAAGAACTGGACTGGCCTGTGTAGTGCGGTGACCCTAACCCCATTGAACAGCTTTGGTGTGAACTGTAATGCTGACAGTCCCACAGGCTTCCACAGCCAACAACAGTTCCTGACCTAACTAATGTGTGTCTGAATGGGCCAAGCTCCACAGCCGCACTCCAAAATTTAGTGAATGTGCAACTTCCCAGTGGCAGTATTATATCAGCAAAAGGGAACTACATCTAAAATCTGGGATGTTTGTTTGGTATTATTTCTTCTGTATTATTTGTTTTTATTTAATAGATTATTAATAGGAATTAATAGTAATATATATATATATATATATATATATATATATATATATATAATATAGTTTTATATTTTTTATATAAGTTTTACCAAATTACGTGATTCAAACTTTTTGAACTAATTCACCTGTGTAACTAAAATATGGCAACAATCTACTGTACATATCATCGAAATAGAAGTCGTAGTTTATTTACATTGCATTTCCATTCATGGCATTTGGTAGACGCCCTTATCCAGAGTGACTTACAACTGAGCAACTGAGGGTTAAGGGCCTTGCTCAAGGGCCCACTAGTGGTAGCTTGGTGGTTGTGGGGTTTGAACCTGCGATCTTCTGGTCCAAAGGCCAATACCTTAACCATTAAGCCACCACCTCCCTTGATTATTATTATTTTATTATTACTATTATAGAACTAACCTACATAGTAATTTGATTAGAATAAACCATAATGTAGTTTAGCAACAAAAAAAGTAAGTAAAGTGGAAGAGCAACATGATGGATTTCACATTGAAAACTTGAGAATTCACACCAGTTTTTCTCTGACACTTATGTTCTATTTTAGTACATGTTGTTTGCTTAGATGCTCATGTGCAAGTCTTTGCGTTGCAGTAGAAATTAGTGCCTTATTTGAGACTCACTGTGCTCTCAGGGTTTGTTTCGTGTGGCCCCTTCAGCGTCCAAGCTGAAGAAGCTGAAAGCGTCTCTAGATTGCGGTGTTCTGGATGTGCAGGAGTATTCTGCAGATCCACATGCTATAGCGGGTAAGCCACAGCTCCTTAACCACAACTCTGCTTCCTGATCATTGTGAGAGAAGCAGGCAAGCAGTGTTCTTCAGATCTGTTTACAGGCATCTCTCCATCTTTCTCCCTCTCTTTCTATCCGTCTGTTAGGTTTTGACATTAATGTTTTGACGTCCTATTCTCGTTTACTTCTTCCCCTCTCCCTTCTCTCGTTTACAGGAGCTCTAAAATCATATCTTCGCGAACTTCCCGAACCTATAATGACCTCTCAGCTCTATGATGAGTGGATTCAGGCTTCAAAGTAAGTAGATTGTACCAGCATTTAAACCAGCTTACAAATGGAGTCCAATGGCACTACAGGGAACTATGAAGAAGACTCACCAAAAAAAATGGGAAGAATTCTTCATAATTAGTCCAAAAAACAATTAAGTAGTTGGTGCATGACAATAGTATCAAATCTATAGTGAATTAAATGCCAATTTTATTTGGTAATTTCTTTTTATGACACGATGATGCTTTCTGATATACCTATAGTTAAGTGCAAAGTTTGTCCTCACACTGGTTTGTATGAATGTTTTTGTCTGTTTAGAGTAAATAATGAAATAATAAATTATTCATAAAACCTTGTATAAGAAATATTTATATTTTATACATGTATTTCTATTTTTTATTTTGCTTAGAGTAAATAATTAAATAATAAAGTGTTCATAAGAACTTGTATAAGAAATATGTGTATCACATTTCAAAATGCAGTTATTTAAGTTATTTTTAAAAATGCAATTGTTTATTTGTCTTATGATAATAAATGAACACCTGTGAAGCCCGATAAACTCTTTTGCTATTTTTTCTTTTTTATTAAATTTTACATAAATGCAGATGTTTGCATTAATGTTACTAAACATCACAGCTCTTGAAATGTGTACAAGATCTAGAAATTAACACTAATCTTTTCAATTTTCACCCCAGCATTCAAGATATGGACAAAAGACTTCAAGCCCTCTTGGCTGCCTGTGAGAAACTTCCAATAGCCAATTTAAACAACTTTAGGTCAGTATCTCTGGCGGTTTACCTGCTGTCATTATTTGTGAGTCTGTGAGGATGAAAGGTTGACAGATGAATGCCTCAACAAAAACAAGGACACTGATTTAATCGTCAAAATCGTCCTCAGAGCATCAGTCATACATATATATATATATATATATATATATATATATATATATATATATATATATATATATATATATTTATACTATATACAGAGAGAAAGAGAGAGTTATTCTAGGTATGTGTATCAAACCAATCCGGTATACGGAAAATGTGTTAGTATTTAACCTACTCATGTATTCATTTATGCCGGTTTAATTATTTAATGACTAATTTGTGCAGGTGTAGTGCATGTTATATGTGTGCATGATATATTAATGTACCATATGTGCTTAAGTGAATGTTCTGAACCCCCAATGTGCTTTCTATAAAACTATTTTGGAGAACCGGTGCCACCAAGAATAAAAGTGCTTTTGTGTTTAAATTATTTTACATCCTCGTATTGATGTAATACATATAGGAATACAAAAATTAAATAGAAAAGAAAAGGTATACATTCTTGAAGTATTGTAATGATAAAAATAAGTTTTAATTTTTGTTGCTTCTGTTGCTTTGACAGATACTTGATTAAATTCCTGTCCAAGCTTACCGAGTACCAGGACGCCAACAAAATGACACCTGGTAATATTGCAATAGTGTTGGGACCTAATTTGCTTTGGACACATTCTGAGTCGTGAGTCTGGCCTGTTTTTTTCTCAATATTTTTCTCTTAAATCTTTAAAAAAAAGCCACCAGTTGGGAGTTTTAATTAATTATTTAGAGTGAAACATTAAATAGTATTGATTAGTCTGTTTTTTATATTAAATGCATCATTTGTTGTGTTAAGGAACATGACAGAAATGATGACCACAGTGTCTCTGCAAATCGTCGGTATCATTGAACCGATCATCCAGCACGCCGACTGGTTCTTCCCAGGGGGTGCGAAAGACACAATTTGTTTTTTTTTCTCATTCTGTCTCTCTCTCACGCTCTCTCTCTCTCTCTCTCTCACACACACACACACACACACTCACACACACATTTTCTCTCCCTCTCTCTCTCTCACACCACCCACACACACACACTCACACACACATTTTCTCTCCCTGTCTCTCTCTCTCACCCTCACATATATTCACACATACCAGTCTACCCCTTGAGAGAGATCTGAACTGGTTTTCTTTTTCTATTCTTAGATATTGAGTTCAACCTGACAGGCAGCTACGGTAGCCCCATCCACACCAACCACAACTCCAACTACAGCTCCATGCCCTCGCCAGACATGGACCAATCAGATCGTAAGCAGTCGCACGACCAAAGTCGACGCCCCCTCAGTGTTGCCACTGACAACATGATGCTGGAGTTCTACAAAAAGGATGGGTAGGGTTTCATATTTTTTTCCCCCTGTGCAAGCTGTTCCTCTCCTTCCCTCCCACTGCGTGACTCCCACACACACACTCTTTCTAACCAATGTCTCTCTGCATCTCTCAAATCTCCATCAAGCCAACATCCTTGTCAAGTAGAATCTTGCCAATGTCTCATTACAGACTGAACTTCGGAACACATTTTTTTAAGGAAGAAAGAGGGTAAAAATGTTCTAAAATTTCTAAAGTCATAATGTCGTAACAGGTAACTCTTGAGTTCACAAGTCATTTTATTTTGTTGTCTGTTCCGATTTGGAGTTTTGCCGTGGTGAGATTTTAGGCTTCGAGATGCCAAACTCCCACAACTTCCATTTGTTTAAACAAAGACTGCTGGGCCGGTGCAGTCTCTATAGCAACCTACTTGATGTGTGATGGAACACGAGAGCTGAGTTTTCATTCACTGCTGCTGAAGGTTGGGAGACTCCTTCTGCAATGCGGCGACAGGTGGAAAACTACTGCAGATGGAGGCACTGGTTGAAACACTGAAATAATCCTTTCTAATAAATGCCTTCATCCCAGTTTATTTTATAAGATACCGGCATACTTCTGTTCATATGTTTTAAAGAGTACAAAACATAACGTGCCAGATTTAATAAATAAGCATTGTTGTTATTCGAAAGGTTAAATAATTGCCCTGTTTATATATATGTCTGTCCAAAGTATTTGAATTAGAGGTAATTAGGCTTAATGAGACGTATTATCTACACAGCAGGGGAAACGGCCAGCTGCTCATGTGGCCAGCTTGCTCTCACCTCCAGATGCTTGCCTCTACATAATTGTCAAAAAAAAAAATTTCCTATCATACTCCTTTGATTTTACCCTCCTCATTCGTAACTGAGTTACACTTCAATTATCTTATGAAAAAAAAATTTGGATAGCTTGGATAAAAAGTGAGGGCACGGTGGCGTAGCACAGTCGCCTCGCACCTCCAGGGTTCGATTCCCACCTCCGCTTTGTGTGTGTGGAGTTTACATGTTTTCCCCGTGCCTCAGGGTTTTTTTTCTCTGGATTACCCCCCCCCTCCCCCGGTCCATGCACAGTATGTTGATTGTCAACTTGGAAAAATTGTCCCTAGTGTATGAATGTGTGTGATTGTGAGTGAGTGTGCACCCTCTGACGGGTTGGCATTCCATACAGGATGTGTCTTGCCTTAATGCCCCAAGACACCTGAGATAGGCACAGGCTCCCCGTATATTGCATGTAGTACAGTTATTCACATAGCACAATGTAACCAAGTAAGAATATGTAAATGTTCCAAGTATGTAACCTTGTTCTTGCAAGAACCTAAGGCATTTACAATCTCCATATTATGCATATTTATAAACTCTTTTATGGACTTTTATTCCATATATGTGGGTAAATGTGTATTTCTTGTGTGAGAGTGTTTACATATATGCTTACATATCTCTTAGAATAAAATCTGAGATATATATATATATAGCATTATGACATTAGAACATTATGATATCAAGAATACTCTTCATGATGGCACCTGTTAGTGAGAGGGATATATTAGGCAGCAAGTGAACATTTTGTCTTTAATGTCAATGGGCTAAATTGTGATGGCTAGGCGACTGGGTCAGAGCATCTCCAAAGCTGCAGCTCTTCCTAGGTCCTGGTCTGCTGTGGTCAGTATCTCTCAAAATGTGGTCCAAGTAAGTAACAGTGGTGAACATTTATTTGTCCTCAATTCCAATGATGACGCCATCATCATCATCATCATTGCTTTCTAATACCCATCTAGTAGGATAAACATCTAAATGAGTATCCAGTTAACATTCAAATCTACTGACATCTAAACTTCATTTCTCTATTCTTAAAAATGCAGCATTAGGAAAATACAAAGGTACAGTGTGCCTCCTTAATATTTCCACTAATAAACACTGCTTTATGTTTGCTTTCATTTTGAATAATTTTTTTAAATTTGGGATGGTATGGCTGACTGGGCTTTTTTCTTTCTCTCGGGGGCAGTATGGGCGTCAGAGTGATGGACACATCCTGGGTAAAGGGGAAAGGTGCATCCACACTTGCTCGAAAAGCCTCGTCCACCCCTCCTAGTGGCCAGCCGCCTGGATCTCCCGCTGACACCCTACTATGCGAGCAGCCTGGGGAGCTGAACACATCCCCTATTCCCACCCCTCCTCCGGTAGACAGGGCTAGGTAAGTTCTGCCTTTCATGTTCAAATTCCCACCATCACTGTTCAAAACAATTCAAATCTGTCAATGTTTGTTTTAATCCTTATAACATTACATTTTCTCTTTTTCACCAAGTCTACATATCCAGTCTTTCAGTGTTTATACATGCAAAGTTGTATTATTACCTTTACTCTAAGGCAAAAACACATGTATAATTGGTAGGGATGTTAGTTTACGTAAGACATTTCATGTAAAAATGTCTGTACAGTTTCCAAATGCATAAAAAGATCCATGCTTCAGCTTAACAGTCATTTCATTTCATGATTGAGCCTGTGACATATTTTTGAACCACTAACTTGTCATCTGCACCGTACACATTGATTTCCACTGTCATTTTCTGGCTAAACATGTTGCTCTCGTGTCTGTGGCGGCTGTAGTTCTGGCTGGCTTGCTCCTTCCCCTCTACGACTCTTTCAGCTTATGAAAGGGTTTTGTGTCTGTGTTTAACTGCCCTGGGTTTAGTTAATGCACCAGGCTACTCGAGTGCTCTGTTTTTTAGCGCTTATTGGACAGAATATGGTCATAGATAACAGCATTCTATTTGATTTTTTTTTCTGAATTCAACACACTGTGATTGTCAGAGCTGAGCTTGGCTGTTTAAATGGGGAAAAAATAGTCCTGGACTTGGTGCAGTGCGCAGACACAAGGTCATTCTCAGCTCATTAGAGAGCGATACTTTTACTTTCATATGCAGGACTTTTTGTGCGGTGGAATCTGAATGCTCTTACTGAGCCCCCACGCCCTTTTTAATTCATTGTTTTGGCTTCTTAGCGGGCTTCCTGTGTGCTATGCTTCTTTGCCATTGTCCAGTACTTAAACTTACTGACTCCTCATCTGAGCCTGATTTTTTTTTTTTTTTTTTTTTTTTTTTTGCGAGCTTAGTATGTGCATTCTCAGTAGAGAGTAGTGGTCAATCCTGGAGCTGAAAAAAAAAATCCATTTTTGGCTAGTGCTGTCATCCGTGTGCGTGTGCAGTTACTAGAGCTCTCTCTCTGTCTGCTTCTTTTTTTTTTTTAATATCTGCAGCTCCAACGAGGTGTCACCCCACCGTCCGGACCCCTCTCATGCCCATGCGCCCCATGGGGAGGAGCGGCCACCCCCTCCTTACCCTTCCTCCACCACCTCCCATGCCCCTCACCACTTCTATCCCAAACCCCCTCCCTGTGCACGACCAGTGGCCCCAGGGCCTGAGTCACAACCCCCTGATTCTCCCCCCTCCCATTTACGCTGGTCCAGCTATGGCCCTCCTCATCCCCAGGCACCCCCTTCTTCCTCCTCTTCCTCCTCTTCCTCTTCTTCTCTTGACATTAACTCCAATCCCAAGCCCAGCTGCCTGCACTTTCCCAAACATGGCCCAGCATGTGAGCTGCCAGACGTGAACACCTCCCCTCTGTACGTTAAAACACCCCTCATTTTGACCCGCAACGAGGTGGCCCTTGGAAACCCCCCTAGCCTTCCCACATCTGGCCCCCCTCCATGGGCTGCCTGTCCATGTGCCCGCGAACGAGGACCCCCCAGGCTGCCTAGGTAAATACCGCCTGTATGTTCCTACCCACCTGACCTCGGCTACATACACAAGAAGATGGCTACCTTTACAGTGGCTCTCCTATTTTAAAACCAAAATTTTCCCTCTCTCATTTTTGTTTCTGTTTTTTACGCTTATAGTGCTCTTTTCAACGCCATACCTCAGATTCTGTAACATTCTCGTTGTCCAGGGGAGCCTCTTGTGGGGGTTGCCTAGCAACTGAGAATGTTACTGGCTTTTATAGAAAGTGGATCCTGCTGTAGATTAGAAATAAAGGAAAAACATGGATAACCCTGCATATGGTCATATATTGTCATATGAATTTGTTTATGGCATACGTTCTGTCAGACACTGCATTGCGCGCTGCATCTGCCTACTACGGCTGCATTTCTGGCTGTGATATTAGAAAGATAACGACGCCTGGAAAGACATTAAATACAGTTCAGCAGAATAAAGGTGAAAGCTTGCAGATGTACTAATAATTAAGCTTGACTTGGCTAGTGAAACTGACCAAGTGCAATTTGCCTCAATGCCTACTCTATGGATATATAGTTTGACTAATTGGTTCATATTTAATCCTTTTTGTTCACGTTTAAAATGCAAACCGACCTACTAAACGGCCCTTCCGATAGTAAATTGCATAATGTGCCGGATATGTCACCCAAGTGCTTTAAAAAGTTTTGGCAAGGTCAAAAGCATGCATCATGATTCTGGTTTCTATCCTGAAACCCTTAGGTAACTATAGTCAGGCACAGCAGAAGGACAGTCAGAGTCTCCTTCTTGTATTCCTTGTATCTGAGAACAAGCCTGCCTGATAGTCTCTCTCACCTCATCTTTTTTTCCATCAGTCTCCATTCAGATGATGTCCATGTAGAGCTCAGGAAACTACACAGATTGAGTCATTCTCTATAAAACTAGATGTAACAGTCTTGCCACTTTCAGAAGAACTGTCACGGTTAGGAATCTTAGACATTCTCAGCTGCATTACACAAACATTTCGTGTGTGTGTGTGTGTGTGTGTGTATACAGTTGTTAGATGTGTACGTGGATGGTTAGTCTACACAAGGACACTCTATTCCCCTCCTACTGACAGAAAATAGAAATCAATTCAATCCCCCAGTACGTGCCTCTATCTTTGAAGACAAGGGCAAACATAGCTGCTGAGAATATTGGCATGAGCAATGCGATTTTAACAACACTATCGCATTATACAACAGAATCTGAGGTTTTTCACAGCAACCTCAATTTATTTTTGGATAATGTTAGGAAGCGGAATACGCCTTGTGTGGGTAGCCTTTGTGCACCCTTCCTCATTAAGGGTATAGCAGCTGTGAGTCTCTGGCAGGTTATCATATTGCTGTCTCTTCCCCAGCACTCTGAAGAGCAAAGAGCTCTCACCTGTGATTGGCCACAAAGCCGTGCAGGCGGCAGGACAGCCAGCACCTCCTGGCAGCCAACAAAGCAACAGCCAATCACCACACTCAGCTGAGCACAGCCCCCACACTCTGCGCAAAGGTTTGTCCGTGTGGTTTTTTTTCTTTAACGTAATATAATGTGAAATAATACTGCATGACTATAAAGCAAAGTGAGGTATGTAGTAGACAATGCAGCTGAATTTGCATTGCAATCTCTGTCATGCCTCCGGGGAAGATTGTTACGTCTGTGACAGTCTCTAGATTAAACCTAACGTTTAGATGTCTTGACTCATTACTTAACATTTACAATGAGTTGGTTGATCTAGAATGTCCTAGAAAATGATGGCATGTCATGCTTAATCTAATGTCACCCTCTTCATTTATCTCTCTTTTATCTTGGCAGCCTCGAAGAAGCTGGCCCCTGTGCCACCCAAGGTTCCTTACGGCCAGTCAGGGGCGATGTCCGACCAGTCCACAGGTCAGCCGTCCCCGGTCAGCCTGTCCCCTACTCCCCCAAGCACCCCATCCCCGTATGGCCTGGGCTGTGCCCCGGGGCATGTGCCCCCCACCTCTCCTGGGCAGGGCCCGCTAGGCACATCCCACTCTCTCCTGTCCTCTCCCCCATCTCTGACTGGCACACTCAACAAGTCTCGGCCCGCCCCCAAACCGCGACAAAGACCAAGCCTGCCCCCTCCACAGCCACCCACTATCCCCCCCAGTGTCCCCCAGCCTATGGATCAGGGCCTGCTGGACGGATTGTCCCCCGGGGAGAGCATGTCCACAGGTAAACATGTCTCAATGACAACCGCGAGAGCGGGAGGACAGCATCCCTCTCTGAAACTGTCTGTCTCGCCATCCTATGCAGGCGATGGACTCTGAAAAGCCATGGTTCCCTAAAAATGTGAAATGTTTTCACTCTATTTTGTTATCATGTTTTCCTGAGCATGAGGTGCCTTTAGGTTGAGTTGCCTTTCATTCAGTTAAGATCAGTATTTTCGTTATTGATTTGTCATGTTCAGGACAATAAAGTACTTGAATAAGGAGTGTAAAGGGACTATGCTCAGAATATCAGGATCTACAGTGTACTCTATTTATTAAGTTCAGTAGCACTCTTGGTAATCTCCACAATACTCAGACTTTGTTTCTAGGTAAGGCTTGTGTTCATGTGTATGGTATTAGTGGTCAGCTGTGTGGGCACTGACTGTATGTTCTCTCATTTGAGCCTCTGGTTTGTCTTGTCGGTCATTCTCCTGATCACTCTGATTGATGTATGACTCTTTTGTCCCCTGCCATTGTTATGCACCTTGCAGCTGTGTGAGGCCAGGCACTGAGTGTGGGCTAAATGTGAGGGGGACGTTTAGGGTAAGCCCAAAAACCTGCCCAAAAACCACGTCGTAGCCTCATCTCACACCGTCGGGCCTGGTGCTGTGGCTGAGTCTGGGGGCTCCTGCAGCCTGTTTCCTCTGTACATTATGCTCTTGTCAGCCAGCTGTCATATCCGCACACTTTTCTTTCTCTCTGTATCTGTCTTTTTCTCTCTCTCTCTCTCTCTCTCTCTCTCTCTTCTTTGATCTTTTCTGTCTGTGGAGCTGTTTGTCACTGCCTCATTCTCTCCATGTAGTCGATGCATGGTGTTGGGACTAGGCTGTGCATGGCTTACGGACCACCGACGTCGTCACTTCTGAATTCCATCCTATGACCCTGCTCTTGACCCAAACCACTCCCATAAGAGTCATTTGGCAGCTTCTCACCACATGGGTGGGCCCAAGGTAAACTCCACCCTCACTGAGTCGGGCCAGCTGTGGGGTGACTCTGAAATGCCGCCGATCCACTTGATGTCCGTTTTCATCTCATTCTTAAACAGGGGAGATCATCACAATCAGAACCCAGGCCATACGGTAACACAACCAGAACCCAGGCCATAAAGTGTCAATTTGCACGGGTCCCTTGCTTAACACTCATCCCATTGTCTCTGTCGACGCATATATGGTTATTGTGGTGGCTATCCATTGAATGTCAACTGTGATGAATCTGAAATATGTTAATTGAATACCTTATTAATCACCGTTAATTGACTGTTAACTCCACATTTTGAGATAGAGAGGACAACCCTAGAGCAGTTCTTTTGTCAGTAGCTTAGTATGACAGAATCCCTTTGTAGAATGTTAGGAAACAACCCCTCTTTCCAACCTCTTCCGTTCAACGAATCACATTAAAACCAACCTGCGCTGGCTTTTCCTCGAATGTTGAACCAAAATTTAATTTGCTTTCCCTTCTTCTTTCCTTTGTCTTCCTTTATCATCTTCACCCTCATATTTCTCCTCCACCTGACCATAAACGTGTTTGTCCCGCTTGTCTTCATCACATGTCTCAACCTCGCTGCCATACCTTGCCACCCATTAGCAGATCTCTTCAGTTTGGAAATTCCCTCCATCAATGTCAATCTGGACAGCCTGCTCGACGAGTTCAGGGTGGGGGTGCCGTGCCGGAGCTCCCTGGCCGTGGCTGACTCTCCTGAGGGCGAACGTGTGATTGAGGAGGAGTCACAGAGCACCACGCTGTAACCCCAGAGCCCAGCCAGTGGCTGCCTAGCCCTGCCGAGCTCCCCCACCTTCAGCTGAGGTCCTATTAGCAACCAGGCCTCCATCAACCTCACCTACCCCACCCTCACCACCGGAGCTGGACCCCCAACCCAACACAAACACATATGCCTTCTCTAACCTTCACATGTATCAGTGACTAATCAGAACATCACCTTCCACTTTTCACTGATAAGTAGATATGGTATGTTATTACATCTTCACAGGCTGTGCCATAGCAAAGAAAAGCAATGGAAGACTATAAGAAATGTGACTATAAGAATGTCGCAGAGTTTGTTGTGTTGTGAAGAATGTGCCACGTTACTCATTTAGGTTTTCCTCTGTTTGACTCTGTTGTTTCTGCCTTATTGGAGCCTGCAGATCATTTGCAATACAATGGACATAGAGGGGTTTTGTTGACTCCAAAGGAACATTATATTTATGTGTGCTGGAAGCATGAGATAAAACAGTCAAAGGGTAATATTTGTTTATATTCTTTAGATTCTGAGTTGGTAGGCAGGTTTCATTTCTTGTAAATGAATTGAAGACACAAAGCATGTAACTTTACTTAGGTCCAGTTTTACAATATTGAGGCCTTGGCGTTCTTGCCCTTGTCCTCTTACGTTCTCTCTCTCTCTTCTCCCAATCTCCTTACTTCTCTCTATATGTGTATCAGTCTTTCAGACAAACAAATTCCAATATATACACATACATACACACTCACACACACACACACACACACACCACTGCTTTGGCATAGACAGCATCATGACAATATTTCTATAAGTGTCTACACGTGCACAGATCAAATCAAGCACATTATGAAAATATTCTGAGATGTTTGTAATACACTACTAATCTGTGAAACAAGACAAGATCATAGTAAATGTTTTGCCTCACTGTCCTTATACTTGTTGGGACATGTCAGTGGTACGTATGTACTCTTCACACTTTCGATGCCAGCTGTAAAACAGATTGGTTCTGCTGTAACGAGAAGTGAAACCATTACGACATATTTTGTGCCTCCCATACTGACTTTGATATCAGGACAAAGTGTAACGACAGGTTCCTCTTCTGTGTAAATACAAAGACTGTACATATTGATCTGTAGATACGTGTTAATGAGAGGACAAATGTAAAGGCAAATATGAATTATATATTCATATGTGTTACATGCCATATTTAACTTGTATAGAGATAATGTTCTATAGAAATTGAGTATTATTTTGTCCCTGAATACTTGCCGCCAGATTACACACAGATTAAGTGAGCTCTTGCACTTTTGTAAGCCATGAACACTAACAGTAATGTCACAAATGGAGACGTGTCAAAAGCCTAAATGGCATCTAGCCCAAAAATCTGAACCGCAAAAGTCCGGATTCTTGCAATTACTAACCTTGTATTTAGAGACAGCACAGTTCGACGATATTACAAATAACATTGACCAGCATTACACATAATAATAGCTTTATCAAACGATAAACAAGAACTCGGCCAGATTGTTTACGGTGTTATAAGCGCCAGGGGAAACCTGCCGCCCTTTTTTGTTACTTGGGTCTTTTAAAGGTACATCAGATAAGAAAAGCAGATAAGAAAGTCCTGAATGCAACAAAAGAAAAGCATGTCATTTGTACCCATATATTTAGTCTTCTTCTTTTTTTTTAGTCACTAAAGCTGTTTTCTTTCCTTTCTTCTCCTCCATCTGGATGGCTACTGCCATCTTACGGGGCCTTTACTTTCTTAAATGGATTTCTCACTAGGACGACTCATTTTAAGACTGACAGTATCAAAACAAGCAGGCTCTGATTTTCCACGATTTAACGTCTTGCTGCCTTCTCCCTGAAACACACCACTTTGAAGCTATAGCCAAAAGAAGGCTGGACAATGGGTTAGAAGTGCCATCTGTTTGTTCAGTAGTATCATGTCTGACTTGCTTAAAAGCAAGTGGAACACAAATAGGGCCAGAGAAAGTGCAATTACACTACATTCTATTATTAACCTCACAGAGAATTGGCCATGAGAGCCATGCTTTTTTTTATTTTGCTTTTTTTTAATCTTATCAAGAGTTCGACTCTGAAGCAATCCTAAATGTCATGGCTTTTATTTTGTGTTTGTTTTTTTTTTCTTTTGTTTTCTTTTGCTTTTTTCTTATTAAGCATTAATGTACTTCAGGGACAAGAGGACTTCTTTGCTGAAATATATGGTATGCCTCAGTGTGCATTCTCAATTACTTCTACTATGATGGTTATTGGTGACTTGAGTACTATTTAATAGCTGTAGTGATTATACAATTATAATTGCAAGTGCCCTCATAATAGATATTTATGAAGTCTTGAAGCCAGTGGCAAGTTTTTGTGTATATTTGAGGGTTTTTACATTTTTTTTTGTTTTTTTTGTGATGGTTTCTTCAGTGTTTTTTGAAGAAGCGGGTTTTGCATTCAAAATAATCGAGTGTTGACTGAATGTAATTGAACTTTTACAATGCCCTGCAACAAGGTAAAAGCTCTATCAATACATTATGGCAGCTGCAGTAGACGCATGGTTTGCTATTTTAGTTAGGTGACTCTTTGCGTTCAATCTGCCGCTTTTGCTCGTCACTTTGAAACTCGCATTAATGCTCGGGAATTGAGGGATGGGATTTGGATGTGAATGCACTCATCTGTATGTTGGAACCATACAGTTCATAGCAATCCATTCCTGAGGACATATCACTCTTCTCTAACCTTTTCATGCAGCTGCTATTATTGTTAGTCTTGAATCCAGCAAGGGCCAACGGGGAATACTGACATACAGTCATCTTTTCACAAACATAAAACAGGATTTCATTTACTGTTTAGTTTTATTCTTTGTTTTATATATATATATATATATATATATATATATATATATATATATATATATATATATATATATATATATTTGTTTCATTTAGGTTTCGGTTAGACTGTACTTGAAGTTAGACTATACTTCAGTTAATTCAAACAAATTGCCATGACACAAGCAACAAGAGAAAGACATGCTTAAAATATATATATAACCATAATATGTTTCTACCCCTGAAAGCTGTTGATTGACATTGCAGAAGGTGGATATGACAATGCAATGCATGCACTTTGTTTCTTTTCTTCGGACACGTCACGATTCCTGTTTCTTTGGTTTCTTTTAAGACTCTTCAATGTTATCACTAAACTAGGGAGAGGGTGAAAACAGCAAGCGTGTGAACAGCTGGTGAAAGAAATGTCATGGATTTATGTATAAGTGCACAGTGTCAATTGATGTACAGCCTCTCCCCTGCATTCACAACTTCTGTATAAACTTTGCCTGTATGTCACTTCCCTCCCTCTCCCTTCCTTTCCCTCAGCTTAGCATATCAGTGGAACAACACAGTCTGTACTGTGAAGCCTACCGCAATCCTGATCAGAATGTCAGATATAGATATCTATATTAAACTCTACATTTTTAATATTTCTGGTCTGACTGTTGTTGTTTTTTTATTATTATTATTATTATTATTATTATTATTATTATTATTATTATTATTATTATTTATTTATTTATTTAAAATATAGATGCTGTATTGTCAATATGTAGCTCATGAAGGGCATTTGTAAACGTTGCTAAAAACTTAAATAAAAAAAGCAATATACCATAGTAAGAGTCCATTTGGAAGTCGTGAAGGAAAAGACATTTTCCAACCTGTGTGACAAGAAGTGCTTGAAGAACAAGGGTGTGTCTAATAGCAAAAAAATGTGAGAGGTATCAAGGCACACTCACACCGTCTCAGGATTCCTACACTTGAAAAAAAAAGACGAAACTTTATACAATAAACATCAGCCCTTACAAAGCAACAACCTGCCAGCCAGGCTTGTCTTCTTTTTCTTACATTGTTCCTTTTTCTGATTAATAATTCAGACGTAAAGGTGTTGTAAGACTCAGCACAGTTGATCAGCTTAGGATCAAGGGTTCTTTGGTGACAAAGCACCATATAGAGTCCTGTGTCAGGAGTTTCAAAATAGGAAATAAGTACAAAATAAGTTTAAAGATGTAAAGATCCGCTCCTTGTCCTTTATTGCTAATCCAGTGTATATAGCAAAGATGACACAACAATCATCGGCTGACCTCTCACAGCATTATATGCCATCATAAAAGTATCATAAAAAATCTCCATAAAGCAATAATCCTTAGGCCAGAAAAATCCAGGGAAGTGTTGCGGCTAGCAAAGCTAGTAAAGTGAAAATGATTAACAGACAGAGCAGGCAGTGAGATGTTCTGCACAGAGTGCGGTGGTGATCATTGTTGCTCTCCCGAATCACCACACTTGTCCCAATTTCAACACTGTCTTCCTCGGCCAACGGGCGTCCCAGATCGCTTATAATGTACACCTGCAACGAGTCTTTCGGACACACCAGTCTCCGGCGGCTCATTCGGAACGAAACCCATCTCAAGCAGCGTCCCAGTCGCCAGTAACGACCACCACCGGACCTCGACACAGACCCGGAGTGCGCGACAAACCTCAGCGGCACTTCCAACATCTTCGCCCGTTTTTCCTTCTCGCCGCCGAACGCCTGCCGTTTGGTAACGAACGTGACATGTCTGCATACGGGGCAGATGATCGTGTCCCTGGTGATAAGTCCGTCACCGCTGGAGCCTACAAAGGTCCCGACCAGGCAGTCGTGACAGAACGCGTGTCCGCAGCTCAATGTGCGTGCGGCGTCTGAAAAGCTCTCAAAGCACACCGGACACTCCGCGTTGTACGTTTCCTCAGCCATCAAAAAACCCAGCTCAGCATGTTCCCTATAACGATACTAAGTTACTTGGAAGTTTGAGCTGTTACCTCCGGCTGGTGTTGCGTAAACGCCATAGGAATTGCTCGCAAAAAGTGCGGACTAAATGCTGTTGAACTGGAAGAGCTACAGAACCGAGAAAGACAATCCGCCGGTATCGATGTCATTTGTGTTTGGCCAATGAAAATAGCTGTACGGATCTTAATCTCGGCTGTGTGTTTGTTTATAGAAGTTATAGAACTTATAATAATGGACATTATTTCTAGATCACGTGCCATATGCGTGCGACCTACCCTGTATTTTGGATCGGATACGTTTATTTATTTTTAATATATTGAATATCTTTTTTGTATTTTAATATAAAATAAGCACACTGGAGACATGCTCTCGAGCGTTAATACGTTATTGACCGCCGGCAAAGTGCTTCAAACTCCAAAAGTGTGAAAATAATAATACTTGTTTTCAGAAGCATCTTGTGCTCAATATAAGCTCTCCCAACCAACAGTATAATGCCGTTAACGCACAAAAATTAATTGTCATTTAGATATAGGGTATCTATATCTATCTGTAGGGTATCATTTAGGAGTAATATGTCAAATAAATCAAAACATTTTTCTTCGTACAGGGTTTAGTTTGCAATCAATTGGTAATCATTAAGTGATGAAGCAATGTTACAATGCAAAACAATGTTCATATTGCATTTCTTTTATCATAAATATGAACATTGTTTTTCATTGTAACATTGTTTTTACCTCTAATTGCAAAGGAGTATTTTCTAGATTTGCAAGAAGTCACTACTGTCAGTAAAAAAAAAAAACATCTTTTCTACAGTGTTCAGCTATTCCGTGCCTGAACACACGATGGCGCATGAGATCTGGCCTGGAGTTGCTCTGTTAATGACGGTGTATTCAATCTGAGGAAACAAGCACCTTAAAACGCAGAAATACGTGGTTTGCGGAGGGGAAAAAATCTCAAGATGATATTTAGGCGTTATACATCACGTCAGATGGCATCTTGCAATTGTGCCATATTGCATACACTTTACTTTATTGTATATTTGCCTATACAATAAAAATGGATGGAAATTCATTCACAATTAAGACCATTGAAGTGAATAACATTGATGATCTCATCATGGAACATGGTGGTGGGTGGGATATAACAGACAGCAAATGAACTTGCTGAACCTCTCTCATACTGACCACTGGATGTTCAACATGACACATCTTGGCATAGAGCTCTCTGAGGTTTTGATTTGGATCATACAGAGGTTTTCCAAGATAGGTTTTCCACTCAGAACAGGCCTTGCAATGGTCAATTATGTAACTGCTATGTAACTGGTGCAGAGGATGGCTTTTAAAAAAGTGCATTAATGCTGGCAACATTACTTTAGAAGTTAAAGAAGTAGAAAGTCTACTTGTTAGTGATCAGACCATACACCATCCACTGCAACAATTTGGTTTGCATGGTCATTGTCCCAGAAGAAAGCCTTTTCTGAAGCTGGCTCTCAAGAAGACAAGTTTGCTGAAGACAGCCTGTCTAAGAGCATATCCATTGGTCTGAGGAGACTAAGACAATGCCCTCAAGAGGAGTACCAAAAAAATTGTGTTTTGCCTAAAGTCAAGCATAGTAGTGGTAGTGTCTTGATTTCCAGCATGTACTGTGCCTCAGAACCTCCCATTAAGAAACTAAAGAGCAGTTTTCCAACATAATATCTTCTCCAAACACACCCCCATGATGACAACTGTTTTGCTGAGGAAGCTGAAGGTGAAGGTGATGAAATGGCAAAGTATGCCTCCAGACCTAAACCCTATTGAGAACCTGTGGAGAATCCTCAAGCCAAAAATGTAGAAGCACCATGTGTCTATCATCCAGCAGCTATGTGATGTTAATATAGAGGAGTAAATGGAGAATTAAGGCAGTGCTATATAAAAATGGTGCTCACAAAAATTATTGACAATTTCAACATGCCTGTTTTAACATGCCCACTTAGTGTGTAACTCAAATTTGTTGCCAGATATATTGATAATAATGGCTGTGTTTGAGTTATGTTTAAAGGATCTGCAATCTTATATAAACACATACATGTCACATAAAGAAGCAGAATTGACCAAAAGATGAAAAAATGTCAAACAAAGAAATAACTTCTGCAGGGTCCCTCTCTCCATGACATTACTGAAACCGAACAGATTCCTATTTTACAATGATCTCAGGAGATGGTGTTGGAGCCATTCACAATTTCCACCCATATTACAGGCAGTACCAGACATTTCACACTATAACAGCTATAACTGGATTAACCACTAAGGTTAAGATAAGAGTAACAATAGGGCCATTACACGCTGAACAGAAGGCTACAGTATTCACATACGATCCTTTGTATTATTACAGGCCCTGTGTGTGAAAGAGAAAAATGGGTGATAACAGCTTGCATTGTACCAATGTATTAAAATATTTATTTATATAATTGCAATTAATCGCATGACTGTCATGAGATAACTTGTAATTAATTGCAAAATAATTGAACATGTTCCTCTTTTCTACATGTATCTTAAATTCGTGCTTTTTGCATTTTTAATTCTCTATTCAAAATGGGCATGGACAAATATGGATGTTTTATGCAAATGTATATTTTTAGTGAAATCATATTCAACATAGAGCATGAAGATAAATATTATTCAAAATGTATTAAATTATTTTTTATTTGATTAACATATACATAAATTATCAGTGATGCACAAGCACGTAAAAAACAAAACTCTGACAGATGAAGGCAAAAAAATTGGCATTCTAAGGCCATGTGATCTTGGACATGTGTGTGTGGACCTTGAATGTTCTCCCCATGCCTCAGCAGATTTTTCTCCGGGTTCTCCAGTTTCCCCCTGGTCCAAAAACATGCACGGTAGGTTGATTGACACCTTGGAAAATTGTCCCTAGTGTATGAGTTTGTGTGTGTGAGTGTGTGTGCCCTGTGATGGGTTGGCATTTCATCCAGGGTGTATCCTGCCTTAATGTCCATAGACGCCTGAAATAGGCACAGACTCCCCGTGACCCGAGGGAAGATCGGATAAAGCGGTAGAAGATGAATGAATGAATGAATGATTATATATATTCATACATACTTACATCCGTGTAAGACGTGTCACACACACACACACACACACACACACACACACACACACACACACACACACACACACACACACACACACACACATACAAGGGGAAGTCAAAAAGAAAAGGGGCAATTATTCTAATGTATGTGAAACATATGATAGATATGATATGATAGAAATGTGAAACATATATATATATATATATATATATATATGTGTGTGTGTGTGTGTGTGTGTGTGTGTGTGTGTGTGTGTGTGTGTGTGTGTGTGTGTGTGTGTGTGTTATCACCACCACCACTACTACTATAAATAATAATAATAACATTATTATTATTATTATCACATTATTGCATTTACCATTGCCATATTTACCATTATTGCATATGGGTTATTGTGAAAAAAAATTATGCATATTTGTTTCATTTCCCCAATTCTGTTTCAAAGCTTGTTCAGCATGTTCTCGCTATTGCCATCCAAGTCATATCCTACCAGGTAGATGATCTAACTTGCAATTCACTTTTTAACTTTTAATATTTTCGATGACAAATATTTTAATTATTTTAAAATAGTGTTTAGATATTTGCATGCTTATTTATTATTTTAGTGTGCCTCTCTAATTATTATTCTTGTTTGTTGTTGTTATAGCAATATTATGCCGTTGTAGCACATGGGTTAATGTGGAAAAAAACAAGGCACATTCATTTCATTTCAGTGAAATACTCCTGTAAGAGGTAATAATTAAAATGTCGACGTAACCAAACTTTTGCTCATGTTGTTTCTCCACCAGACACCCATCCTTATTTGTACATAAAAACGAATGCCAAAAGAATGGGCTGTGAAAAATACATCATTTCTCATATGAAGATGAATGAATTTGCGTTGTGAAATATTTAAAAGATTAATCGAAAAATAAATATGTTGGAAATAAAATGTAATCGCGTTAGATTGGGGCAACTCTATAATTGACGTCGTGTTGGTCGTCATTGGCGTCATGACGTCATCTTACCGGAAATCGTCTTGCCTCCTTCAAAAAAAAAAATCCTTGCGAGCCGCGTTGGCGCTTCCTCAGTGACAGAGACGCGTACTGGGCTGGGACGCTGAGAGCTGCGTTTTGCGGGCTGGGCATGTTGAGGTAGATTATCAGGTAAATGGCTGATAAATTCTTGCTCGTCATGTTGAATGGACGTCTTTGAAGCGGCTCTTAAGTGGAGAAACACGTCATCCGTTTTAATTCGCCGTTAGCGCCTTGGGCTTGGGTTTGACGATTAGCCGGCTGACGGGGCCTGGAGTGAAACACTGCGTTATCTGAGGGACGGTACTTTGCTTTGACCTTTCAGACGGTCAGAATACTGGTTTGGATTTTCACACGTAGTTTGTTGAACCCGCACTGTTAGAAGGAATAGGTTTGGTGAAAAATAATCATATAAATAGCACATGTCACGTTATATATACGTGTTTGTTTATCGCGTGACCCAACCTGTCGCCAGCTAGCTTCTCAGAAATGACCGTTGTGTCACCAGAAAGCAGGGTTTCAAACTAATATAAACCAAAAAGGAATGTCTTTGTGCCATGACAAAATGAGTTTTGACTAAATTTTGTTTAAATTACAAAAGGCAAAGGATGGGTGAGTCTATTTCAGTAACAGCGCTATATTTCAATAACACTTCGGAACTCGTATTTTATGTCGTTCCTAATCGTTACAGCTGATGAGGACGGATTTATTTGCTCGGAAGACTCTGGTTTACGATGTACTTTTTAGATTTATCTCTCACAAATCCCTCCTTGATACTGGCTTTTTTGGTGTTAATGCTTTTACACAGCAACCAGCTTATGTTTCCATCTTTATTCCTCACAGTGATGCTCCTTCTTATTAAATTACATACAATCTTGTGTGCTGTAGCTTTTCTCACACCCAAATAACTCAAATAAGGATCCACCTGGCATCAGAGTAGTCACATAGGACACTCAGATGGATGGGTATAGTGTTTCAAAAACACAAAGTAGTAATGCTATTTTAGACATTTTATTATTGATGCGTGTTCTGGTATTTTAACTACTGGAAAATCTTTTGGCATTTATGTACCTAGTATGTGCATCCTAAATCAAGGAAGCAGGCAAACTCTAAATGCTTAGAAATGGTACATTTGTGTCTGTTTAGTTAATTGGTATGTAAGGTTTAGTTATAAACCCTGCTTCAGCTCTGCGTCTCAAGTATGTGTTTGTTTAAACTAGTTTGAGGAAAGTATGTGGCTTGTTATAAACACCAGTAGCATTTGCCTTCTCGCAGGACGGGGCGCGCGTGTTCCTCACTTTCCAGGAAATAATGTCATGGGCAAAGAATCCGACCTCTCCTCAGAGTTCTCTTCAGTTAGTCATTAACCGAGAAGCTTGAAATGGGAGGATAAGTGACATTCGACATCCTGCTTTTTTTGTTTGTTTGTCTATGGCCTGGGATTTTCTTTTATTTTTATTTTTATTTTTTGTGTTGGTGATGGAGATACAGGGCTTGAGAGAGAGAGTTCATTGATTGACTGTTGGCCTATAATCTCTTTTGTGTCAGATCTGAATTGCATAATTTTTATTTAATTGAACCAATGTGTTGTGTGCGTGTGTGATTGTTGTTAATAATTTGTAGTAAATTAATACTAGGGGGAATAAATGTGCTGTAAATAAATAGGACATGCTGACTTTGGACTTTTACAAGAAAACTTATTTATATGGGTTTTTTTTTTTGCTTTTTTTTTTATTTGCTTTATTTAACATTTTATTCAGTCAGCATGTTTGCTCCCCTGAATTTGTTTCAGCAGCTTGTCTCAATTCTCAATTGCTGTCCAAGTACTATCCTGAATGGCAGATTATCTAATTGAATTCAAATCTAAGTGAGATTTGTCATTCAGTAGGGTCATGTTAGAGATTAGACATTTTAATCCCAGATTTCTAAAGCACTTATATTCATTTTAACTTACTAACCATGAGATATTTGTAAATGTGTGTTTTTTTTTTTTTTTATATCAGTGGTAATTAGTTGTACGCTTGTTTAATGTGTCTATGTGTGGTGAAAATCACCAGATAATTTTTTGTGTGTAATCAATCAGCTTGTTGAACTAGTTCTCTTTAGGCTTAGTATCACTTTCTGTAAGACAACTCTAGCTTTAAGATATGTTATTGGCATTCACTATGATGAACTATGTCCTGCTATGAACTACATTGCTTTAGTGTGTCCGGAATCATAGTGCTGGGAAAGAAGGAATGTGCTGTCATGTCACTTCACCTTTCACTGTAAAACAGAACTGCAATTTTTTGCATTGTCAAGAACAGTTTTATTTATTTAGAAATATAAGTATATTATTTATCATTCAGATGTCAGTGTAAATGTTGTAAATATTTAACTAGCAACTTGGGAGAATTCATGTCTTCAAAAAGGGCACCTTTTTTATCCCACACACTGAAATGTATAGGGACACTAATCTATAATTGTCTGCAGTTATTTTAATTGGGATGGATGAATTGATTGCTAAGCACAGCTAAAAGATCTTCGGGTCTTTTCTGTTTACAGGACTTTTACAGGCATATATAGCTTTAGGTTCTGTTCTTTTCTGTTCTGACTCTTATTGCTATTGATTTTATTAGCAAGTTCATCAGGGTCAAATCCCTGGTGAGGTGCAGATCTACAGTGTTAAATTAGGTCACAAGTAGCATTTCATTATTTTCCCTTCTAAATTATTCTGCAGGCTTCTACAATGGACACAGAGATGATGCCAAAGTTCAGCTCAAAAGATGAAGAAATTGAATACTGGAAAGCTTTGTCCTTCAAATTTCAGAAAAGGTAAGTTTTTTTTAATAGTCTATTAAAGATTATTTTTTTTTGGTAAGGGTTAGTAAAGCAAGTTTACATTTTTTTAAAACGATACTTTTATTAATTAATTTTTTAAAAACTGCTTTGATTGCTTCATTTGAAGCTTTTAGTAGTGAATTATATTTTAAAAAGTGTTGGGAAAGGCAAATATTTCCTGTGATTAAAATTGTAGTTACAGAAATATTAATGTATACAGCATGAAGACTGACCGCTTTATGCCACGACAGAACCTCAACAATCAGGATTTTACTTCATGATTCACTGTGACATCTTGTGGTTCTACTGCTGTATCAAGTTTAAATTACACTGAAGGCAGTTGAAGACTTTTTCCAAAATTAATCTGACTGGGCCTTTGTCTGTAGAAAGGCACAATCAGAATCACTGAATATTCAGTCTCCCTTTAGTCTTTATTAGATTGAGTTGCTACTAGGAGTTTCTGATGTTAACACAAATGGAATTATGTAATTGTAGATCATTGTGAATGTATCTGTAATTGTACTTGAACCTCATACCTTACTACTTGTACTTGAAGCCTGTACACCTCCTTAACTGCCAGGGGTGGTTAGTGGTGATATCCTGAAATAGAATGTTCATAAAAATCCACAAGCCCGCCGTGACCTTAACGCAAGGTTTGTTGTTGAATAGTAACTATATGTGGCACGCTGTAGGCCTAATAAAGTGAACTGGAAGACGGTAGTCTGTGTTTACTGGTTGGAGCTATAGCAAAGCTGTAGCTGTTTTTGATCTGTTTATTGTTTCTCAACATGTTTTGGAATTTTCATTGGTGCATCACCTCTGAAATTTGCTGACAACAAAAAAAAAACACAAAATCAAATGATGGAAACAATTTTACCTCTTTATCCCATATTTCTCCTAAATTCAAACAACTTAATTGTATGCCTATTTAATCTGTGTACTTTTCCTTTTTTTTCTTCCCTAAAGAAATTCATTTCTGCATGGTGTATTTGCAGGATGTAGTTGCTGATTGTTAAAAACAAAGGAAAGTGAGGTTTTGGTTATTTCCTGATGATGCGTTGATGTTATTTGAGCTCGTGCTGAGGACTTCTATTTTCGTAGAACTACCACGACATTGTAGACCGAAGAATTTGACCGCCCATTGGCAGGAATTAAGGCCTGTAAAAGAAAAACAGCTCTTGATACACGCACCCTTCCTGTTAGACGTGGCTTCTTGGCAGTAAACACCTTCTAAAAACAACCTTAGTATCAGAGGCATGTATTCAGGCTGCTTAGTAAATTTCCTGTGTCATGCCAGGGTTCCTACTTTCATTATCCACACTCTCTCCCCAAAATCACCTTTGACCTAATGAAACAGGAGGTCTTTTTGTCCATCTGGTCTGAGCGTGAACACATTTTGCAAGCTTGGTCGTTTTTAACAGAACAGCACTACTTCTTGTTGACTTAACTCAAGAATGTGTTCTCAAAGAGTACGTGCGTATTGACAAAATGCTTTGTTGTCTTGTTTGGATTTGTGTAGGACTGATATCATTCCTGATTCATCAGCATTCTTTCCTTTGCTGAGAAATCAGGCTGGCCCTGACGAAGTGTAATGTGTAATTCATTATCATTACTCATGACAGCTGCCAAGCTCTAAATTATGAGGTGACCCAGTTTTGACAACGACTCGCAAAGCTGACTAATACAGAGCGCCATATATAAGACGTCACAGTGCTTCCTGTATATTAAGAACGTCTGCTTATCTTGTCTATCTCCACAGTTATAATGATGCCCAGGAGGAGTTGCAAGAGTTCCAGGAGGGTAGCCGTGAGTTGGAGGCGGAGCTAGAGGCTCAGCTCGGCCAGGCAGAACACCGGATTCGAGACCTGCAGGCAGAAAATCAACGGTTGAAAAGTGAGGTGGATAATCTGAAGGTACAAATTTTTAAAGGCTCATTGATTTGTCATGTAACCCAAGGGTGAAATGGGTGAAACAGATATTGAATTTAGATTTGAGAAAATATTAAATACTGTTGCTCGGTGGCTAGTACATGCTTTAATTTTAGGTGGTCCTTTAGTGCGTGCAATCTAAACAGGAGACAAACAGAAAACGTATGGCTGAATTGCCATAGAGAACTTAACTTTCAGCAGCCTTATTAATACTTGTATTTTACATGATGCATTTTTCAATCAGGCTCTTTATTGCTGCCACACAATGATGTTCAAGTTGCGTTTTGTTGTATTTCAGTAGCTAAAATATTTCTGAGAAAAAAAAAATATACTAGTGGCCTTGAAGGGAACACAAATGTTTGCAGCTGTAATTTGTTTGACCTTTGTTGAAAATTTGGTTCTTTCTTTAGAAATGTTAGACACAATTCATTTCTGAATTTTCATTGCAGGAAAAACTGGAGCAGCAGTATGCACAGAGCTATAAGCAAATCTCTATGCTGGAGGATGACCTCGGACAGACGCGCTGCATTAAAGAGCAGCTGCACAAATATGTCAGGGAACTCGAACAGGCAAATGATGACCTAGAGAGGGCCAAGAGGTACATTTACAAAAGTATTAAAAGTATACTTCACATTTTAAGCTTGCACTTTCCCTGCCCCTTTGTGCCCCTGCTCATTGTACACCACACTGCTGCCACTAATACTCCCTGTACAAACACAATCAGTTTATTGCATACTTGGTTTATTATTTTTTTTGTAGAGCAACAATTACATCTTTGGAGGACTTTGAGCAGCGATTAAACCAGGCCATAGAGAGAAATGCCTTTCTTGAGAGTGAGCTGGATGAAAAGGAGTCTCTGTTGGTGTCCGTACAGAGACTAAAAGACGAAGCCAGAGGTAAATTGTGCTGTTCTACTACACACTGCTCACTCAGCCACTTGTACTGCAACATACTGAATTATTTGTTCATTTTTCAGATTTAAGGCAGGAGCTGGCTGTTCGGGAAAGAGCTTCAGATTCCACCAGAATGTCAGCACCCAGTTCACCAACACTAGACACTGACAAAATGGACACAGCTGTCCAAGCTTCCCTTTCCCTTCCAGCTACACCAGTGGGAAAGACAATAGATCATCCTTTCATGAACCAGAAAGGTATACAACTGAAACAATTAACACCACTCTGGGTTTTACTCATTGACAAACTTCACTGCAGAGGTCGACACATTACCTGTTACATTTCCGACCTCAACACAATACCTGTTGCCTTTCTCAACATTTCTATTTTTGTTCATTTCTCCTATTTAGCATTGACCACTGGTTGTGGAAACTCACCACTCACCCCATCTGCAAGGATCTCTGCTCTCAACATTGTTGGTGATCTGCTGCGGAAAGTTGGGGTAATTTCCGAAATTCTTTATAAAGTGGCAATCTGCACAATCGTTAAACAAAACCTTGTGCCTCATACTCTCATATTACAGGCCTTTAAGGGACAGGTGTCCTCACAGTGGGCAGGAGTAAACTCTGTGTGCATTTCCCTTTATCTACAGGCCCTGGAGTCCAAGCTGGCTGCCTGTAGGAATTTTGCCAAAGATCAGGCAGCAAGGAAAAGCTACACAGAAAATGGAAACCTGATAAATAGCAATGCCACTAAGTTTTCTCATTCTCTGCACACAACGTACTTTGATAAAACGTAAGTAAAAAGACAAAGAGACTTTCCTATCTACTCTTTTTTTTTTTTTTTTTTTTTTTTTTTTTTAATGAATGAATTATAGTACACGTGACCAAAATCACAGATTCTTATTAAGGGTCACCTTGTAGAATGCCGAGGTCAAAACCATTTATTTGTGTTAATTGTGTATTGATTATCGTGTGGTAATATTGATTATGCTGTGCAGGACTATGAATGGCCTGGATCCTGGCGCTCTGAGCGCAATTACATCACAGCGAAACGTGTCCCCTCCTGGCATGCTCCCACTCAGCGTGTGAAAGAACCACAGCTGCCTCCAGAGAAATAAATGGACAGCAACCGAACAAATGGAAAGGACGTTGGGAAACCCTGCCACTTTGCGTGTTTGTGTGTATGAGTGTAGTGCAGAGTTTCGTGTGTCCGCGTGTGTCTGGCAGATGCATGTCGGATACTGGCACATGTGACTCTGCTGGCCCAGTTCTTCAGAGCTCTCGTGTTTCACTTTGCCTGTTTTGTTTTTACTTGAAGCCAGCGAAATGACAAAGGGGTGCATACAGGCCTCTGCTCTTTTTTTTTTTTTTTGGCTTGTTCCAAGTTGCACAAATGATTTTTTTCTCCCCTTGTTTTTGTTTTAAAAAGGAAAAAAAAACAGTTAAATGGAATTTTTATTAATGTCATAAATATATTATAGCTTGAATGGGCGTGTGTAATCACGTGTACGCAATCAAGAAGCAGCCATGGAAAAGATTAGCGACGCATACAGCATATACCTCTTTACCTCCAGAGTAACAATCTAACTAGGTTCTTTTCTACTGAGAGCGGTGGTGGGTTGACCTGGAATGTACTGTTTTGGCCTTTGAAAACAGCATGGAAAGATCCCCTACTCTCAATAGTGGCCCTTTGAATTATTCACGTGTCGCTCTGCTCCGTGTGCTGCTTCAGCAGGCTGGTTGGATAGCTACTGACATAGAAAAGCCTCACTGTCACTATATTAGCTTTAGATAGTTTGTGCAACAGTGATCTTCCAAAATATGTGCTATTAATTCCAACGACAGCACTTTACACAACACCACTATTCTCAGTAGTAGTAAAAAATGTTTTTATTCCACTCCAGCCGGCATCCTAGCTTAGAATGGTTATAATGAAGATGATACTGTTTTATCTCTAGAACATTATATGGCTATGTAAACTGGTTATGCTGCAGTGTTGTCAGTCGAAATATATCGGTTAAGGAATTGTTAGTGACTCTGTTAACCTCATCTCTGTCTAGTGCTTTTGACATTTGCTGGTTGGTTTGGCCTTCACTGTTAATTTATTTCCTTCACTGGTCTGTATTTCTGACAGTTGCTTCTTTTCCCCCAGTTCTGCTTGCCTCTACCAGCACTTTGTAACCCACACAATGTTGGAGCACTTTTTTTTTTTTGGCCTTTTAGTATTTAATATCCCACAGTATATTAAGTTATTGAGCACTCTAATGATTCTGCATTGTTACGTGTATATAAGATTGTAAGCATTAAAAGTTTGACCATAATATTTGTACATATCAAGACTGGGTCTTGTAGCTCATTAATTTATTTCAAATTCCTGGCATGTTTTTGAGAGGAAGAGTGAATTTTACATACTGTATATTGTTTCAAAATATAAAGATAAAACAGTTGTCCAATAAAGCTTAAAATGTCAGTATATAATGTGATCATCCATTTTGATTGGTTTAAAATAACGTTTATATCAAAATCTCTAAGACGCTAACTTTACCCCAGAATTTTTATACACACTGTACAAAAGGCATTGCAGTCCGAGTATGTTCTCCATTTCTTTACGCAGTTTATTCTTCTGAGGTGAAAAAGACAAATGTGTATAGGTTGTGTTCCGCACACACTGTCGCAAGTGATGCTTCTCTAAAACGGTAACCTTATGTACCCTGAAGGATTAAGTGGATATCTGTTAATAAACATTACATAATGTGGGATCTGAAGTAGGAAATCTGGAATACATAAATAAATTATTTATTTTTGTTTCTTTTATTTATGTGTATGAATATGGTAATGCCTGTTCCTTGATCTTGGTACTAAGCCTACATCTGATCCTCAGTGCATAGACCTGACATACCATGCAGGGATACAAGACAATACCTTGATGCAGGCTTGATACAAACCTGGTCTCTCCCTTCCTCTCGTCTTTTACATTGACCAGCTACAAGTAAAAAATGTTAGTTAGTTCTCGACACTCGCTGTTTAACTCTTGCACTGCTGCCCCCATGTGGTATAGTGAAGAATTGTCTAGGCTCAACTGTATGTCTTTCACTTTTGGACGTCTGTTAAAAAAAAACAGTTCGACGTCCAGCACAGCAGCCAAACAATCCACCTTCACAATGCTGATTACAGACCATAAGGTGAATCCTGTTACTGTGATGTACATTTTCTCAGTGTGACAACCAGAAGCAAGAACCAGTCTGACTGTAATCAACCCTGGTGATGAACCCGCACCTCTCCAGCCATAAAGAGAATACATTGATTAAGAATGAAGTACTTCTTGAGGAAACTGACAGAATGGTGAACTCTAAATTGAAGGAAGACCACAGCATTTATTCTCTGCGTTTCCTGTAAACTTTGGCTAAAAGTCAAAGAGAGGAGTGGCGCAAAAGAAGTACCATGGACAATGGAGAGCTACCAACATGAACCCATCTGTGCAAGGAAATAGAATTAGAATATATATATATGTGTGTGTTCTCCCCGTGCCTCAGAGGGTTTTTCTCCGGGTTCTCCGGTTTCCCCCCGGTCCAAAAACATGCATGATAGGTTGATTGGCACCTTGGAAAATTGTCTCTAGTGTATGAATGTGTGTGTGTGTGTGTGTGTGTGTGTGTGTGCCCTGCGATGGGTTGGCATTCCATCCAGGGTGTATCCTGCCTTAATGCCCATAGACGCCTGAGATAGGCACAGGCTCCCCGTGACCCGATGGAAGATCGGATAAAGCGGTAGAAGATGAATGAATGAATGAGTGTGTGTGTGTGTGTGTGAGAGAGAGAGAGAGATTACAAATCCCAAAGACCACCCCCCAACAGCCGCACCAATTCTTTTCAACAATTTGATTATGACCCATTTTTACCGAGTGCCACCTAGTGGACACATTATATATATATATATATATATATATATATATATATATATATATATATATTATATTATTATTATTATATTTATTATTTATTATAAAGTAATTGAAAAGTTACACAACTTATAACATGTTGAATAGGGTAATTTGTAATCTTTATCCTATTACATTTTTGCACAAAGACATTGTGAGTTATAATGTGTAACATGATTCTGAATTAATCGGAAATGCAAAATTGATCTTAACATTGTACATTTATGCACCTGTATAAGACTCCCTTTTTAATAGGCAAACTAAATCAGTGAAAGAATTCAACAAAGGCACTGAAATGTATCTATTTATTTGAATACAAAGTTCAGATATATTCATAAATATGTTAAAAGTTTTAGCTTTAAAATAACAATTAAAATAACTTATAAACTCATAATAAACAGTTTGTCAAAACAAGGCTATTGTGGTTGTTCACAGTGTCAATAATTCTATCATTAGTCCTATATATTCACATTATAAACATTCTCATTGGGCATGACCTACAATTATATTATGTGAGCTTTAGCAGCTAGAAAATTCAGATGTTTGAAATTCAAACTTCAACCAGCAACATCTAAGTGAAATGGCTTTTTCATATTTGCAAAAGTACAAAATTATTAAAAACAAACAATATTCACCAACTACCAATGTTTGATAAAGTCTAGAAAACCTTTACAAAATGATTTGAGTCTCGAGTTGAATAAAGACAATCAATGTAAATACTGTTATATGCAAATATAAACCATCACAACTGTACGGTGTGTGTGTATGTGTGTGTGTGTGTGTCTGTGTGTGTAAAATGAAACCCACTATCTATTTCTAAAAAAAAAGATATATAAATAATTCGGTATAAAAAGGCAAAGGTGATATCCATGGACATTCCTGTATAGACTGATATACTTGTGGTGATATACAGAAATGCATGTACATTGTATCATCTAAACATCAGTGGCAATATGAGTATTCTGTACATCTACATCAGCAGCCAGACTAATACTGGGCTTACATGTGCGCTCTGAAAAATGCCTTTTCTCTCTCCTCTTATTCTGTCTGTCCAGCCAATAGAAAGACACCATAATGAAGAGGCCAGCAGTGACAACAGAGAGACTGCAGAAGAAGAATACATAGCTGTGTTGCCCGGTAAAATCTGCCAACATTCCTGTCAGAGAAAGATCAGATTTGGCATTTTAGTATTACGAAGACTGTCAATATCAATCTCCAGTTTTATGTTTTATAATGCAGACCAGCATAGAGTCTAAATACATGCTACTAGAAACCTGAGTTTTGCATTATTTGTTTTTTAAAAACAGGAAGGTGTTAGGATTATTTACTCTGAAGAAATCAGAGCATTACTTTCCGACAACTAATTGTGTCTGTCATGAGGCCAACAAGAAGTATATGTTGCCTGACATCAATGCACTTATAATGAGCTCAATGGAATTTTGATACATTTGATGTTGGCCTATTTTTGGGGTTATATTTAATTAAAGACAACAAAATAAAACAACGCATTCTGCATGTTATTATTTAAGACAAAATGTGCTTTTACATTTTATCATGTTATCACATGACCAATTATATTCACTAATATGTGTAGCTCACTAATTGTATTATCCTTACCGATATAAACATTTACATTTTGTTCTATATCAACTGATATCATTAACAACACATCTGCAGACAGTTTTAGAAGGCATGCCTCACCTGCTAAAGGAGGGCCCAGAAGAAGCATGACACTCTCCATGATGCTGATGAGGCCCAGGGCTGACTGGAAACGACTCATCTCTACCGTCTCCATCAGCACGGTATAAAGCAGCGAGCCCACAATACTCATGGAAGCGGCAAACACCAGCACATATGCCAAAAGTGAACGGAAACTGGTCATGAAGCCACAAATACAGTTGCTTAGGCCGTTGACCAAGAGGGCAGAGGCAAACAAATAGACAAAGTGATGGCTTCCACGGAAGCGTTTTAGTCCAAACACCAGCGCTGCCGTTGGTCTCACTGCGATGTTGACCAGACCGAGGACAGCCATAAGCAAAGCGGCTTGCTCCTGCGCTATCCCGTGTGCTGTAGCATATGGCACCAGATAGATCAGTGGCACTAAAAAACCCAACATCATCCACGACACACCCAAAGAATAGGCAAGGAAGCGTGGATGGGTGCGTATTAGGTCAACAGCCATATGCCTGCACAGGAAGAGCACTAGGGATGCCAGGGTGCTCTGTAGACGCTCTTTTAGCCCACTGTGTGCCTGCTGTGCAAGAGGGCCATTCGTTTTAAGCAGCAGCGTTTCTGATTGATTCAGCACCTTTGTTTTTGCCTCTAGAGGCCTCATGACAGCCCCACACACGCAGCAGTTGAGCACTACTCCACCCAGCACTAGGAAGCTGCCTCGCCAGCCAAACTGCTCCAGCAGAAAGTTTGCAAGCAAGGGAAGAGTGCTCAGACCCAGTGCTGTTCCTGTAGAAGAAAGGGCACTGGCAAAGGCACGGCGGCGCACAAAGTAATAGCCCACCATTGTGACTGATGGCTGGAAGCATAAACAGAATCCCATTCCTGTTGGGTGATAAAAACTCACAGAATTACTTTCTTGGTATGACACGGCTTTAACAAAATGTCCTCACTGATCCACTTTTTTCTACCTTGTTTTTAAGTTACATGTGAGTAATGACTCATTTTGACAATTTTGGTGTTCGTGTTTTTGTGTCGCAAAAGTTGGTTAACTTTTTATTTAATATATTTATTTAATATAAACAGTCTGCTACAGTGGATCAGTGCTGCAATTGGACAGTTTTATATTCAAGCACCCATCAATGAACAATTTCTAATCTTAACAATGATAAAACTATAATGTGTCATCCAGATGAGAATGGCTGACCATTATTTAAAAAAAAATTATATATATATATTGTTCAGAGACCATTTTGCAATGTTCTCTTAAACTGGTTTTCAACTGCAGATTGTTTTGTTTATACAGATGTGCAATTTACACTGCTTCTTTACACTGTTTAGTTGCCACCACTTTTTTTTTTTTATGTGGTTTCTGGATTAAACAGAAGAGATATTTCTTGAATGAGCAAAACATTCTCCACATATTGAATTTTGTGCATACTCAATACTATTATTAGAACATTATGTTACATATCTAGATTGTGTTATGTGTCTCTGACCTGTGATGACTCCAGTGGCAATGTACAAGTCCGCCATGGTCCGAGCAAAAGAGCTGGCTACCATCCCTAGCCCGCTCAGTATCCCCCCCACCATTATTGTTGCACGACAACCGATGCACTCCACGAGAACGCTGCATACAGGGCCTAGAGAGAAACATTAGCATTGTAATGCAAACAACAATGCACACAGAGTTACACAAGACCAAGCATACACAAATGCCCCAACCATGACATGACAATAAGTGTATCTGAATTGCAGATGGACTCTTTTAGCTTCCCCACACATATGGAGATTATCTGAGTAAAATATAATAGACAATGATTGCAGTAGAGGATATAAACACTGTGTACACAGATTGGATGAAAATCCTTGTTCATGATTACAAAAGGGAACATGAGTATGAACAAGCTTTCTGGGTTTATTTACATCATATGCAAAGGTTTGGCATGTTTGACTTTTTATTAGAATTTCTGCACAAATATTAATGCACGCTTGGGTTTAATTTTTTTAAAACCTGGAAAATAGTATTCCATAGTCGAAAGCTTTTTTTGGAGAATGAAATGCAGATTGATTAAATATTACACTTCTTTCTAGACATTTAACTTCATGCAATTTTCCGTAGTAAGTTATTTAGATGACCCAGTGGATGTTGATTGGTAAAACAGTAACAAAATAATCAGTTGTTATGTCTGAGACTGATCCCTAATGGCATTTATTAACTGACCAAATAAGTCTTACTGTTCCTAGCTACTTACAAAAACAATATAACTGTGTCAATTCAATATACTATATTCACAGCTATATATTAATGAGTTTGAAAAAGAAAAAAAAACACATATTTGAAAGCATATTGAGAAAAGGCTTTAATTCATGCATTTTTCTTTCTGAGTACCACGTCTTCTCCAAGTTCTTATTTACATACAGTGAAAAAATATTCTATAATGATATCTCTCTATAAAATGAAAGTTGTTTAGGTGACAACTTCTAATACTCTCAAATTTACTGCTACATTAAACAATACCCCTGTTTATAATAAAGTTTCAGGCGATGTGGCACTGTGCAAAAAACAGTTTAGGGGATCACTTTTGTTTTTATAACACTGGGCTAGTGGAAATATTCTAAAATATACTAAAACCTCCCGCCTGGCTCATTTCTATTAGTTGTCAGACTAAACATAATGTTTCCCCAGTGAGGCAAAATAGGAGAATGCCTTACTCATGCTCAGGTTTCAGCATCTCAAACCATGTAAAAGCAAAACCCTTTCCACGTTAACCTTAGAGTAAGGTTTCAATATAAATGTAACGTAATGTAATGTATAATGTGTTTATATATATATATATATATATATATATATATATATATATATAGATATATATATATATTAATGGGAAACTGAGGTATTTTGCGATTACCAGCTTTATTCAGACATTTACTCCGTGAGTTGACACTTTATTATCCTAGAAAACAATATGAACACATATAATCACCCTATATATGAATTTATGTGACTCCGTTTCCTACCTCCTGCATGCAGTACTGCTGTCATGATGGCAGGCACCCAGGAAGTTTCAGAATTGCTTGCTTGGAACTCATTTTGCAAATCTGTGTAAAAGATACCAATGCAGGTGGGGAAGGCTAAGGTGAGTGCCAAGACCAGGATAGTAGCTGTCAGTACAGCCCAGCCCCAGCCTCCATCAGGTGCCAGATGTCCATGTTGTCCTTCTCCTGCTACTCCTGTGTGACACTGCTGTCCTTTATGGAAGCTGGATGATTCTGCTTTTTGACTGTTGTCCTGATCATACCCTGCTTCCTCATCTGACAAATGTGGAGAGGAGGTCCTGCTCACTGTTGCAAGGCTTTGGCAAGCATCAGTGATGGTTTTTGCCTGGTGGGTGACGAAGTCATTGCTAATTGTGGTCTTGGGTTCTTGAGGAACATCTACACCTTCAGTCATTCTGCTTGCCAGATGGGTTTCTGTTATAGCTGCTCTCTGCATAAAACAAAATGCTGAAATTCTAAAGTCATATGAAAAACCTTAATAAAACTGCTTTCAAAAGAATTCACATTCATTACTCAGGTAGAAGAATAGATACAGGGGTTTAAAGACATCTCAGCATATCAGCTCAAGGTTTTTATTCAAGTAAAAGTGATAAATGAGCCCTTAGTGGAGAAATAATAACTTTCAAGAAATAAACTTTTTTGAGTAACGACCCCAACACTGGTTATGTGCTTGCTGAAGTGTGACATGATTTGTGTCATGTGCAGGTGCAATGGATCACGTACAAACCAATACTGTGTTGGAATGGCATATGTTTATACTTCTCATCACATTCACTCTATCCAGATGACTTTATCTAGATAGTTTTTTTTTTATTATGATAACAAGCTGCAATGAAAACGAGTAACGAAGGCTATTTTTAACATGTAAAGAGTAGAAGGTACAGAAAATTGTGTGAAAATACAAGGGGTAGAATAAAAAGTCCCTGAAAAATAATTACTCCAGTAAAGTATAGATAACCAAAATGTCTACTTAAGTATATGTAATTATGTGATACTTGACACCTGTGCTAAACAATAAAAAAAAGAGAATATCTACAAAAGTATTAACAATAGAGTGCCATGGTCTACAAACCAGCCCTGTAAATTTCAGTTGAATATGAAAATTAATAATTGACTTTTAATGGCAATTCCAAATCTTACAGATAGATTCAGTCTATGTGATTGTACTGCAGGCTGGACTCCAGAATTGAATTAAAGTCATAACTTAAACACGAGATAAGTCTGAATATTTTAATTACCTGTAATAAACGAATATGAAGTTACAATAGTTTTACATTTAAACGGTTCTACTGTATTGATTGTGAGTTTTTGCCCAGTATGAGCATACAACGTATAAATAAATGCACCTTTTCATCAAATTAAGCCAATGAAAATGTTAAATAGCCCTTTCTATTCATTTTTTTCCCTCAGCATTGCCCTGACACACTGTATACACACACCAACACACAGTATACACCTCGATATTACAGTGCGGATTAATCTGATTAACATTTCCCTTGTGTGATCATAATTCTCCACTTCTCTCGTCTCATTTTATATTACAATTATTAAAACGTTTGCGTGTTTACGAGCGCTGTAATGGTTGTGTTTTTTTCCCCCCTCACTTTCTCCTTGGAGCATCAGGACAAGCCAGCACCTGTTGCATTGTCACTCCAGGGAGTACGGACACAATAGCATCTCCATGCACAAGCACAATAATCTCACAAGCTTTTTCTCCCCCCACCACGACATATTCGAATTTGCAAATTCACAGTACCTTTATTGAAATTTACTCTCAGTCTTACCTGGTCAGAAAACGGGGCATAATCGGTAACTTCACTCTGTCGCGAAGGCGCCTTTCTTCAACATCAACCCGGTCTCCTCACCTTTGCATGAAGATGGCATGTGCGCTTGACATGAAGTGTCCCAGAAGTCTCCATCCGTTGTGGATTTGCGTGACCCCGTGTGCTGGACCAGGGAACTCCAACACTGAACACACACACACACACACACACGCACACACACTCGCGTGCATGCGTGCATGCGTGCAAATACTCTGTGGATTAGAGGAGGAGGAGGGGGGGAAAGCTCGTGACTGCTGAATGATGGTAGAGAATTGCTACGTGTGCTAAGAGCAAGCACAAATACACCAACAAATATAATGATATACTTAAAAAAAACACACACACAAAAAGGTTGGTTGTTGAGCTGTAATACTATATTAACGTAATGTTAGTGACCCACGCAACATGGTTAAATGTTTTGCTTTCTTTCGTGTTTGTTTTGTAACGCATTATTCATGTTTAATAGTGGAATTTTCACGTATGAATGTCATTCATTCGCTTATCCATCCGTTCGTTCATTTTTAGAGCCACTCCATTACATACAAGACAGATACACACTCACAGACATAAATGAACATTTACGTTATTATTAACAGTGGTTTGTGATGTTTAATCGAGACTCCTAATGGGTGGTGAAGAATTTGATAGAATATACAGAAAAACTACAAATGAGTTTTCAAATTACAATTCATCTTCCCAAATTATTCATTGAGGACTGGTGCCCTGTAGATGGAGACATTAACAACCAGAATTAGACCACTCCCATTAGCATAGATGCGGAGGATTGATGGTGGTCATTTACTTCTGATTTGGAGTAAATTTGATCTTTGGGGACAATTGAAATTAAAAAGAAGGCTTGTAAAATGGCCTAGATACTGTTTATCTTCTTTTATTTTGCCACTATATACATATATGTCATGGCTAGTGTTGGGAAGGTTACTTTGAAAATGTAATAGGTTACAGATTACAAATGACCCTATTCAAAATTTTATAAGTAATGTAACTTTTTAATTACTTTATATAAGTAAAGTAACTGATTACGTTTGATTACTTTTTGATTACTTTCATTCGTCCACTACTTGGCAAGTGATGAAAATAAAATCCTGAGTCAAAAAAGATGTTACATATAAGAAACAAATTCATGAGGGGTGTGGGGAGTGGGGCGTACCATTTTTGTCGAGCAGTGTTGGGCGGGGTTCTTTGGGACTTAATCTTTAACATTTTCGAAAGTAACTAATTTAATTATATATATTTTCTCAGTAACTGTAACTAATTACTGTTACTTTTATTTTGCAATTAAACTACGTAACGCCGTTATATAATAAGTAGTGTAACTTTTCGATTACTTTATAAAAGTAAAGTAACTGATTACATGTTATTACTTTTTGATTGCTTTCATTTGTCCACTGGAAATTGGCAAAAGTTGGATATATTTTCAGTTAAATTGTCAACAGGGTGGGTGGGGGGGGCATAGGGGTTTGTGCGGGCGAAGAGGGGTGGCAGATGGGGGGTGTTAGGCGCACACCCCCCAGGCGGTGGTTTTTGTGATTTGTAATCTACGACATTTTCTTTAGTAACTGTAATTTAATTACATGTTTTTTCGCAGTAACTGTAACGGATTATTGTTACGTTTATTTTGTAATTAAATTAACGTCGTTACATGTAACTAGTTACCCCCCAACACTGAACATATATTATGAGAGAACACAATCTATATGAGAACACAACTTTATTTTTTTCCTCGTCCTTGTAGATTGTAACGCTATTTTATGCCTGGCCGCATAGGGGCAGTAATGCTCTCTGCTGCTTTTTAGCTGAAACTCCCATGAAGAAATTGGACTTGGTTGGAGTGTTTCCGCTTGTGGCGGCCATCACGCTCCTGTCTTTGCAGCGGCTCGCTCTTTGATAAGTACGGTATGGCTCGTAACTCGTTTAAATATATCACAATTAACGTGTTTTTTCGTATTCGTAACACATTCTAATCTCCTTGTCTTTTTGGACGTATATATTTGGTGTAACCTGAGACCTTTATAGCGTGTGTGTTGAGTGTAATGCTGACCTTGTCATGGGTTGCTTATGACGGGACCTTCACTTGTTCTCTGCTCGCTTCTGCGCGCCTTTTATATTCATTTCACCTAGATATGAAGTGTAGCATTGGCGTTGTAACGCTTAAAGTTTTCTTTATATAAATAAATAAAAACCTTAAGGGTGATGTAATATGTTTCTAGTTTGCAGGCCTGTGATGAACTAATATTCAGTTACTGTATCACTTCTATTCACACTAGCAGTCTTTATTTACGTGTAGGTGCTGTTCTTGGCATTTTGTGTATTACACTTAATATTGCAACTATCATCTATTTTGACTTGTGCTGAATGTATTTTGGTCAGTAAGTATTGAGAGATGGCTGGGCGACGTGCCGCTGTAAAGGCCATTGACTGGCTGGCCTTCGCCGAGAGGGTCCCTCCTAACCAGAGAACCATGTTTAACAACCTGAAGACCCGCACTGATGCCATTACTGCTAAGTAAGTACAATAGTCCACAAGACTGGTCTCGACTGTCTACAAGGTTCATTATCATTATATTATTATGAAATAATCTACTACTCTGTATATCATTTATTAAAAAATAAAAAAACAGTTTGCATTACTAGAGAGAATATAGCATCCTCTGCAGTGTACCTGTTTGTAACATCTTTGTGAAACTCTTTTCAGACTTGCATCTTTACCAGAAAAGCCAACTACCATTGACTGGAGCTATTACAGGAAGGTAGTAGCTAAAGCAGGCTTGGTGGATGAATTTGAGAAGAAGGTATGCTCTATTAGCCTTAAACTGTCATAAATGTGTGTTTCCTTTAAGGCTGTTTTTAAAGCTCTTTTTCAACTCTATTTTGTAGTTTGCTGCTTTGACAGTTCCTGAGCCAGTGGACACACAAACAGCAAAGATCAACACACAGGAGCAGGAGGCTGTAAGTAATTCCTGGTTGTAGTGTGTGTGTGTGTGTGTGTGTGTGTGCATGTTTGTGATTTATTTTATTTTATTTCATTAATTATTTTATTTATTTTTGTCAGAACAAAAGTGCTACATCATACATTGAGGCGTCCAAGGCACGCATTTCTCAGTACGAAAATGAGGTAAGCATGGATGTTGTGATTTATGAAAATTAATTGTTCTGGTTAACATTAGGTCTTGCCTTAACTAATACACCATTCGGGTTCTGAAGGGCTTACAATGTGACAAATTTGACTGAACGTTAACTTTATTAAAGTGAAAATTTGATTCTTGTTATGATCTTTTTTTGAAGTGTAGGTTTTTCACCACTCCTCTGTTGAAACCTGTTTTTGGTTCCATAACGCTCAACCTAGTTGTTGTAACTTATTTTGCTTCTTACTTGACTTTTGCAAAGTCTTTAAATTGAGGGTAGTGAGCAGCATCACATTAAGACTGTAAAATGGACTGTGGCAATGAAACCCTTTCAGGCTGAAATTTATATCGCTCTATAAATCTGTTTATGAAACCAATTTGCTTTAAGAAATGTTAATTATACCAAGACAGTCGAATTTATTTGTTTGTTTTTATTTTCGGGTTGTCATTAGGTTTAATGGATGGAAGATGAGCCTGCTTGTGAATTAATGGCAACTAGCAGTAGAATAATGATAGAATTGCTCAGTAGAAGCCAGTGTAGTCATTTGAGAGCTGTTTGTCAATCACTTCCACTGCATCATTATTAATAAAATTGTGTTTATGATTATAAAAATAAGTGTAAACTTTTAATTTTCAACTTTTCAATTGCTCTGTAAGATTGGGTGAATCTTAGTTTATTCCTTCTGTGGTAACTGGGATGAATATCAAGGCAAGGTGAAAAGAACAGTTTTGTTTTCCAGACTTTATTCACATTATGTATGGTATCTGTTTGGCCGGCTGTGTGTATTTAACAAACTAAGTAGTGCTGTGTTTCTATCATTGTAAGCTGTGGTTTAACAGCAATCACTCCTGTTAAAGATGCGTGAGCACCATACAAGGATTTGTCTTGTTTGGAATAGAATATTTTAGACATTTAGCTTGGTAATATCTGGAGAGATCCCTCAGGAGGAGCTGAAATCTGTAGTTTTGAAATGGAGAGGTCTGGGATATCTTATCAGCTTGTTGCCACAACATTGGGGGAGTGGAAGAAAATTAATAAATGTTGATATTTTTTTCCATCACTGAAGCTGTTAAACTGGAACTTTCTTGTCAATCCGGGTATGCCTGTGTTTTATTGTTTATATTAAGTTTTAAGTGTTTAAATTCACCTCTCCATATTTCCGTAAACCGTATTTGTTTCATTTGGTCTGTATAAACTTAATATAAGCTCAAAAATACTAAAAATGCAGCATTTCTGTAAGTAGTCAGCTTTTCTGTAGCATCTTTTTACAAGGCTATTTTGAGATGTGCTGTCCTTTGGTGAATATTTAATTTCTTGTCAATTAAGCAGAATAAGAATTAAGTTTATTGATATTATTATTTAGTGTTGTTAATAAATTACTAATCCATTATACTTCTTTGCTAACAGCTTGAGAAGTTCAAAAACATGATTCCCTTTGACCAGATGACCATTGAAGACCTCAATGAAGCTTTCCCTGAAACCAAGCTGGACAAAGAGAAATATCCATATTGGCCACACAAGCCTATTTCTGAACTGTAATTTAGTAACAATCAACTGTTTAAGTTAATAAAACACTGAATACCGAATTAAATTGTGGTTCAGTCTGTAAAAAAAGAAAAGTTTTGGTTTGAGTGGATTAGTGATGTTCCGGCTAAACATATGAAATAAATAGTTAAAATTTTCATGCGCTATGCATTTGGTTTTTCCTTCTTTTGCAAAGTCTTATTGTAAAAGTAAGTCTAAATGAATAAATGCACTTATTCTGTACATTCATCACATTTGTTCTAAATAAAATCATTTGTTGTAAGATAATCAATTACATGAATGAATTGAAATCTAAACTGTCTTTTAAATCTAAAAAGAATCTTTCGTAGTTTTTTCTAGTTAATTCAATCGAGTTATTTACCGATGAGGATTGTGCGAGTTCCTACAAGAGGGCGCTACTGGCACTTTTAGGTAACATCCCGTGATTTGTTTATGGCTTTGTTAATTCTTTGTTGACGATAACTTTAATATTACATTAATTGAATAAAATATCTAGATAATTCTCATTCCGAGAAAGTAATGAAAAGCTTACAGCACCTGGTATTCCCAGGCGGTCTCCCATCCAAGTACTAACCAGGCCCGACCCTGCTTAGCTTCCGAGATCGGGCGTTCTCAGAGTGGTATGGCCGTAAGCGAGAGCTGGAGCTACAATATCCCTACTTAATGATGAACTCACTTCTTTCCGCTCTCCCTCTCTCTCTCTCTTTCTCTCTCTCTCTCTCTATATATACATATATTTATATATATATATATATATATATATATATATATATATATGACATTTTCACTTTAAAATATGTGTATACGAAGACCCCCCCCCCCCCCCCCCCCCCCCCCCCCCCCCCCCCTAGCTACAGCCCTATTTAACGATAACGACGAGTATATATGTATGTGTGTATATATATATATATATATATATATATATTTTAGTGAAATTGTCACACATAGCCTTTTATCTATCTATATCTAGATATAAAAGAAGCAAGTTCATCGTTAAGTAGGGATATAGATAGATAAAAGGCTATGTGATAATTTCACTAATATATATATATATATATACACATACATATATACTCATCGTTATCGTTAAGTAGGGATGTAGTTTCGTATACACATATTTTATGTGTATACGTGAAATTGAAAGTGAAATTTTAAGTGTGAAATTTTCATATATGTGTGTGTGTGTGTGTGTGTGTGTGTGTGTGTGTGTGTGTGATATATATATATATATATATATATATATATATATATATATATATATATATATATACAGGAAAAGAAGGAAAGAAGCGAGTACGTCGTTAAGTAGGGATATTGTAGCTCTGTCTATCGCTTACGGCCATACCACCCTGAGAACGCCCGATCTCGTCCGATCTCGGAAGCTAAGCAGGGTCGGGCCTGGTTAGTACTTGGATGGGAGACCGCCTGGGAATACCAGGTGCTGTAAGCTTTTCATTACTTTCACTCAAAGTTAGAGAATTAACTATCATTTTTAATTGAATTATTCTAAGGATAAAATGTATATGTAATTATTGTAGCAGTAGTAAAACTTTGGACACACCTTGTTTATATAAATATAAAGTTATATCTAATATATAAATAGTTATATAAAGTTTGTTATTTTTCTTCTTGACTATTTACATTGTTGATTCTCACTGAAGGCATCCGAACTTTGAAAGGACACATATGGAATTATGTAGTGAACAAAAAAGTGTTAAATAACTCACAATAAGTTTTATATTTTAGATTATTAAAAATAGACACCTTTTGCTTTGCACACTCTCGGCATTCGCTAGATGAGGTTCATGAGGTCGTCACCTGAAATGGTTTTCCAACAGTCTTGAAGAGTTAAAGCACTTGTTGGCCCTTTTGCCTTCACTCTCATCACAAACCATCTTGATTGGACTTAGGTCAGGTGACTGTGGAGGGCAGGTCATCTGTCGCAGCACTCCATCGCTCTCCTTTTTGGTCAAATAGCCGTTACACAGCCTGTGTGTGCAAATTTTTGACTGGTAGTAATGGTTGAGTCATTGTATTCTTGACCAGAAGGTCATAGGTTCAAATCCCAGCATCACTAAGTTGCCCAATGTAAATTAGGATCTTAAAAAGGATCTTGGAAATTAAGGATGCACAAGCCAGTGCATTCCTAGTCCAGGTCCCAAGCCCAGATAAATGGGTAGGGTTGGTTAAGAAGCGTTAAATTGGTTAAAAGCATTATATTATATATATATATATATATATATATATATATATATATATATATATATATATATATGCCAGAGTTGAATGCCAAAAAGGCAGACATTTCCAGACACTGATGATTGGGTTAAACTGTGAGTTCTCAATAAAGCTAGAGATTGTCTTGTACCTCTAAACTCCAGAATTCAATCTGTTGACAATATATAACACCAGCAGTTTATAATGTATAAATAATAAACAGTGGTATACAGGTAATGAACTATTTTCCCTTCATTCATTTCTACCATGATGGTTCTTGGCAATTTGGCAATAGTTTACAGTTTGACTTGGATTGTCGGATTGTGTAATATTTTTGAACAGGATGTCTGCTTTGTGTTTGCACATTTTTCTGTAAAAGGAATGGCAAGCCTTTCCCAAAACCCAAACAAAAATTCAGCGACTGTACAAAACGGAGCATCTTTATCTTATTTTCCACATGGCTTCACATGTGACCATCTTGTCAGTCAATCGCCTTTTTCCACAGTAGCACCTGCTATAGCGTTCTGCTTCATGTGAACAGTGATGTGTGTAGAGGGAAAAGCAGAGGCAGTAAATGGCTGGAAAGGAACAAAGGCAGATTGATATAAGGAGGAGAAAGGGTTGCTGCTCACATGGACTGCCTGGTGGGAGCTGTCAGAATAGAACAGGCTATTTATGATTGTCAAATATGAGTTTTTATTTTAATAGTAAATATCATTATAACACCCTGTTGTTGAATACTCTATTATGACTGGTCAGAAGGTGTTGATTGAATAGCTCTGCTGATTTAAGAGCAAAATGTTGATATTGATTTTTTTAATATATTATTGTTTCCATAGTAACAGAATAGTGTTTCCACTATTGTTGAGATACTGCAAGATCAATTCCTGACAATGCCACAGCTATTTATGGCCATGATTAAAACTTGGCATGTTCTCCCAGTGGAGGAGGGGGGCATGTTCTCTCTCTCACACGTGTCAATCAAAGTGACACTAGGCAATCTGTGAACTCATTTATGTGGAAAACAGCAGATAGCACTTTCCTCTGAGTATGTAATGCTTTATTGCGATGCAGCTTGAGTAAATGAAGCTGTCAGTATTCACTTGTTTCAAAAGAAGCATGTTTTAGTCTTCAGTTGGAACCAGTTGTATAGTAAAAGAAAAGGGGTGTGTGGGTTGGGATTCCTTTTGGCACTGTATGTATTAATTTATATGGCCAGGATTTCAGTAAGGAGACAGTTAATGGATATGATGTTAGCTATTGAAATCTATTGAAATGAATGTGGAATAATAATTTTACTGTTAAAAAAGAAACATCCATTTTTCTAAAAAAAAAAAAAAAGATTTTGAAATGAGTTTAGCGAATAAGCACAATTAAATGTCTCCATATTCAAAATAGATTTAGAAAATGTTATTAATATAGATTTCTATTTGTTCAATTTGTGCAAAGTGCAGCGTGAAAATAGTTCAGAATTATATTGGACCGAGTCAAAGCTGTCCAGAAATAGACAGGTTTAAAGACTGCTGCCATGCTGCCATTATTTATTCGCATGCTTTGGTCCGGCCCATTCCTGGCTCAGACTACAGTGTTTTAAGGCTGGGCAATATGACAAGATACTGTAATCAATATTGGGATTAATTAATATAGACATCAATTAGATTTTTTAAAACATTATTGTTATATGTTTATATAAAAAATATATGCATATTATATGTACATAAGTGAATCCAAACAAAGCATTACAAAACACACAGCTTTTCAATTTTTCATTTCGTCATATTTCCTCCTGTGAACAATTCAATAAATGTTATTTTATTTATTATACAATAAAAGGATTTCAAAAAATGCAGTGGGCGAAAATCCCCTGGTGGTGTGTTCTGTAATTACAGCTTTTTTCTGCTAGCGCACGTGCTTTGGAATAGTCTGGCAGGACACCGTGTCCCTGAGAAGGGGTTTTGGCTGTCATAAAAATGTTTATGCTACAGTCTTTTTCAGCATTAAAATTATTGCTATATTGTTTCACACCACTCTACAAAATTGGCTGTCTTAAAATAGCATAGCTTGTATTTGGTTATAGGGAGCTGACGGGCTCGCCACACACCAGTCCTGCCTGATAGTAAACATGGACTATGATGAAGCCAACGTCATGTGCTTCCCATTAGCCTCCCCACCAGTCATCAACATGACAAGCAGCTCTTCTGTCCGCAAAAGAAAGAAATGATTGTCCCTGTCATCCCTGTCAGCACCACGAGGTCCGAGGGTGTCAAAGATGTGCTTTTAATGAAAGGAAGAATCGAGGAGTGGCCTTACAGTGCATTTAATGCAGTTCCCTTTATAGTTTAGAAGCGACTTTAGAATTATTTTTTATATTATTATTATTATTATTATTATTTTCATGACCCGTGACACGCTGGAGGAAGCATTTCCAGGGCTGGTTAGAGGAGAAGAGCTGACGTGTTCCTGCGCTCCTCCAACCATGATCCCTCTCATCACCCATTGATTAAACGTTCCAACTTTTAATCATTTCAGTCCTTTTTTTATTTTCAGGTTTTTATTGTAAGGCTGTGCATCTGTAATCCCTCTGGGTTCATGTTCAGAGAAGGACAGTTGTGGCACTGCATTAATAAGATATTATTAGTATTCTGTCTGCTAAACCTAATCTATCTAAGAGGTAGACTTTCACATTCAGAAAGAGAAGAATATATACTTGCATGTGTCCTTCAGTAACCGGGCACATTAGCACCTGCACCAGCACCTGCAGACACGCGCACACGCGTCTATGGTTCTTTCTTTTTGCTCACTCACATTTACAAGCACATGCCCACCCACGCTCTTAATAATGCTCAGTTACATTTGGAAAATGAACTCATGCACAAAACTAAAAGTGTATACCTTTCCTTTTCTATAGTGTACCTTATCGTCAGTCTGTATTAAGTACAGCAATTTTACCAAAGCATGGCCTCCTGCCAGTCTGACAGGTTGTTGCCGAATAAAGACCGTTTATCTAGGTTGGATACTCAGTCATGTGCAGCAGCATGTGCTGGGCATACTCTCTTCTTTTTTTCCTCCCTGTACTGCTCATGGGTCATTTCACTTAATATTAAAAAAAGAATTCCAGGTTTGCCAGGATTCGGAACAGACAGGGGGCCGATTTATAACGCCTTACTGTCTCTACCACGTGAACCCACACACACTCAATGTGAGGTTTAACAATACCCAACCTGAGCTCTGAATGTTCCCTTTCAGTTACATAACACTACCACTCCAAATCCTGAATTTTCCTGTGTTCTCTGCCTGGTTTTGGGGTCCAAGGTCAAAGTTGTGCTGCAGTTTTTTCTTTTAAGCAGATCCCCAGCTTTTCCATTTATTGTAGCACATAATGTCCGCAGTTATGCCTCCAAGGTCATTGTTTTATAACCCAAGCAAATTCACGAGTAGCATGTCAAATATAAACAAACTGCACTGGATTCTATTATGGCTCTTTGTCAACACACAGATACACACAACACACACTCTTTTGTTCAGCAGGGAAGGTAATAAGGAGTAGAGTGGATTGAGGAAGGGAAAGTGATCACTGGACTGAAACGCAATAGTGCATGGCAGAGTAATGGACATGGGTTTTATCGCACTGGCCAATAACTTGTGAATTGGAAATTAAATGTGCCACGAGAAAACAGGACTGCCAATGACAATAATGGTCCTTACCACACGAACTCACCATCATTTTAACAGGCAACATTTGCCTGCATGTTAATAATTTCCATGTGAATCTTGTATTCTACAGTAAAGTAAAACGGTCTCTGTTTCAGTTTCACATAGTAGTCATCTAACTTTTTACTTGATTTGCAAACACCACTAAAGCCATAATGCGCTACTATCTTTTTGCTCTAATTATCTGTTGTTTTATAATATCTGACATATGCATTGGTCCATTTATCCGATAACTTTACTTATGATGGAACTCTAACTGCCACTATCTCTCTGGTAATTGGTAAGTGAAAGCGAGTGTTTTAAATGCTTAACATATTTATATGGCTTAATAAGACTCTCAACAAGAGAGGAATGTGAAAAAAAGAATGATTGCCTGAATACAAAGGCAACTTAGTTAGTTGAGTGAGACAGTAATGTGTCGTATTATATGCAGTGAGAGAGAGAGAGAGAGAATAATTAAAAACAATGTTTCAAATAAATATGGAGAGAAACAAAAACTGTAGTAGTCATTTTACCTACACTATTATACTCCTTGTCTTTCCCCAGTGAGAGACATGAAACCATGCTGCTGGATTTGAGAGTGTGCAAAAGCTTCTCTGGGGCAGCAACATTGCATGTGTTGTGAATTTCTTGTACTTTTGCCATGGCGACAGATGTACATCAATACAAATGCTGAAAAACATCACCAAGGGACCTCATTATTCAAATTTCAAGGGAACTTATCAAACAAGCACGCACATGAGTGTCTGTAGCAATCTAATTAAGACCCACAGTATGCATGTGTTTTTCACAAAACTGCCAGCACTATTTTGGAAAAGGGTTTGTGTGGATTATTGGACAAGAAAGACTTCTTAAATAAAGTACACCACAAAACCACAAAATAAAGCATACTAGTACATAAACTAATGCAACTGAATGACATTGTGAGCTTCGACAGTCGCTGATGAAGATCAGAATGACCCCACGGAGGTAATCAAAAGGGTTGTGTCGATCCAAACAAATATAAAACGAATTTGTTGTCCTCGGAAACACACCAATATAAAAGTCAAATAACATTAATTGAAGAAATCTGTTGAAAACATTTCTCACAGAAGAATTATATATTTACAGCTAGCTGTAAAATTGCACAGATTCAGTGCAAAAGCTTGATGAGTTCCTGCCAAACTAATTGCAGCTTGTTATTGCAACATTAATACCTAAGAAATAAGGAGGCCTTGTTAGAGACTGTGATCATAGGTCAGTGAATGTATTCGTTTGAACATGCGCAGTTTATGAACGCGTCGATCTGACTGCCACGTCCCAAAGTGCATACTAACTTAATGAAAAGTAGGCAAATTGTCAGGATTGGTATTATCGTGGCATACTACCTAGTAACGTAGCATGAGGCAGGAAACGCGGCGTGACTTCAGCGCGAGTCTTTTGAAGCGAGTTATGATTGGCTGCGTCGTGTTGTGGGCGTGGTTTAGTCTCCCTATTTCACCTCGGTCCCAGCGAAAGCAGTAAATAGACCACAGGACGCGCGGTTCAGACCCAGGATCAAGCATAGTGTGATCTTCCAGGCGTGTCCGGTGCAAGAATACGGCAGAAAATTGCCCAGACCCACCCCAAATGCTATAATCAGAACAGTCCTCGGGACGCAATGACGGCGGAAACTGGCGGACGCAGTGCGCTTTAAAAAAAAAAGAAAAAGAAAGGTAGGGAGACATTTTATTCGGATGCGTGCAATTGAACGGGCACATTCAGTTCCGATCGGGGTTCCTGGTTTCAGCAACACGAAGCTGTGTTTATGTGCTTGTTAAACGGTATTGGTGTTGCAGGGTGTCCAGGTACACAGCGACACCCAAAAAAGCTTCTTCTTTTTCATAATGTAGACATTAACATTATTTAAGGATGCCGTGTTTTTAAAGGAAGACGTCCTCTGACAGGAATAATCGGTGTGCGGTGAATATCGGGTCCGTTCATTCATTCATTCATTCATTGTGTCCGGGTCTTTGTTTGCTTTTGGAGAGATGATTGACACATGGTTCACAGGAGCACATATCCAAGGCTCCAATCTTACACACGCATACAGGAGGGACATACAGAGTCTTCAAGATGCTTACTAGATCCGGCGCTTTTATTGATCCGTTCATGTGCAAATCCTGAGAATCTGATCAATGCACTGATGTAGTGTCGAAAAAAACAAATCAGCATTCTTTTCTTCTCTGGTAGTATGCACTAGTGTTGAGATGATCAGTTAGAAATGTCCACATCCTGTTCTTTCTGCCTGTCCCTTATGGGAAGAGAGCGTTTTGTGAGCAAGCCGTGTTTGACTTCACGCCTTGTCATTATTGCAGGCTGACATTCGCCAAGCAGTTGACTGAGAGGGAGGTGTTGTCCTAGTAGTGTGCACTCATTAACTTGAGTTTGCACAAGGAGCCGTTACATGGAACAGCCTTTGCTATTTGCACAGAGCCAGTGCTGAAATAAGCTTAGTGATTCTAGGCAGGCATACAATAGACATGCTGACTGGCGACACTGCTGCCTTTGATGTGCTCCAAGTCTCCATGAACACTGTGTGTGTGTGTGTGTGTGTGTGTGTGTGTGTGTGTGTGTGTGTGTGTGTGTACTTGTGCCCAGGTTGAACAAAAACAGCAATAGACCACCACCAACACGGCCTCCAAGGTCTGCTTAGAACCTAATTACGGACAGAGGTTGCTGTCCATGGTTGCATATTCGTTCTGGGAAGCCAACCAGTAATTGCTATAAGGTTTCACTAGAAGCTGTATGTAATATACACTACAGGACTGAGGGTTTTCTCTACAGGATAGTTTAATCAGAATCTGGAGTTTTATGTTTAACCTGAATAAATATATAGTTGCACAAGACACGTGGAAAGACTCAGCATTTGCATAGCATTCTGCTTTATGCAGCCTGTTAGCTTTATTTCTACTACATGTATGTTTCTATTTCTAGTATTTCTGTATGTGTGTTTTTTTTGTTACAGGCCTTTTTGCCTAAATATGTGGATACTACTGGAAGCTGTGTCTGTCTGTCTATCTAACTATCTATCTATGACAATTAATGCAATATTGAGGATTATTATACCTCGTTTTTTTTCTTCTTGCAAGGTTGTAAAGATTTTCAGATTTCTGAAAACACAATGGCTCTTACAAGTGCACTTTGTTTCTTGCAGGAGCCTGTAATATGAGCTGACATTTATAGTCTTGTTATTGAAAGAGTGGCTCGATCAGTGAGATGGAGACAATAACCTCGGTTTGAGTCACAGGCCTCACTGAAGATCTCTCCTTGTTACTGGTTCGGCTGTTTAATCATGGAAAGGGAATTGTCTTTCTTTATCTCTCTCTCTAGCTCCTCTATCTCATTCACTCACTCACCCGAAGACACAAATGCACACAGTGTGTACAGAATATGCCACTGAGCAATGAGCAATCCTCATACATATAAACAAGGAGGCTTGACAAAGCTCAAAATGAGATGTGTTGCAGGAATATCAACCGAATTGCGTACTCGTTGTAGCTGCAGAGTCATCCATGTTTCCCTGAGCGTTATGAGAACAACCAAAGAGAACACCCTGAAATACACTTCTGTTTTGTTTCAGTTCGAAGTTGAGAAATACAGACATGGTGCACAATACGCTGTGTATCGTCATGTTTCGACGCAGTCCTGAACTATACTTTAACTGGTTTAATAGTGTGAAATAAATTCCAAGGATTAAAGGAAAATAAATACAACACATGTCCAGTTTTTACATATACACACTTATACAGGGTCACATCTTGCAGCTTGTAGCAGGCCAGCCATTTGAACTGCCTTTGCAACATCGATTAAGTCGTTAAAGATGATTATTACCTGCAAAAGACTGAGAGAATTTGGCATTGATTTGTTGGCTGAGAAATGCTTGCACCGATGTTGACTGTGTGGTGAACAAGGAATAAAGGAGCAACAAACCAGTGGTCCGTGATGATAAGCAAATGTGGATATTGTTGGGGGGGAGGCAGAGCTGCATGAAGCAAGCTGATGTACATCGTTGCACAATGCCCTCGTATGTGAGACCTTTCTTGTGTAGGCTGCAGGAAAATGGACCTTCGAGGAGAGGCATAACATGAAGTTGCAGTGTTCCTTATGTAGATTATGCAGACTCCTTGATGCCTTACACCCGCACAGATTTGTGATGTGTGTAACCAAAATAGTGATCAACACTTGTGTTCATTTGTTGCGTTAGTAGAAACATGTTGAAGCTGGCGTGTGTGAGTGTTGTTTTGTTTCTATGCAATCTAATATGTTACTAGTTTAACTGATCGCTTGATTTGATAAACAAATTGAGGTCAGTCAAATGAAGTTTGTTTCTGATCGAACATAATGCATAATCAATACAAAAACCTATTCAGTGGGTTTAGCTTGGAAACATTCAAGCCTATTTATTTTTATTGTCCGAACCTTTGAATCTGTTCTTCACATCTGCATTTGGATCTCATCTGGAGGATCTATTGATGAGATCTTCATAAATGCAATAGTGAGGGTCAGTTTTACTTAGCTGATTTCTTCAAACGAGGGTTGTAACGATTCCTTGAGTCATTTTATTACAGAAATTCATCGAGACAAATGAATGTGCCTCCGTGATTCATTTATTCCTTTTAACTAAACACGGAGCACCGCGTTTCCCACGGACCGTTCAAAGTGGCGTGTAGAGCAGGAGGCGGAGCGTGTTTTTTTTTTTTTTTTTAAACAGGCGATAAATACATGGATTTTGTTCGTAGATAATTTCAAAGCAAATGGCTTTTCTGGAGATAGGAATACCATCATGATACTGTGCACGACATAAATAAATAAATACACGCGTGAGAATAATAACGAGTTTAATTAAACAAGTAGTTGACCATGACTTACTCTACACGGACACTGCGGATGAGCTTTTTGAAAACACTGTATTTGTATTTTGATGTAATATGGACATTAAATACAGTTAATGGGTTTGGTTTTCACTGATCTACTTGAATGTAATTTCATCAGTAAAAATGCACATTTTTTTCAAAATCTTCTCTCTCTTATTTAGTATTGCTCTTTAATAAAGACCAAATATCTCTTATCGGATTACTCTACTATTCGATGGGATAATCATTTGAATACTCGATTACTAAAATAATCTATATAAATTAGTGGTATAATATTCTATGAACACCTACTATGTGTAAGTGCCGGTTGAACTGAACTGTATGCAGTAAAACCCTAAGTGGAAATTCAAGGTCTGAACATAATTGCAGTGAGGGGTTGCTGTCCATGGTTGAACATACAATTTCAGTAGCCAGCCAGTAATTATTATAAGGCTTTGGTTATAGTAATCTATTTGATTCAATACTAGGCTTTGAATTTTCTATTCTCACGATTTCAGAGTGGCAATCAAAACATTTGTATTCATTCTGCACAGTTGATGAGACAGTTGATATATATATATAATATATAGTAATATCATATATATATATATATTATTATATATATATATATATATATATATATATATATATATATATATATATATATATATATATATATATATATATATATATATATATATATAGTTGATTTTACATAAGTTGATTATGTGTGTATATGTATATGTATGTGTGTGTGTGTATATATATATATATATGTGTGTGTGTGTGTGTGTGTGTGTGTGTCAACTGTCTATGCTTGTGTACTTAAGTTTGTATTTACCCTTCATGAATGAATCGTATCCTTAGATCGAGACCTAAAGCACTTCTTGTACGTCTCCCTGGATAAGGTCGTCTGCTAAATACTGCAAATGTAAATTTAAATGTAAATGATTCTTTAAAATTGTCTATTTGGATTTTAGTCTGTGGGTATATAATTGCACCACAATACCGTTGTGCATATATATATATGTATTTACTTTTGCAACAATAGCTCTACATAATTAGCAATCAACAATAGTTTAAAGAGCTCCTGAGAGTCCTGCTCAGACTCAATGAAGACATTTAAGTACTATTATCTTACTTAGCAAATTAAATTGCAATGGATCTTGCACTTCTCAATCACTGGTGTCCCAGGATTCCAGTTCTATTACTTGAACACAATTAGAATCAGTTTAGCAAGTAAATTAATCATGTCGTTTGTGTGTTTAACTACAGAGTCACCAGATGAGGGGGCATTCACAAAACTGTTCAGGCAGAAAATATAAGCAAATTCAAAATTATTATTATTATCATTTTTTTAATGTTCCCATTTTTTATATGTTAAATTGTTAACAAAAAAAACCCCAACAAATATGCAGACAGTCTCTTACACATAACACACTCTCTCACAAATACAGAGTATCAAATCTCCACAGATGGCATCTATGGACAGGATGTGCTATGTATCCTTTCTCATTCACCACATTCATGTCCATTAACGAGTACTGGCAGCCTGTCGGAAGTGTGAAGTCTATTTAGTCATTGAGAAATCGCACCAGTCAGTATGCTGAAGGATAAAATAGCTCAATCATCTATCAGCTCATAATAGTGTAACATTATGCTAGAAGGTTTATTTAAAATTTGACAATTGTACGGTGGTTCTCTTAAGCTGTGGGCGTTCTTTTGTTGTCACGATTTGGGAGAATTTGTCCCTTTGTTTTTTTTGACTAACCCTAACTTTAAACTTGAACGTAAAATGATTCTCTTTATCCCATGAAGAAATATTTGTGTCATCCAGGTCTCATCCAGGATAACATTATGCCCATCCACAGAACGTAACAACTCATTGAATGGTTTGATCAGTATACTGTATGGAAAAAGTACAAATTAAATGCTGTGTGTGGCTAAACACATGCTATAAACACAAATAATTTGAGATTAATACTATAATATAATATAAAACAAGATAATATAGACTTCTAGAAAGCTCTAGACCCCAAAGTGTTTCCTCTAGGGGAATTCTTAAATAAGCTGTTTTCCTGTAAGACCCCTATACAAATGAGTTTGGAGATGTTTTAATATTATTGGATTAACCGTGTACAGCCGTATTCACCAGCTTGCATGGTAGAAACCACCATGCAATGTTTTTCCTGTCACAGACGTCTGTGCCCGTTCCTAGTGATAAGCCTAGCTGTGCTGTTTTGTGGAAGCCAAATGTTAGCATTATGCAATGTGTAATAAAATTGTCTGTCAACTTTTTTCTTTTTTGCAGTGCAGGATTAAATGGTACGCAGAGTGCAGCAGTGTAATTTAGCGACCCATGAAAGGGTTTATCTGGCTTTGCTCTATTCCCTGTTCACTGATGTTCTGTTGGTGTGAAGCAAAGCTTGTAATCTTGAGGGCTTGAAAGGGGATTCAGAGAACTGAAACTAGATTAGAACACAGAAGGTTACATAAGAATTCTTTTGGCTTGGACAAAGTTCCCTGAACTTTTTTATCTTTTTTGTGTTTTGAATCAAATTTCATTTCAGTCTCAGTTCATGTCATGCTGCGATACTCAAGCTGAAAAATATCTCTAAAACCTTCTCTCTGAATGTTGCATTTGTTTTTGTGTCTTTGTACAGAATCTTCAGTGAACTAATTCATTGCGGCATTTGCCTTATATGACTGGAAGAATGAGTACCTCCCCCAACAGACCACGTGCCTCCATCGACATCTTGGAGGAGCTGCAGATTATTGCGGCCGACAACCTTGAGAAACTTGAAATTAATAAGTACTATGAAGTTATTAGGGAGCTGGGAAAGGGCACCTATGGCAAGGTGGATCTGGTTGTCCACAAATTTCGAGGTAAGTACTTTATTTTCAGCTGTTCTTTAATTTTTTCTTCATTTCAGTCAGCCATTTTTACATTTAAGGCATTTGGCAGACGCCCTTATCTAAAGCGACTAACAGCTGAGCAGTGTGGGTTAAGGGCCTTGCTCAAGGGCCCACTAGTGGAAGCTTGGTGATGGGGTTTGAACCTGCGATCTTTCAGTCCATAGTCCAATGCCTTTACCACTTAGCTACCAAATTCTCCATTATAGTGCAAAGCCGGACCCATGGGCACACCAGGTCCATTGCATTAATATAAACCAAGACCGTAGTATAATTAACATAACATGGAATCAAAGTTGAGTACAGAAAAAATAAATATATTAAGGTAAAACCACAAAATACTAATTATTGAAAAATGATCATGGCTCATGTGCCATACAATATTAATAATTTTGTTTTCTCGACATAATGCTCTTTTCATTTGTTCAAATGTCAGGAATAAGTTTGGAGAAATGGGCAAAGCAAAACGACAAGCGATAATTGGCTCTTACTTTGTTGGAACATGACGAAATGAGAAATTACTTCAGTGATATGGTGGAGTTTTCTGAGAGGAAATAAGTATAATATGGTATAGTGGTATCCTTGGACAGCTTGAGACAGTGAGACATCTGAGATTATCATAGTATTTGATCACAGCATAATATTTCATCATACAATGCTGTACAAATACTTTGCGGTGCAATTTTCAGATTTGAGACAGCATTTACAGCATATAGAAAGTGACTTTGTAAGATTTTTAATACCTCTTTATGGACATTAGTATTCACATACACTTGCAAGGAGAAAAAAGAAATAGATTTATTGCATTAAAAAATCAGAAGGATGCACCGTCTTGCATGTTTCATAAATCTACAAGAGTAAGTGGGATTGGAATGAAGGAAGCTGAGACATATATTTTTAATGCAGGCCACGTTGTCTTCTTAATGCGTACTTTTTTAGATTTACTTTTGGACGTCTAAATTTTAAAGGCATTTTTTGCAGTCACTTTCTTGTGGTGCCATTATGGCTCTTATTTTTTTTGTAACCCCAAGACATGCATTAACTTAATCCTATCCTGACTGCCACCATTTATATATTCGCTCAGACTTGGATTTGCTTTTTAAATCGCCTACCCAGCAAGCTTTCATCTTGTCCCGTAGACTTTGGTTGTTTGCCTGGATAGCAGCTGTGAGAAGGTGAAAATAGGAATGCAGGCCACTTATCTATCAAAATAAACAATTCTGGAAAAATAAGTTCAGCATTTCTGTGACCGAGGCCAAATACTGCATCGGAGTGCAGAACACACAAAAATTAGTTGTCCTGGGTAGTTAATCGATTATTTATTAATGAGCATGGATTTTCTTCAATTTTTGTTTTTTCCTTAATATATGCGCAACCAAGTCAAATCAAGGTTATCACAACCTTATTTCAGTTTGAACTGTGTGTCCCTATGTGAGCAGTAGGATCAAGGTATGGGAGAACCCCAAGTCATTTAGATTTAAAGTGAGAATTGGGCACTGGGTGAAGACGGCCTCATCATCTATCACTTCCTCCTCTGGAGAAGATGTGCTGATGAATCAATAAGGCTCCCAGTCAAGTCGTTCTAGCAGCGAAATCGTTAATTTTTCCATGCCTGACCTTTATTTTCATTTTGATTGGACTTTTACAATGGATAATTCACATTTTAATTTTTTTGGATTTTTATTTTATTTTATGGTACAATCACCTCAAGCAGTTTTTCGTGAAAAATTGCTGAAACATTTGCTTATTTACAAGATACTCTGTTGCACAGCACTGGCAAGGAAAACGCCCACTGAGATTACTGCGTAAAGCTTCAGCATAAATGTCAATGCTGTAAGAGCCAGAGTGCAAGCCAGCGTGAATGTGTTTGGAGACTGGTGAGGGTTTTAGCTTGATGCTGGTATATTAGAGCTCTCGGAGAACATTCCAACTGAAATCTTTTCTAAAATTACTAATTACCAAAAGAATAATAAGTGGCTTCATTGGCAGGGCTTTAAGTAACATTGCGCTTCAGTGCACCCTTTGTGCAGCCTGTCCTCGGGCAGTCAGTAGGAATGAAGACTATGCAGGAGTATTAATGTTTCTTCATAAGAAGCAACATTTTCAGTCAAATGGCATGTTTGTCTTTGCTGGCTGGGAAACCTCCCGTGAACTCTAGCCTGCAGCTCGCTCTGTTAATCACTGGGTTCTGATAGTTTTTAATGAGCCACAGATAAACACACCATCTGATGGCACCCTTAACCTCAGCATTTTCAACCTTTGGTTCATGTTGTGCATAAAGCACTCTACAAAAGGGGCTTGACTGTGAAAAATACTGTGCAGATGGTCCTAGCAGTGCATATTCCCACTTCTCAAATAAACAGGCAATTATTATAACATCTTAGTTAAGCTCCTAGACTCTGGGTCTGTCTTACTGCTGGAAGGAATGTTTTTTTTTTTTACAAAATTACAGTGGATATGGAATCTACTGCATGCCAACATATCTCTCTCTCTCTCTCTCTCTCTCTCTCTCCTCTCTCTCTCTCTCTCTCTCTCTCTCTATATATATATTCTATATATATATATATATATATATATATCTATATATATATATAATATATATATATATATATATATATATATATATATATATATATATATATATAACAGGGACCATCACCAGTAATAATGATGTAGGAGGTCACTCTTAAATATTAAAACTGAAATATTAGCGAGACTCAAGGAAGTTTTTCCCATCAAGTCAGTATCTAACTTTCAAATGAAACACTGTGCTTATATAAGAATCTCATAGAACATGCATTATGCTGCTGCGATCAGAATATATCTGACAGGCCCAAAACCTTGTCCTTCTCTCTATTAGTTTTCTTTACTAATATCAGTGGCGTGTTCTTCCTCTCTCCATTTCAGTTGCATGGAAACATCTGCTGTGACAGATGTCTGGTACTTTGGGAATATGTTAGTTATTCGGACCCTTTGTTTGTTTTTCTTTTAGTCTTTAGTTTTCCAGATTGGCTGATCTATATAACAAAGCTACTGGTTATAGAAGGGGCATTCTTTCCTCTACTCAAGCTTTCCATAACAATGGCTTATACTGATGAATGTCCTCTAAAAAAAAAAAAATTCTAACATGTGCTTCTTTCACATTGGAGTCTAGTGATTTAATTACGATGAAGGTAAATGGCACTGGTGATTTGCAACTTCCCATGCACCGTTGTCCTAGGTGCGGGTGAGAAGGACAGGACATGCTATACAAGACAAAACATTAAATTCATTTCCATCAGCAACATTGCTGTAATTCCCCAAAGAGCTGTGCTCCAGCCAGACACCCAGCATCCTTACATAATGAATGAAGGCAAAGGACTTACTGGAAGATAGAGCAGAATCAATTCTTTAACAGAATCAATTCTTCAGCATGCATAAATCTACTGCTCTTAGTGTTATAGAAACATTTTTAAAAACAATATCATTATCATAGTCTGGGATTTATTGTGCATCACCAGCAGTAACAAAATACTACTATAAAGGTTTACAAAATAGAATTTCACAATATCACATACACTGTTATTTCTTTATAAATGAGAAAAATATTTTGTGTGAACAGGACAGCGAAAAATGTCCACAACACCTTATTTCACTTGCAGTAAACTACATTTTGGACATTGTTGCAAGATGTCTTTTAAACAAATATTCATTTTGGTAAAACCTGCCTATATTTTTTTTTTCCTGAACTTTTCAGAATTGCTCACATAACTTTTTAAATCTGCCAAAAGCTTTTTGATTGAATAAATAATGATCCGTCAAGTGCTTTTAATATTCAAATTAAAGGATTCCCTTAGCACCTATATTAAACTGTGTCACAGCAGTATTTGCTGAATGCTAATCCTTTCTGTTTCCACAGGGACAAAGATGGCTCTGAAGTTCTTGCGTAAGAAAACCACTAAGCTGAAGAGCTTTCTGAGGGAGTACAGCATCTCGCTCTATGTTTCACCGTGCCCATACATCATCAGCATGTATGGCATCCTCTTTGAGACAGACGAGTATTACATCTTTGCTCAAGAGTATGCATTAGCTGGGGACCTCTTTGACATCATTCCCCCTCAGGTGAGCAAAACTGAGGCTCAATCAGCAATCTGGCATATTCTCTAGAGCTGTATGGAAGGTTAAAAGGGGCAAAGGAACCGGTTAGCCATGAAAACAATTTTCCTGAAATCAAATTTAAATACCAAATGAAAAATGCAGAGGGAGCTGATAATGTTCTAATGTCACAATGTTATACCTGGTTGGTTTATACACGATGGCTGTACATTTGGAATTTCTACATTTTTATATTCCTGTTTTTTGTCATTTAATTCCTATCCATTTTGGGGTATTTGTTACTAGCGTTTTTCAAAACGTCAGCTCGGGGGAATTTAACAAATATTAAATGCCGTAGCACTTCAAGTATCCAGATTTTTACCTGCTCTACTTTGCCTTTACCGATCGTGTGTTTTCCATCATGCTCCATAGGTGGGGCTGCCAGAAACTGTGGCGAAACGCTGTGTACACCAGGTTGCCTTGGCACTGGACTACATTCATTCTAAGAAGCTGGTTCATCGTGACATCAAGCCGGAGAACGTACTCATCTTCGACCAGGAGTGCCGTAAGGTTAAACTCTCTGACTTCGGCATGACGCGTCGAGCTGGTTCGCCGGTAAAGCGTGTGAGTGGTACCATCCCGTACACGGCACCCGAGCTGTGCGAGCCCGGCCGCCATGACGGTTTCTTTGTGGACTACAGTACAGATGTGTGGGCGTTTGGAGTGCTCCTTTTCTGTATGCTGACAGGCAATTTTCCATGGGAGAAGGCGCTACCGTGCGACGCCTTTTATGAGGAGTTTGCACGCTGGCAGCAGCAGCCAAGGAGGAGGCCTGGTGTAGTTCCATCACAATGGCGCCGCTTTACCAGCGAGGCGCTGCGCATGTTTCGTCACCTCCTGGCCATCGAGAAGGAGCAGCGCTGCTCTGTCAACGAGGTGCTCAACTTCCTCTGCCACTGCTGGATGCTAGACACGGAAAACGGCAACACCGCTACCTCCTCCACTGGCACGGGGCTCAATGGGCACGTGGCCGAGCTTAGCTCTTCTTCCTCAGAGGAAGACGATCTGGTGGAGCGTCTGAAGCAGCAGAGTCTCTCACCTGGGTGTGGTGTGGCCAAATCAGGCATTGACATTGAGCCTGTGACACCGCCCTACACCAGCGGGTCTACAATCAACTCTCCATCCACTAATAACAGCTACGAGCGTGTCTCGCGTGACAGCAATGGAAACGGAGGACGCATCGTCGTGACCACGCCCATTGAGATCTGTGTGTAGTGAGACTCTAGAAGGTAGAAGACTTTACACATACTCAATCCACTGGAAACCAGTTGACCTCAGCGAGGACTCCTGATCCCGAAACCCTGAAGAAAAATAAGAAGGAAATGCTCCGTCTCTCGTGCTGAGGGTAGAACATGGTAAAAATGTTCTATGGAGGTAGACTAGTCAATGGTTCCTTATGATGAGTGTCTCTGAGGGAATGCTACAATTTGAAACCAGTAAAATTTTACTGATTGTGTATTTTAACTATGTTAGTCCAAATGTAATCAGTCTACACATAGCAACAATGCACACATGGGGAAAAAATCTAGCAGGCATGACATTACCTGTACCATCATATAGCAATATGTTCAATGTTTTCGAAAATGAAATGTAACAACGGTCAAAGTTGTCCAATGTCTGAGACTAACTGCAAAAACACATAATGTGAAAATGTTCATTGAAATGTGATTTTTGGAAGTGGTACTTATTTGTGCTTGAATGTCCAATTTGGTTAGTGGGTAACTTCAATAAAAAAAAAGAATAGAGTTTTTTGCGTTATTTCTTTTGGTCTTGTACTTGAAACTGATATTTTGCTATTTATTTTATACTGTAGCAGTAGATAGTTAATAATGCCCAGTTGCCATTATGGTGTGTTGCATTGTGTATTTAAAAAAAAAAAAAAAAGAAAGAAAAAAACTCCACTACAATAGAATCAGAACTTCCCCAAGACCATTATCTTAGTTTAAACAGTACATGCATGCAATTTTCACTTGTTTCTTAGTATGGTGCATATTTGAGAGCTTCAACGGGTCTTCTCACAGCCAGCGAGGCCAGATTAAAAGAAGAGAGTAATAACCAGAGCATGCCAGAGATTCAAGTGCGGTATACAGAATGATTTGTCATTAGCTTGAGAAAACAACCGCTGATGTAGGTGTCATTATCGATGTTTTAGGTGTAGACCTGGACAATTCTGAAAGAACTCTTCCGACGTAAGCGTGTTTTATTTTTTTTTATAATTTCTCAGGTATATATGGCTATACTGTGTAATATCTCACAATAGCCAAGATTTAGTCTGGTTATATAAAGAAAATGGAAGAACATTGTGTCATCGTCACTGGAATGTGCGACAGGGAAACTAATTGCAGATGAGCCGTGCAACACAACACAACATACTCTGAATCATATTCTAAAATATGGAACTTGATTTGATCGAGACTGTTATCACTTGCCATATGTAACTCATTTGTTTCCAAAGATAGTTCTGAAAAACAATTGGATGTCACATTTGATGTTCTGTTTCTGCTCTCACTTCACCTTTGGATGAAATTAGTTTTTTAAAACTATTAATGATTTGAAACCAAAAACTCCTTCGTAATGGGGTTTTCATAAAGCTCTAACCCACATATCTCCTTTGTCATAATTCTGACAGAATTTTATAGCATGGTTTTTATTATTTTATTCATGTACTTGGGTGGGAATTTTTTTTAACTACTGATTTTGATAAAGGCATGGTAGCAGAAGTGTTTTTAAAAAAAAGGCAAATACGAAATGAATAACTAATGTGGCTTTTTTTTTTTAAAAGGGTGTTTCTGAAACTGCATGGATATAAAACCTATGTAAACAGGTCTTTTTATCTGTGCTACCTTTTTAGATTTGTGAAATTCGGTGTGTTGTTTTTTTTTTTTCCTGTAGCACAATTTTGGGTAAATTGATATGTTAATGGAATTTAAAAGAAATGAATAGAGAAAGGAGAAACAAATGTAGGGCTTTATTTATTCTCTCTGTGCTGTAGGCCTACTTGCGTTCTAATAGGTGGTTTATAGCATTAGTGCAGTCTGTCAGACAACCTTTTCTTGGATATATTGAACTTTTTTTGAATACCATTAATGCCTGTCAAAAGAAAATCATTAAAAAAATAAAAAAGACATGACCAGACATTACCATTCACAAACACACTTTTTTTTTCAAAATTGAATTGTGTGTTGATATTTGCATGCATAAATATTGTTCTGGAAGCGATTATGTTGAAATAAATACTTATACTTGATGCAGAAGGCTGAAGATCAGTTTTTTCTTTGTCACGTTTACTGACGTATCCAAATATAAATTGTCTCTTACACACTGTCACTGACCTCACACAACCAGAAGTTTCTACTACACACCTGTCTACCAATGTTCCTATTAAATTAAGCAATGGGTTAATCACCATCAATAGAGTTTTAATGGAACTTTATGAGGCAGGAGTGGAAGGAGATATAAACACAATAAAAGTCTGATAAATACATTAGAGACATCTTTCCCACAGTGTGTATTAATCTATATAAATGTTTAAAAGTGTTTAAAACCATCCCTTGGTTGTAAATCTATTTTTGCCACTGGCACTCTTGGAATCGGTTAAATTCACTTATTAAGCAAATAACAAAACCCAAAATGTAGATTGTCGAATGAAAATCTAAAAAACTAGACATGAACAAAACATACAGCATTTATCGGGCTGCTGGGTTCTGTCAGTGTTTTTTTTTTAGTTTTTACCTTCATAAAAAATCTCTAACAGAGGTATGGTGATGCAGTATATAGCATTATTGCTTGATTTGACAAAAGATAATATTTACCTTCATGTTCAGTCCTGAGCTGCTCCTGAGGTTCTTTGATTTCCACCCTCTGTCTAGGAACATGCAGGTAGACAAATTGGCTATGCTAATTGTTATGGTGTGAAAGACTGTGAAAATGTGTGTGCTTGACACCCTGTAGTCTGCTGGCCTCAAAGCCATGACAAATTATTTTGGCCCAGAACAGACTCGATATTTCCCCTCGCCAAAATAAAATGGTTACTGAGGATGATTGAATGAACCACAGTGGGAAAAAATAAACAGAAAAAAATATTGGGTTATAGATATTATGGGTATATGGTAACATGGTTGGGAATCTTGTAACCTTGGGGAAATTGTCTTGAAAGTCATTCCAATCATTTTTTATTGGATATTGGTTAATAACAGATGTCAATGATTATTCGAAATTCTACACATTCATGTAGTTAACTCATCATCCAATCATGTATTAACAGTGCAATGTGATATTTACAATGACACTAAAATGTAAATTCTGTATGTGAATGTAATTTTCACCAATAGATAAGAGAGTTTACCCAGAATATTGCTAAAAACCTCCAATGCGAACAGTGTTTACAGTCTGAAACAGTTCCTGGTGATGAGTGAGATGAGAGTAGAATAACATGACTGGTTTGAGCTGACAGGAAGTTTAACTCATATAATCTCTCTGTATTGTATAACTGAGCAGACATACATATCTAAAAATGACCAACACATCAAAGCTTACAGAGCTCCTGCCAGCAAAATTGTAATTATCAAGACAAAACAACTTTAAACTAGATAAAGACCAAGAATTTCCTTTCTTGAACACTTGAACTGTTTCAATAAGTTTGTGCCCATTATAGCCTAAGATTCCTGTTCTTAACTGACAGCAGTGGAACCTGACGTGATCTATTGCTGGAACCTCTTCTATACAATAATCAAGATCACAATTTTTCTTCATCCTGATGTTTGGTATGAACATGAACTGGAGCTGTTTATTCCTTTACAGCTATTTTAGGGTGAGAACCACTCACCACTCATATGTGTTTGTCCAATAACATCAATGTGGAATTTTATATTCTTGGCCATGACTTGAACATATACTGTGTTTGTTGTTTACTCCAAAAATTGTCTGAAAACCAGCATCATTTGTTGTGAGGGTTGAAAAGAAAATAGACTCTTAAAAAAGAAACATAACAAGCACAGAACAAGAACTGTGTGTTCTGTCTGCGGTTAGATTTGGAACCAAGAGTGTGTATGTTTGGCTACCTGAAAGCATACCGCTCATAACCCTAGTTTACAAAGAGATTGAGGGTTATGTAATAGTGGACATGAAAGGAGTAGCAAAGCCGTGTTCAAGGAAACATAAATCAGAAGTGACATTTAGGATTGAATTTGGATCCCATTTGCCACTCCATCATTAAGTAATTGGTGATAACAGACAATCTTTGTGGCAAATAGGAGAAGTCTTCTCCAGGGTAATACTGAATGGTTCTTGGGTTTCTGACTAATTGTTTTTTAATGGATTTGTTCTTGTTCCCAGCATTACAGGTGCACTGTAGGTAGTTTTTATATCTATAGCTGTTTTAAACTTCAAGTTATAACCCTGTAATATACACTGCGACAAAGATTTAATAAGATATAAGATAGATATAAAGTGTGTATTAATAACGCAGTGAAATTATATAAGAATTTGTTCTTAATAGTGAGCAAAATAGAAACCATCTAAGAATGTCTTTTTCTGTCTTCTTCTGATTTTGAGCCAGACATTAAACAGTCTTTAACGCCTTGTTGCCTAAATTTATTTACAAACATATAAATAAATACTTTTGTATGTTTTTGGTGTCAAGCAGGTACTATAATTGCGCTAGATGGCACAATTAGTGCCTCCAATATCATAAATACGCATAAACTGGCATTGGAGAAATACATATATTAAATTGGTTGTTTTTTGGGCTGGAAGCAATTTGAAGCGATTTCCCGACAATCGTTTACAAGGGGTTAAAACCTCCCCTTTCCTAATCAAAGAACACTAACTTCAGCGTATCAATGAGATTCATTCATTGATTCATCTTCTACCAGCGGAATGCCAACCCATCGCAGGGCACACACACACACACACACACGCTCACACATTCATACACTAGGGACAATTTTCCAAGGTGCCAATCAACCTACCATGCATGTTTTTGGACCGGGGGGAAACCGGAGACCCCGGAGAAAAACCCCCTGAGGCACAGGGAGAACATGCAAACTCCACACACACACGGCCGAGACGGGAATCGAACCCGGACCCTGATGGTGTGAGGCGAACGTGCTAACCACTAAGCCACCGTGCCCCAATATCAATAAGATATAGTGTTTTATTTTACTAACACCTAAATTTGTTTGTCATTCGGAATGCTAGTATTTTGTAAATAGTCTTTGGTAAGACTATTTTCAACCACATTGTGTGAGTGTTATTCAAGATCTGAAAGCTTTCCAAGAATAGGAGCTGTTACTTCGTTGTGGGGCTGAGTACAGCAAGTGCAAACAATTCAGACTAAATGTGTGACAGACAGCATTAGGACACCAAGCTCCCTGGGCCAACTCGACATCCAAAAGGAGCCATCTGCTCTTAGACTACAATAGATTTCGGCATGAGACGACAATGACAATTTCCTCAGGTATTTTTAGCGGGCTCATTTTGAATATCTTCTACAATTGCTGTGGGTGATGTTCATCATGAGACATTAATGTACACTTTTTTTTTGGTTTAATATACTTTGTTGAACAGCACAGGGTATGTCTTGCAGATTGTTGTTCTCATTAAAGCTCACTCGAAAAAGGTTTTCCATGATCACTTATGTGTGTCTTGTTGCTCTGGCAACAAGATATTTTGCCTGAGCATTGTTTAGCAGAGTAGAGACATGCAGTAATGAGAGAGCGAGAGGGGTTAGGAATACATTCTAACAAGACTGCACAATGTTTTATTCTTATACCTTGTAGTCTTGAGAGTATGAATTTATTATATTCATATCTCTAATGGCATGAGAACAAGAATGTAAGCTGAATGCACTGCAAACGATCGCACCCACAATACGGTTTCTTGAGTATATGTTTCTAAGATATGTTTCTGCACATGCATGGCATCTCTCTCATTCCTTCATCTGTGGTGTATGCCGTGTTTTGTGCCCTATATTTGAAGTGTTTTTAAAAATAGTTGAGCAACCATTGCCATTTCGTGCAACTTCATAGTAATGCTCCAAAAAAAAAAAAAGATCTGCCATAGACTTGTTTTAATGACACCCAAATCTTTTTAAGGAAGCGAATTTTCCACAAATGCACTGTCAAATGAACAGAAACTTCCTGACAGCATACTTGTCAGATACGCTTGCAAATTGCTGTCATTATGTCCTGATAGGCATGCAGGCACTTTTTTAGGCAACATTATGTTCCTTTTTTCAATTTATAATTTGATGCTTCACACCCCTAAAAATGGATTATGCCCTAGATAGCCACCAGTACCATGGGTTAGTTCTGCATCTCGTCCTGAAGCACGACTTGGCACAGATATATAATTTTACAAACTGAGCTTACATATCTTGCAAATCTCCCACGTTCACACATTATGAGAGGAAGGCTGAAAATAATCAAACACACAAGCGGGGAAGCACATCAAATGTTCTATGCCAAACATTCACTGCTAAATATGAACATGATGTACTGTTCACATCTCACCCCAAAGCAAGTCAGAACCCACCCATCCAGATGCACTGTGCACCACTGTAATGTAACCTGAAAGAGAATTTATTCTGAGATGATCGATGTTGTGCGAGCTACAGGTCAAAGTGACAGCAATGCTGCTATAGTGGACTATAAAGCTCACAATGTATATATACTGTGTGTATACACACACACACACACACACACACACACACACACACACACACAAACATGCATATATGTATATGTGTGTGTGTGTGCGTGTGTGTGTGTGTGTGTGTGTGTGTGTGTGTGTGTGTGTGTGTGTGTGTGTGTGTGTGTGTGTGTGTGTGTGTGTGTGTGTGTAAATAAATTAATAAATATGTACACACTTGGATATGTATAATCCCATGAAGCTCTTTTATTTTATATTATAATATTTAGTCTCATTCTAATATCTGAAAACAGACTTTTGTATATTTAGGGGGGGGGTGTTATATCACCTGGTATTCCCGTAATACACCTGGTATGGCCGGAAAAGAGGGAAAAAGCTGCAACGTGAATCAATGTAATATAACATTTTGAATGCAATAATAAAGAAGGTGCTTAGTAAATCTGCATTTTTTAATATGATGGAAAAGAATTATTTAATTATGTTATAGAATGTATTTTATATTAAGTAATTATTATAGATTTTAAAAGCAAAGCGGACAAGAGATCGCTAAATGTGTATCTTTTAAAGCGGACAAACGTTTGAGCTTGTCCTTTACCTGCACTGTTGTTTCCTTTCTCACCAGCAGATGGTGGATTTTGGCAGCGTGTGGCCTACAGGTAAAGCAATGTGGAATACTTAAAATATTTTATCATCATCATCATCATCATCATCATAATAATCATAGAAAAAATAAGCAAAAGATTAAGGCATCTAGTGTTCTCAGGCAGTCTCCAGTCATAAAGTACTTTTCAGACCTGGCACAACTTTCGAAATCAAATGGGATCAGAGGTTCTAAGTTTGTCTTAAAGATAATCATTCATTTATTCATTCATTCATTCATCTTCTACCGCTTTATCCAATCCTCCATCGGGTCACGGGGAGTCTGTGCCTATCTCAGGCGTCTATGGGCATCAAGGCAGGATACACCCTGGATGGAATGCCAACCCATCGCAGGGCACACACACACACACATTCACACACACATTCATACACTAGGGACAATTTTCCAAGGTGCCAATCAACCTATCATGCATGTTTTTGGACCGGGGGAAACCGGAGAACCCGGAGAAAAAAACCCCCTGAGGACACGGGGAGAACATGCAAACTCCACACACACATGACCGAAACGGGAATCGAACCTGGATCCTGGCGGTGTGAGGCGAACGTGCTAACCACTACGCCACCGTGCCCCCCTTAAAGATAATATAAAAGATTATAAAAGCCATTTGATAAAATGTAATTCTGAACTAGAACTCAGTGTAACATTTCCTAATCTTTACTTCTTCTGTATATCATATCCTAATATGTAAATATACTACATTTATAAATACCTGTATTTTATAATAAATAAAATAACCACTAACCGCTAACCACTACGCCACCGTGCCCCCTTATATATATAAGCACGTATTAGCACGTTCGCCTCACACCGCCAGGATCCGGGTTCGATTCCCGTCTCGGTCATGTGTGTGTGTGTGGAGTTTGTGCATGTTCTCCCCGTGCCTCAGGGGATGGTTTTTCTCCGGGTTCTCCGGTTTCCTCCTCCCGGTCCAAAAACATGCACGGTAGGTTGATTGGCACCTTGGAAAATTGTCCTCTAGTGTATGAATGTGTGTGTGAATGTGTGTGTGTGTGTGTGTGTGTCCTGCGATGGGTTGGCATTCCATCCAGGGTGTATCCTGCCTTAATGCCCATAGACGCCTGAGATAGGCACAGGCTCCCCGTGACCCGAGGTGAAGATCGGATAAAGCGGTAGAAGATAAATGAATGAATGAATGAACGAATGAATATATATATATATATATATATATATATATGATATAGAGAGATAGAGAGAGAGAGAGAGAGAGAGAGAGAGAGAGAGAGAGAGAGGTCACTGAATATTGAATACGCTGAATTCTATTGGACAATAAATTCGTTATAAAATCAGAAACGAAAGCATGAGTATTGTAATTTTAATGTAATGCGTTGTGTAAAGTAATATTTATTTCGAAATATTAATTAATTTGTTTGTCTGTTCGTTTATTTGCCCCTTCATAGAAAACATTTTGGGCGCGTCTGAAACGCATGACCTGGTCTCCACACCGGCAGATGGCGCACATAAACCCCCGCTTGTCCTCGGAGTAGTCAGTCGAGTGACACGAGGAAAAATATAGACCGTCTGTTGTGTGGAGCCATTTTGTTCGGACGAGTGAAATTCTAAGAGCGTCTGGTGAAAACGTCTCTGTATGTAAACGGATAATAGAGGAACGTGTTTACTGGTTGCTGTTGATTCGAATCGAAGCAGAATGCTTTCCGCAGCACAGTTACTCGACGAGTTAATGGGTCGAGACAGAAACTTGGCCCCGGATGAGAAGCGTTGTAACGTTCGCTGGGACCACGAGACTGTGAGTAGTCAAGGAGGCGCTCATTAGCTAGCTTAGCTCGGGCAGCTAACGAACCTCTACTAATTAGTTAAAGCGGCGGTTGGAATGTATTTACCGCACGGGTCATATTGCGCATGTAATTATGCCATCTAGAAACGTTATTGCGGTTTTCTTTAAATTGGCGGTCCGTTATCTTTGTTAGCTCGGTCAGGCCTTTTCACGCAGGAAAAAAAAACACGTCCGTAGGAACACTGTCACCAACGTTGTTAGCTAGAATCGCTAACACCGCGAGTCCATCCCGCCCTTTCCGAGACCTTAGTGTCGACTCTTTTGAATCTGTTTGAAGTTATTGATCAGCTTAGTTTCCCGGATCCTTTGTGAAAAGATATGGGTCACTCCTGGACACTTAAGTATTAACGTGCTAGACGATCGTGTAGCAACGGCTGATCTGAAACGAAGACGGTATTCGGAATGCCCCGTCTGCCCTTAAATTCTCATCAGCATTACAGTCTGCGCAGATTATGACCCTCTTCCTCCCAGTTTTATAAGCCGTATCTGTTACACATCCTGCTGCATGGCTGTGCAAATATGTCTTCATATGCAATTAAATAAGGAGCATGATCTCCGAGTGTAAAATCAAATAGATTTACATGAAAACACTGTGTAGGAATAAATGTTTTTTCCTCAATGCACATTTCAGGCGTATATTTTGTAGTATAAAATGTTAAAAGAAATGTAATTCTAAATACCTGAATGGAAATCTACACTATTTAGGCTTTTCCAGTTAGGCCTATTCGGGATTAATAAAATCAATGTTTCTCACTTAAGTATATTGGTTGTTTTGTGTGCAGATGAGACAATTTTCCATGTAAATGAACTGCATGTGTAGTCAGAGTATGGAATTCTTCTGCTGTTTTAGTACAACATGAAGATACAGCCTGGGGGAAAAATGATTCATGTTGCCAAATTGTAAGAAAAGAAGGAAGGTTTTAGGCTCTCCAAGGAATTTTGGCCTAAGGCTTGGAATTCTGATGTTCATATATATATATATATATATATATATATATATATATATATATATATATATATATATATATATATATATATATGTGTGTGTGTGTGTACATGTACATATATACATATATATATACATATATACATACATACATACATACACGTAGACCTTTACTAGCCTCTGTTTTGTTTTTGTCTTTGAGACAAAGTAGTCTCTTCATTTTGCCAAATACCCAGAAAGCATGAATTCCCTCTATCCTAAAAACGTTGCTTGATGGAAAATGTACTTTGTACAAATTGTTTCCCCAGGAGACTATAGCAGTTTAATAGACATTCCTAAAGAACTAGCTGTTGTTTTTATGTAAGTGGTTGAATTAATTATTAAATCAGCTGTCCATTGTGCCATTTCCTGTTACTATAGAAACAGTAAGAATGAATGTAACTGGAAAAACAGTCAGGGAAAATTTCCTTCTGACGAATAAAATTCAGGGACACTGATATATTTCGGCTGTTATTAATTGCTAGAGCCCCGTTTGCTTCTGCGTCCTGCTGGTAATCAAAATGAACAAGGAGACTTTGAGATGTTTGTGCTGCATTTGTTTGACTTTGCTTTCAAATAATCAGACTGCTGTGTTTTAAGCACGGTGGTGATTATTATATTTCCTTCAACTCATCTTTCATTACAGTCTAGTCCAGGGGTGGCCAACTAGTAGGAGGCTAAACGCCACTTTTTTTTTCTGTGTTACTGCAAAGAGCCACATCATACACATGGGTACACATGAACATCATCCCATTCCCATTGTCGCATGTTATGTGAAAGCTCCTAAAGAGCCGCATGAAACTAGTTAAAGAGCCACATGAGGCTCCGGAGCCACGGGTTGGCCAGGTCAGGTCTAGTCAGACAAATGCAGAATTGTTTCTGTTTCTTAAGACCACATTCATGTTCTCTGTGCGTGTCATGCTTTCAATGTTCATTTTGGCCTTCTATATCTTTCAGGTCTGCAAATATTATCTATGTGGCTTTTGCCCAGCTGAACTGTTCACCAACACACGCTCCGATTTGGGTAATAAACCATTACACGTAACAGTTTACAGTATGATTAAATTGTGGTTCCCTCTGTTCAAATATTAAAAGCTGTATCTAACCTGGTTTCTTTTTAGGGCCTTGTGAAAAGATTCACGATGAAAACTTGCGAAAAATGTAAGTGGAATTCCCTTTTTTATTAATTGGATTAAGAGGCTTTGTAAAAGCTTGAAATAACACAGTAATGTTGTGTACTAGGTACGAGAAGAGCTCCCGGTTCATGAAAGAAGGCTATGAGAGAGACTTCCTAAGGTACCTGCAGAGTTTGTTGGCTGAGGTGGAGCGCAGGATCCGGAGAGGCCATGCCAGATTGGCATTGTCGCAGGCCCAACAGAATTCTGGAGTATGTGGGCTAAATTTTTTCACATGCACCTAGATATTCTAGATACTGAGTCTAAAAACCAGTCAACAGTAAAATGGAGTTGGATCATGAAATACACTTGCATGCTGCGTTGTTTTGTTTTTGTTTGTTTTTTTAATACTCACATTTGCCTTGGCTTCACAGGGTCCTACTCTGACTGGGAAGAATGAGGAGAAAGCTCAGGTGCTCACAGAGAAGATCGAGGCTCTTGTTGTCCAGGTATGACCATCACCTGGCTGTTTGAGCGGGATAATGTTGCGTTGTTTGTATGTAAAGACTGCTTTACACCATTTGGTTCCAGTAACCCGGTTCCATTTGGTTCCAGAAGTTTGTCATACTGCATGAGAATTTACAATCATGTATGTATTTCTGGGCAATATTATCGATTAATTTGAGTTAATGTCTATGTTGAAAAACAAATCGATTTTACAGTTTCACCTTTGGCAAAGTGTTCTTCCGTAGTTCTCCTTAGTTTCATCAGTTGTATGGAAATTTCACATTTTTCTACTGTATCAAGTTTTGTCTTAAAATCACAGATTCCATTTATTGGACATATCTACAAGCTCTACATGTACGTAATCCTGTGGCCGACTGTAATATTGGTGGTGATACATGCACTGCACCTCAGCTTATGTAATAAAGGTAGTGCCTGACTTACGATGGAGATGGTTTCTGATAACTCCATTGTAACTTTGTAACATTGTCGAGACATGGCCTAGCCTTCCCTATAGTCTTAAAGAATGGTGATTTAGAAAATCAGTATACAGTACCGTGTTTTAAAAAACCATACAGTGTATTTGTCCGTGGAGGCGATAGCTCAGCGTGTACCTCTGAACCGGTAGGTAGCCGGTTAAAATCCCACCATCACCACGCTGCCACTAATGGGCTTTTTTAGCAAGGCTCTCAACCATCAGTGGCTCTGGATAACGGCTTCTGCCTAATGCTGTAACTGTACATGAAACAGTGGGTACGTGAAAGAATACCGGTTTGCAAGTGGAAGGCAGACATGCTACATAAGCATGCCACGTAAAGCTTTTTTAAAAATGTATCGTATATTGATATTGTAAGACCAAAAAAAATGACAACACAGGGACCATTTTTAGATATTTTGTGATATTCTGATGCTTGTCATGTACGATTTTTGGTCTACAATTTGTAATTTTGCAAGAACATCACAAAATGTGCTGTTTTTGTCCACATCAATGTTGTCTTAACAAATCATGCTGTATATAAAATTGTAGAAACACTGCTGTTAAATTTTCACTTCTTATTTATCCATAATTTGTATCTGAATGAATGTCTGATCTGGTGTAATTCAACAAGTTAGTCATATTATCTGTGGTTTACAATTATCACTAATATATTATACTTGTTGATTGTTAAAAATATATAATTACATATTAGTGCATTTCTGTTGCATGATATTATTTTGGGTTGTTTTCAGATTGAAGAGCTCGGATCCGAAGGGCGTGTGGAGGAAGCTCAGGGCATGATGAAGCTGGTGGAACAGTTAAAGGAAGAAAGGGAGCAACTCAGCTCGACACCATCAGTGAGTTCAACATTTAACATTTTCACTGCTGTATCATATGGCTTATATTTCTTTTGGCTTAAAAGTCCATGGTTCACTGTAACAGTGAATTTAGTCAAGCGCTTAAACAAGCTTTGGATTCATGCCATGCCTTTTTTTTTTTTTACTTGTAGACAATTGAGAGCTTTGCTGCTCAGGAGAAGCAGATGGAGGTTTGTGAGGTGTGTGGTGCTTTCCTCATTGTTGGTGATGCTCAGTCCAGAGTAGATGACCATCTAATGGGCAAACAGCATATGGGATATGCTAAAATCAAATCTACTGTGGAGGAACTAAAGGTGAGTCTATAGGTCCTTAATTAGGAATGTTTTTGTTGGTTTTTGATTTTTTTTTTTTTTTATTAATGTTATGTTTTTATTTTTTTAATTGTATAAGTTGCAAGTTTAGCAAACCTGTTTGGTTGTATTGTTGTGATCTTTGGCTTACTTAGTTAAGATATTTACAGTTGTTGACTTTTGCAAAATTGGTGAAAAGTGAAGTGAAAATTGGGTGTGATTTCCAGTAAATTACAATCAAAAGAAATTACAAATATTATTTGAATGTAATATTTTAAAATATAGTATAGATCACAAATATGACTTTGTGATTAGTATTAATAATAATGTTTTGCTTTAATCCTTGAAATATTCATATAGGTTTATAGATCTGTTTGTGCTATCAAAATCTTGATATTGTGGTTTAATTTATTTTAGTTGAAAATCATATTTTAAAAAAAATGTATATTAATTTCTGCAAAGCTATTATGTACAAATATAGACAAAATATATGCACTTAAATCAATCCTGCTTGTTTGTTTTTGTAGTGATCTTTTTTCTGGTCAATGCAGGTTTTTATTCACCCGTTTTACAATCTATAACACTACAGGAAAAACTGCGTCGGCGATCAGAGGACCCAGAAAAAGATGACCGGGCAAAGAGGGAACGAGAGAGGGAAGACCGGGAGCGTGAAAGAGAAGAGCGTGAGAAGAGACGCAAGGAGGAAGAGGAGATGAGAGAGAAGGAGCGGGAGAAAGAGCGAGAGAGAGAGCGTGAGCGTGAACGCGAGAGGGAGAGAGAACGCGAGAGGGAGAGAGAGCGCGAGCGCGAAAGGCGCAGTAAACGCAGTCACTCGCGCAGCCGCCACTCAAGTCGGACCTCTGACCGCCGCAGGAGTCGATCACGGGACAGAAGGAGGAGCAGAAGCAAGGACCGGGAGAGGGACAGGAAGCGCAGCAGGTATATACACACACACACACACACACACACTGGTTCTGTATGTGTGTGTATGTAGGTATATATGTACCCCCCCCCCCCTTCGGCATACCTTCGATTGCAATAACACTGTTTTGTTGACCAGGAGCCGTGACCGTGAGAGGAGGCGCAGCAGGGATCGAACAGAAAGGAAGAGACGTTCACGTAGCAGGGAACGGAAGAGGTCCCGAAGCTCTGAACGCAAGAGCCACCGGCACCGCAGCCGCAGTCGAGACAGGGACAGGGAAAGAGACAAAGACCGAGAGAAAGATAGAACTGCCAGAGACAAAGGTGAGAATTGGCCTGATATTTTCTTTGTCCAAAGATGGCTAGACGTTTCTATATATTGTTGAAGTTAACACGTCGGAGTGAGACTCTCTAGAACAGGGATCACCAACGTGGTGCCCGCGGGCCCCCCCAAGTACCACATGAGTATCTCTCAGGCTTGTTCTAAAAAGTCATCAGTGAGATGCATCTAAAATGTTAGTTAACTCATTGTGAACTCACAATAGTTAACTCACAATACTTATTGTGAGAAATCATCAGTGTCATTAATTATAATATGTAACTAAAGGCAAATGTGTTATTTCAGAAGAGTGTGTCAAACTGGTAGAGCCCTTTGTATGACTCAGTATCCATGAAGTAGCTCTCGGGTTCAAAAAGGTTGGTGACCCCTGCTCTAGAATATAACCACTAATTTCATTGCATTCCAAGAATGTTAATATCAAGTATAACAGCTCAGACAACTCGCACATTTCAGTCTTCATCAATGTGCTTGTCTGTTCACTACAAAAAGGACGAGTCCAAAAGTATGCTTAATATTTAAACCAATACACTTATGCAGAAGCGGACAAACTGCGGCCCGCGGGTTGGTTGGATTGATACAGAACAGTCTATCAAATTGCGGTGAATATTTGCACGCCTGCCATATCGGAGATATAACCGCACAGCCGATTTGCACTGTCAAAATATCACAATATTATTTACCAATATTATACCATCACAGTATCGAAAATTAAGTTACATGAAAAAGTTACAGTTACTGAAAGTTACATTTGGCATGGCCTTCTAACAAACCTCGGGTTTCCCGTGTGGCCCTTTGGAAAAAATATTGCCCACCCCTGCACTAATGTGTAACTATTGTGTCTACTTTGGTAATAATATTCAGTGATCTTGCTTGTGCAAAATTGATTCATTGTAGATCAAACTTTTTTAAAATTTTCACATTCTGATAACATAAATGTAATTCTTCTGCTGTGTTATAATGGTTCTGTTTCCTCAGAGCACAAGAACACAGAAGAGAAAAAAGGCAGTGGAAAGGGCTCAAGTGATGAACGGTCCAGTGAGCCCTCAAAGTCCGAGCCCATGGAGGTAGCGCCTCCTAAAGCTGAGCTGAATGGCACCACTGAAGACCTCCATTCTGAAGGTGACACTCAGTCCAATTAAAACTGATCTGATAGGACCTCAGATCAGCACCAGGTAAGTGCACATTCCCCGACCACCTTAGCTCTCCCCCTCCCTCCCCCCTCCCTTTTTCTTTCAGTTATGTCTGTGATTTTTCTTCCTGTTTTTTAATAGTGCATCGTAAGTATGCACTGAAGATGGAACTAGAGGCTGAAACAGAAGAAGGTAGAATGAAACATACCCAGAGGGAAAAGCCAGTGTAGTCCTGAAAAACATGCCTGGAGGTACCTTGTTTTGTATCGGTCATACATATTTGTCTTTTAGACAAGTTCTCTTCCAAAATTTACGTTTTTTTTTTTCCTTTTTCATTTTCCTCTACCTATACTACCTCACTTGTTAACTCCTTGCTCACAGTAAACGTATACTGTGGTATTTCATTGATTCGTTCACTAAACATACATACAACAATGTGCCTATGTATGCAACATATATAAGCACGCAGCAGTTTTAGCTCTATCTGTACTGTGTTTGAGGTGTTCACAGAAGGAGCTATTTTTTAATCCATTAAAACTGCTGTCAGTGTTGATTTTGTTCTTCAGTTTCATGGATGTGTGCTTCCTTGCCTTGCACTTTAATGCAGTCTGTTCTTAAAGTCGAGAGCCGATAGCATTGGGATGATGGAAGTGTAGGGTTAATGAATTATTGCAGCTGACTTCCATACCTCACACAGCGTTGGTGTTGTGAGCGACCCCCCCATGAAAAGCCAAATTAAAAATCAAGGATACTGTCAAACTGTGCAGGTACTCACCCAAGGTACTCCTTTCTCTACCCACATCCATTTGAATGCTGTTACCTGTGAAAGTGTTTCAAAGCTTGATGTTCTTGGTTTCTATTTATAATTTTGATTTCATTTATTAATAACTATGGTTAATATTGATCATTTTTATTCTTGTTTTTCTTTTTTAAAATGGTAATTAAATGTGAAAAGGGGCATAAAATGTGGTGACTTATAGATGAACCCGGTTGATATCCCAGAGTCAAGTTATTGGAGCTTAATCCCCATTGCTCGCTTCTGAAATAAACGAGACTTTCCTTCAACACATTTTGGACTTTTTGCTACCTGTGTGTTAAGTTTATATACGTAAATTTTTTGCGACATTTCATTCCAAAATTGATCCATGCAGCTTCATCGGCCGAATGAGCAGGCAATCTTTACCTTTTTTTGGGTTGGGTTTACAGTTTTTTCACTATTGTGCCTCCCTTTGCCTTGTTTTCAGTGTAGACAATCTACCTTTAGACAAGGGGATATCAAGCGGGTTTCTCTTCCGCAAAAAAAGAAGGGGGGGAAAAACATAAGTTCAAGAATGTTTGTGGTTCCAGAATTTTTTGTGTTTTCATTTAAAAGTTTTAATTTTCTAGTTGTACAATTGAAGAGTCCATCATTTTTCTTGTTGGCCAGAATGAAAAGGTGCAAAGAAATTAGTCAGGAAGCAGGGGAAGAAATACTGACCTGTCAAATCCATCTAAACTGTCTTCACTACACTGTTCTAAGCAAGTGTCAATTTACTGTGTGTAGCTAACGCTGTAATAATACAAAAGTTTATAGCTATTTGACCATGACTATGCAATATGTGGCTAGATGTTTATTAAAAACCTTTTTTTTTTCTTTGAGCAAATTGGATTTCGGTTTCTAATTGACTCTTTTTGACTATTTGTGCACATCAGGCGATGCTGGGACTGCTGAGTGAAGAAGACCTGAAGACCTCCAAACTTTGCCATGCATACTTCGCTGCTTAAAACAAGGTGAACCAGATGTAGTGGCCTATTTAGCATAAAATATAAGGAAACCGTGTAAAAAAAAAATTCTGTTGCCCTTTTACAGTAATTTCTCAAGACCTTGTTTTTACTCCATTTGTTTATCTTCATACTTTACTGTACTGAGCTTAAAAGCCTTTCATTAAACAAAGGGCCGATATTCTTTGTTAATATACACTGAGTGAACCTGTAACATGTCTGCTTTGCACAGTTGGGTCTCACTTGACGTTTTAGAATTTGAGCGCAGTTTTGGAGAGTAATGTACAGTGTTTGAACAGAGATCCTTATTGGGCTCTCTGTCACTTAACTTTTTTCCCCCCTCTCTGTAAGCTTATATCCAAATGTTCGATCAATTTTAGTTTAGAATGGATTTTCATTTTTGTTTGAATTTTAAGAAAAACTGTATTTGTCTTCAATAAAAAGTCCAAATGAGTTCACTACAAATTGTCAAGTTTTGATTGTATTATGAGATTATTGAACAAGAGTATTAGCATGCAATCTGTTTGTTTGGTCGTGACTAAGTAGTATGCTTGACTGTATTTTAGTGTTTCTTGGTGGATGGGATCCTTTCACAGTACATTATTGACACTTTTTCTGTTTTATAGCTATTTATAACTAGATAGCAACTTCATAACGTGGATCAGTTACAGTGATAAGAGTCTTTTTAGACTACATGATTTAAAAATAATATCCTATCCATGCAATTAACAAAGAGTAATAAGTTAAAAAAAAAATTAACTAATCAATATAATTCAATGGGTTGATGTGTTGTTATATGTTAATAGCATTTGAAGTCCGATGAAAACCGCATATCACCACTAGGTGGTGCACTTTACGTGTGACCAAGCATTCAAATACAAACCCTTAGTGTTGTGGGAGGAAAAAAAGGAAAGATATTTATATATGTAGTCATATTTCATTTGCTTGTAATTTTGATTAAATGAAGAATGCTATTTGTCGCATTCTTTCAGGACTAGTTCAAGGGACATCCTTTCCCCACCCTTCCCTTTTCCTCTAAACAGACCAGATTCTACTGCTGGGGAAGTGAACATCGTGTAATAGTCCCTGCATTTTCTAGAAAACTCTAATAAGGGAACTCGGCTTTTAAATCTTTCATTTGGGCTCTAACCGTCTATGGCGTCTATATTTATTCGTCTCTTATGTCCTCACACACTCATTTACACCGGAACTGTCCTCGAACATGACGTCATGGTGGGAGTGCGCGCGCTCTTCACGCGACTTTTCGAACACGCTCATGCGGAGACGCTCAGTAACAGACAGCTGGCAGTGACTCCACTACTGCACGGATAATAGCAGCCTGGGGTTTCTTTTTTGGACACTGTTTTACCCTCGCGGACGGAATATGTGTTTATGAGTAGAAACGTATTTGTTTATAAGTATGTAGGCAACAGAGGGAAACCTATCGAAATGGAAAATACTCTGAAAGCGGACCACCGCGGTCTGAATCTTCAAGCCAGTGGATCTTCCTGTGTATTTCTTTCAAATTTGTAATTCGTTACTCCTCAGAAGTTACTTAAGTTGTCCATTTGCGAGGAAAATGATCTCGGAGGAGCGAAGCAACCAGTTTAACAAGCAAACTCTCGGGTTTCCTATTGGGTTATTAATCCGGTCTCCGAAAAAGCGGCTCGCTACGTTGGGCAGGAAACCCAGCAATGGCTCGCTACAGTAAGTCACGGTTTACACACTGAAGTTAGACTACGTGTTCAATATTAATGGTTTACCGATAAATAAAAGCATTATGGGACGATTAAGCTGCTGAATGAGGCAGACCACCTACGTTTTATAACATCTAATATAAAGCAACGAGCTTAAGTAATCTGAAACTCGTTTTATAAAAGGCAATATATTCAACTTTAACACTCAGCAATATCACCAAGCAGATTTAGACATCCAGATATTGATTTAGATTAGTCATTAAGGATCAACATCGTGCTTAGATTATACATTCGGTAGACACCTGGAGAGGGTTCAGACTTAAAACGCAACCCATCCTGCCCAGGGTGTCACCGGATAGTGAGAATGTAAATCATAACTCTACAACTGGGTGTAAGAGGCATCACAGTACTCATTGTTTAGGTGATTAGGATCACATTCTTTCTATTAATTTATATAATGTGCTTTTTTTTTTACTGTATAATAAAGGAAACTTGAGCCCAGATTTTACTAATCATTACTTACGGTTCAAGTAAAAACGTTCACAGAAGGCATTTTTAAGATTGAAAGAGGATAGATTTATTTGGTATCAGTAATGAGAACTAAAGGTATTCCAAATGTCACATTATCCTCATTACATGATCCACTCCATTTGTTTGACAAATATGATTTGACATTGTGATATTATGATAGAATTCTTTGCCTGTGTCTGTAGTTGTAGAACTGTAAACTGTGAACGGTTAGGGAGAGAAAAGAAAGACTGGCTTTAAAAAGAAAGTGATCATTGAATGATGGAAAGGTCCGTTGTAGTTTCAAGGAATCTGTCTGTGATTCAGTTTCATTGGAATGCCTTTAAATCAATGCAGAACCTTTTTTCCTCTGGAAACTGTGGAGATGAATATAACGGTAGAAGCTCTTAAAGGGTAAACATCTGCCTTATTTGGGTTTTTAGATCCAACACGTCTGAATGCACAACTCGATCTGCTGAGAGTGCTGGTGTCAGGCAGCCAGCTAGAAGTAAGATCCGACGCCACAACAACAAGCTGGCAACAGTGTTTAACCGGAGTCCACTTCTGCGGGACAGCAGACCCGGACACCTTGCGGGAAATCTGGAGTTAAAAGATGATCCTACTGAGCTCTCCAGTCAAGTGTCTGCCCCAGGGATCTTGAAAATATTTGGTAGTGACATCTGCCAAGGGGCTAATTATAAGAGCGTGCTGGCCACGAATAGGTCCAGTGCCAGGGAGCTGGTTAAAGAGGCCCTGGAGAGGTAGGAATTCGTATTTTTATACATTGTTGATCACGAAACTAAAAAAATGTGACTGTGAGTAGATTTGCCGTCCTGCAGGTACACCTAGTTCAACCTTATTTACTGTTTGGGTGAAACTGGACTCTCATTTAATGCCCAAGATGGGGTTTAATTCCAGTGTGCCCCTGTCCCAAAAAAAGAGATAATTGAAGATAAATACATGGACATTTCATTGTTTAATTGATTAAAACATTGATGTTTATATATTATATAAGATTTTGGCATGATTTTGGTTGTTTTCTTACATAGATACTGCCTTGAAAAGGAAGATCCAGATGCATATATCCTCTGCGATGTGATTGGGAGGACTGGGATCGCCCACCAATGGCAGACAGAGTGCTTGCGGGTGATTGGTGGCAACGAGAAACCACTCTTACTGCAGTCCCTTTGGAAACCCAAAGAAGGATTCTGCAGAAGGTTCGAGATCCACAAAAGAACAAATATTGAAGACCGCAATGCCAAAGACAGAGACACAATCACTGCAGGTAATTATGATGGATGAGGGTCTTGATGACTTTTCTTATGGTTAGAGGGTACAGATGTTCCATCCACTTATCCATGAACCATATCTAAATAATTAAGTTTTAAACAAGCCCTTATGCAATCCTATGACTTAAATCTACAACCTCTTTTAATATTTGAACAACTGATGCACCTCGCCTTTCTGACCAATGTCTCTTTTAGGTATTGTAGTATCTATATGAGTTAATGAATGAATATTCAGTTAACCTTGAGGAAAAGTGAAACAAGCACCTTTAATGAGTCATAATCCATTTTACTGCATTGCTCCTGATTTATCATTTGCCAGGGATATACAGCACTTAAATGGTGCCAGCTCATTATTTGAATCAACATTGAAATAAATTGAAGTAAATAAATTGTAATAGATCCAATACATTTTGCAGAATGGTTGCAGTGTACACGCACATGCAGAATTTCGTTCTGGTGTGAAACAATGTTAATCTGCATCCTGAATTCCCCATTCTAATGGTACTCTGTGCATCAGAATATTGCTTTATGTGGATTTTCACACAATACCTTTGAATGCGGAGAATACAAAATACTCAAATGGCAATTTTATTAGTCATAACAGTAAAGGATGACACAATCTAATTCTTAGAAGTGTTCAATGAGATAGACCCATATACTTCACATTCTCATTGTGCCTGAGCACCACGGACACGTGTAGTACCTGTCTGTTTTCATTTCCATCTGGGCTTATTTCCTGCACTCCGGAGAATGTTTGTCGCTGTTGTCTTTGGCACAAATTTTAGGCTCCCTGGTGGAGCAGGGACCCGGGAGACAGAGACTGTCACCACTGGCTCTGTGCTCAACAATGTGGACAGACGCCCACTTCCACAGCTGATAACGCCCTTGGTGTGAAAGCATAGCCTCTGAACATTCCATGGTGCTTAATGGCCCCAGGGTTGAGCTGAATGGTGTTTGTGTTTGGTCAGTACCATTCACACACGGATTGTGTTAGGTGGAAGTGAACAGGACTTTCATGTATTTCCTGTACTTCTTTCACTCAAATTGGTATTATTGTTGTTGATAGTTTCTAATATGCACAGAACATGTTAATGCTGTAATGGTGCTTCAGGTTGATTTCCTCTTATAACTTTGGTCACGCTGAGATATTTGTTTGGATTTTCTCAAATGCAACAACAGTAAAGTGAAATAATTGTGTAAAAGATCTACCCAAAAACTCTCACTGATTTACAATATTTCCAGTGGTTTTTTAAAGTGTTAAAAAGGAGCGTCACTACCGCTGATCTGTGTTTTTCCTTCAGGCCTCAACGCCCAAGTGCGAAAGCTCCAAAAAGTCCATTCAAGGGTTACGTCACTCTTTGTAGATGGGAGCAGTGGGGATATGGACAGTGTCGGGATCTGGAGGAGCCTAAGCGACATGGATATTTCTGCCATGGGTAAGGAGGCCTGCAGTGTTAATAAGGCAGGTGCTCTTCAGGAGGATCCGGAGGCCGAAGCTGACTTGGACAGATGCTGCCTCAGCACAGAGAAGGAAGAGACAGAGAGCAGCGATGACAACACCACACAGTATTCCATCCACCCTCCATTCGAATTTCCTTACTTTCTTCTCCTTCAAGGTTACAGCCATAGACAAGTAAGCTTCCATTTGCACAATTTTGTAAATCACAGTGTATCACGTGCAATGGATGAATTCACAGGTATCCATCCGCTCATTCAGGCTGGAAAGGTTTCTATAGCAGGAATCTCATTAAACTCCTATCAGCATAAACACAGGAACAATCCAGAGAATTTGACCTGCAATTTTGACTTGAAATTATTTAAAATGGTCAATGAGAAAAGAAGCTCTTGCTTGTTTGAGTTTAGGAAGAGCAGGGTGTTTTTCCTCTGATTCATTTCCACTTTAAACACCCAATCAGTCTTTTGTTATGCAGTAATGAAAATATAGCAGAAACCAGAATTAATACTAGAATTGCAAAAATGTATATGTTTTAAGGTGGGTCTTTCCATCAATTTGGTGATGAGTATATAAGGAATTGAGAGCTTTGGTTGATTTTATGACTGAACCAGGGGTGAGATGTGATGTCTGAATGAACTGAGGCCAACAGGCATCTGTATGGAAAGCAGGTGATAGAGGTCTCCTGGGATTCACCTGTCTCTCTGGGGTAGAAAGCTCAGCTTGCGTCGGCTATAATTTTTAGTGAGCACACAAACCAAGCTGACTTTTGGCAGAACCCACGAAGGGAATGTTCTCCGCGTGTTGGATGTCATGCCAAGATCTAACAGATTACAGGTTTCCCAAAGAATGAATAATAAAGCACCTGCACAAACACATTTTTCCCACCGCAAGCCAATATCCACCACTCCATTCCTTCCTTTTTGTTGCGTAAAGAGTACAAAGCAGGATTAGCTTCATATAATAACCTTATCCACCCTTGTGGGTGCGATTAATTAGTTTGTTTTGTATAGCAAGTTAATTTCTGTAATTCCCAGGGTGAAGCCAAGCCTACTTCCAGATGAAGGAAATGGTCACCGCACTGTTGTTGTTCACTGTGAATGCTGCTGAGTATGCAAAACAGTGTGTGGGTGTTCAAGTGTGCTGTAAGTTGATATGGGTGCATGTTGCACTGGGAAACACAGCCTGGTCAGAGTTACTTTTTAACACAAAACTTATTGGTGATGTATTCATGCTTGGCATAGAGTGTTTGTTTGACCTTGATGAATTTGTTATGCTATGATTTTGTCTGTGTGTGCATTGTCTGAGGGCTGATTTTACTGTAAACAAGAGTTAACATTCCAGAAGGATAAGCCACACTCCAAGCTGTAATTATGTTGCAGGTAGATTTTAGTACTTAAACTGAGGTTTACTTCAGCTCAGTATGAAATGCTAAATACACGATGAGGTCATTTATAAACAGTGTTATATAATTTGTAAATTCTGGCAGTATGTGTGCGTGTGTATATACTATATATATATATATATATATATATATATATATATATATATATATATATATATATATATATATATATATATATATATAGGCAGAGAGATTTAGGTCTTTTTGCAGGAAGTTGATATAAAAGTGTTCTGATACTGTTTCTTTCTAGGACTTTGTGATTTACCTGATGAGTGGAAAAAGCTGTGTGTTTGGCTGTTGCCCTGGGCATGGTGAGGATGGAGATCAGTTGAAGGTGGATGTGGTGCTTTATGCCCCTGACGTGCTCCCCCAGCACTGCTGTGTGCAGCATCTGGATGTCTCCGGAACCCAATCAGAGTTTAGCAGGAGAACGGCAACCCTGCTAAAGCCTCTTAATGGAGCTTCTGTAACCCACAACGGTATTCAGTTAAAGGGTGAAACAGAACTTTTTCCAGGTGATCTAATAGGCCTGGGCGAGCATTACCTCTTCATGTTTAAGGACCCCACCGCCCCTAACTTTCAGCGCTCACCTACGTGGATGGCCAGTCTTTCTCCGCCAGCTTTAGCCTCATCTTATAATTCCAGTGGTTCTGTAAGTAGGCAGAGGAACAGCAGAAGGGCCCCAACCTTCTGGAAGGATGTAGACAAGCGGGTGCTTTTTCTCAACTATGAACTGGACCAAGAGGACCAGGTGCTGGAAAAGATTCTCACCATGGTGGATCCTAAAGGACCAGAGCCCAAGCTCATTCCAGCTTTCCTACTGTGTATGTGCATCCAGCAGTCAGCTTCTAGCTGGGAAATAGCGAACCTCCGAAAACTGTTGTTGAAAATTGCAAATCAGATCCAGCTTGCCATGTGGGTAAGTGAATTTATAAAGCATAAGGAGCATTTTTAAATTCACTACATATTGTATAATATAATATATTGTTTTTTTTTTTCCTGACAGGAGAAGACAAAGGAGCTTACTGAGCTTCAGACTGACAAGTTAGAGCTTTTCTATTTTTATTTCTTTTTTTAACCATTGCTAGAGACACAATTCCAAGCCACTGTTTTCACTGTATTCACTTGATTAGAGCATGTGCCTCAGTAATAAACCAGTCTAGCACAGAGCTACCTTGAGTTGTAATAATTTACCATTATATCACATGTCAATTAAAGTGTCTTTTCTTTTAACTAAACAACATAAATGGCTGTGTGCCTTTAAATTACACAAGGATGATTTCTATGGTTCCCTTTTTCCTCTTTTTACTGCATTTATATATGGTATATATCTCTTTTCTACAGCCATCAAGGCTCACTTGATTTCTTGATTTTTACTGTGTTGTCCACACTATGTTGGTGTTATGAAGATACAAATAGTATTCTTGTTTATACTGCAGTGGCTCTGGACAGCAAGAGACGGAGGCAATTTGTCGGCAGAGCATGGCTGAGCTGATCCCAGGTCTGCAGCCGCTTGTGCTATGGATGACCAACTCCATTGAACTGTTGCATTTCATTCAGCATGAGGTGCCCCTGCTTCTGCCATGGACACAACAAGATGAAGAGCGAGATAAAGGTACATTTTCCTCTTGTTCGTTTGCTTGTAAATCATGAAATCATTGGCTTGGCTTATCCAAGGTACCAATCTGACTTTGTTTAAATAAAAACTGACGAATAAATTTAAGCACAAATACAACATACATTCTAATTGGAAGGTAGTGGTGTAATTCAGAGTGTTGGTTATTTCCATGTTTTTTGCTTGTTTATTGATATAATTGAAACAGTTGTCTTTGTGGTTATCTTGAGAAACATTTTGTAGAAACATCTTCCTTGCTTTCCTAGCAATGAGCATTGTGTGCCCTCAGGTTTGGCAATTTTGTATAAATATGGGGTTTAAGAAGAATAGGTTGCTTGGTTAAATATAAACTTGAATGGGAATGAGTTCTGCTGGTTTGATAATAAAACAGCATGACTGGGGAATTACACTGTGTCACATGAATGAAATATGATGAAATGGCTCTATAGTGCACTGGCATTATACTGAAATTGTATGTCTATGTATGTGTGTATGTCTATGTATGTGTGTATGTCTACATGTGTAATTTTGATAAGCTATTCTTGCCTTAATGTTCATGCAAGTTGCTGGTACCAAAGTTTTATAATATAAGCCTGTAGGGATTTTCTCTGCACAAATAATAACATTCATGTTGCTCTGTAGAATTGTTAAATTCTCAGATCTTGTCTACACGTGCTGCCAGTGAGGAGGCAATGACTGTCCTAGAAGAAGTCATCATGTTCACTTTCCAGCAGACTGTCTATCACCTTACCAAAGTAAGCCCACACACAAACACTTGCATACATTCATGCTCATACAGACCTTTCTATTTTCCATTCCATCTTAATTTAATTACCACAATGGGTTCCATATAGCAAGGTTGGATAACTGGATACTTACGTGTGTGTGTGTAACTGATTTGCCTCTTTTTTGGAATGAAAAACAAATGCGTGTTGTTTTGAATTCGTTCAAGGATACAATTCATTGTGCAATATACTGATTTCACTTTCCTATTATATTCTTGTTTAAACAGAAATTACATTAATTCATACTCAGGATACTTTTTGCAGTATTTAATTTGTTTGAGAGTTAAACATACTTAAACAGTACAGACAGGCTAAACAATACATACCGCAAACCCCATGTCCGTGACGTTCACTGTTCACAGCCGCACCTACACTGCAGTGAGTGTAATAGGACAATGGGGACTGGTACTGCCTATGCATACACACAAATACTGAAGGTGAACAGCAGCTTTCTGAAAGAAAAAAGTATTTGCTGCCAAAAACATGTGTACGCTTTTCTAGTACAAATATGGCTGTAACAGTTTTTTCTGTACTGCCTGTTCTCTCCTGAGTGGTGAGGCATGTAACTTGGTGAAAGTCAGCAGGAAGGACAGAGATGGCTCATCAGTCGTCTGCTTTTCAGTTAATGGGGAAACAGATGTGGCCTGCGAACATAAAGCAAATCTGTGCCTTGAATCTGTTTCCTGCTCAGAAAGAGTTGCATTCATTACCAAACAGTCAGTACAGAAAACTGGAAACAATTACAATGCTTTGTGGTTAATGGTCTCTTCAGTGTGACATTATTTAACTGATATAACTAAGGAAAACTGCTTTTATGTAGTCTTAATGTATACTGACAATTTGAGTAAAACTGGGGTTAGGCCAGATATAAACCAGCTATTAACCAGTATAAACCAGCCGCCAGAATATTATAGTGCCAGTGATTTCGGTCAGAGATGTAGAGCTTGGTGATAACACCAACTATCTTGCTGATTGACCTTAATGTGTCTACTTCTCTTTTGATCTCAATTGATATGGAAGTAGTGTATCAATCCTAGCTTTATGATGGATGTAACCTCACGGAACAGGGGGAATCTGTAGTCTTTGTGATTTTAGTAGTGTTCATTAAAGCTCTACAACCATACTCTATGCTCTTGTAGTGATCTTAAACAAAGACAAAGACATTTGCCATTTAAGAGGAAGTGATGGAGTTTTGTCTAAAATATTTATAATCAGGATGAATTTTATGCATTTTTGTGTTATTGTCACGGGCAGACTGATTTTCATTCTCCAATGTTCACTGGCCAGAACAAGACCTTCAAAAGTTCAATTAATGGGATCAGAGTCAGAATGGTCTCAAAAACAGACTTTTACTCATGGCTTTATTACATGCCAAGCCACAATGTGCGATACCCCTGTGTTTAAACACAGAACTTCCCTTCACGTTTCCTGTATACTCTGAGATTTTCCTCCCATGGGAACTATATTAATTTTGCTTAGCTTCAATCACTTTTTCTGCTGCATGTGAAAAATACCTCTAGGGCTTAGCTTGTTTGCCTGCCATTAACTTTGTATGCTTTGTTTGCTACCATGAGTGTTATCTTTTATCTGTGAATGTAGTCATTAGGTCAGTGGTGTATGTACAAGAGGCTGGGAGTAGCATCTTATCTTGTCAACTCCCAAGACTTTTAGTTGTGGTAACAATGGACTGTCGTGGCTGAGACATTTCCCAGAGCCGCCCCAATCTGTACACTGAAAGGAAGCCTGCTTGTGCCGTGTTTCCTGTGGGCTCAGATACAGAACATACAATGCCTGGAGTAGATTTTGCATCATATTGCACCACTGAGAATAGTGATATAGAATTATCGGGTACATTCAGTTTTAGTACTGTTGTTTTTATGACTGCTTGTATGCTGTTGGTTGACTGTTACACTTGAAATTTTCATTTCTTTCATAATGTACACAGGGACTTGTATTGCAGATGCTCCACATTACTAGATCATATGCCAGACATTATACAGCATGAAACTGTATCCTTCTTTCTTTTGTATTTATGCAGAGATTGTATTCAGTGTTACCAGGATTGCTAGACAGTAACCCTTTCTCAGAGAATGGACAACTGCGCATGCCTGTCGGTGTCTGCAATGTCTTGGATGTCCTTAAGGAGGCTTTACAGCTGCTAAACACCTTTGAGGTGCATTCAGAGATATCCTCACAACTCCTGGCATATTTGTTCTTCTTCATCAATGCCTCACTCTTCAATATTCTTATGGAGAGAGGTGAGCCCTGTTCTGTGCACAACATTATTCAAATCTGTTTCAGACTGTAAAAATGTAAAAAAAAAAAAAAAAAAAAAAAAGATCAGGAATAGCTATGTATTTTATGCTTTTAAGAACAACACTAAAACAATTTTCAAGATTTGCCTGTGTATTTTAGGATTTATTGATGCTTATTTTTTCAGCAAAGAGAGTAAGTGTGCAAAAAAGTGTGTGTTTGTGCAAGCATGCTTTATTGATCTCTGAGGTGAAAATTATTGTATATAACAAGCATTAGAGAAATTAATAACCCAAAAAACAGTAAGTAATGACTAAGTAAAATGAAGTGGAAGTGAATGAAGAGACAGACAGTGAATAGATGTGATCAGCTAACCAGTGTCATAATATAAGAATCAAATGACTAGTATTTATGTGTGAAATTTTTTTTTATAAGGTTCGGGAGGTGGGTTTTACCAGTGGTCCAGAGGAGTACAGATCCGAGCCAACCTAGATTTGTTGCTGGACTGGACCCAAAGTATTGGATTGAGCGACCTGGCAGCGGAATTTTTCCAAAAGCTGTCCTCAGCAGTCAACTTGCTGGCTACCCCTAAGGAGAATTTACTACAGGTCAGAACTCATGCTCTTTGAGTGAAAATATTGTTTTACAAAAATTACCCATAAATGCTCTAATCCATGTGACTAAAATTTGTAAATAATTTTCTTGTTGGTTGTTTTCCACTGATCATATTTTAGGAGCTAAATGTACATTGTATAAACACTAGTGTAAAGCCCTTGAGTTGTGTCTTGTATATATAAACATGGTCACATGCTTCACTGACCATGTAGCACCAACAAAGTGACTCATTTATGGTTTCATAGCATGGCATATTGGTGTGGTTAAATCTAATAACAATGTTTATACATGTATATTTCCTTATGACTGGAACACGCTTTGTACACTATTCATATAACAATGAAAGTGCCAAAGCTAAGATGAGAATGCTTTGACGTCATCTGACTGATACTCTAGAAGGCGTGCTGTGGCATGTTGTTTTTGTAGTTTCTCATAAAGGCTTGGGCAAATTTTAATTTATTTTTCCTCTGTTGGAAAAACAGATGAGAAAGAGCACCAGTGGGGTGGAACAACACCTAAATGAAATACTTTGTATACACTGACATGTGTAACAGTAACATGAATTTGTTTAAACCTGTTTCCTTTGTAAGTGTGTTCAAGATATATCGGAAGTTATCATGTTTAAAAGGACCACACAAAAGTTACAAGGTGTCACCAGGACACATCCTTTCTGTAATAGAATTACAGGAGTTGTCAGATTGCTTTATTTTTCTCTAAGGAAGTGATGTCATTAAAGTGCCAGAGTGGGGAAATAAATGAGCTCATAGTGTGATTGCCCTTGACTCTTGTGTACTATATGTAAAAAACAAATGACTAAACCGGTCCTGACCTTTATGCTCTTTAGGTGTTGTTTTACGACCGTAGGATATCATTCTCGCTTGAATGTCTAGAAAACAATTATGTTACAAATTTTTGAATGATGCTGGCCTTAACATTTTGTATTCAATGAACACCTCACATAACCTGTTTATGTTTAGCGCAAGACTAAATTTGCAGGCATCTCACATGGCACTGAACATAACCCAGTATTGCATATCAGCAGAAGCTGACTTGCTGAGATCAGAAAAAAAACTGTTGAGTGGGCCAGTTGCTAGGAGGCTGGCTTTAAGTGTTCCACCCATTTAGACTTGTGGTTTGCTTGTAATCCAGAAATCTGCTCAACCACTTACGCGTCACCCTTTTCCCATCTGCTTTTTGTAAACTTGCCTTAAACATCCGTTGTCACTCTTGTTTTTAGCAGTGATTTGCTGAGATTTAGGCAAAGCCCTTCTCTGTTGTTTAAACTCTGTAAGTCAGATGGCAACTCCCCCTTCTCTCTCCCTATGTGTGTGTGTGTGTGTGTGTGTGTGTGTGTGTGTGTGTGTGTATATATAATATATATATATATATCAATAAGATTAAATATATATATATATATATATATATATATATATATATATATTATATATATAAAACATTGTCTACGCAAATAAAGCATATAAACAGCATATAAAGATTGAACAAAAAAATAATAGGAAAGGAAGATATCACTCATGCATTTATTAGCTACTTAACTACTGTCAGGTACAAGTAATGTAATACAGGTGGTGGTAATCATTTACATTCATTTACATTCAACATTCAATTAGAGCATGTGATTAAAGCTTCTTCACAACAGCCTCCCTTCAGTCTGCTGACTGGCACAAATGAAAGGGAGTTTTTCCTCAGGAGACCTCTGATGAGTTGGCATGTTGAGGCAACCTCTCCTCCCAGAATGGTGCCCAAGTCATCGTTAGGTGACCTCAAGTTGTTTTTTGTTTTTGTGTGAGTTGTGTATGTAAAGAAAAATAGTTGGTTGCAGATATGCAGTAGAACATAAGGAGAAGAAGCAGTGGATGGTATATAAATGGGTTGAATTCTTTCTTATGCATTGTCTTTAATTTCATGCTCTTTATTTTGTATGTCCATATTTAGACCTCTTGGGTGTCTCTTAGAGCTGAGTTCCCTCACCTCAATCCAGCACAACTTCACCATATGCTAAGGGAGTACTCCAGCAAGGCCTCCCCCTCAATCTGGTCCCCCTCCCCAGAGGAAGCAGAACCTGCAGTCCAAACCTGTGAGCTCCACAACACACACCTTCTGTTTATGTCAATTACTAATATTTTATTGTGTATTACAATCATTCGAAGTTAATAAATAACATTTACTATTGCCAGCATGTATCCTAATCTTTTATTATTTATAATCTTCATTTCTAGCTGAAATTCTGGAGAGCTTTGACAATCATCCGCCACTCATCCTGCCCAACAGCAACTTTCACTTGGAGCTGGGGAAGACCATAGAAGAGCTTGCTTTCTTGTCTCATCTTAAGAACCTGCAAGAGTTTATCCAGAGCCAACCTATTAACCAAGCACAAAATGAACTACAGCCAGTGCAGGTAACTCTGGGTCCTACTCTTTAAGCTTATTATACATTTTAAGACGGTTTGTGGCCTGTAATTAATGTGCTTCCGTAAATTAGGACAACAGCAATGACCTGATGAAAGCCACACAGACAGTCTCTTCCCAATCCAGCTCAGAAGTGGAGGGTTATGGGTCTATCAGAGCCACCAGTCCAATCATTCACTGTGGGTTTATATCAGATTCGGCCTCACCTCCTCAGCCCAGGGGCTTCAACAATGCTCTAGGTTCTTGTGAAGCACTCTTGTCTCAAAAGCTAAAGAGCCTGGAGCTCCAGAACAGCCTGCCTGGGGAAACAGATCTACGCTCACATAAGAGCCTGGCCTTGGACCCATCCTGCTTACTTACCCCACCCAATACACCCCAAGGCCTGGAGCTCTCTGAACTTGAGGCAAGTCTACAAGAAGAAGCAGCAAACAATGCCAAAGGTAAACATTTTCATAGCAACTATACATAGATTATTCCATGCACAGGTCTCTGATAAATCAACTATGTGTTAGAAGGGAAGTAGTTACAGCAATTTCTCAAATACATGACCTACACCGTGAGGGGAGAAATATTATAGTAGGAAAACATGATTAAGCCCTTGATTTCAGGCCTCTGATATAAATGGCTGGAACTGTTTCTTTAGCTATCCTTTTGGCACTCTCCTCGAATGCTGACAGGCTGAATTGGAAAGAGAATGTGAGGCATATTTTCTCTGTGGGGTGTTCTTCAAGTTCAAAGGATGGGCCATCTCCTCCCCAGGTCTATTGTTTTTGGCAGCCAGAGTAGTGAGGTCATGCAGAGATGCGGGGGGTGGATGCAAATGTGGAGTATTGTATGAACTGGCTCTGATTAGTGTTATTTTTGAGAAGGCAAAGAGGAAGGCATGAGGAATGAGCCTAATTAGCTGCTGTCACCACGGGTCGGGCTTCTCCACCTCTTTGATTGAGTGCATTCCATCACATTAGGGCCAATTGTGTACACAGCAATTCTTGACATATGGAATCAGAACATTTGATGCAACTGTTCTTATAATTTATATATATATATATATATATATATATATATATATATATATATAATTATAAGACCTGATATACTCTATAGATAAGTTAGAATGTTTTTGACATTAAAAAAAAATAGGTCATAAAACCTTAAAATGATAGGCCTTTTTTCGAGACACAAATTTAAGCATTTCGGGTCACTTCAGCACAACACTAACAGTTACTGCATCCTCATGGGCATCTTAAGCGCTAAGGTTTAAACTGTAAGGTCTGATGGAGAAAGTATGAATCGCTGAATCGTTCAGATTAATCAACACTAATCGCTTTTATTAATTATTCTATTCTAGTTTCTTCAAATGAACAAGTAAATCATCTATTTACTTAATCACCTGACCTCTCTCTCTCTCACTGTGGACTGACTCTGTATTCCTGTTCAGCTGTTTAGCACCAGTGATTTCTTACCACATTAAAGCTATTTCGGTAGTTAATCTTATAATCTGAAGTAAGATCCACTGAGAGGTGGTGATGTCAGGAGAGAAAAAGGCAGTGGATGAAGCGTCATGGGAATTTACAGTTGAGTTGCTGGGTGGAATCTTAATCGGGACAGCCATTGTTTGGGGTCCTGGTCCGGGGTCTGAAAGGTTTTAGGAGGATGGGGGTGTTACTGTTGCGGCTGTGGTGCTGCTGTGGTGGGGGAGGCACATCAGATGCATAGGAGAACATCCAAAAGAAGAGTTCTTATATAGTGAGCATATGATCATTAGTTAGATTTTTTTTTTGTAATTGCCCTTGAACCTATTTAACATTCTGTATATTAACACAAATTAACAATTTTAATAATGAATAATTACATTTAAATGCAAAAAAAAAGCTATGCGCTTTCTGTACTGATGTCAATTTATCTTAGTTTCTTGATGGAAAATCCAAAGACTTTAAGTCTGCATATTGATTATGCATTACTAATGAATTTGTAGTTAAACACTAACCGTAATTTACCTTTTTATGATTGTGTTATTTTGTAGAGAATGGTCTTAGAAGACATGTAGATGGGATGAAAGAAAAAGAAGAGGGCGAGGACAACCGAGATGAAGTGTTCATGGTAGAGGTGTCAAGAGGACCTCATGGCCTTGGCCTAGCGCTGGTGGATGGACTGGTGAGAAAAAATCTTTCTTTTTCTGACTTTTTAAAACCCATTTTCTTTGATAATTATTATATCTTTTATTTTTAACTTTGGTTGTTATGAACATGAGCAATGACACAGTAATGACAAATAAAAAAAGATACAATTAGAGAATTCTAAATAGAACTGCAATAAAGCTGACCTTCTGTGTGTTAATGTCCAGATTACAGAAAAGAACAAAGTTTCTTTCTTTCAGATTCTGTTTGCCTTAATACATCTAAATCACAACAAATTGTCTATGATTCCTTATATAACTTTATAATTATTGATATCTCGAATGTGGTTATAAATCAGTGTTTATGTCTAAAACTCGTATTCACTTTTCAAAAACAAATTTGATATTCTAGCAACGTAATCTGACTGTAATATGATCTTTCATTGCCTAATCTAATTACATTAATGTCAGTAATACTTTATAGCCCAACTTTTTGCTGCCATATGATCAGCTGAGTTATGGTTTTATTATTTTTTTTTATAAAGGATAAGTGACCTGATTTAGGAGACCCCTTTGGCAGTACACTTGTAGACAATTTTTTTGAGGTTTGAACTCTTGACATGACTGGCATAGTTTTAATGGCTTTAAATCATGCATATATATAATTGCTGTCTCCATTAAGTTGCTGTAATGATCTTATATTTATGGATCTTTATTGTTTAGTTTACTCACTCTTTTTGAGATGCATATGCAGTAGTATGACTTGAAGATGTGTGGAGGAGGCCAGACTTTACAGGAAATAGGACGTAACTGATTTGCTTTGGAATCATTTGAAATAAATCATATTCGATCTTAATTTAGTCATATATTGGAAACGATGATATGACCTGCCAATGACCCTTGTTTAATTTGTTGCGGCTTATGTTGTGTCATCCAACTCTAGAAATCTCCACTGGGAATGAATGGGATCTATATAAAGTCTGTGGTGCCAGGATCGCCAGCTGCTCAGTGCCAGAAGCTCAGGCTAGGTGATCGCATCCTGGCTGTGAACGGAGTCAGTCTTGTAGGCATGGACTACCAAGTGTAAGTATGTGCTCACAAATGCAGCCAACTCTTGTTCATTGGAAGGGTTACATTGAACGTCATTATTGCTCTGGCATGTTTAATCAGGTAGATAGTTGCTCATGACGTATTTCGAAGCCTGGTAACAAAGACACCTGGTAATAGACAGGAAACACAAAGAAAGCAGGTCACCAATGTGATTAAAAACAATTACACAGTAATATTAAAATGCAATATTTCAGCCCTTCTTGTCAAATTTAAATTAAGCAAATAAGGAAGCTGTAAGATTTTAATCCGAGACATCACCATTACATGAAGCTGTTCCTAATGGACTAAAATAACTTCTCTGTATCTCTTTTGTTTTTTGTTTTTTTTGGTCCTAGTGGTAGGGAGATCATCCGAACTTCAGGAGATTCTCTCCGGCTGCTCGTGGCCAAAAGTGAAGTCAGCAGCAGTGGCAGGATCGCCAGCACCAGATGCTAAATCAGTGGGGGATTATCCTGTTTTCACTGATGCTTTTCAGAACAAACAATTGGACTTTTGTTCCTTCCGTCACTCAAATCAGATGTGTAATGTTTTTGCAAGCTGCTGTTTTTAACCCAAAATAAAAATCAATACTTTTACTTTGCGTATCGATGGTGCAGTCATAGCAAATGCAATATTTATAAGAAACTTTTTTTTCCATTTGTGAAACAATTACCAATTTGTAATTTTAATCACATCTGCTTAGACCATCAGTCATAACTACAGAGGCAAAGTGAATAATGCTGATTATCTCTTCGTCATGGCATCTTTTAATGTGTGTTATGCAGCAAGTGAACATTTTGTCCTCAAAGTCGATGTATAAGAAGTTGATGTGGGCAGATGTACGGATTTTGAGTGATTTTAACATCTGTAAAACTGTAGCTCTTTTGTGTGTGTGTGTGGGGGGGGGGGTCCCGGTCTGCAATGGTCAGTATCTATTAAAAGTTGCCCAAGGAAGGAACAGTGGTAAAATAGTGACAGGGTCATGAGCAGCCAGGGCTCATTGATTCACATGGGGAGCGAAGGCTGGCTGGTTCGATCCTACCTATTCTGAAGTTTAAATTACTGAAGAAGATAACGGCGTTAATGCTCAATGGGTTTGTTTTGGCAGCGAAAGCGAGGACTGACACAATATTAGGCATGTGGTTATAATCTTATGCCTGATCGGTGTAGATGTATCTGTATACCAAATTATTTAAAACTCGTCTTTATTTAATGCAGCACAGTTCAGGTTTGCCTGGAAATGCCTCTGTAGTCTACGATTTTAATCTGATGTTTGCCTGTTGATTTTTCCACCAGTTACTGAAAAACGTATCCTACCTATGCAAACAAATATACACAATATTATAGAATTAAATCAGTAAAAACATTGTTTTATGTTTTTAATATGTGTAAGTCAAAATCTGGCTTGTACCAAATGCTGCTTTTAATTTGTTGTGGTAAGAACAAAGTATTTCTCTGAATATGCTTAAAGCCATGGGCCCCTTTGCCGTCGTCTAGTCTTAATGAGCATTATGCGATTCGTTCAGCAGTATTTTAACTCAGTACCAGAGGAACAGTGTTACATCAGCGTTATTGATACGGTAGAATCAATGTTTATTTGTGATATTTATGTATTTTTTATTCTATGATAAAATTACATGTAAAATAAATATTGCTGATTTTTAACGTGCTCGAAGTTTCTCTTTTTTATACACACACATTATATATAACTTTTTTTTTTATGGCATGTTTATATTTTGTAAAAAGAGTGCTGCTAGAGAAAACCCCCAGCTCTGTTGAACTTATTTAACCTGTGGATGGTTTATGAATTAGAGAGAAATAAAGTGCTGCACCACTGCAGGAGCATGAAAGAGGATTACAGCCTTGTGCCATGCCAGTGGAGATCTGTTGAAGTGTGCCAAGGGTGTGTCTCCTTATGCTGTACCATTTATAGAACCCTGTGGTTTCCACCACATCGCTCCCAGCTTTAAGCTCCCGTTACACAACGTGACTAACGTACCACGCTTCTGCAGAACTCACTCAAATGGATATTAAACCGACTTTCTTTTTAATGGCTGCCTCATGGGTTTCAGCTGGCTAATGGTTTGTGGTTTATATCAGTGTAAGGCTCGAAGGCTTTACTAATTCTGAAGATTATCATATTTTTTTATATGTATTTTTAGAGCAGTGTCTGTTTAAACTCCATATTTAGTGACTGCCAGACACTCGCTATTGTGTTCCACTGAAACCACCAAATTCATGAAATGTGCTCTGATTCATTCAAATACTTTTCTTGATATTTCCAGGTGATATTTATAACTCGGGCAGTATTCAGGCAATAAAAAGGTCAACAAAACGGAAGCAGCCTGATAAACATTGGAAGAAGGGGGAAACTCAATTAGTATTTCCTTTTTCAATTTGGTAAATAGATATTTGCATTGCTAGCTCAAAGATTCAGCCTTCCTGGTTCAATGCATAACAATACTTACTGCGTATACTATATTTTATATGCCATATCCAAATTTTGTCACATACACATACATACATAGTACGACATGAAGGGAAAAGCTTCAACGTGTAAACATAAAAGAAAAAATGAAATAGTGCAGATATTTATATACAATTCATTCATTCATTCATCTTCTACTGCTTTATCCGATCTTCCCCCGGGGATCTCGGGCATCAAGGCAGGATACACCCTGTACACCCATCACAGGTAGCACACACACTTACATTCACAGACAATTTTTCCAAGGTGCCAATCAACCTACCGTGCATGTTTTTGGACCGGGGGGAACCGGAGAAAATTCCCTGAGGCACGGGGAGAACATGCAAACTCCACACACACGGCGGAAGCGGGAATAGACCCTGGAGGTGTGAGGCGAAACTGCTAACCACTAAGCCATCGTGCCCCTTTATATATAATAAAATAAAAAAATTGTCTATTAACTGTAAAGTGAACAGTGTAAAGTGTCCATTCATTCATCTTCTACCGCTTTATCCGATCTTCCCTCGGGTCACGGGGAGCCTGTGCCTACCTATCTCAGGTGTCTATGGGCATTAAGGCAGGACACACCCTGGATGGAATGCCAACCCATCACAGGGCACACACACACTCACATTCACACACACACACACACACACACTAGGGACAATTTAACAAGGTGCCAATCAACCTACTGTGTATGTTTTTGGACCGTGGAGGAAACCTCCACACACATGACGGAGGCGGGAATTGACCCTAGAGGTGTGAGGCGAACGTGCTAACCACTAAGCCACCGTGCCCCTTTATATATTTTATATATATATTATATATATATATATATATATATATATATCTATATATATATATATATATATATATATATATATATATATATATATATAATATAAATAATAGTGTATTAACTGTAAAGTGAACAGTGTAAAGTAAAGTGACCGTTGTGCAGATAAGAGAAAGTTGAAAGTCCCTGTATTATGTGCTAGGTGTTTTCTTTGGTGAGTTTCTTTTGGGTCTGCTGGTTTCCTCCAAAATCCTCCTAATACACTGCAGAAACCAGCCTGCTCGCTCTAAACCAGGCGCCACCAACACGCTGTCCGCAGGAACCAGATCCTCCAAAGACCACATGAGTCGCCCACAGGCCTGTTCTAAAATAGCAATCCAATCCAATCAATTACATGCATTTAAATTTACATTTTTGATTAAGTCATTGTTGATAATTATTGTGGGAAATCATTAACATAATCGGTGTCTTCACATAGATAAATAAGTATCATTAATAATGAATAATTATATATAACTAAATTTGTTATTTCAGAGGAGAGTATCTATCTAGTAGCCCCTTGTATGATTCAGTACCGATGAAGTAGCTCTCAAGTTCAAAAATGTTTGGTGACCCCTTCTCTCCACTTAAACTACCTCTCCTCGGGTGTGAAGGTGTATGTGGACGGTGCCGTGAGATGGACTTAAGATCCACTGGGAATTGTACCGTATAACAAACTGTATTTATGAAGGTGAATCATCACTCACTGAATATTTGTAGCACCACAATATAATTGTTCTTTTAATTCTAAATGTTTAAAATGAATTCCTCAGAAATTAATTATATTCTGTTTTGTTTGATAGATGGTTTAATCTTGCTTTAAATTTTATTTTACAATTCAATTTGGCACCTGTATTTTACCCTAGTATGATATTATCAGCAATATAATTATGACTAAAGTGCAAGTTGGTGTGTAAATATGCAATTATGATCTGCACACAAACTGTGTAAACTAAAGAATGTTTGTTCCTGGACATTTAGATCAGATTTCTAGCTCTAATTTGCTCTAATTTCCTTAAGGCCCACAAAGATACATGGTGTTTTACCTAAGTGACTGCTGCTGAACTGGTCCTTCGGGTTTTTTGCCAAGACACAATACAGACCTAAAAGCAGTCATGTCATTTTGTCATTCTTCTGGTGTTATAAAATGAATCCTGCTTATTTAGATCACCAACCCTGTCATTTAAGGCTGGTTTTGCACTGCTGCTTTTTGCAATGTCAATTGTCTGAAGGATAAAATGGCACTTTTGAGGGTACAAGTTGCAGCAATAGTTTACAAAATTAACTTTCTGAGGCCTATATGCTATACTAATTATCTTTATGGTAAACAACAAAAAAAAAAAACAGCGAATGTTGGCCACAAAATACAAAACCATGATCTTCCAATAGAAAACAGTCCAGTCTCACATCTAATCTGTTTTTGTTTTTTGTTTTTTTGTTCTCAATCTAAGTGTTTTGATGCCTCCTCCATTTTTGCCACTGTGTACCATTGTATTAGTTTTTTAAATCCTTATTTAAAAATATTTGTTATTATAAACCATCGACGGTGGTTCCTTAAATTCGAAATAAAGTAAAAAAAAAAAAAAAAAAATATATATATATATATATATATATATATATATATATATATATATATATATATATAATCCAGGTTAATTAAGGAGACTGCGTTTATTATAATTTATTACAGTAGAGCCCTAAATCGATATTTTCTACCTTATTCTCTGACAGAAAATGACAGAGCCGTGCTGAGTGACACGGAAAAAAAAAAACAGGTTTATAAAACACGACATAACATAAGCACGAATTAATAGATTAAAGTTAATGACTGTATGTGACTGTATTGGATAAAGTGACAGAGACAGAAAAAGCACACTGTAGAAGATACTAACATGTAAAGGTATAACCTAAAGGAAAGGATGCGAAGCTTTTTACTTCAAATCTAATTATGAGATTTAAGTCACCTACACGCTTCTATGGAAAAGTATAAACTTTGCTTCTCCAGTGAAAAGAAGGATGGATGGATGGATCTGTGACCCCCTCTAGTGGTAAAACTAGAAATAAACTAAATGAGTTGCATGTTGATCGGATGATGCTTGAAGCAAGGATATGCTTAAAGCCCAGATAGCAATAAGCAGTGTTGGAGAGTAACAAGTAACATGTAACGGCGTTACGTAATTTAATTACAAAATAAAAGTATCAATAATTCGTTATGGTAACTGAGGGAAAAAAATGTGTAATTAAATCACAGTTACTTTCGAAAATGTTAAAGATTACAAATCCCAACGACCCCGCCCCACCTTGGACAGTCGCCTAGTCGACGATTGAAACTAATCAAACAGTAATCAAATGTAATCAGTTACTTTTATAAAGTAATTAAAAAGCTACACTACTTATTATATTTTGAATAGAGTAATTTGTAATATGTAATCTATTACATTTCCAAAGTAACCTTTCCAACACTGCCTATAAGATCATATTTACTGACTTACATACAATAAAACTAATTTCACCTGATGGCATCCATGATTGTAAGAGCCTGTTCTGTTCTGTTCTGTTCTGTTAAGCGACATCTGGCTGTAAATCAGTCCAAAATTTGCTTATTATACCAGAGTCCGACCTCTGTTCCAGCTCGGAAAACATGCCACATGTGTGCATAAATACCAGAAGTTCATGCTGAACCATGGTCTCCAATGACGTCCAGAAGGAAACAAAGGAAAGAAAGAAAAGGAAAGAAAATCTCTAAATACGCAGCCACATGTTCCTCAAAAATTCGGAAAAATCAGTCTTTCTACAACAATCAGTGCAAATGAAATGAGTTTCATAACTGCTCTTCAGCTTCTACTATAATTCAATATTGCACCAGTAGAACGATCTTTACAGAAGTGACACCCAGTTTTTTTTTTTTTTGTTAAGTGTAATTGTATATAAAATTACTGTAAATAACCAATATATCACTTTGAAATGTTCTAAAGTAGAAAAAGGAAAAAAGAAAGTAAGAAGAGAGATCAATAGAAAACAGCAGCAGCTGCTAAAGATTGAGAGATCTGTGAAGAAACAAGGCAGGGATCACAGCAAGGCAAAGTTATAAATGTCCATTAAGAGCACTGGGATTAAGAGCAAGGATATAGAGCTCACACCACAAAATGTTGACCTCTTAGAAATGATTAAATCAGATGGAAAATATAAGAAGTGGTAGGTGTTAAATCACAAAAGGCCCCCAGGAAATATTATAGACATACTTCCTCTGCAGCTGAGAGATATCAGGCCTTCAGTGACTTCAGCTAAGCAAAAATAAGAATTTCCCATTCACATTCTAGTCATACCATAAGGTGGGGCAACTCGCAGCGTGGGAAAAAAACACATTCGCCATGTGTTTCATTTTGACTCTTTAATAAAGTTGTTTATGTGATAGTCATGGATTGCTATTTTCACTTTGTGGAATGGTTATACTCTTATCAAACTTTTGACTTTCTATCACTAACTGAGACCTGGATGTCCCCACATAGCTCTGTTATACTCGTTCTATATCTTGATTTTGCTTTCTCACACATTTGTCATGAATATAGAAAAAGGAAGGTATGCTTGAAGACTCTTCGCTGTTTGTTCAAACTTCCACAAAAGTTAAAACAGTTGTCTGTAGCAGTCTTCAAATTATTTTATATACATTAAACAAACAAACAAACAAAACATTCTCTCCTGACAGAGTTTATTCGCAGAAATGTTCTCAGTCTGTGTCCTAATGAACTAGTTTCAGAATGTATTTATTGATAAGTGTCATCAAGTGACACTTAAGTGTCAGAGTTCTTTGTGGAAAAGAAAGACAAGACCCTTTGCCCATGCATATACTACCGTGGCCTCAACGCCATTAAGATCAAGAATCGTTACCCTCTGCCTCTTATATCTTCCGCTTTCAAGCTCCTCTAGGGGGCCACCATCTTCACCAAGTTGGATCTGAGAAACACCTACCATCTTGTTTGTCTCAGAGAGGGGGATGAGTGGAAGACTGCCTTTAATATCCCCTCTGGACATCTTGATGACATCCTAATTTTCTCCCGCTACAAAGACCAACATGTCCACTATGTCTGGTTAGAGCTCTTCCGCCTCATCAGGGCTTTTCTTCGGCCGGTTTTATTTTTCTCTAACCTACCATCCTGGGTCTAAGAACGGCAAACACTCCCGGCTACACTCCCCTGGGAAAAGGGACCATCCCATCCGAAAACATTCTCCCACCTTCCATAACTGTTTGCACTCTCCACCTGGACATTGAAAGGAAAGGGTTAGGGTTAGGCTAAGGTGGGCCAGACCATCCCTGTTCCCTGCAGAGACTCTTTGTGCCTGAAGAGTTGCGCTCACAGGTAGCTCACACTGTTGCCACAACTCCCCAATTTTCTGCTACCCAGGCCTTCCTCGCACCCTAGCCCTGCTCATACAACATTTTTGGTGGCCCACTGCAAGGAAGGACACCCATGATTTTGTTGCCGCCTGCCCCGACTGCATTGTTGGAAGGATGGAAGAAGGCTCTAGCCTTTCCAATCAGATACTCCAGCAACTATGCCCTCTGGGCCAACAACAAGAGACGTCCTGCACCCCGGTATCATGTCAGCCAGAAGGTCTGGCTATCCACCTGAGACCTCCCACTTAGAGCTGTTTGAAGGAAACATGCTTCATGGGGCCGTTTCCCATCTCCAAGGTCATCAATCCTGTTGCTGTTTGTCTCAAGTTCCTAAGAGTCCTCCGTATCTACCCCACCTTCCACGTTTCCCGCCTTAAACCAGTCTCTGTCTGCTCCTTGGTCCACCGTGTCACAAGAGAGCCTCTGCTGGTTTATTGAAACTAGAATAAACCATACAGTTACAGGTCATATTTGCTGCATACAGGAAATACAAGTCCTCTTTTAGGGAAGTTAATTTGTAGTGAAACGTATTTGGTTGGATTTTTTTCTTTTTGTGAACTGGTAATTTATATGTGGTATTCCTAATTTCTTATAAAAAAAAAGTAAGATGTTGTTGCTTGTTGGTTTATTTTTCTTTTATCGTCTAGAGCAGGGGTCACCAAACTTTATTTAACTGAGAGCTTTTTTATGGATAGTCAAAACAAAGGGCTACCAATTTAACATACTCCTCTCAAATAACAAATTTGCCTTTAGTTATGTCTTATTATTATTATTATTATTATTATTATTATTATTATTATTATTATTATTAATAAAAATAATGTTCTGAAACTAAAACTTTTATTTGAATTCAAGTTTTCATATTGTGATACGTGCTGTATCGTCAGCTTAGTGTATAGTTAAACACTTAATAAAGAAATTTGTGCTTTTCTGTATCAAAACCAGATAACATAGATGTGAGAATGCACATGGAAGTCTGCATAGTACTCTGACTTCTACATTTAATAATAGACCCTGGAGCTGTGCTTGAATTTCCTTTGGGAGTACTGTAGAATAGATTTTTTTTTTCCTACCCAAGAAAAAACTGGTTAAACCAAACAGATGCGAATGCGTCTTTGACCAAAACAATATATCAAACATGGAACTAGTCAACCAATCTATGTACTTGATATTTTTATGTAATAAATAAAAAAACATAATTAAATATAAAGATACACATTTACATTTGCAGTATTTAGTAGACGCCCTTATCCAGGGCGACGTACAAGAAGTGCTTTAGGTCTCCATCTAAGGATAAAATTAATTCATGAAGGGTAAATACAAACTTAAGTACACAAGCATAGACAGTTGTTTTTTTTAACACATGCACATTTTACACATGCAAAAAGTTGCTGAAAACTATAAAACCCATAGCTTTTTTTATATGTTAAAATTCCCTCCCTGAGATCATAAAGACAAGAGAACAAACAAGACAAATATAGATACTTTTTTGTATAATTATTTATTACAAATATTTAAAAAAATATATATATATAAAACTTTTTTTTATTTCTATAATTTATTTTCTCGGGTCACTTATTGATCGTACTAGTGACAGGCCTCGCTGGGTTGTTGAATGTGGCCAGTGTTCCTCTATGATCAGTGTACAGAAACCAGGGCTGCACAGAGCTTGAATGAGACCACGGCGCTGATTCTTCCACTGCTAACCGTTCGGTACAGACATCTGAAAAGTGATATAATACTGTAAACCATGATGTAATACTGTAAGCCATGATGCATATCAATGAAATTTCATGATATTTTAAGTAGACATCTCTCCAGCAAAGACATGTAATAGATATTTCCTTAAGACAAATTCAGTAGTAATAAACAGATCTATTTATAGGTCTACCTGAGCAATCAGAGTTGCAGCACCTCAAGACAATGCAAACAGCAGTGAAACATCGCTGAAGGCAATTTGTTGAGTCATCTGTAATGACAAAGAAAAATATATGTTTCGTTTTAATGTTCATACAGTGTTTCCTGAATCAAAACATTTTAAACATTTCAAGATTCAAAGTGGCATTTAAGACCACTTAACTCAATTTACTAGTACAAGGCATTTGTTTTTAATTGTGCTAATACAACTACTAACTACTACTACTATTATTATTATTAATAATAATAATAATAATAATAATAATAATAATAATAATAATAATTGTGGAACACACTGGAATCACCAATATATTCATGCATTTTGGTGTCATTTGGTCCCTTTCCTTCGTGTGATCTGCAGGTCAGAAAAATCTGTGGTCACAATTAGCTTTACGTTAAATGACTTTAAATTTTGGCACGCAGATACACAGTGATGTCGAGGTATCCCACTGTTTAAAAATATAGCTGTCCGCTTTGCAGTGTCACAGTGCACACGAAAGGAATGTATATTTTAACATTCTCATATCTGGTTGTGGCCTAATGTATTTGAAAACATTGCATACAAAGTGTAGGACTGAGCTTGAATACTACTGTGCGAATTTTCAGGTGAGTGTTGGGTTGCCAAATTTGGACAAGATATGTATTTATGTACTTTGAATGTGTTGGGTTAATTTAGTGTGGCTAGATAACAGTACATCAGTTTAAAGAGCCTCATTGACAGGTTATGGTTAATTAAAAAAATAATAATTCTTTTCCACATTGACCTGTGGTCACAGTGGGAGGTGCTTGAAAGCCGTGACCTAAAAGTCTCTGACGAGTATACTCGTCTTGAAGCTGGACATATCTTGGATCTGGAATGGTTTCTTCCACTGATATGTTCACTCTCTCACCTGGGAACACATGGGAAATGCAATGAACAACACAGGAGCGGTGACCAAAATGTACACTTGTCAAAATTATTTATTCAAAATTATTTACAAATATACTTTCATATTTTTAATAGTTTCTCTCTTTCTATTGATAACACTATTATCTCATCTTCTAAAAATAAAAGTTGCATCCTTGATAGCACATTATCCGTTAAAAAGGAGGTGAACCTTATTACTTGGCCTGCATACGTCCATCTACGACACATCAGCCGCCATCTTCCGCTCCTCACGTCCAATTCCATGGTTATTTTTGTACTAATTATTTTAACTCTCTTCTGTTTGGGTTATCTCACAAACTCCTTTAAAAAAACTTCAGCTGGTCCAGAACTCGACTGCCCGTATAATGACTAGAACCTCTGCCATGGAGCATGTCTCTCGAGTTCTTTCTATTTACTCTTACTTCCTGTCAAATATTGAGTAGAGTACAAGATTCTGCTTCTTCAAGGTTTATTACATTGGTATAAATCTGTATCTACATGTTGCCGCCTGATCTCTTCATATATGCATGTATGTACAGTCAGGTCTAAAAATATTGGGACATTGAAACAATTCTACCCTTTTTGGCTCTATACACCACCACAATGGATTTCAAATGAATCGAAGATGTACTTTAACTGCAGACTGTCAGCTTTAATTTGAGGGTATTTACATCCAAATCAGGTGAACAATGTAGGAATTACAACAGTTTGCATATGTGCCTCCCACTTGATAAGGTACCAAAAGTAATGGGCCAATTGGCATCTCAGCTGTTCCATGGCCAGGTTTATGTTATTCCCTCATTATCCAAATTACAATGCGCAGATAAAAGGTTCAGAGTTCTCTTGTATTTATTGATTATGTGACTGCTGACAAAATCAGCAGGATGAATTCTGAAGTGTTTCGGGCAATATTATCTGCTCATATTCAGCCAAATGCTTCTGAACTCATTGGATGGCAAATGACTCAAAGCATACTGCAAAAGCAACCAAAGAGTTTTTGAAGGGAAAGAAGTGGACTGTTAGGCAATGGCCAAGTCACTCACCTGACCTGAATCTGATTGAGCATGAATCATTCACCTGATTTGGATGTAAATACTCTCAAATTAAAGCTGACAGTCTGCAGTTAAAGCACATCTTGTTCGTTTCATTTGAAATACATTTACATTTACGGCATTTAGCAGGCCCTTATACACTAATGGGCACTTGCTCATTAGTGGCAGCTTGGTGGTGGTGGAGTTTGATCTTCCAGTCCAGAGTCTTAACCAATAACCAATAAGTCTTAACCTTAACCAATTGGCTACCACCTCTAATGAAATCCATTGTGGTGGTGTATAGAGCCAAAAGGTTTAGAATTGTTTATATGTCCCAATATTTATGGACCTGACAGTAACATATGTATATACAGTACGTTGCAAAAGTATTCATACCTCTTGAATATTTCCACATTTCCTCATGTTATATACTTAACACAAAGTACTGCATAATTGTTAAAAATAATCGATATCAACAGCCCTAATTTGTATGCATCTGAGTAAAGGATCCTGCCGTTTCTGCATAGCATCATTAAGGGACATGGGGGAAGTGAATTAGAAGAGTGTGTATAGAAGTGTATAGTGGTAACCATCAGGGAATGTGAGAGTGCATGGTTGTGCCCAAGACCTCCAATTCTAAAACTGAAAGAAGGATGTTCTACCTGGAAATAGACGTCTCCCTTCCTCCGCTTTTATATGCTCTTTACATCCAAACAACTTCCCTTACTCCTGACACAAACACTCTAATCTACCTCCTACCCATTAAGGAGGCTATCCTGGCTTAAACGTTAGTGGAATATCCCTCAGATTGAAGAAGTTCAGATGAGTAGTGAAATGTTTCGATAGGACTAGAGAAGGACACGGACCCAATTAAAGGCCGAGCTCTCTGGGGAATTCTGCGTTATTGGGGTTGCCAGTCTTGTACAGTCTTTGAACGTGTCGATTAAACCGAACATTAATATTATTGAAATATTTGAAAATATAATACAATTGCATTAAACGATAACATATATTGCTAAATACTCGCCATCACTGTGAAGCAGTGAGTTATTCAAATTAATGATGTACGAGCTACACTCAAACTCGAAGCCATTGTGGGAATATGGCCGGTGTGTGATAATGAAAAATCTGGCAACATTTCTTACGTCAAGTGAACTCCGCTGTTAACTTACTTGCCCCTATACATTGATATCCTGAATACTTCCAAACCTGTAACTCACAAACCTGTACTCCGATGAAACGAATTTACTAATGATAAGAATTGCACGTTAGTAAAAAAAAAAAAAAGGAAATAAAACGTGATATAAAGCCAGGCGGTCAAGCTAGAAAGCAAAAACACGAACTGTATCCTCAAGCCTCGGCGCAAATCTTTACTTCGTTCCTCACATCTTCCCCCCCTTTTTTCCTCCCCGCAGCGGTTCTGAAGTACTTCCACCCCGGCCGAAAAGATATATCAAGTCCTCAAATGCTGAACTTAACAAATTAAACTCGATTGTTAATTAATACGCGATTAATCTTGACGGATGAGACTAATGTCCCAGCTTCTATAACTAATGACAGACTACCAAAGCAACGAAATTAGGAAAAGATAATATATGCTCGAAATCAATGGGCATATATATAGATAAAACAGTCGTTAAAGTAAACTTGTTTAATAACTTACCTTGGAAATGCGACATCGCTGCACTCATCTAGCAAAGAACTTACAATCACTGAACAACGAGAGCCGGGGACAGGAGAAGTGGGTGCCCCTCCTCCTGCGCGTGCCCCTTCACCTGAGCGTGCCCCACCCCCAATCCAAATAGGGCACGCTACTTAGAGGCATCACTATTATTAGCAGAAACCTTATTGTTATTGTAGAGATTTTTATTATTATTTGTTTACTTTATTTGTTTACTTAATTTTTAAATTAATAATATTCAATCATCCGGGCTCTTTCGGGTGTGTTCACATACTAAAAAAACCCAAACAAACAAATCAGCACCCAGGTTGTGACGCCCGTCACGTCGCCCCCCTGGATGATATTTGTTGCATATCGTAAACACATTTGCGCATACAGGTGCACCTCAATAAATTAGAATATCGGGGGAAAGTAATAAATTAGAACTCGGTGCACACAGGCTAAAGAAGATTAAGAATTTTGGTTCTCTTATCAGTAATCATTATGGCTCACATTTTTGAAAAAACAAATTTGGTGCTTTTGGCAGGATGGGGCAGGTGCCAAATTCTGCTGGGTAAAACTGGTCAGCAGGAGGGATTATGAAGTTATAAAAAGACTTTTTTTCAAAAACAGTGGACCAACACCAGCAGATGACATTGCACCCCAAATCATCATAGACTGTGGACACTTAACACTGGAATTCAAGCAACTTGGGCTATGAGCTTCTCCACCCTTTCTGCAGACTCTGGGACCTTGGTTTCCAAATGAAATACAAAACTTACTCTCATCTAAAAAGAGGACTTTGGACCACTGGACAACAGTACAGTTCTTCTTCTCCTTCCCCAGGTAAGATGCGTCTGACGTTGTCTGTGATTCAGAAGCCTGTGTGTGGTGTCTCTTGATGCCTTGACCCCATATATACACACACACACACACACACACACACACACACACACACACACACACACACACACACACACACACACACACACACACACACACACACACACACACACACATATATATACACACACACATTTTATATACAAGTTGTGAAGATGCAGGTGTGAAGAAATGCTTTCAAGAATGCTTTCAGAAATATAAATAATGATTTTTTTTTACATTTTTGTCAATTTACAAAATGAAAACAAAAGAAAAAAATCTACATCAAATCAATATTTGGTGTTGCTACCTTATGAAGAACTGGAAATAGTGGAAGTGATGGCACGACCCCCACAGAGCCCTGATCTCAACATCATGGAGTGTGTGTGGGATTACATGAAGAGACAGAAAGATGTGAGAACATCTACATCCACAGAAGATCTGTGTTTACTTCTCCAAGATGGAACAACCTACCAGACGAGTTCCTTCGAAAATAGTGTGCAAGTGTACCTAACAGTGCTGCTGTTTTGAAGACAAAGGGTGTTCATACCAAATATTGATTTAGATTTCTCTTTTATTCATTCACTGCATTTTTTTCATTGATGAAAGTAAATAATTAACACTTACATTTTTTAAAGCATTTTTTGCCTAAATATTTTACACACTACTGTATATATGTGTATATACAGAAGTTCACATTCAGACTGGATTATGCAAGAGACATCTTAAATAAGATCCTGTGTATGATCGACCGGGGTGAAATAAGAAAAACAAACAAATTAGCTACGCCTGGTACGTTTAATGTGAATTAAGATTAAGGAAGGCACCTTTAATCAGTTCATTTCACTTTTACTGCATGTGTTCCGGAGGAACATTCAGCCGAGTGACATGTTCACGATTAGTCAAATTAGATTCACATCAGTAAATCAGGCTAAATCAGTAAATCAACAAAAAGAGAAGGCAAAAATCTGCTGCTTTTGTGCCTCTATATTGCAGTCCATTCAACTTTCTGTTGGAATGTATACACAGTTTTCCCTCGCAAGTGACGCGCAAGAGCCGAAGGGCAAGGTGTGACGCCAATGTATGACGAAATCCAGTAAAGAGCCATATACGGCCAAAAGAATCACGTGGCCCTGATCAGCTGTAGAGCAAACACGTGATGTTAAAGAAATTCACCCCATGTTTGTTTTTGTTCCTAACACAGTGGTTCTCAAATGTAGGGCACAACTAGCACAACTTCTTACCAAAGGGGGGGCATGAAAGAAAAGAACTGAGAAGCACTGCCCTAACAACAGTGTGGGGGGGAAAACATTTTCAGGAAATGTACAAAAGGTGTGAAAATGAGAAAAGTATTGTAAAGATGTTACAAAATGCTCAAAATGCCCACTTGCATTGACAGCATTGCCATAAATTGATCAAACTTAAGTGCAATACATTCTACATCCTTAAATCATGAATATTTATAATTGTTTATTGGATTGTACAATTTTTATTCTGATAAGTGACACTTAAAATATTTCTAGTTTCCTATAGGAGGCTTTCGAGTCTGTAAGAATTATCTCATTCTCAACAAAAACATGCAAATTGACAAAACAAGCTAACATTGAAATATTAAAATATCTTTGAATGTAATGAAATTTTAATTTCATTGTTTTTATATAACCGTAGTATGTGCTCACAGAAGTATTTGCTTTTATTCTTTTATACACCTGTCTTGATGTATGTGTGATGTACCTAATGAACGGACAAATCTGATTTATTTTGACCTAGCTGGAAGGAAAAAAGCATTGTATCCATCCATTTACAGACTTAATGGTTATTTGCAGAGGGAAAATATATTTCAAATATCTACTGAATAAAAATTGTAAAGACAATTGTCTGGTTTACATTTCATATCTGTGGAACATTCCTGAATAATTAAAAAAAAAAACACACACATCTTAAGAAAGTTTTTAATCAATTCAACACATTGTGTCAGAGAGATATTAAAGTTGATTTGTGTTAGAAAATATTTTTAAATTTTAAATTATTTAAATGTAGGTTATACAAAATGTAGAAGATAGGCCACTTTACTTCTGTAAAATATCAAACACAACATGCCAATCATATATTTTTTAAAAGGGCCAAATGATTTAACCATCAAAATTCATCTTAAATAAAGCCAAAAGCAAATACCTTAAAGGTCAAAAGTGCACACATTACCCCAGAAAGGTAATAAGACAAAGTGCCTGAATAAAAGAAATACATAAAAAGTTTGAAAAAGCAGACAGATAATATAAAGTAATGGCAAGCACATATACATATGTACAGAAAAGGGATATGGTAGAGTCAATGCATCCATAGTACTTTTGCAAGAACTGGCTTAATTGTCTGTAATGTGATTTTGATGGTCTTTGAACTTTCAACTTGCTAAATTATTGCCAATCAGTTAAAGTTATAGATATTCTCGAATATGTACCGTAAATTCCGGACTATAAAGCGCACCTGGATATAAGCCGCATCTGCTCTATTTAAAAAAAACCCCCAAAAAATTCATAAATAAGCCGCACCTGCATACAAGCCGCATCCGCTTTTGAACTGTAAATGTACATGTATGTACCTAAATAGATCCTTTCCTAACCTGTATTTTAACACGGTGTAACGGTGGACGCTGCACAGAGACGCGGAGATCCGGAATTCATACAAAACAGGATTTATTAGAATAAAGAACTCAGGAGACGCCGCTCATACGGAGCGGCCAGACAGGCTAGGGAGCCTTGCGCTCTGCGCGCCGTGGTACCGGGAGTACCGGAGAGCAGGAGTCCGGGAATCGGGAACAGACAAAGGTTAGGCATAAACATATATCGAGCGTCCGTGTCCGCGACACTAGGTATGTGCTACGAGCCCGGACGGGGATTGTAGAGTGAACCGGTCTTATATCGGGAGAGGGAAAATCAAGAACAACTTTGGCTGATTTGTGCGTGTGCGTATCTGTGTGTGTGTGTGTGTGTGTGTGTGTGTGTGTGTGTGTGTGTGTGTGTGCGTGCGTGCGTGCGTGTGCGTGCGCGTGTGTGTGTGTGGGGAAAAGAGCAGGGGAGGAGAGGAGAGAGAGCACTGAGCAGAAACTTTACTGATTAAAACGGGACAGAACCAAGAGAAAATAACCGCTATTTACCTTCATTTCTCCTGTGTGTGAAATGACGTCACCTTAACCTTGTAAAGATAGAGTTTGTCCTCCTTCTATCCGCTTCTACCCACTTATATCTGCTAAAGAGGAACTAGCGCATTCTTCTTCTTTGCATTTATTTTGTGTTAGTTTTGATTCTAATTCCAGTTAGAGCCCCTAGCGGTCGGGAAAAAATCTGCAGAATAGCCGCACCTTATTATTAGCCGCATGGTTCAAAACCTAGGAAAAAAGTAGCGGCTTATAGTCCAGAATTTACGGTATATATCGTCAGTTCATTTACTCACATGTTTTGAACATATGCTTCACAAGACATGATCTAATAAGAATATTAATGAAACATAGCATTTCTGTAAAATGCAATTAGAACATGGAAATGTACACAAAATTACAGTAAAAAAAAAAAAAAAAAAAAAAAAGCATATGAAATGTGACACTGAAAAAATTAAATACACCAATCATGTTTGTTTGTTAACTAGTTAACCAATTCTTCCATTTTCATAGGTCATGAAAGGTGACTCAAGTACTAACAGTTTGCCGAGGTATAACAGTAATAAGGCACGTGTCGTACCATAGTAGGTAGAACAACGCAGGTTGCCTTTGTGTTCCCATTCTTCTATGTTCACCCATAATACACAGGGTTATTCAGTAGTTATAATATCCTTCAATACCACGGAATTACAGAACTCTGGTTTAAAGTTGTTTCCTGTGTTGCTTCCTGCACAGGACAAGTAAGTCCCTCTGCCTCTGTAAACATAAATTGAAGCATTTCAGAGTTGTTGCACTTGATTTTTTTGAAAAGACATTTCTAATTTGTTTTTGGGGGATACACTGGATGGTGTCTGATGGTCCCTAATATATAAGTCGGTTTAGATGGCACATGAAACACTACAAAGTTTCGATGGTCAATTTAAAACCGTGTTATTAAAATATTAAAAAAAGGTTGATAATGTAACAGTTTTACTTTTGATTACTTAGAAACAAGCTCAGCCTGTGTTCAGTACAGCAAAAGACCGTTTTGATTAGTGGTAATTGTATAGAAAAATCTTAGCCAAACATTTAGCCCTGCGAATAAAAGTACACACAGTCATTGATTTCTATTGTTATACATTTCAGAACAATCTGGTCCTCAAGCTTAGAATTTAGCAATTGCAACCTTAGATGAACAACACCATGACATATTACACAGTGTCACTATGTATTTTTTTAAAAATAATGTCATACGGTTATTAGTGTAAAAGCAATATACATTGGTAATAAAAACACTACATTTTAATATCTGTATAAAAGAAAGATTTATTAAAGTGTAAGACTTATGAATCAATAGACTGGGAGGGGTGTAGCTCAGTGATTTATGGTTCTAGGCTATTGATCGGAAGGTCAGGGTTCGAGATGCGTTATCACCAAGCTGCCACCCTTGGGTACTTGAGCAAGGCTCTTCACCCTCTGTGATCCAGGGGCACTTTATCATGGCTAACCCTGCACTCTTACCCCAGCATACAAAACAAGCTGAGATATGCAAAGAATGAAATTTCCTTCACGGGATCAATAAAGTATGCAAAACTATAAATGCCATAACTTCTATAACCCTATAACGGAAACGAGTGCAATGATTATTCATTCACTGAGGTTTCTGTACATTCATTTATGCACATCTCTTAAGTTTCTGCCACAGCATTTCAAAAGGTTGACGTTTCGACTCGGACTGGGAAATTGAGAAACAATGATTCAATTATTCTATTATTAGAATCGTAGATTTGGGTTTTACTTATTATCCTGTTGTATGTCCCAGTTTCGACCCATTTTTATTTAGGTCCTGTGGCAATTTGGTTAGTATCAAAATGATCACTTTGTGTGATAGTTTGTATCAGGTGTGTTTGTGTTGATATGCACAAATGCTGTGCATTATGGATATACATTATGACCCTGGACTTTTGATTATTGACTAGAGATAATTACAGATGTTTTTGGATTTTTGGGTGACAATCCTTCCAATTTCTTGCTATTTCTCTGAGTATTACATAGTCTGACCTTGTGGTATAGTTACTGGGATGTACTCTCCGGAGATTTAACTTTTGTTTTCTCCACTTGCACATAATGTTATTCAATGTAGAATGATACATTTGCTTAAATTGGCCTTATAACCCGTTCCATATAGAAGGGCAGGAACAATTGACTGAGATCTTTGCTGTTGTCTTACCTCCTTGGCATTGCATTAACATGCATTAACCTGAATGCTCCAAATCAAACTACGTTGATTTTGTTTGTTAATTTTATTTTTGTTTTTTAAAATGTACTTAGTTTCTCACACATTGATTTTCCATTCGGCTTTACTTATGTAAAATATACAACACCACTATAATATGTCATGTATTGTTCACCTCTTTTATATTTCATGGAAAGTGGAAGTGGAAAACATGGTTGAGGAAAGGAATTGCTGTGGTTAATGTTACAAAAATTTTGGCCCGATAAGGAGAGGATGATTATTAGATCATGAAACATAAATAAAAGGGTGTGTAGAGGGTATATTCTCTATTCCACATTTTAAGCTTTTTTTCTTTCTTATTTATTTTCCCTTTGTGATTTTGTAGTGTTGTATTATATTATATATGCATGTATAGACACGTATATTCGCATCCATTTATTGATAACTGTTTACCCTATTCTACAATAAAAATAAAAGAATTAGTACTAAAATCAGAACTAAAAATTGTAAGAGCACAGGTCATATTCATTCATTCATCTTCATCTTCTATATCCGATCTGCTCTCAGGTCACGGTGAGCCTGTGTCTATCTCAGGTGTCTATGGGCATTATGGCAGGATACACCCTGGATGGAATGCCAACGCATCGCAGGGCACGCACAAACACACACACTCATACACACATACAGTCATACACTCATACACTCATATACTAGGGACAATTTTCCAAGGTGCCAATCTAGCTACCGTGCATGTTTTTGGACAGGGAGGAAACCAGAAAACCTGGAAACCGGAGAACATGCAAACTCCACACACACGGCCGAGACAGGAATCGAACCCGGACTCTGGCGGTGTGAGGCGAACGGGCTAACCACTAAGCCGCCGTGCCCCACCAGCTAATATTCCATTAACATTAAATTAGATACACTCAACTGCATAATAGTTAAGAGTTGTATCACAAAGAACTACTGAACAAGAACCTTGTACAAAAAGCCTAACACACAAAAAAAAAGATCTCCATTTATGGACTGCTACAGTACACAGCAGCATAACATTTTTAGTAGAATTCGCCATTTATGCTTCAAACAAGTGGAAAAAAGGAAAAACTGAAGGAATCTCACTATAGCTGTTTAACTGATTAAAACTGTCAATGTGAAAAAAGTTTACTCATTCATGTACTTATGATACAACTCATGAACTCATTCTACTAGACTTATTACTTACACACGAGTTTTCCTACACTTACGTATGTACGTAACGTATGTTTCATAGTCTTCCTCAATTTGGAATATCGCAATGTAAATTGCAAGGGCAATCCAGAACAGTAAGAAAGGGCCATGTCTGGGTTTCAGAATCTAATTTTTGTTTTTAATTAGCATATGACTAAACAAATGAGGCTAATATGACTAAATAACTGAGCCAAAAATAGCTTACCATAAATCAGCTACCCAATATCAGTATGTGTCATAACACACTCTTACACTCTAAATATTCTAAATTCTAGGATTTAAGCAGAACAGAAACGCTCAATGTTCGTCTGTAAACAACTATGGCAGGATGTTCACTCTGACCTACAGTCCCCAACTTTTTAACAGAAGTGTGCCTAATAAAGTGTCCATTGAGTGTGAGTTTCTACCATGGAGGACTGTGTCTATTTATGCTAGTTTGAGCTAGATACATGACAGCTACTCTCTACTGTTGTGTGTAAATCAATAAACGGCTGTACATCAATATTGTATAAAATAAGTAAAAAAATACTTTTACCAGGCTCTCCACAAAAACAGTGCATGGTTAATTGAAAGACCATTTGTAGCTTGCATCGAATCCAAACGGACCAGTGAACTAGGGGAATTAAAAAAAAAAAAAAAAAAAAAAAAAAAGAATTAGATATGCTATCGAGAAAGATTGTAAACTACAAAATTACAGTATGACATTGATCATATTTGCCGGATTATTGGATCAAACAACCAATCACATTAACTCTTCTTAATCTTTGAGGATATAGGATACAGTAACTTAATCACCATGAATCACAGGTTTTGTACCAGGTAAAAAATTTTAGACGACGATCTAAGGATAAAATAATAAAAATAAAACAACAACAATAAAAGATCAGAAATAAACAGTGATAATGGTGGGTGTTACTACCACTGTAAACAAATATCCTATTGTATACACAGGCTTTTACAATAGCAAAACTACAGTATTGGAATTACACCATACCCTGATTTAATATTTCTATCTTAAAATGTTTATTAAAGTTGAAACACACAAACACACCGCCTCCATATCATACACGGAAACCGTACATATAGCCCGCGGTGAGATTGTTGCTAGAAGGTGTGATTCACTTGAGTCACGAGGAACATGGCATTCCCGAAAAAGGTCCCCCCCAAAGTACTCGAATAAATCAGATATTAGATACATGTACTTAATACTTATACTTAAGTTGGACACTTCTATACTACCCACCTTTGCAACAACAAAAATACTACCCACCTTTGCAACAACAAAAAATAACAAGAAAAAGGAAGGTATATATATATATATATATATATATATATATATATATATATATATATATTCATTGAAGGATAAAAATTTAAACAGTAGGCAATTACAATGCATACTCAATTATAGTTTGGTACTTTTAAGGTTTGGATAAGGTTTGGATACTCTGTTGGATACTCTGCAAGGAATCTGCCCTGACAGGGGTTCTTTATGTGACTGCGTCACTATTACTAACAGTATTTCTAATACACACTTATTAAACTTATATAAACACTTATTCCTCGTCCTTAGTATTAGTTAAAGCAAAATGCTTTTTTTTTATAAACAACAACGAGAAACAAAACGTATTAAATCTGATTAAATCGTAGATTGCCAAGACCGGGGATTTCCTGCAAGTCTAAAACTGCAAACTCAGAAATCACTATTGATTGTGGACATCAACGCGGCTCCACTAAAAACACGCTCATGCACGGCGTAGTGTTTACCGCTTACCACGGCGATGTGACGGCATGACGAGCTTTCAATCAATCGATCGATCGATGAGAGAAGTTTTCGTTGCGTGTCTGCTCTCCGATTCTGTCCGATGGTGTCCGACATTTCGCGCGATTCGTTTCGCGCGATTCGCGTAACCGAGGGCGGTCCCTAATTGTGTCGCAATATCCGCTTATTTTAGGGATCTATTTTTATCTAGTTGTGATGGCCTTATGGGTTTCATTCAGTGTTCTTTAACGTTATAAAAGAAAAGGAAAAACAAAAGGTCACCAAAATAGATAGAAATATAGTCATTATGGTTTAATATAGCCATAGTGGCTATACGAAACAACCAAAATAAACCTAGTGAAGGAAGGCGAAATTCTGAGAAATCAGAATCTCAGATATGAGACTGACATTTAAAAAGAAAACTTACTTATGTGTCTTTTATTATCATTTTTTTTATTTAACATTAGATTATCAATGCCAAAAACGAAGTGAATATAAAAAGTGAGAGAACGACTGCATTAAAAAATTCCACCTCAAATGGGAGATGATTTCATCTCATATTTTAACTGAGGTATGGGAGGCAGTGTGACAGTTTTTATAAGTTTAACTTCTAACAGGGTTGAGGATTTGAGTCCAAACTTCAGGGCTGTGTGAAAGGATTGTGCATTACATTTTAAAGTTTCCTCGCACGGGTAAACACATGCAGAGTGGATTGTTCCAAATTTCACAGGGTGAGTGCGTGTGCTTGTGCCCTGTGATTTCTTTAATAATTGCTTTATTTTGCCTTCAATGGAAAGTTACTTTCAACTTTTTAATTGTCCGTATGGATGGTTTGAATGTATGAAAATACATACATGTTCTGATTACACTGTGAATACATGTTATATTTTTTATGTTAGTACTTGTGTGGTTTTAGCAATGGCCCACTAGCTGGAGGAAATAGTGTGTATAGATAGCTTCTCAAAATGTTGACACGAAGCAAAAGGAAGAAAGCTGTTACTGTTAGTTCTCTTTATCTCTCTCGCTCAACTAATCCAGATTATTGAATAATTTCCTTTTAGTTTATTCATACCTATTTCTTATTTCCGAACATATTGTTAAAATATTTTGTTAAATAATGCACTATACACACACACACACACACACACACACACACACACACACACGTGTGTGTGTGTGTGTGTGTGTGTGTGTGTGTGTGTGTGTATATATATATATATATATATATATATATATATATATATATATATATAGGGGGGCACGGTGGCGTAGTGGTTAGCACGTTCGCCTCACACCGCCAGGATCCGGGTTCGATTCCCGTCTCGGTCATGTGTGTGTGGAGTTTGCATGTTCTCCCCGTGCCTCAGGGGGTTTTTCTCCGGGTTCTCCGGTTTCCTCCCGGTCCAAAAACATGCACGGTAGGTTGATTGGCACCTTGGAAAATTGTCCCTAGTGTATGAATGTGTGTGTGTGAATGTGTGTGAGTGTGTGTGCCCTGCGATGGGTTGGCATTCCATCCAGGGTGTATCCTGCCTTAATGCCCATAGACGCCTGAGATAGGCACAGGCTCCCCGTGACCCGAGGGAAGATCGGATAAAAGCGGTAGAAAATGAATGAATGAATGAATAATATATATATATATATATATATATATAACACGCATGTTTTCAGGCTGCTTGGTGGTGCAAGTGCTACAGCCAAGGCATGTAATGTAGCTTACCTTAAAATAAAAGCAAAGTCAAGTCCCAATAAGGTAGCATCCAAAATGCGAAGAAAAAAAAATCCGAAATGTTTACATATCAGATTATGTTAGTAAGAAAATACTTGTTCTTTGTGAACTGGGGGACTGAATGAATCTCCTCGCGCGCAGAAAGAAATTCCCGCTAAAATGACGCAATACGTCGGCGTGCTGAACTCCCGCTAAAATGACGTAACACGTAAAAAGCTTTCACGCCACATGGGGCGTCCGTCTGTATTCGTGAACGAACAATGGTCTTTTAAAGCAGGCTGTTTCCTCCGCTCAGAAAAAAAAAAAAAAACACATTTGAATTTTTAATTTTAATTTCCATTATATTCATTTTATTTATCTTTGATTTAATCGCATATATATATATATATATATTCTAATATATATATATATCATGTGCACGTTACTGTATTTGGTTACACACACACCGAGCTGAGAAAGTCTTGTTTAAACCAAGCCAGTGCGCCATTTAAGACCCCGCCCACGCTTCTTTTGATTGGTGGAATTTGGTTACACCCAAAAGGAAGTGCAAGCGTACTACCGCACTACAGTATTGTGAACATATTGGTACAACTTAATACTTAATCTATTATCCTACTTAATAGTAGTCTAGTGTGAAAATACGTCATTCAGCTCCCCGTGTGCAACACGTTTCTCTCGGCTTTGACAGCAGAAGCACCATGTCACTGCGGGCGATTGTTGGCCATATTAAAACTCCACTAAGAGACATTCTGAAGAGCCGGAATGTCATACCGAGACGAGCTTACGCCGCTATCGCGCATGCGAGGTCGGTGCTGGAGGGCGAGCTGGAGACGATCCGCGCTGCCGGGACGTGGAAGGAGGAAAGAGTGATCACATCCAGTCAGGGACCGCGTATCAACGTGGAGGGGAGTCGTGGCGGTGAGCGGTGGCCATTTACTGGAAAACCACAACTTTCTGGAGCATTTGCTTAACTTTCAACTGTAATGGAAGTTAAAGCGTTTTCACATGATTTGACCGACATAACTATAGCAAATAAATGCACTAATGTCACCAAAATAAGGCCAAGAAGCGCATGCTCTTTCCTTTAAAAAGTATTTTAAAGTACCGACGAAATCATGCAGGATATATATACAAAATGGAATAACCCTCCATATGTGGTGATCACACTAAATTAACGATTCACCACCGCAAATAAAGCCATAAGCTTGACATGACATATTCAACATTGAAGATTAGACGTTATTACTCAGCCGTGCATAAAAATACATGGGGATTGCACAACACTGCCATGGCAGGTCTTCCCTTTTTTTGCAGACCTAGGCTGCTTTTTAATTTTTTGTAAATGAGTTTAACACAGCTTATCCAAAAGTATTTAAAGTCAAAACTGTTGTGACCAAGAACATATCAGATGTTTAACAATGTATTTTCTTGAATCGCTTATTGTACAAGACAGTTAATTAACTTATAGCATTTTGCCTATTAGCTACATGTATTTGAATTGTAGGGCAGTTGCTTTCTGTTCTCCTTTACAAAGAGCTACAATGGCATTATTAAAAGTGCTTACTGCAGCTTTTTCATGAGGCACAAACACGCCTTTTTTTAAATCACAGTGGTTCTCTAGAAATTAGTAAATATTTGTGGAATGGAAGAATCTGCAATTTACTCCTAATGATTTAATGTGATTTGTTATTTTATTATATATATACACATTTCAGATATATTAAACTTCTGTGCTAATAACTACCTGGGCCTGTCCAGTCACCCAGAGGTCATTAAGGCTGGAATTGAAGCATTGCAGAAATATGGATCTGGGCTGAGCTCAGTCAGGTTCATTTGTGGGACACAGGTATGAGATTGTAAGGAAAATTAACTAAGTATGACTTTAAAAAAAAGTCATGACACCCCCCCCCCCCCCCCCCCCCCTTCCCTCCCCAAGGATATTCATAAGCAGATGGAGCAGAAGCTAGCTCAATTTCATGAAAGAGAAGACTGCATCCTGTATGCAAGCTGCTTTGATGCCAATGCTGGCCTCTTTGAGGTACTTCAACTTTCAGATGATATATTAATTTATTATATTTATTGTGTCTTATTATAGGGTGTTGGCATGGTGGATTAGTGGTTAGCACGTTTTCGATGTCTGTGTGGAGTTTTGTCCAAAAACATGCACCTACTGATTGGCACCTTGGAAAATTGTCCCTAGTGTATGAATGCGAGTTTGAATGTGAGTGTGTGTGTGTGCCATGTAATGGGTTGGCACCCCATCCAGGGTGTATCCTGGCTTGATGCTCCAAGACACCTGAAATTGGCACAGGTTCCCAGTGACCTGAGGGAAGACCGGATAAAGCGGTAGAAGATGAATGAATGAATTAATGTCTTATTATTCATTATTTGGTTTATGTTACTTTCGTTTGTTAATATAATCTTTGATAATTTTGTGTCAGGGCTTTTAGATATTTTATTGATAGTTAAGTAGTAGGCAAATGGGCAAAAGAAAAATTTATTTGTTTAGTATGCTTAAATCCATTGTATGTTGGTGCAGCGAACTTGCAGAGTGTGCACTCAGTTCATCCAAATCCATCGCCTGCTGCTGATATTGTCAATTTTTCGGTTGTCTGATATTGTGTTATATATGCAGTCAAGCTATTTATTTATGAGCCAAATATTCATGAAAGTAATATGTGACCTTTTTGTTTGCTCTAGGCTCTGCTGGGCCCAGATGATGCTGTGGTATCTGACGAACTGAACCATGCCTCAATCATTGATGGAATTAGACTGTGTCGGGCACAAAGATTCCGCTACAAGCACATGAACCTGGATGATTTGGAGGAAAAGCTGAAAGACTCCCAAGTAGATACATGATCTCTATCAGAATCAGTCACTTGTTTTCAAATACATTCACATTTAGATTCCTAATAACTTACTCTTTGTTCACTCATAGTCTTGCCGCCTGAGGCTGGTAGTAACTGATGGAGTGTTTTCTATGGATGGCGATGTAGCTCCTCTGGTAGGTATTTGCGACCTTGCTGAGCAATATGGAGCTTTGGTCTTTATTGATGAGTGCCATGCAACAGGATTTTTGGGGCCCCGTGGCCGGTGAGTAGAAAAGAAGGATTTTGAGACACTTGTTACATGTATAGAATTCACTTATATTAATAAAAAATATTGCACAGCTAAATTGTAATCACATTGTTATTAAAAACATCTCACTAAAGGTTAGCCTATTCATTTACATGTTGTTTACCATAAAAAAAACTAAGAACGGTGTCTTTCACTTAGTGGTACTGATGAGTTGCTGGGAGTAATGGACAGAGTGCACATAGTGAACTCTACTCTGGGAAAAGCTCTTGGTGGTGCAGCAGGTAAGCTTTTTTTCTTTTTTTTTTTCTTGTTTCATCTATAAAATAAAATAGGTCTGTAGAGGCTGTTCAGATTAACATGCAAATCTGTGTGCATTTTTTCCCCCATCCATATTATTGACTTTCATCATTGACATGGTTAACGTGAAATGTTTGATGTTAATTATATTTCTGTACTTATAATTTCAGTGGATAAACCTGATTAATAATATAGATTAATAAGTAATTTTAGATACATCATATAACTGCGAATTTGTATAAGGTGCAGATTGAAGTGATGGAAATTAAAATACTATTGACATATTTCAAATGTCAAGACTATGAGAGGGCTAAGAAAGTTTGCTTAACACTATCATAACCAGTATTGACTCTGTTTTAATGTTTGTTTGTTGATAAGGTATATGGTCTATTACTAAAGAAGTTCTTTCAAACTTTCAGGTGGTTACACAGTCGGACCAAAACCTTTAATTGACCTCCTCCGGCAGCGTTCCCGTCCTTATCTCTTTTCCAACTCTCTTCCACCTCCAGTGGTGGGCTCCGCCACTCGTGCAGTGGAATTACTGCTGGCATCCAATGAAATTGCACAGAGCATGGTTTCTAAAACCATGAGGTAGGAAGAAAGAGCTCTACAGGGAGAATTGTACAGGCTAGCATTTATCTTATCGTGGCAGATAGATAAGCTTTCTGTTGTTGGGCAAGTAAAAATTATGTCAAAGAATGGTCCTCATGCTGACTAATAATATATACTGAGTACTAAAAACTGAGTACAAATGTGTCTCAAATTACATTCACCAGGTTTAGAAACCGTATGACAGAGGCAGGGTTCACCATCGCAGGCACAGCTCATCCCATTTGCCCTGTAATGCTGGGAGATGCTCGCCTGGCTTCCATCATGGCTGATGACATGCTCAAACTGGGTAAGACTAGCTGTTAAACAGCTTTAGTGCAATTTGTTTTCTTATAATAATCATGCAGGGAAATTATTATACAAACAAAACATCTAAAGATAAATAAAAAAGAGAGTATATATCAGCAGTGTCAAACAGCAGGCTCCAACATACATACTATGTAGTTTTCAAATAAGACTTAATGACTTGATCAGTTGGATAGGGTGTTTTTTAATTACAGCTGAAATTAAATTCTGCAGGTCCTCTGCTCTTCTGAAACTTACTTTGACACCCCTGGTATATATACTGAGTGTATTTCAGCTAATATATTTCTATCATGTTTCTCTCTCAGGAGTGTATGTGATTGGATTCTCCTATCCTGTGGTCCCCAAAGGAAAAGCTCGTATCCGAGTCCAGATCTCGGCTGCACACACTGAGTCAGACATCGATCGTACCGTAGAAGCCTTCATACAGACTGGCCGGAAGCATGGAGTCATATCATAGAGTTCTACTACATTCTCATTCTCAAAGCTATTTTTAAAAATCAGATTTAGGGACATTAAATGTCACAACGAGATGCTTAATATTAGCTTGACAAATATGATGAGTTGCACAGAGTGAAAATAAATTTGCATTAAAAAATACTCTTCTCATTTTATTTGCAGTTCCAAGCTTTTTTTAGCTTTATTTATTATATATATATATATATATATATATATATATATATATATATATATATATATATATATATATATATATATATATATATATATATATATATATATTGTGTGTGCGCGTGTGTGTATATAAAACACTATAACCGAGTAGCCGAGTTTCTCATACGCATGTGAAACCAAGAACCCTAATAAGATTTTTGAAATAATACTACTTTTTTTTAGTTTAAAAAATAGGTTATATATAGGTTATATATATATATAATATAAAAATATATTATATTATATTTGGAAGCTGAGGACAGAGTGCAGGGTTTGTGCATGGTCAGCCAGGATACAGCACCCCAGGAACACAGAAGGTAGCTCAAAGGCAGATTGGCAATACAAGGGCTCGAACCCTGACCTTGTGATCAATACCCCCTCACCTCATATTGTTAGTATAGTGGAGTTGGAGCTTAAATAGATATCATGGGAATATAATATATGGGAACATTTAGGTTTAACTGAGAGATCAATATGAAGCAAAAATAAGATTATTCTGTAAAGACAAGTCTCGACAACACATTATATAGCTAAGCTTGCTATAAGGTCAAATTCTAATGTAAAAGAAAGAAGAATTTGACGTTTTCTGACTCTTAACGCTGACAAATATGTATCGTCACATACCATACCCACCCAGGAGGAAGCCATTTTACACCAAAAAAAAAAACCATTATTGTTCACGGCCCAGACTTTTCGCGCCACGAGTGTCATTTAGCCGACCCTTTTTTGACGCACACGAGGCGGCGAACCAATAGGCAAACGGTAGTGGGTGGAGACAATGAAACCGAGGCGGGCGCCAAAAGTTTTGCCGGGGCAATCGGATTGTCGGTAGTGGGTGGAGACAAGCTGCAAACCGAGGCGGGCGCAAAAGTTTTGCCGGGAAAGCTAACAGCGTGGCAGGCATTTTGTGAGTGTGCTGGGGTGTACTGTTAGTTGTGTATGAAGTTATATCGTGCAACCAACAGACAGTTGCTTAGTAACTAGATCTTTTTGAGTAGGCGAATTTAAGGAAAGGAAGATGTCTGGATTCGACGATCCCGGAGTTTACTACAGTGACAGCTTCGGTGGGGGAGAAGGCATCGGGGATGAAGGGACTGTAAAACGCAGTCAGGTCAAAAAGCGCTTTCGGGAGTTTCTAAGACAGTTCAGGGTCGGTACCGACCGCACCGGATTTACATACAAATACAGGTACAGTAAATAAACCCATTAAAATAATCAGTCATCGTTTAAAACTACTGTTTTAAAACTACATCGTTTAAAACTACCCCCCCCCCCCCACACACACACACACTATTCACCAGTCATCTGTTATACACTGTTTCTCTTATTTATATCATTTTTATTGTTCTCGATGCTGGGATTGAAAGAGTTTGATTTTGTTAAATATCCTTCTCTTTTTTTTGTTCTGAATTGATTGCTCTATGTAGTTTCTCGGTATTTGTTAATTGATCGGCCATTTTCTACAGAGATGAACTCAAGAGACATTACACCCTTGGAGAGTATTGGATCGAGATGGAAATGGAGGATTTGGCCAGTTTTGATGAGGATCTCTCGGATTGCCTGTACAAGCTGCCCACAGAGAACCTGCCTCTGGTGAGAACCGTCTCAACACACACGACGCAAAGTCAGAGACAACCATGCATGTAACTGCAAACTGCTACTTGGATGGCATTTTTATTGTGACGTGCACATTTTAACTGAAATATGATCAGATTTTTATTTTTGGTGAAATTAAATGTTAAAAACCTCTGATTGGTAGCTCGAAGAGGCAGCACAAGAAGTTGCTGATGAGGTCACGCGGCCACGGCCAGTAGGGGAAGAGACTGTGCAGGACATCCAGGTGATGCTGAAGAGTGATGCCCATCCAGCATCTATTCGCAGCCTCAAGGTGAGAAATGTGTTCAACACCATTATGCGATATAACAAAAATCCATATGAAGAATGAAAAAAATAAATGCTGCAATGCCGTAATGAATTATTCCATTATACTTTATTCTTCTTATACCCCAGACAATTGCATAGTATTGTTGTGAATTAAACACTATAATTCCTTTATTGGATAAAATGTCTTGTATCTAACAGTTAAAAGCATTGACAGTGGAAACTGGCTATAAATTCATGGTAAAAGTGTCAACTTAATAATAAATAAGATGAATAAGATGCTACCACAGGGGTGGAAAAAGCTATATTGGAACAAGCACATTAGTAGTCTTACAACTGTGGTGCTTTTATAAAAATTAGTCTGTGTCTTCCCAAGAGTCAATTGTGTGTGTGTGTGTGTGTGTGTGTGTGTGTGTGTAAACCAACATTGCGCTTTAACTGTGGTTTTAATGTTTTTTGGCTCTTACAGTCGGAACAAGTGTCCCGTCTGGTAAAGATCCCTGGTATCATCATCTCCTCATCAGCAGTAAGGGCAAAAGCCACAAGAGTGTGCCTGCAGTGCCGAGGCTGCCGTGCTGTCATCAGTAACATCCCTCTGCCACCGGGCCTACAGGGTTACGCTCTGCCTCGCAAGTGCAACACGTGAGTCTCTTCTTGTTCCTCAATCAGTAAGACTGGTTTAATTCCTTTAGGCTTAGGTGATGTGTTTGTTTGCAGTAAGAGAATACAGTTGTTTTTATTGATTTTTTTTCCCTTCTGTAGTGAGCAAGCAGGTCGTGTGAAGTGTCCTGTCGATCCCTACTTCATCATCCCAGACCGCTGCGTGTGCGTGGACTTTCAGACGCTCCGTCTGCAGGAGTCACCCGATGCTGTGCCTCATGGAGAAATGCCAAGACATATGCAGCTCTATTGTGACCGGTATGCATTTGTTGGTGTCTCTGCCGTTAACATCTCTGTCCAACCTTTTTTGTACTTATTGCATTAGGTACATCTTTTTAACCTCTAGTTAATCCTGATATTATTTTAGGTACCTGTGTGACCGTGTAGTGCCTGGGAACCGAGTGACCATCATGGGCATATACTCTATTAAGAAAGTGGCTCAGCCCAAGGGCAAAGGCCGGGATAAAGGTGCTGGTGTGGGCATTCGCTCTGCCTACCTGCGTGTAGTTGGTATCCAAGTAGATACAGAAGGAGCAGGTGTGTACAAATAGTGGTTTATGATTTATCCAGTTTATATTGCATGCATTTAAAATGTGCTTTTTAGGAAATATTTTATATAGCAATTATTATTTTTATTTTTCCCCCAAATTTTGTCTAGGTCGTGGAGCCACAGGATCAGTATCTCCTCAGGAAGAGGAGGAGTTGCGTGCACTGGCCGGTTCCCCCTCTGTCTATGAATCCATTGCTCGCTCTCTGGCTCCTTCTATTTACGGAAGTGATGATCTTAAAAAGGCCATTGCTTGCCTCTTGTTTGGGGGCTCCAGAAAGAGGTGAACAAGCGTTTTTTTTCCTTTATTTTCCCTTTGTAGTTATTCATTTAACTAGAACAAATTGTAACATTAATTACATTATTATTTATTTATTTTATCAGGTTGCCAGACGGTCTTACTCGCCGAGGTGATATTAACCTTCTGATGCTTGGAGACCCTGGAACAGCCAAGTCTCAGCTGCTAAAGTTTGTGGAGAGATGTTCTCCTATTGGGGTAAGCTGACTGTCAAATAGTTTTAACTGCTCTTGCATTGTGTACTCAATATTTTTGCAGCTGTGTTAAGCGTTGTGGTTTATTTATTGAAATGGATGCTGTTGTATCTCAGGTTTATACTTCGGGAAAGGGCAGCAGTGCAGCTGGTCTAACCGCATCTGTGCTCAGAGACCCAAACACACGTGGCTTTATCATGGAAGGTGGAGCTATGGTGCTGGCTGATGGCGGTGTGGTGTGCATTGATGAGTTTGACAAGGTAAAGCGGAAGTGGTGCATGTGCCTTGTTCTTATGCTTTGCTAGTGTCTGCCTGTGATTTAATGGGATGGATGCTTACAGTTTCAAAATGTTTTTCTAGATGAGAGAAGATGACAGAGTAGCTATCCACGAAGCAATGGAGCAGCAGACTATTTCTATTGCCAAGGTTCAGAGAGATTTCTGTTTTGCTCTTTCTTTTGCTGGGTGACATTTCATGTCTTGCTGATATTGCTGTCATGCTGTCTATATAGGCTGGCATCACTACCACTCTGAACTCTCGATGCTCTGTTCTGGCGGCTGCAAACTCTGTGTTCGGCAGATGGGATGACACAAAAGGCGAGGACAATATCGATTTCATGCCCACAATATTGTCTCGTTTTGACATGATCTTCATCATCAAAGATCAGCATGATCAGCAGAGAGACATGGTGGGTGGAAATAGTGGTATTACTCGATACGCCTATGATATGGATAATGAGCCGTGACCAAAACCAAACATTTTTTTTTTATTGATGAATGTTTTGTCTTTAGACACTGGCACGCCATGTGATGAATGTCCATCTTAGCGCTCAGACTCAGACAGAGGGAGTGGAAGGAGAGATTCCTTTGGCAATGTTGAAGAAATACATTGCTTATTCCAGAGCGTAAGTGCACTTCCTTTCCTGCTATACAGCGTTTCACTAATGGGAGTATTTAAACATTGACAATTATATTTGCCATGCTCGGATATATACAACACCTATGGCCTGATGTTGTATTTTGGAGAAATTATGATCTTGGAATATGAGGGAAAGCTTCTTGCAGCACTGTAGGGCTTAATGTGTTAAATCAGGGGTGTCCAAACTTTTTGCACAGGGGGCCGGATTTGATGTTGTAAAATGTGGGGGGCCGACCTCGGCTGACGTTCATTACATAAAGCAACAATATATTTAAACAGAGTTTAGCAAGTGTCGCGCCTAGCGTGCCGACAACAAGCCTCGTCCCGTCGCGTCGTGTCGGAGCCTCTGAGTGATGGCCTCCTAAAAACAGTCCATTTTCCCTTTCACAAATTTTACCCCATCTTCGCAATGACACAACAACGTAACCACAGCAGTTCAAAAAACGACAAAATTAAGTCAGTTATTTAAATGACAAATGACTTGCCTGCATTAATGTGACGGGTGATACTGAGATCTAGACTGCAGCACAAGTAAAAGTTTACACGGGATGATGTCGCATAGAGTGCTCCTGCCTCTAGTGGGTAAATTAGGAACAGCAATTAGGAACAGCACTTATTAAGTATATGTGCGGGTGTAGAGTGCTCCTGCCCTCTAGTGGGTAAATTAAGAACAGCACTTACTAAGATATGTGCAGGCCAGAAGTTATTAATTTTATTACAGAGGCTGCGGGCCAGATTAAGTTTGACCACGGGCCGCATTTGGCCCACGGGCCGGACTTTGGACATGTCTGTGTTAAATGGTTGTTTATTTGAACAGAAAATGCGGTCCTCGATTATCTGCGGCTGCAGCAGAGAAGCTGAAGAATCGTTACGTGGTGATGCGTAGCGGTGCGAGGGAGCACGAGCGAGAGAGTGATCGCAGAGCCTCAATCCCCATCACTGTCAGGTAACGTTGTGGATTTTAGCATGGTACACTTGCTATGGTTGTCTCTGCTGTAACCTGTGACGGCACCGATGTCCATTCACTTAACGTAACATTTCTAAGTGTTGAAGTACTTCCTATAATTTCTGTTTAATAAATGTAGGCTTGCTTGATTACAGGCAGTTGGAAGCAGTTGTACGCATTGCTGAGTCCCTAGCAAAGATGAAGCTACAAGCAATAGCTGGAGAAGAGGAGGTGGATGAGGCTCTTCGACTTTTCCAGGTGTCTACGCTGGATGCTGCACTGTCTGGTAGTCTTTCAGGTACGTCTGTTTGGCATGTGGCGGACTGTGGTATTCATAAAAGTAAAATATTGGGAGAACATGATCTCAATCATGAGATTTAGTGTTTGGTTTAAGTGTATGCTTTGCCTGTGTTTGTACAGGATATTTTCAACAAAATCGTGTTGCTTCTTGTTTTCAGGTGTGGAGGGTTTTACCACTCAGGAGGATCAGGAAATGATCTCCCGCATTGAGAAGCAGTTAAAGAGGCGTTTCGCAATTGGATCTCAGGTGTCCGAGCACAGCATTGTACAGGACTTCACCAAACAGGTGAAAACAAAAAAAACGCCACTTAACCCTTTTTTTTTTTTTTTTTTTTTTTTTTTTTTTTTTTAAACTGAAATGTACCCTGGAGTGTGTGTTCTCTCTCTCTCTCTCTCTCTGTGTTATTTAGTTAGAGTATGTGTAGTAAGGGCCATTTTAGATCATCCATTAATGAACTTTAACATCGTCTGACCAAATAAAATGTAACTATTTTTTTAAGTGGTTATTCCATATGCTGTGGTAAATGTCTAACTTTCTTACTGTTTTGAAGAAAAGCATTTGAACCCTAGTATTTATAACCCTTTTATTACAAATGAATTCCAGCAATGAATTCAGTTCATATAGGCCCTTTAAACTTGTCACTAATACAATTGCTACTCCTTAACAGGCTGTTGCAGGTTTTGTGATAAAACTTAAACTTGGTGTTTTTCTTGTGGGGAAAATGGTGCACCTTTCATCAGCATTACCTCTTCAAAAGCAACACCACTCTAACCGTCTTCTCTTTCATGTCTTTGAACAGAAATACCCTGAGCACGCCATTTATAAGGTCCTTCACCTGATGCTGCGGAGAGGAGAGCTGCAGCACAGAATGCAGAGGAAGGTGCTTTACAGGGTCAAGTAGATTGGGACTGTGTGTATATACATGTTTGCTAAAAAAAAAAAAAAAAAGGTAATAAACAGATAAATGTCAAAACTGTTAGTCACATCAAGAGTCTTTGTGGATCCTTTCTTAAGAAAAAATGTGCTAACTTTTGTAAATAGTTCAGTGTCTTGTGTTCACTTTTCTCAATATTAGACTGTTGGATATTTTGTGCCATAAACCTTAATGTTTAACACTGGTTAATCCTATCAGTAGCACAAATACAATATGGGATTTAAAGATTGTGATTTTTACTGCTATCAGACTCGTGCATAATGATGCTGTTAAACTGCATTATTAAGTTTTAAATTTGGAGCATTTTTCACAATTTGTTTGTTGTTGTTTAAGATCAAGGGATAATAAAGCAATGTATAATGTTATTGACCATGATTGTTGTTAATTCCTCTTGGGATTCCTTTATTCATAGTAAAGAAACGTGTATTTTTATTAGTAACATTCACAAAATCACAAAAGGCCTTCAAAAATGAATCGTTGATCTTTTTTTAATTTCATAAATTAACATTTGGTCAGAGAGATGCTTTTTTTTTATCACAGAGACAGATGTATATTTAAAGCAGTTTTAGTTTGTAATTAATCCCTAATGCAAAGTAAAACTGTATATGTTCAAAAAGCAGCATAGATTCCCATTGCAACAGTTGCCAGTATGACACCAAGTCCTAAAGTAAACTGAATGACTGGAAAGCCTGAAATGGATGTTAATGGTGTAATTTGTCCATTTTGAGATCTACTGTCACCTAAACAAAAGGGTGCAATCAGTTTTATCTTTGGTTAATTCAAATTTATTACAAAAATAAATAAGATTTAATACTTACTCGAAGCATCTGTGATGCTCAGCATTTTTTGTAGGTCATCAAAAACCTAACATTAAGAGAGCATGCTTTTTAGTATATATATATATATATATATATATATATATATATATATATATATATATATATATATATATATATATATATATATATATAAAACACTACATATAGATTACATGACTTTAAAACACTTCTGATACCTGTATGTTCAAATGGACTAGAATTTAATAATGCACGCATGTGAGGACACTACAGTGCTTTTTTTTAAAATGAGAAACAGATTTTGGATTCTCAAAAAGTACAATTCATACTTTAGTTGACTTCAGTGTAATTCTGCATCTGCATCAAATTCTGATTAATCGAACTGCTTTCTTCTGACTGTTACACTTATTACATCCAAAATATTTGGTACCATTTATAGACTACAAAGGACTATGAAGTATTAGATTTATGGCTAAATCCTGCCAAATTATCTATTTTTATTTACATTAGTTTAAAGCATTTAAACTATTATTTTTTACATGTCCTTAGTATTATTTGATAAGCAAGTATAACCAGTAATCAAGTTAAGATTGTATCCTGTTACAGCTTATTTCACTAGTGGCCTTATATATCCATGTACTGATCAGAATCATTTGATTTCTACCCTGTACAAGCAACATAAATATTAACTGTTACAAGTGTAAGTGATCTTTATAAATGTTTTTTTTACCCTTGCAGTTTATCATGTTATAAACACACACACCACAAAAAAATTTGTGATTTTATCTTTCTGTAAAATTGAAATCCATTACAAAATCCCATTCTTGAATTCTTCAAGTTAAACCTACCTCAATGTTAAACTCAAAGGCCCTGACAGCTTCATCCAGAACTCTCCTGCGTTCCTCCTCACTCAACTCAATGCTGTTCATTCTGCTCCTGTAAAGCTGCTTAAAGCGATGAGGACTTGTCACTCCAGGAAATAAAAAGAATGCAATGCCTTCGTTGCTGTTAAGTCCCATGGTCTTCTGGGTAATTTTTCCTAGGACCTGGCCTCCTGACAAGTCTCCCAGATATCGGGTGTAAGCATGAGCGACAAGGAGATTTGGATTGCTTTTGCCAATCTGAATCGCAGAAACAAGGATGAGATTAGAAAGACATTACAGACATGCGTTATATTTATAAAAGAAGGGTTTCTTGTAAGTTAAATGACTTGTCTAAGAAAATGCATAAAGATTCTATGTGGAACTATTATAATAAAGTTCTATTCTATTCAAAAACAAAAAAGAAGAAAAGTGATAACTTCTGCTTTAGCACCCTAAATCTGTGAGAAGTATTGTAGTTATGATTCATGTGGTACTTTCATATCCTTATTCCCTGGAATCAGGTTGGGTAAAAAAAAACAAACATTGTGGATTTCGTGCAGTTTGTACATTGGTGTGCTAGAAAAACGTGTTAGAAAAATTATGTTCCACAAATTTTGGCCATGGAATGATTTTGTTTTGTCCCTTGACTTTATGTCTTTGATGTGTAGGTACAGATACATCTCCCAAACCAGATAATAGCACCAGTCAAATGAAAACAGTTTAAAAAATCATGCTGCATAATCAGGAACTAATTAAAGATGTACCTCTCTGAGCCTCTGTGTGTACATTTGCGTTGCTGCAGGAACTATCACTCGCTTCCTCCACTGTGGTCCAAAGAAATATTCAAGATCTCTTTCAAGGGGCTCCAATCTGGCCAACTCCTGTGGAAAGTAGATGGGCTCCACAGATGGGTGGTCCGAGTTCCTGTCCATCTCCTCTTCTAGAGCTCTGTAGATCTCATACAGGGAGCACAGAAGAATCTGTAAACAGCAACAACAACATAAAAAAAGGAAATCTGTGAGAAATGAATATGTGAATTAAAGAACTGAGAAAGGAACAGAGATGCTCGTTATTATTATGTCCAATAAAGTTTGCTGAACTATTTAACCGGGTAAAGTGTAGTTCTTGCTGATCATGTTCACCTTATACTGTGGCAGAGTGATCTGTCCTTTTTGGTAGTTGAGCATTAGCTGGGTGTTCTCAGCACGCACATGGCTATCTTTGGTTACCTCTTTTATCTGCTCGGACAGATCGCTGTGGACACGCAGCAAATACAGACTTCATTGATTGTCATGTTCACACACACCAAGTGACAAAAAACATCTACAGCTATGTAAAAACCAAATCAATGGTCAATTCAACTAATTTTCATTCCAGTCATTTAACATCTATAATTATATCCACAAATAATTTATGCCCATTTTTTATTATTCCTCATTGATAGATAAGAGAAACAAATGACAGATAATTTATATATTGCACTACTACATATGCCCAGCTTTGGTCTAAAGTTTTATGTTACATTGTTTTCTTTATGTATTGAAGAAGCATATTGTGGAACTATTGGAACAACAAAAAAATGATCATGCACTTACCTTCCAACAATGTTTGCTCCTTTCATCATTATAGTATTAGATTTTGAACTTGATAATCTTTGATAATTTGATGCAACACTGTCCTGCCAGTAGTTTGCAAATAAATGTGCAGCCACTTCTTCCAGCCTGAGATTATCCTCAGTCAGATTTGTTCTGTCTTTTTATAGCCACTTCCTTCAACAACTTTCTTGTTAAATAGGAACCGAGAGTGCTGAGTCATATCACACATGGTATTTCTTTATCATGAGTGGACAAAATGTACATAGAATAAGCATAATGACCCTGGGATATTATGTGCTATAAGACAAGGTCATAAAATGAAATTTACCTCGACTCTGGTCTAATGTAATAATTATATTACCAGTTCTTTTTTTACACTGACAACGCCACCATAAATCATTGTTAGTCAAATTCCGAGGATTGAAATTGGATCTGTCATTGTATAGTTTGATGTCGTGGGAATAAAATCTGGATCTTAACATGACTCAGCAATGAGGGACATGGAACTGTGACACTGACAAAAAACATGCAAGCTGGCAGAGCAAATTTCTGTAAGATCAGGTTGGAGTATTTAACTACATTTAAACAACATTTATTGGCTCACTATGTTGTATGAATGATTTCATATTATGTTTTAATGAACTATAATAAGGGAACGGTGGCTTAGTGGTTAGCACGTTCTCGGCCGTGTGTGTGGCGTTTGCATGTTCTCCCCCTCCCTCAGGTTTTTTTTCTCTGGTGTCCCCCTGGTCCAAAAACATACACGGTAGGTTGATTGGCACCTTGGAAAATTGTTCTTAGTGTGTGATTGCGAGTGTGTATATGCCCTGCGATGGGTTGGCATTCCATCCAGGGTGTGACCTACTTTAATGCCCATAGACGCCTGAGATAGGCACAGGCTCCCCGCGACCCGATGAAGATAAGATATAGCGGTAGAAGATGAATGAATGAATGAACTATAGTGACAGAGTATAGAATAAATTGATAATTATTGTGAATTATTATTTACCGTGCCACTTAAAATTCCATAATTGTCTACTAAGTAAAGAAAACAGTAATTAAAAAAGTTGTTACACAAAACTCTCAGAAGCAAGCGAACTTATACATACTGTAAATTCATAGCCCTATCATTTACTATGGACCTAATTTCCATAATTTTAAGGACACCTTGTATTCAAATCAATTCAATTAATTTATTTGTATAGCGCTTTTTACATTTACATTTACAGCATTTAGCAGACGCTCTTATGCAGGGCGACATACAAATAGTGCTTTAGGTCTCCATCTAAGAATAAATTCCTTCATGTAGAATTGATACAAATTTAAGGTACACAATAAGCATAGACACAGTTGTTGTTTTTTTTTTTATGGATTCCTGGACAGTACGAGGACAGAAGTGTTAGGATAGGTGTTGTTGGAAGAGATACGTCTTCAATCGTCGTTTGAAGGTAGTCAGTATCTCTGTTGTTGTGACATCCAGGGGAAGTTCATTCCACCACCTGGTTGCCAGAACACAGAAGAGCCTTGAGCTGATCTTACCTCTTACCCTGAGAGAAGGTGGAACCAGACGAGCAGTGCTAGACGCTCTGAGACAGCGAGGTGCAGTACAGGAGGTGATGAGCTTTCTGAGGTATGAAGTTGCATATCCATTTTTGGCCTTGTAGGCGAGCATCAGTGTTTTGAATCTGATGCGTGCAGCTACAGGAAGCCAGTGGAGCGAGCGCAGTAGTGGGGTGGTGTGAGAGAATTTAGACAGGTTGAACACGAGTCGCGCAGCTGCATTATGAATCATTTGCAGTGGACGAATAGCGTTCTGAGGTAGAGCTGCCAGCAGAGAGTTACAGTAGTCCAGTCTCGAGATGATAAGAGACTGAACCAGGACCTGAGCAGCCTTTATGGATAGAAACAGTCGAATCCTTCTGATGTTGTAGAGAAGGTGTCGACAAGAGCGAGTAACGTTAGCAATATATGCAGTGAAAGATAATTGATTGTCCCTAGTTAAACCAAGATTGCGAGCAGTGGTCGAGGTAGAAAGTAGAGAGTTGTGGAGAGTTATGCTGAGATCCTGACCAGGAGAGAATGAATCGCCTGGGATCACCAGCACTTCCGTTTTCTTCGGGTTGAGTTTGAGTTGATGAACGCTCATCCACACAGCTATGTCAGATAGACAGGCTGATATTCTAGCAGACGCTGTTGTATCTGATGGAGAAGATGAGTTGAGGGTCATCAGCAAAGCAGTGGTAGTCAAATCCACGAGAGGAGATGACCACCAAGAGAGAGAGGGTAGAGTGAAAAAAGAAGAGGACCAAGTACTGAACCTTGTGGGGCAGATGTATATCCTCTACATGTTACCTGAAATGATTGACCTACCTAACGCATTCCAAGTAGGAGGAAAACCATTTCCATGCAGCTCCATAGACACCAAGACTCCTGAGGGTAACCAACAGTCTTGTGGTTCATGGTATAAAAAGCTGCTGAAAGATCGAGCAGGACGAGGACAGAGGACAATCTGTCGGATCTGGCAGCATGAACTTTTTTCGCTGACTGCCAGGAGAGCAGTCCCTGTGGGATGTGCTGCTTTGAAGCCAGACTGGTTGGGGTCTAGAAGGTTGTTCTGTGAGAGATAGACAGACAGTTGGTTAAAAACAGTGCATTCTAGATTTTTTTAAAGAAAGGAGATATATCGGTCTGTAGTTGTTGATGTCTGTTGGGTGCAGAGCAGGTTTAACAATGGACTTAATGCATATAATGCAGTAACAATGAAAAAGATTGTTCTTTTATAAGTTTGTCCCCAAGCTGTGGCAAGGAAAACTCCCTGATATGTAATAAAGAAGAAACTTTGACAAGAACACGATTCAAGAGGGAACCCTTCCCCATCTGTGTGACACAGAACTCCAGTTTATTACAGCTCAACGACGTATCATAGTATTAATAGCATAGCACAATTTTCCAGATGATGGCGATAGTATTCCAGCACCTACTCCAGCGATTCCTATGCTATGCACATATGTGACCTCACTGCGTGTCATTCATGTTACGTTCGTTCTAAAAATAAGTTATTTTACATAGACGAAGAAAACTATAGTACGTATGTATTTGCATACACAGTAGCATTTAATCATTGTCACGCGTCTTTCACACTACGTAGTAGAGAAGTATCTAGCAGGCGCAACAAAAACTAGCCACGCCTTTCTCTCTCCTCATTGGCTCAGAAAGAAGGGTCGTGATTTAGTGACGTATTGAGAGGAGCTCGGTGTTACGGCGTGCAGGAAATATGTTGTGAAACGTATGTGAGAAGATGCTGCTCCAATTCAGGACGTGTGATCCTCCTGTGCAGACTTTTGAGGGAAAAAGTGGTCGGTTTTGTTAAAAAGGTATGTCAGTGACAAATCACGGCATTTAACGTTCACTGATTGCTAAGATTTCTGGCAAACCCGGGGTTTTGAGCTATACTGTCTGATGAGAGGGTTTAGGATCACCACGAAACAATTAATCACCCAGGCCTGTTATAAAAAAGAAAGAAGCATACGACGTTTTCCCCCCGCCTGTAGTTTGTAATTATGCACAGCCTGGAAGTGTCGTGGACATTTGCTCCCTTGCTGCAGTGAGCCATGTGGGGAAATGAGGAAGAGCCACACGGTTGCTGAGGTTTCTGATGGAGCTAGCTTCCTTTAGCTTCAGGGGGAATACTGTGGGGTGTAAATACTTTCAGCAGCCCTAGTTTCGGCTTAAAATGTTTCCTAATAATGGGATAATTTACGTGAGCCATACGTATTGGTGTTTGTTTGATTGCTTGTAAGCTAACGAACTATTTAAAGGGTGTAATAATTGTTATAGATATATAGGGAGAGAGCGAGCGAGACTGAACACTAGTTCAGTCAGGTGGGAATCTGAGACCTCCAAAACTGGAATGGGTTTACAGGTGGAGGCCACTGATAGTCCCCCCCCCCCTATTTTCCACTACTTTTGCATATGGCTATAGTTTTGCATATGGTCAGTGCCACTAGCATAAAGCACCTAAGACTTACCAGGTGCTCATTGATGTTCCTGGTCTAGATCTGGGAAGAGGTACCACATCCTCTCATTAGGAGCATGCCACAGTGTAGTCAGGCGTGCATATAAACTCAAAACTATTGAGTACCAGCATAACGGACTGCCCTTCGGCAATATTGTTTTCACTTTGATTATTGGGGTGGCTTTGAATTCGGCCCACTGTAGGTTGATGGTTTTCATTTCCGTCAAAAGATGTGACATCCTTTCATTCCTAACGCATTACATTGTCCATATCACTATGAGTATCTGGCATGATTTCTTTTTGTCCTAGTGGGATACATGTGTTTCCTTTTGAGCAGTGTTTATATAGGAGCATTGATTATTTTAATACATTAACGTTATGTAAAATGCAAACTAGAAAGAATGTACGTGTTCCTGTTTAGAGTGATAGCAGAGTCTCTGACACATGAGATTTGTTGTATAGGCAAATTTCAGTTGAAAGGAAAGTCTTCCTGCAGTGTTCTTTATAACAGCGGAGATGAAGTATTGTTCTGTATTGTTCTGCTGGTTAGGCAGTAGGTTGTAGGCGAGCTGTTGGGTGTTCTCTGTGAAGGTTTGGTTTGTGTATCGTCCCTCTCTGGAATACTAATAGTTAAAGATGCAACCAGCATATTCAGTCGTCAAGCGCATCGATTTGGTTACTTGGCACAATCATAGTTTTTAACAGTTTTTGACTGTAGGAGGAAAAGTTTAGATCAACAAATGGCCAAGGTGATTTAAACTTAATTTGGTGAAGGACAGAATCAACAATGGTGGAACGATGTCAGCACTTTTAGAATGTTCTTGTTTTGTTTTGTTTTTTTATCTGTAGGTGACACTATCAAGAAATGTCGTTCATAGCCTCAGGGCAGAATCTTGATGATTATTACAAAGCTTTGCTGAGACATGAAAAATTATGTGTGTGGGGGGGGTTGTTCAACTTGTTACCCAATGAGTCCATGGAGGCCTAAAGAACATTCTGGTTACTTGGTTTAAAACATAAAATCATAAAAGTACTTCCAAATCACGCCCATTCTTGATTCTGACTTTTGGTCAGAATTTTTTATTGAATGCTGATGCTGATTGTTGGCACTTTTGGTCAAAACTTTATATTGACCTCCCCAATTAGTGCGATGTATGTTGCAGCATTTCTCAGGTGATTCTATGAGTTGCCACATATTTTCTACTACCATATCAACGTCTACCTAGCCTGAAGAAGAAGAAAAGTTAATAGAGGAAAATAGAAGGCTTTTTTTTACAGATGGTCTATATATTTGTATATATATATATATATATATATATATATATATATATATATATATATATATATATATATACATACATACATACATATACATATACACACTTACTTACATATATTTACTGTTGCTTTAAAATTTACAGTACAGACTGAAATCAAGCCACCCATAAATATTTTTATGGTTTTGTTGTTTGTCTAGATGTTGCAGAATAGACTAGACTTCGAGTTAATGTAGTGGGGGCATGGTGGCTTAGCATGTTTGCCTCACACCTCCAGGGTCAGGGTTCGACTCACACCTCCATGTTCGCCTCACATCTCCAGGGTCAGGGTTCGAGTCCCTTCTTGGCCATGTGTGTGGAGTTTACATGTTCTCCTCGTGCCTCAGGGCTTTTTTCTTCCGGTTCTCCGGTTTCCCTGGTCACAAAAACATGCACGGTAGGTTGATTGGCACCCTGGAAAATTGTCCCTAGTGTGTGAATGTGAGTGTGTATGTGCCCTGCGATAGGTTGGCATTCCATCCAGGGTGTATCCTGCCTTAATGCCCATAGACGCCTGAGATAGGCACAGGCTCCCTGTGACCTGAAAGAAGATCGGATAAAGCGGTAGAAGATGAATCAATGAATGAATGAATGAGTTAATGTAGTCTGGTGTGTGTGTGTGTGTGTGTGTGTGTTTTTAACTATGTATTTAATTATTTAATTATAATTATTTCCCCCTAGTTCTCATGGGGCTGATCCTGTCAGTCAACTGCCTCCTGTCACTCATTTCTCTGGTTCTAAGTGTCCTTGGTGATCACAGTGATTCCAGTATCCATCATCATGACTACTGTGTGCTTGGGGCAGGGCCTGCAGGTCTGCAGATGGGTTACTTCCTATCTCAGAGTCAGAGAGATTACATTATACTGGAGCGCAACTCTGGACCAGGAGGTTTCTTTCAGAAGTGAGTAAACTGAATTGCGGTGCACAAGATTGTTTTATATTCTTTCTACGTCAAACTTACTTACTATATCAGAAAAATTTACCCTTCCTTTTTTTTAGGTATCCACGGCATCGAAAACTCATCAGCATCAATAAAATATTCACAGGTAGGCGTAACAGGGAGTTTAACCTGCGCCATGATTGGAACTCCCTGCTGAGTCAACGGCCAGACCTGCTGTTTCAGAGATTCAGCCGGGACCTGTATCCTGAAGCCGATGCCTATCCTCGCTACCTCTCTGTGTTTGCAAAAGAACTGGGGCTGCAGATTAAATATAACACGGATATAGGAAACATACAAGCTTTACAGTTTGGAGGAAGTGGACATAAAGGCTACATGCTGACTGATCAGCATGGGGTAAACTATAAATGCAGGTATTGTGGCAGTATTTCTGTTTCACATTAACCGTTATATTCTCGTAATATGTCTCTTAATCAGGCTTGTACGTTCCACAGAACTGTACCCTAATTCTATTAGTCACTGGCATACTTCTTAACATTCAGGGTTATTTGTGCGTTTTTAACTGTTTCGTTTATCTACATTAATATTGAGTTCTCAAGTACGATCATCACTTTGTGGGCAACCAAACAACTCTCTTTTAAATAACAATTAAAGAAACAGTCATTTATTTATATGAGCAAATTGATATTTAAATGAGCACACTAGTACAACATACTTTATTCATGCTTTACTGTCTCATTTCTTATTCTTTGTAGAGTCCTTTTAGTGGCCACTGGACTGTGGATCCCACAAGAGGTTCATTTTGTGGGCTCTAATTTGGTAGAAGGATACGAGTCCATTTCCACTGATCCTGAGGACTACAAAGATCAGGCTGTCCTGATACTGGGCAAGGGAAACTCTGCTTTTGAAACAGCACAGAGCATTCTGGGAAGAGCCAGCCGCATCCACTTGTATAGCCCTAGCCCTGTACGACTAGCATGGCAGACACACTACGTTGGAGATCTCAGGTTCAGAACTGTAATTTCCTTGTAACTGTTAGACAGAATGCTTTGTAATCAGTTTGGAATTTTTTCTCAGTCTTAATAATTATTCAATGTTTTTATGTTCCCATTCATCATAACCCCTTTGTGTTAACTTTGTCAATGAGTTTTGGAGAAATGTCTGGCATTCATTTATTTATTTTTATATTAGTTTGATATACTATAAAATACTATACTATAAAAGATTATTGTCTAAATATTGTATATTGGGACTGTCATTGTCATAAATACTCCATGCCTGTTTTTGGAATGTCAACATTGCTTTTGTTTATCTTGCAGGGCTGTAAACAATGAGTTATTAGACACATACCAGCTAAAGTCGTTGGATGGTTTAGTAGAGGGAAGGCTGGAAGACATTGCTGTTGTACGTAGGGGAGAAATGAAAAGGAGAGCTGAAAAACAGACGAGAAGGAAATCTTCAGAGAAGAAGGAGCAATTTTATCTTACTTTGTCCGAACTTTTGGACAGCCGCAATGCCAGCCAAGGAACTAATATTAGTGCCAAAAACCTGCCTGGGTACCACGATGACAACTTCTCGTTAAGACAGCCATATGACCGCGTAATCCGATGCCTTGGATTTCGCTTCAACTTCACCATATTTAATGAGTATGAGTCTTTTTATTTACAGATTTGCAATGAAGTTGTATTCTTTTAGAGCAATATACTTGGCCTAATATGTAGAGCTGCATGAACCCCTTTGAAGCTGACTATAGGTGCATATGTTTAGTACAATACTATACAAAAAAAATGAGTAACCAAAATAGTATTATATAAGATTTAAGGTTTGGTTTCTTGGAATGGAATACATTCCAAGTATTCCATTTTTTCCAAAAAAAAAAAAAAAAAGGGACTGTGTGCACTAATAATGCAGCACGTATTAGCAATTGTATTATGACCATAGGATGCCATGAACTGCACATTACTCATAAGCAAAGTGTAAAACTAGGCAATGGGGGAAAGGGAACAATTTATGTCTTAGTGCATAGTGTGTGCACGACTTATTTAAAATAATCAGTTTTGATGGTAATGTTATGGACATTTCAGTCACTGTGTTTCGAGCAATTATAAAAATTTTGCAAACCCAGTATCAGTACTGTTTCTCACATTTTTAATATGTTTATTGTACTGTATACACCTTTTTATGCTTAAGTAAGTTTGATATGCTTCTGGATTAGATGCTGTTAAATATGTGATATTTGTTTTCCCATTGTTCCTCCAGCTCTGCCTGTCCACCACGCAGCAGTGTTGCTCGTGGCCGTCTGCCAGCAGTGACGGCATGGTATGAAGGCAGGGGCACACCCAATCTATTCATCCTAGGAACCGCTGCCCACTCCAGAGACTACCGGATGTCTGCTGGAGGATTTATTCATGGTTTCCGCTACACTGGTGTGCATTTAATGTGGCTCCTTCTCTCTCTCTCTTTTTAAATTTAAAAACACATTACGGTACTTACTTTTACTTACTTGCAACTTGTATGCTATAGTTGTGATTTGAAAACCACATTGAATAATGCAAAGGTGCAACAAAAATATAGATGGGTATTCTTTTAAACATGCCTTTAGAAACATTGTGTCTTGCTTGCTAATAATGGTAATAAATTTGTCACTTTGATATTGCAGTGCGTTCTGTGCATAAGGTCTTGGATCAGCGTTACCATAACAATGCTTGGCCAGTTACTAAACTGCACACCAGTCACCTGCTGCCATGGATTTTGAAAAGAGTGAACGAAGCATCTGGACCTTACCAAATGTTTGGAGTTTTAGGGGACGTTGTTTTACTGCAAGGGTGAGCAAAAATTCAGTTTCCGTGTCAGGAATGGAATCAATTGAGCCTTTGATTACGTTAGTGTGTTATAATAAATATGGTCTCTAACAGATGTCTCTCTCTGTCAGAGATCACTGTGAGTATCTGGAGGAGTTTCCTGTACAGGCACTACCTCATTTTGCTGCTTTGTCTGGTCGTCGTGTCTCTCAATACGGCCTTCTGGTCATGATCATGCAATATGGGCTGAATCACACCGACACTCTTGGGTCAGGCCGTGCCGAGTCAGAATGGACCAATGCCTGGAAGTCTAATTTTCTCCACCCTGTTATTTACTACTACAGTAGACTGCCTACAGGTTAGTGTTAAATAAATGAAAATGAATAATAAGAGAAATTTCAGATTTTTTTTTAGCCTAATAAAACAAGTTGTGTATGAATGGGTTGTTTATGGAAATGATTTTTGATGGCCATAGTAGGATTATATGTATAATGTTATATTAAGATGGATGTTGAATGTACAAACCAGAGTACAGTGTGTTAGGGTGTTCATAGGCTGGCACAAATGTGTCCGCTTAGCATAGATACAAGGATAGAGTTTGATACCACCTTTAACCTAAATTTAACCACAGAAAGAGATATGAAGCAGCGTCCAGCTCGATGGCCTCTGCCACGTCCTGATGCTGTGCATCATATTGTTGAAGACTTCCTGACTGAGTGGGACCAGCCCGTGTCTCACAGTCAGCCCTTGCGTCGCTTCCTTGAACACTGCCTTCAGACAGACCTCAGAGCATTTTATGCAGGTTTGTACATGGTCTAAAAAAAATATTGTAATTTTTTCAGTTAATTTTGAAATGTCTAAGATGTAGGGCAGCTTATCATTGGAAGTATTGTTGTCTTATCAGAAAGTGTTAAATGAAATTTTTCTTAGATTCGGAGAGCTGCCCATTATATGTATATTTTATCTTGATTTTATATAGAATATTTTCAGTCAGATGTAGAGCAAAATATTTTATTTGGATAGATTTTCATTAGCATGTACAACTATACATTTCACTATGTAAGTGTGTAAATCTTTACTATAAACTAGTATTATCTACTTTTTCTTTTATTTTTTCCTTTTAAGAATCCTGCTTTCAGCTTTCCCTCACCAATCTCAAGCCTCCCATCTTCTGCCGTCAAGGTTACTTAAACAAAGGAGGCATTGTGGGTAACAGACATCTGTGGCAGCATGCCTGTGAGGCAGGACTTATGACAAAACATGGACTAGTCCTTACTTCTAATGATGGGTCATTTTCTGAAAATCTGTCCCATACTGGTGCTACATTAACTTCGACAATCAACTCTGACCTCTAAAGCGAGACAAACAAGCCTGACGCTCTATTAAAGTTCTTTTGAAATATACTTAATTATAAAATCGGTTATATTCAACATTTATCAGTACCTCATCGTGATCTTTACTTTAACTACATGCTGGATATTTTTCTATACTTGTATTTTATTTTGTATAATCTTATAGTATTTTCTGTACTATAAGATATCAGATGCTTAAATAAGAAAATGTTGTGGTATGAGCTTGTGTTGAATATTTAAATTATTCTTAAAACGTTTACCTATGTACATGTTTAACATGTCCAAACGCGTGTCATTATTGACTGAAACCCTGTACAAAGTTAGTCAAACCAGGAATTCAACCAAAATTAGTTTTGTTCTGTTATGCTTTACGCCTGAAAACAAATAGCTGCCAACGTGCAGAAGGTAGCTGAGGCGTGTAACTGTAGCGTTTCCTCAGAGTGCGCCATTGTGATTGGTTAAAAGTATCACCAACGACCAATTGGATTAGCTGTGCTAACGGGCTTAACCAATCAGCGTGTTTCATATTGGAGCGAAGCACTGACACGAAACGGACGACATTTTGGCTCTGTAATACACGAACGACTGGTTGATTAACACAAGTATTTTGAAGCACGGTGGAAATGTAGCCGATTTGTCACAAGCCCAAGAAGTAATGTAGCGCTTAAGCAGGATTATTACGGACCGAACCAGTATTTTTTTCCTGCTTCACTACCGACCAAATAGACCCGTGTGCAGACGTGCATGAGCTAATGTTAGTTTTCGTAATGCAGAGAAACAAACTTGTGTGCAGTCTATGACTCGGTGAGTATGGAGGGGTCCGACGAAGAGCGGTCCAGTTGTGAAGGCGAGTACACGCTGAGTAACTCGCCACGGAAAGAAGTCAAGGCAGAAGACAGGGAGGACGCGGCAGCCCTTGGGGCGGCTTCTTCATTTGGCTTCTCGGGTATTGACACCTTGGGCGCCCTGAAAATCCACAGAAGTAGCCAGGCGACGGAGAAAAGCATCCGCTACCTGCACACCTTATGGAGTCCGGGTGCGTTACTTCAGTCCGAACCGGCTGGAGGCAAAATGACTGTGAGCAGAGTCAGGAGGCTGGGCAGAGTCCGGAGAAACCTGGGACCGATAGGCAAAGACATCTACGGTAGGATTTTAGAATAAACTGGGTTGCAATGCTCATTTGGTTGTGATCCAGTATACGTCATGGCGTTTCAGCAGAAACAGTTATGACACGCAGTCTTATTGGGGAAGCCATGTTGATCGTGCAAAATTTCTTCATCTACTGATGTATATCCTGCACAACAGTCATCTTATTGTTTCCTTTAACCTCTTTTGCTCTCGGTTCAGCTGTTAAGAGGCTCAGAGAAGCAGCCAATAGCAACGACATAGACACCGGTAAGGCTCCAGAAAATAAACCACATCCCTTATATTAACCTTTGAAATAATACGAAGCACAGTTGAATTTGGGTGTCTTTCTAGTTCGTAGGTTATTACAGGACAGTGTTGACCCCTGCGCTGCAGACGATAAAGGAAGAACTGCTTTACATTTCTCCTCCTGCAATGGCAATGACAGTATTGGTAAGCCACTGGTGAATCAAGACTTTTTCTTGCTGGCTTTGCAGCTTTATGTATTCTGTTGTTAATGTCGTTGACTTTTCATACTCTGCTTTCTGTATCAATGTAGTTCAGCTGTTGCTAAGCCATGGTGCTGATCCAAACCAGCGAGACAGCCTTGGAAACACTCCTCTTCATCTTGGTAAGGAAGTGCCACAAAGATGAACTTTGGAATTCAGATCTGCACAACAATATTTTTATCACGTGAATATTTAATGCAGGTCCGCATCAAACCAGAGGCCCAGAAATTTATTACACAGAAAGAAGTGCTCTTCTTTGGAATTTCCAGCTTGAAATATGTACTTTGCATAACATGCGCTTTCCTTCAGAGTAATTCATTCATGTAAATTAAGCTATATTTATTCAACTAGGTTATAGTTTACTTCAAAGGCTGGATTAAGGCAGTATATACAGCCATAGGGCTGCAGACTTTCATAGTATAAATAGTTTTTTATTTGCAAGGTTCTTGCATGTAACATTTTTTAAAAAGTTGCGTGTAAATATATTTACACTATTTATATGGAGAAAAAGAAAATCCCTAAGATCAGAGAAGCTGCTGATTTGGATCCACACAAACCAAACACAAACATGACTGCCTTTGCCACAGATTTGCAATCTGCTTTCTTGCTAAAGAAAAGGGAAAAAAATAACAGAAGAATAGATTTGATAAGATCTATTTTATTAAATTTTTTACGGTCATTATGTAAATGTTGCATGCTGCAAATGTGTTGTGTGCTGTTTAAATTTACTTTGGTTTTAATTGTCTCTGCAGCTGCCTGTACCAACCATGTGCCTGTCATCACTACCTTATTAAGAGGAGGTAAGAAAGATGTACAAGAGAAAATATTTTGCTGTGAACAGCAGGAAATTTTTATGTACTAAACTCAAATTATTTTCCTTAAGGTGCTCGTGTAGATGCACTGGATCGTGCAGGAAGAACTCCTTTACATCTTGCCCGCTCGAAACTCAACATATTACAGGAAGGCGAGTCCCGTAGCTTGGAAACCTTACGAGGGGAAGTAACTCAGGTTAATAAGTTTTTATAACCTTTTCAGACCTCAAATATTAGTCATGCCTGGGGATGAGCACCAAGAACCAGTATTTATTTGGAAATTGAAGCAACGTTTGAGCTCACATTACGAAACAAAAAGTGATGACAGATGCATTATTTGCTCTCTCTCTCTCTCTCGCACACGCACACACTCTTTGAAGGGCCGTTTGAATTTGCGAATGTTCCCTGTGTTTTACTTCACAGCAAAAAAAATAATTAAAATTTGTATGTCACTCTGGATAAGGGCGCCTGCCAAATTTTGTAAATGTTATCATGTAATTTTGCACCAATTTATAGAGAGCATTTTCCATAACAGTATTGTTGATAATTACCAGTATTAATAATAATTCATGGTACCATTATCGATAAAATGTATAGGAGTACCCATCCCTGCTTATGACATTAAAATAGAACATTCACTAATTTTCTTCCTAAATCATATAGAAACATTGTTATGACCCATTTGTTATACATCACACATGAAGATTATTTAATATTATATTTTATCTCACGGAAGCTTAAGCATAGCGTAATTAAGACAGCAATTGATTGAAAGTGAATGTATTTTAACTTAAATTCATACATTCATTTTAGTTTGAGAGACCAACATCGCTCTTCACATTTTGTTGAAATGCTCTTTATAGATTATTCAGATGCTGCGTGAATACCTGAATGTGATGGGACACAATGAGGATCGAGAGAGGCTGGAACATATTTCTACCCAACTACAACACACCCGCACAAAAGAACAGGTACTGTACTAAGTACTGCTAGATAATAGAAATATGCACTAGGGCTGATTGATTAAATGCAATTAATTTACATTTACAATCATTTTGCATTATGAAGAAACATTTTTTTAAACTGCAGTGGTTGCATTTACATAAGTAATTTGCAAAAACTGCATTAACGTTTACCTTTTTACTTTGCCTTAAGTGTGCTACCTCACAGGGAAACTACTAATGTGATTCAGCACTTTAACACCACAAAGCGATAGTTGCATAGATTAAAAAATAGTGTGTAAAGCCAGTCAAATATCACCGTATACCTGTGACCAGAATGTACAAAAACATAACTCCATATGGATGTACTTCAAAACTGCACATTGAAATCACTCAAGCAGTAATGTATAATATACAAAGATTGATTGCTTGTCTTTGAATAATAAGAGATAAGATAAACCTTTATTCGTCCCGCAGTGGGGAAATTTGTGGGGAAACATAGAAAACAGAGCTTTAATAACAATTGTACTTTGGTTAAAAAGATTGCAATTAGTTTATTTTCCTAAATTGTTCATCCCTAATATGCATACACAACAGAAAATTGTGAGATTTATTGTCCCTTAATTGTGAGATTTACATATTAAAATTGTGAGATTTAACATGCCTTAAACTAATTAAAAAAAAGTCAACAATTGTGTGTAGCATTGTGTCACAATGCTCATGTTCACATTTCTTAATATCATATTTATTTCAGCAAATTTATCAAAGGGGAATGGGTGGAAAAATACAGGCTTTGAAGTTGCTTATACCGATACCAATAATATTGCTTGTAGCCGGTAGCTTATTTAATTTGCCGGTAGCTTATTTAATTTGCCTTTTTGAAAGAAATTGATTTGCATGATGTATGTACAACAAGCAAATACATATGTTACATTTTTCCCCAATACTTTGTCCATTCCAGTCCATTATTTAAATGTATATTTTGATAGTCTCTCTGTTACCTGCAGGTGGATGAGGTGACTGACTTATTGGCCAGCTTCACATCTCTCAGTCTACAAATGCAGAATATGGGCGACAGATAGAGAAGGACATGGAGTGTTACAGAAAATCAATGGAGGGCTGGGGGGGGGGGGGGGGGGGGGGGGGGGGGGGGGGGGGGGGGGGGGGGGGGGGGGAGCTGTGATACCTGGGTACCTGTGATATTTATTTACACCTGACACACGATGTATAATTTTAATGATCTGGTCAATTGTGCAAAATATATGACAAAATCAATGGCCTTTAAACACATTACTTAAAAAAAAAACATTTGTTTTGTATTGTCTGTATATTTGTTCAGTCAGTCATTATTCCTTGTAAACCTGTTTGATGTATGAGACAACGACAATAAAAAAAAGTCAAAATATTTGTTCTTGGTCCATTTTAATTTATTGTACAAGCAGTTACAGTATCATTGTATTATAATAATAGTATGGCGTGAATGCATAGCCTGGAGGTGAGCATGTGTCAGGCTTCGAGCTTGTTTTCCTGTCAGACTGGAGCCGCTGTTCTCTGTAGACCCTCCTCTCAACTCCCGCTTTGTTGTGGAGTCAAATCAAAGATGGCGGCTGGCGCCGTGTAAACCCGAGCATCAGCGAAGGTAATTTGAGCATTTATTTACACTTGAGTCACGTTTCTGCTACTCATAAAACGTTCGAGCTCTGCACGTGTCTTCTGGCGCTGCTTCAAAACGGTAAGCTGCACGGCGCAATTGGCGCCAATCGAATCTTAACGTTTTCGCGGCCTGCATGAAGCGGAAACCGCGGTCTGGCGTGGCTTAAACAAGCCGCTCTCCTGCAGCCCATCCTGGGATGTCGGTTTCCATGGTCCTCAAAACAGGGCAGGGTCGGACCCCGGTGGCGCTAAAGGGGGTGTGTTTGTGTATCCTTTCGAAAGGAGGCGGGAAATGGCCACTCGATTAACGAAGAATTACCAGCTCGCCTTTGCATTTCTTTTAGCGGAAACAGTTTCCTTGTGCTCCAGATGATTTCCACAGCGCGACCGAAATATAAATACCAGACATCAACATTATTACCACCCTCTATCTCTCTCTCTCCGCCATGTCCACATCCTCCTGACAGATACAGTGGCAGCACTCTTTAAGCATTAATCTCGTTAATTAACTAAGCCTGCCTGGCACACTGTTGATGTGCAACAGACATAAAATTGGCAAAAACCGTCTTTAAATCAGTGAAGTACCGGTAGTTCTTTTGTCCCCATAAACACTCTACTAACACTAAAACTGTAAGGACTTTTTAAAATAAGTTGCGTCTATTAAGATGTGAATAACTATGTTATAACACATGCCATAACGTCGCATATACCCACACAGGCACCAGCTAGGTCTTTGGTCTAGAATAAGTTTGTCAGTTTTTTTGTTGTTGAAATAATGCCCTTTCTCATCTTTATAATATCAAAGAAAACCACCAAAAAAACCCCCACCCTGTTCTTTATTGGTTATTATGGTAGCTCAAGACTGTCTCTTGTGATTGTTTTATGTACTTATTTTCCCAAACAAATCTTTACGATTTCTCCACGTACTGCTGCAAACATCTTATTCAAAAAATAGTGCCGTGAATGTGTAATCATGGAGCCATCCTGAAGTTATCTATAGACTGTATACATAAATAGCTGACCGGCTGCTTGATTAAAACATGGTTGAGATTCTGACATTTACTTTTCTGTCCGAACAGACTGATTGAACCTCGTCTGTGACTGAAGAGTTTGAGGAGATAAAACGGAAAGGTGTAATGGGTGAGAAATGCTTATTGGTATTAACTCGCTGCAGCTCTTATTATTAAAATCAATGAAAAATAGATGTTTAAAAACTATTTTTTGTCTGTTTTCTTATTTTTGCAGAGATGCCCGGTATAGAGGGAGAGGTAGGTCTGGTGGCTGGTCGCAGTCAGAGGGAGAAAAGGCGCTCATACAAAGATTTATTGAGAGAAGAGGAAGAAATAGCCGCACAGGTGTGCAAAACCTCTGAGAGAAACAGCGGGGTAACAGCAGGGAGACAGAGAAAGGAACAGTATATGATAGAATAAGGGTTATATACAGGCAGGGATATGTTGAATAGGTCTTTATAAGTACATTGTTGATTCCAAGCTATGAATAGGAGGTTCAAGCAGGAATTTACAAATTTTAGAAACAAATCTTTTCAGGTTACATGCACCTTCAAGGGTACTTAGGCCGATATTCTGTTTGAGATGAATCAGTCTCTGTTTTATCTTGACTTTATGTCCCTCATTCCATTTGGCATTTACAAAGTAGGGAAAATGTTATTTGTAACTGAAGTAAAAAAAAATTTAACTATTCCTCTGAATGGTTTTCTTCTGCTATTCTATTTATTCCTGTTTATTCTGTCAATAATTAGGACTCTGAGTTGATAGTGATGGGTGGGGAGTTACACAAAAAGAAGAAAAAGCATTCAAGTGATGAGTACCATTATCGAGGTAAGTGTAATAAAGTTGAGGCTTCATCATAGAGACAAGTAGCTTCTAAATATGCACAAAATGTCTACTCATTTTTGAATTTTAATGAGTGAAAAAGTGGTTTGATACTTTAATACAATAATGCACAGTTGTTTTTCTAATAGATAAATGAGGGAAGAATTTATTTATCCTGTTATTCTAAGGCAGTTTTTACCTGTTCAGACAAGCTTGTATAATTGCAAGGTCACAATATTTATTTTGTCTTTCCTCCATGTCTCAGACCACCATGGCTCAGGCCCTCCTCATAAGAAGAAGCATAAGTCCTCAGAACGCTCACCCATACGCGCCTCTCAGCCGGCCCATTCTACAGACACTGCTATGGGCCTCTTGCAGGCAATCACCTCCCCAACAGCCATTGGCTCTGAACCTGGCCCTAACTTTCATAAAAAGCCTTCTTACCCTCCTCACGCCTCACATTCCTCCTCCAAAGATCGCAAACGTGAAGGCAGCTCCAAGAGTGGACACTCTTTTTCTCATACCCGGCATGTGAGTTCGTTGTCAAAGAAGCATTCTTCCTCCTCCTCGTCTTCCTCTAAGTCATCCTTGTTTCATTCGGGAGCGGGCAGAGGCGAGCCACTTACACTGCGAGATGGTGAGGGCTTGAAAATGAAGCTGATACTTTCACCCAAGGAAAAGAGCGAGGGCGGAGAGTCAACTGAAAGATTCCCCTTCCCTGCACATCCGTTTTCAGAGAGCAAGGGACACCATTCCTCCTCCGGCAGCAAAAAAAGCGGGATAAAGGACAAGGACCGAATAACTCAGTCTAAGCTACCAAAGAAGAAACAACACAGTCGAGAGCCTCTTCCCATGGTGGGCAAAGAAGTTGAAGTGGAGGGTAAGGGAAGTATGTACTCATCTTTATCACATCTTAGTAATCGCTTGCTGTTGCAACTACATGCTGTAATCATTATTGTTGTGTTTATTTTCACATAATCTTTGCTCCCTGCATGTATAGCGTTTTGCTTTCTCAAGGCTTATTGCCACAGTTTGTCTTTTAGGAATGTATGGTGGAGCTATGGCAAAGGGAGCAGATTGTTCATCCTCCGGAGGGGAGCTAGAGGCAGGGGAACTGATCATTGATGACTCCTACACTCACCTTACATCTAAAAAGAAGAAAAAAAGCAAAAAAAGCAAAAAGAAAAAGGACAAAGAAAAGGACAGAGACAAGGAGAAAAGCTCAAAGGAGAAGAAGCACAACAAAGCAGGAAATGCAGAGAAGAAAGGATTTAAAGGTAACAGTTAATATCAAACTATTAAACCTTATTTTCCAATCCGAATTTTTTTTTAATTCGTAAAATCAGCAATGGTCAATTGAATATATTGCTTGTTTTGTTTCTTCTGTTTCCACAGGGGATTCTTCCAAAAGCCACTCCCATTCCCACAGCTCATCAAATCACAGTAACTTATTAGGAACCTACTCTATGGCGCCAGCAATCACCTTGCATCAGGGTGCTGATTTGATGACGGTGAAGAAGAAAAAGAAGGAGGAGAAGGAGAGAGACAAGCATGACAAAGAAAAGGTGATGGTTCCCTACGCACAATTCAATTTAAGAAGCATTATGTAAATGTGTTGATCAAACTAGTAAGGAGCTCGCATTCAGTTCAGTTTTATTTTTGTATAGTGCTTCTAACAATGGACATTGTCTTAAAGCATCTTTATAATGATAACAAATATACATTTTGTCATCATGTGATTATCCTAATGAGCAATCCATTTGGTGACTATGGCAAGGAAAAACTCTCAGATAGTATTTCATTTTAGGTTATAGACTGTTCACTTATGGGCATTGAATTAAATTTTTTTTGTAGCCCTAAGCTATTATCTCTAAGTAGGCTATGTTCATATTCAAGTAATCTTTGCATAGAGAAACCTCAGAGAGTGTTTAGATATATCGATTCAGCAATGGGAAATGTATAAGAATAGTAGTTATTTTGATTACTTTGGAAAAAGACTACTATTGGGCATTATTTATAAGCTTTATAGTAAACCAAACTAAACAATATGTGGGATTTGCAAAAAATAAACTTGATTTTCACATTTTGCATGAAATAACAAACATATAATGGGGAAAGTACTTTCAATTATTAAAGTAAATTCAGTGTCATTCATCTATTTAGTGCAATCTGTATTAGTACAAAGCAGATGGATTGACCATCAATCTAAAAATGCTGCCTGTGCAGCTCCCATTTACTACAGCATCTAAACAGATTCTAAAATGTATTGCATGTTTTGGTAAATGCAAACACATCATAAGATGGCCTTTATCACGCAGAAAAACCATGTCAAACCCTAAATATCTCCAAGCGTATGCACATATTTCCAGGTTGATAAACACAACATGTTTTCAACCTGCTTTTACATTAGTATTTTAATAAAAGCTCAATATTTTCAGTGAAGGTTGCCAGACCTGTGATGATATTTGAGAGCAAATGTTTTTGTTTAAGAGAACCCTCAACAGCAGGATTTTCCTACTCTGCTTCAATAATCTTATTTTAGAAGTAATTCACCACAATTTACATTCTGTGGCTGTAATTTTACTGATTGAATGACTCATGTAGAGTGCAATAATCAAATACCATCAGCCATCAGTGATTCTTATTACACTGTTTTGTCCTTCAATCTTTCAGAAAAAGAAGAAGAGTACGACAGCTTATCAGGTGTTCTGTAAAGAGTACAGGGTCAATATCAATGCGGAACAGCCTGGACTTGGTGGGTGTTCCATTATATTATTTTTCATTTCAAAAAATTTTATTTTTTTTTAAATTGTAATATGCACATATGTGTACACATGTGTACATTGATTCACTACATTCAAACCTTGAAAAAAAAAAAAAAATAAATTTCAGAGAGTAATGTAATCACCAATCACTATGTCCATGCTTTTGTAGTGTTTGGGGAACTGAGCAAGAAGCTTGCAGAGGTTTGGAAACATCTACCTGAAAAAGACAAGCAGGTCTGTGACCTTTTTCTGTTGAATGGTGGCATTTAAGTGTTCCTAAACATATTATTATTTCTGCAAAAGGAATTGGAATAATTAGTGATTATTGATATAATTGCTTACCTCTGTCTGCAGGTTTGGAAGCAAAAGGCTCAGTATCTACAGCATAAGCAGATAAAAGCTGAGGCCACAACAGTCAAACAGAAGACTTTATCATCAGAGAACAAAATAAAGAGTAAAATAAAAATTTTCTTCATATAACATTTTTACCATTTATGATACAACAAAAACAGGGTATTTTTCTTTTATTCATGCATACAGTGTTTAATTTGACATTTTTTTTGTTTATAACCTTTTTTAAGGCTCAAATAAGGTGGTGGGTATGGGGACAGGGTTGACCCCTCCAAGTCGTTCTCTGACCATCCGGGTACCAGAGGTTGACCCCATAGATGCTGCTGCCCATTTGCAGCTCCTTGGGGAGTCTCTTTCTCTTATAGGACACAGGCTGCAAGAGACAGAGGTGAATCCCTAGCAACATTAGTCATTAAAAAGTTTCTTAAAATTGTTATTATATCAGTCATAAAATTATTATTAAATTAGGGAAAATTATGTTTGTTCTAACAAAAATACATTTCATTAAACAGATTCCTCAAAATATATCAGAAATTACAGTTGTTTGCCGAAGGTTTTTGGACATCAGACCATCACACTCACATATGGGTCTTTCCCCACACTGTCTCTACACAGCTGGAAAACACACATTTGTGTAGGATGTTGTTGTTTGCTGTAGCCTTAACCCTTCTCGGGAATGAACCATAATGTGAACAGCACAGAAGATCAATGGTCTGCATATTTGATTTGGCACTGTATAACAATGTGAACAAAGACAGTGTTTGCCAAGGTTGGTGTGGACGAAACTGGATCCGTGATGACGCAACCCACCGTTTTATCCAGGCTTTGGACCAATAAAGTTGATTTATAGCATAAAAATATGAATGTGATGGTCAGGAATGTGATTGTCCACAAGTTTTTGACAGTATACTGTGTGTGTATATATATATATATATATATATATATATATATATATATATATATATATATATATATATATATATGTATATATATATATATATATATATATATATATATATATATATATATATATATATATAGGAGAAGGAAAACTCTGATCCCAAACCTCCGCTGCCTTGCGGCTATACCCATTCACAGGAAAGGCTAAGGGAGTAAACCCCGACAGAAAATCCGGAGACGGAGTCCCTAAAGGCGGTCTGACATTGACTTCAATGTCACTCCGGCAACTCCTGCGACGCAGTTGGTGCCAAGCTGTATCAACATTTGTTGTTCCCTTGGGTCAACCAGCTGCGTGGAGAGGGGGGATTTGCTGCATGGGCAACAGCTGATTCTCCATCCTAGCCTGCCCAGGCTTTGTAGCTCCACTGGAGAGGTCACTCCAGCTTCGTCGTAAGATGTCGGCACAACACGGGAAGCAACAGTCTACCGGTTCTAAGCCGTAGCTCGATTGGCGTAGAGCTCGGCGCCAGGGGTTGCTTCCGACGGTGGGAGAGATTGCCATGTCTCATTGGATAGCTACCGCCCGCCTCAAGCTGGGCAGCCCCCAGTCAATAAGGTGCTGTCCCGCCATGGCCTGCGTGCTTCACTGGGTGCGTGGAGCTTAGAGAACCATCTCGACAAGCAGGCCACAAACTCTGCACCAAGCAAGACACAAAGAAGAAGCAAGAAGACTCCAGCTCTTCGTTTCGCAAGCTGGAACGTTAGGACCTTGTGTCCTGGACTCACCACTGACCTGCAACAGATTGATGATGCACGGAAGACTGCCGTAATTGACAGGGAACTCTCCAGACTGAATGTTGACATTGCCTGTCTTCAGGAGACACGACTGGCAGACAGCGGCACCATCAGGGAAGCCAACTACACCTTCTTCTGGCAAGGAAAGCCCTCTGACGAACCTAGGCAGCATGGTGTCGGCTTCGCTGTAAAGAACACACTCACCGCCTTCATTGAGCCACCGTCATCAGGCACTGAGAGGATACTTGCCCTCCGGCTGTCAACATCCTCAGGCCCAGCCAATATTTTCAGCGTGTATGCCCCAACGCTCTGCTCAAACTCAGAAGAGAAAGACCAGTTCTATGAGGCTCTGGATCAAGCAATATCTAGTATCCCCAGTACCGAGGGCCTCTACCTACTAGGAGACTTCAATGCGAGAGTGGGAGCTGACAATGAGGCATGGCCCACCTGTCTCGGCTCGCATGGGAGGGGCAAGATAAATGAAAATGGACAGCGGCTGCTGGAGATGTGCTGCTCGCACAGCCTATGTGTCACCAACACCTTCTTCAAATGCAAGGATATCCACCAGGTGTCATGGAGGCACCCACGTTCCCGCCACTGGCACCAGTTAGATCTGATCATCACCAGGCGTGCAGAACTAGCCAGCGTCCTCCTCACGCGCAGCTACCACAGTGCCGACTGCGACACCGACCACTCCCTTGTGGCCAGCAAGGTGCGAATATTACCCAAGAAACTGCATCACACCAAGAAGAAGGGTCGACCACGCATCAACACTTGCTATGTAGGAAACCCAGAGAAGACACAGCAGTTCATCTGCAAGCTACATGAGGCTCTCACCAAAGAGACAGCTGATGACACCATCGACTCCAAGTGGCTCCACCTGCGAGACGCTGTGTACAACTCTGCCATTACTGCCTACGGGAAGAAGGAGCGCAGAAACACTGACTGGTATGAGGCCAACTGGGAGGAGATGGAGCCCGTGACCGAGGCGAAGAGGAAAGCCCTCCTGGCTTACAAGGCTGCGCCTAGCCCTGATACATTACAAGCCCTCAGGACTGCCAGAAAAAATGCCCAGCAGAAAGCCCGTCACTGCGCCAACACCTATTGGTTGAACCTCTGCACCAGTATACAGATAGCTGCCGAAATCGGGGATGTAAAAGGAATGTATGAGGGTATCAAGAAGGCAACAGGCCCTCCCACCTCCAAGATCGCTCCACTCAAGTCCAAGACTGGTGAAGTCATCAAAGACCAGGGCAAACAGATGCAGCGCTGGGTTGAGCACTATCTTGAGCTGTATGCAACCCAAAATGTTGTCACTGACACCGCCCTAGACGCCATCCCAGACATGTCAGTCATGGAGGAACTGGATATAACACCCACCCTGGAAGAGCTCAGAAAAGCCATTGACTGCCTCGCTTGTGGGAAGGCCCCTGGGAGTGACGGCATTCCCTCCTGACGTCCTCAAGATTGGGAAACCAGCACTACTCCAGCCCCTGCACAAACTCCTCTGCCTCTGCTGGGAGCAAGGACACATCCCCCAGGATATGCGAGATGCAAACATTGTCACGTTGTACAAGAACAAAGGAGACCGTAGTGACTGCAACAACTACCGGGGCATCTCCCTCCTCAGCATCGTTGGAAAGGCTTTCGCCCGTGTCGCCCTGTCTCGCTTGCAGACCTTAGCCTCCCGTGTTTACCCAGAGTCCCAATGTGGCTTCCGTACTGGCCGGTCAACTGTAGACATGATCTTCTCACTATGACAGCTGCAGGAGAAGTGTCGTGAGCAGCAGATGCCCCTCTACATTGCCTTCATAGACCTGACCAAGGCATTTGACCTGGTCAGCCGGAATGGACTCTTCAGGATCCTGCAGAAGATCGGCTGTCCCCCAACAACTGCTAGCAATCATCACATCATTCCATGAGAACATGCACAGCACAGTGTGCTTCAACGGCACAACATCGGAAGCATTCCCAGTCAGCAGCGGAGTGAAGCAAGGCTGTGTCCTTGCGCCGACGCTCTTTGCCATCTTCTTCTCTATGCTCCTCCAGTACGCCTTCAAGGACTGCAGCGAGGGCGTGTACATCCACACCAGGACTGATGGAAAACTGTTTAACATCGCACGTCTCCGTGCTAAAACTAAAATCAAAGAGGTTCTCATCCGTGAATTGCTCTTTGCCGACGATGCAGCCTTGATATCACACACGGAAGATGGACTGCAGCAGCTGGTATGTCGCCTCTCACACGCCTGCAAGGAGTTTGGACTGACCATCAGTCTGAAGAAGACGAATGTGATGGCACAGGATGCAGACACCCCTCCCACCATTGTCATCGATGGATACAACCTGGAAGTTGTTGAAAACTGCACATACCTTGGCTCCAACATCTCCAACTCACTCTCCATTGATACTGAAGTGAACAGCCGGATTGCCAAAGCATCAGCAGTTATGGCCAGGCTGAACCAGAGGGTCTGGAACAATCACAACCTCACTGAGAAGACCAAACTTCGCATCTACCAGGCCTGTGTGCTCAGCACACTCCTTTACAGCAGCGAGGCATGGACCACCTATGCAAATCATGAGAGGAAACTCAACAGCTTCCATATGAGATGCCTGCGGCGCATTTTACGTATCCAGTGGCAGGACAAAGTACCCAACACAGAGGTTCTAGAACGTACCGGCATAAACAGCATGTTCTCCATTCTAAGCGAGAGGCGCCTTCGCTGGCTCGGCCATGTTAGGAGAATGGACCCAGGCCGCATACCCAAGGACCTACTGTATGGTGAGCTAGCAGAAGGTGCACGACTGACTGGACGGCCACATCTGCGCTACAAAGATGTCTGCAAAAAGGACATGAAGATGGCCAACATCAACGTAAATGACTGGGAGAGCTGCGCTGACGACCGCTTGGCCTGGCGTGTTGCTGTCAGACAGGGCGTTCAGAAAGCCGAGGAGGTGAGAAACACTAACCTAGCTGCAAAGAGAGCTGGGAGGAAGGCGAAACAACAACAGCCTCAACAAACATCAACATTCACTTGCAGCAAGTGCAACAAAGACTGCCACTCTAGAGTAGGACTCTTCAGCCATTCGCGTAGGTGCAGATAGGAAAACCAAACCGGAAGCTACACCATCGTCTCTCGAAGACGGACGGATGCCATTGTATATATGTATACTGTGTGCATTATCCCTAAAGACACTAAAATTTGTCAATTTATTTTGCAGGGAATGGTAGCAGTGTCTGGCAGTCTATCGGTCCTGCTAGACTCCATTTTGTGTGCTCTTGGTCCATTAACCTGTCTCACTGCTCAGGTCCCTCAGCTTAATGGCTGTCCACGCAGCGTCTTGGTGGGACATTCATTCACACCCACACATATACATATACTTTGTATTTGTATTTTGTAAAAACAAAAAAAAACAACTTGAAGACACCTTGTTGAGGAGAGATGTCAGTGTATACTAACTGAAATGCATGCTGTTTGTATGGAGAGAAATAAAAAAAAAAATCTGTCTATGGCTATCTTTGAGCCTGCTCTTATGATAGCCTATTATTCCAGTTTTTGGCTGGCAGAAGTGGAACGCACTTGATGTTTTGCTATTGGAGCTCACTCCCTCCAAGCATTGATGTTTTGTGCACGCAGAGATGTTTTTTTTATTATAGTTGTAAAGATTGCTTAAATGAGTTACTGTATCCTTTTTAACAGCTTGAACCTTTCTGGCCATTACCTCTGGCCATTACCTCAACTACCTCTCAGTCATATCCTATTCTTTTGTGTAAATGATAGAGACTGTTTTTGTTAAAAAAAAAAAAAAAAAACAGTTTCTAAAATTCTCAAATAAATACATCAACATGCATTCTAAAGCACATGTCACATAGATCATAATTTCTGTTCTTTCTGATGTGCATTACTTTATAATGTGCACTTTTCTTGCATCTACATGATTTGTTTGGCATTGCACTGCTTTTGCACGAATGCTTTATTATATAGTTGCATGAATGTATAGCCGGTATAGCAGTTTCCATTTAGGTTGGCACTGGATAACGTTCTTACTTTATTTTGCAGGCGAGCACGTTGGACAACATAGCATACATCATGCCAGGACTATGAGACTGGAGAACAAATGACTTGACAAATGCACCAATCAATTGCACTTCATTTGAAACAGGACTCATTAAAACGTTAAAAAAATGCATGAAAAAATGATAATTTTTAACCATTTATTTTTGTTAGCAATGCACCAATCAGGTCTGGGACATTTGGACATTTGTAGAATAGAACTTTTTACATTTTTTTAAATGTTTCATATTTTTTAAATTGTTATTCTTTCATATTTTTAAAAACTCATTTCTAGGGAACATGTTTATGTCAGATTTGATTGTTTTATTGATTTAGTGAGTGTCCCGGTGAGTGTGTGCATGCGTGTATGTTTATGTGAGTGTGTTGTGAGAAAATTGGCATACTTTTATTATGTAAAGAGCAATTTATTTTTATGCAGATGTGTACAGTTTTATGTCTGAGCCCAAGGCTGTTTTTTTTTCTTATTTAAGGCTAAGTTAATAGAAGCAAAGAGTAGTTCAACCGCAGTAGTTATTTTACTGCCAATCTGTTTTTATACTTGTAAAATGTAATATGCTATTTGTTTATAGTAAAATTGTATGGACAAATTCTGGAATTGTGACCAAGCAATTTTTTTTTTAATCATCCTATAATTTATACAAATCAGTAAACTGTATTACTAGTAATGTTTTTCATACACTTTTGCATTTTGCCTTTTATGAGAATTCAAGATAATCTTTTTCCTGGAATTTCAATGACCATAGTTGTATAATCCTTTTCAAATATTTGAACTGGTTTTCTGCCTTTTTAGGTTTGTGCAAACATTTTGTTCTTCATATGAGGGGAAACGGCTACAGGAACCAGTATTTATTAATGCACTATAGATTAAGTTTATTTCCATATCTCATTTCACAATCTCAGAGCAGCTTTACAGAATTTAAGAATTATAGAACGAAAAATATATGCAAGTGAATAAATTCTCTTATAGACATGTAATAATGACACGTTATTACATATGTATGCATATGTATAATTTTAATTTTCTGTTTTAGTCTGGCAGCCATAATATAGCACTTTAGCCTTTTCATTCAAAACTATTTTATTCAGCGTTGTATGCAATTGTTTCTTTCTCCCTCTCTTCCTGTGTGTGTGTGTGTGTGTGTGTGTGTGTGTGTGTGTGTGTGTGTGTGTGTGTGAGAGAGAGAGAGCGAGAGAGAGAGAGAGAGAGAGTTTAAGCGAGCAAGCAAGCGTGTATGCTTCTTTGCCGACTAAAGCTATTTTTCAGACGTCAGATTGGAAACACTCCAGAGAGAAAAGGATACTCAGAAGAGAGAGCGGGTGTGTAAAGTGAAAACATGATAAAGTGTGACCTAAAAGACACAAACGTCTAAGGAAAGAGTCCAGTGGCCTCCCTTTTGTGTGTTTGTTTTCTTTTTTGTTGTTATTGTTGGCAGAGCAGCCTTCAAGTTGCAGGGAAACGAGGAAGTGCTGAGAGACGACGGTCTGACTAGCACACTTCAATACTAGGGCACTTAAAATAAGGTAAGCTCTAAAATATGTTTACATTAGTACATTCTTTGTGTACAGTGTTTGCTGCATTGTGTTTTTACCAGAGCTGGATAATGAAAGTGAAACAAAATATACAAAATATTAGTCTGCGTCTCATAGCAGAGAGAAAGAGCAGAAAAATGTAAGGGTGCTCACTTTGAAAAACTGCTTGAAGTGTTGTGAATGTGACTTTTGTTTACAAATTCTCTTGTGCTGAGTCATTTCAGCTTTTCCACCGTCCCCGTCCCCGCCCTTTCTCATGCAAACACACATACTCTCCGCTCATCCCACACCAGAAGGCTCCAGCAGTGACAGGAACAGATGATGGCTGAAAAATAAAAGACTTTACTACACTATTAATAGTCCCTTACTAAGCTATACCGTTGTTTCAGCAGCAGATGATGGACGAGAAAACAACACAAGGCCCAACTCATGACATGGGCAGAGAGGATGCGGAAATGAGAGGTTCTCCCAAACCAGGTTAGAGTTTGTGTTCCCTTGCTGGGATTTTATCCTCATATTATGTCATATTTTGATATTATGCCATCTATCATGTACGTACACACACACACACACACACACACACACACACACACACACACACACACTCTCTCTCTCTCTCTCTCTCTCTATATATATATATATGTCTGTCTGTCTATCTATCTATCTATGTAGCAATACACACACACACACACACAAAAGGGCTATATAAACGTAATGAATTATAGATAGGCAGGAACCTATTGATATTTATTATCTTGTTTGGCCTTGGATTTTTATTTTTATTTTTTTGTACAAAGAATACTTTGAAGGTTGGAAACATCCTGCAATACTGTAGAGGTAAAAGTAACCACGCTGCATTTTTAAACACACGCCCATACAAAGCTTAAACAAGTTGATTCACATTGTGCTTTAGCCCAGAGGTAAAACCTGTCTTGTTACTCCTGAGACACTCATAAGAATGGCCATCTTTTCCTTCTAAACAAACAGATCCTACAAAATGGTCCAAGAAGTCCAATATGGCAAATAATAAGATTTTTGCAAATGTTAAACAAAACAAGAATTATTATTATATATGCCAATGTATAGTATATTCATAATAATAATGAAAATGTTTGATGGTAAAATCAGCATGTGTGTGTGTTAAAGGTGTACTAAACTATTTGAGGGTAGGGTAGAGTGTTGTCTTGTACTAATACCTGTAATATTTGCATTTTTACAATTTCCTGCCCAAGAATATTTGTTAAGGCCATTAAGAACCTTTTTGTCATATGAATGTATCATTTTAAGAGTTAAGATGAGAGTAAAATATGAAAACATAGCAATCTTTAAATGATGTTTTCTGAAGACCTATTTTTTAAAACTCTTTTTATAATTTAGTGATGTACTACATATTAGTTGACAGTAGATGGGGCTGTAGCGTCATCATTCTCTGCCAAACCCTACTACACTAAAGTGTGACTCTCCCCACCTCAAGTCTTCTCAGTCTTTTAGTGACTTACTTATATATAGGTATTAGTGGTGTGCGTTTAAAAAATAAATTAAAATAAATAAACAAAATTAACTTATGCTACGCTTCTTTATACTTTTGTTAAATCTACTTACTTGCATTCCTTATGTTCATTTAGGAAACCTGTTTCTACAATTTGATATCTTGCCATCTTTAATTAAAGAGAAAAAGCAGTTTTCAAGGCAGATTAATTTAAATGTATTAGAAATTTAATTTAATAATTAATAATTTATGGTTTTAAATTATTTAGCATGTAATACTGTGTGTAAACTATTACTCTAAAATGAATATACTCTCACTTTAGCTACTTGAAGTTAAGAATGGATAACTCAACTGAGTTTTTTGGTGTTTTTGTTAGGACGATGCACTTGAATTGCAATATACCAAATGGGTCTGTATGGTTATTTTACTGTGAATGGTTTTAAAACGATAACCCTTAAAATAGGTATCTATATATTTAAACGGCTTCTTTATACCATTCTTTATAGTGCAAAGATTCCTCGATTATCAGCACATTTTCGACTATGCATTGGATTTGGTAACACATATGGTCATTTTTTGTTGCTTAGTTATTATAATATTAGCTGCATAATAGTCTTTATTTTCAAATTAAGACTGATGCTGAAACAAAACAAATTGCAAAAGATCTAGCCTGGAAAAAGACAAATTATTTTAAGTATAATTTTCCTATAAAGCACCAAACCCAAACTGACTAAACATTAAGATTTTAATGATCTTAATGACAAATCAAAGCTAAGGATAAATGTTTAAGTGTTGTTTGGTAAATTTGGGACAGCTTTTTGCAGAAAGAAGGGTCACTATTCTATTCAAAGTTGATCATTAGCTGAAACATTTTGTGACTTATCTATCAAACATTTTAATAATTATCATAATTATACCTATTTGTTGAGGAGCACTATTCACTAAACCAACATAATTTTGCGAATAATGATTTGATGTTCACTATATTTTTTTTGTTCAGGTATTATATTTTATATATTTGATATTATATTTTGCTCAGTATTATGTAATACTGTTATTCACCCCAGTGTGATGTTTCCTTCTGTCTTTGCAGCAGTAATGTCTCGTGTTGAGTATGTTAAAAGAATAAAAAAAATTAAAACAAGTATATTTTATACAATATAATATACATGTAATATTGATTAAAATGTAATATTATGAAAACATTGTAAATAAGTACATTAAACATTAAAAGAAGATTAGTACAAAATACAACATGAATAATACAGGATGAAGTACATTTCAGCGAGCTATATGTATATACTTTGCAAGTCTTGCATTTTGTTGAACAAATGAGCATTTTAATATCTAATATATATTATATATTGTAATATATATTATAATTATTTTCTATATATATATATATAATATATATATTAATATATATAAATATATAAAATATTCTCTTTAATTTGTGTTTTTAGAATGTGAGCTGAGGCTGGTGTTGCTAGGCTGGACAGGAACGGGGAAAAGCAGTGTTGGTAACGCCATCCTCGGCAGTCCTGTGTTTGATACCCGCTACGGTTCCACCTCTCAAAAACCAGTCACTATGGAGTGCGAGAAGGGGTGCGCGAGTGTGGCTGGAAGGCAGGTTAGTCTTTTCTAAAATCTTTTTTGCTTGCAGCAATGAACGCATTTGAGATTTTCAATTGTGGATGTATTATGAATAATGATCGGTTTGAATAATTTTCAACTACAGACAGAGCTGAAGTTACATAACATTAACAGTAAGATGCAAGTGCGTTAAAATGTATTAAGAAACAACCCATGTGTAATTTGTGCTGTGTTAATAGTTTTTCATATAATTTATTTAGATGTCATTTAGATATTTATGTGTATTTATCTAATAAATTTCATTAAATACATAACAAAGCAGATGTTTTGGTTGAGCCTGTGCCCATTTCAGTCCATATTCCTGTTTTTGGCTAAGAGGATTAGAACCCATTGTGGTCTCTAGCTGTTTTAGCCCATCCACTTCAAGGTTGAAATGTTGTTCTTAGAGTTTGTTTTTCCCTTACGGTGGTTGTAAAGGGTGGATACTTAGGTAACCATAGCCTTCCTGTTTGCTCAGTTGTCTGGTCATCATTTCCATCAACAAAGCATTTCATACCATACAACAGGTATTCACTGGACATTTTATCCACCATGATTATAAACCTTAGATATGGTGGTGTATAAAATCAGTTTTTTTAAATACCCAAACCAGCCTGCCTGTCATTCTTCAGACACAGAGAACCACCCCCCCTCTCTCTTTCAGATGTAGGAGTCTCTTGACCTTAAATTGAATGATTTTATGCATTGGGCTTCAGCTTTGCCTACGTATAATTGTCTCTTCTAATGTGATCTGTTAGTGTGCGAGTAATACGACAATGAAAATAGACGTCACTAACATTGCCTTCATGTCAGGTGGTTGTGGTGGACACTCCAGACTGGTTCTACTCAGAGAGGCCCCCGGAGGAAGTACGTCGCCAGTTGACTCTCTGCGAATTTCTGGCCGCTCCGGGACCCCATGCCTTCCTCCTCTGCACCTCCGTCCATCGCCAATGTGAAAACCTCCAGGCTCTGGATGCCTTAGAAAAAGTGTTTGGTCTCGAAGCCATCACCCAACACACTATTGTGCTGTTTACTGATACAGACCAGCTGCCAGAAGGTCAAACCCTGGAGGAGTTTCTTAACACTGGGCAGAAAGATTTGCTAGAATTGGTGCGTAGGTGTGGAGACCGTTGTCATGTCATAAGTGTAGAAGGAGAAAAGGAGGTGGGGCAAGAAAAAAAGAGTGTGGAGCAGTTGCTAGAGAAGGTGGAGGAGATGGTAAAGGAGAGTCAGGAAGAATTCTACACCTGCCCTCTCCTCCTTCACACAGACGAGGAAGAAAGAATGATGGAAGTGAGTTATGAAGAACGTTCCTCCAGTGAAAAAACCAGCGAGCGGAAAGACGAGGCTGACGAGGACTCGAACACAGAGCCAGACATGAGCACGGGGAAAATGGAGGAGAGTGCGGATGGTCTGGAGGCGGAGGAGGACATTGCTTTATCACCTCCTGCACCCCCTCCCCCGTTCTTGCGCTGGGTTTGGGACACAGTAGTTGAGTGGGTACTGTGGCTGCCCAGCCTTGTGAGGGGTACCACTTTACTCGGCTCTCTGGTGGGGCTGTTTTTCGGGGGTACCATGGGGGCGACTGTAGGCTCCGTTGCCACCGAGGTAGGCAGACGAAAAAACAAAGCAAAGGTCAAAACAAAATAACTTTTACTATGCATCAGAGCACTTTATGAAAATAAATATGTATACTTTTTGCTAGAAAAATAAATGAGTGCAGGTGGGCAAGGAAAAAAATGGTTATAAGAACAGTACAAACACTGAATTGATACATTTTAGTTTCTTGATGCTAATTTACCTCTAAGAATAAATCGTCAGTGTGTAATTTATTGGTTAAAAGCATCAGGAAATGATTACCAAAGGTAGAAAAGCCTGTGCTGTATCTCCAATGATAGAGAGTCAACGTGGAATTGTTTCCAAATGAAAGTTGTTTACCACATGGGTTTTACTCTGCTCATTTATTTACACGGCTTTGAAGCTTTATAAACATCAGAGGCTTATTTAAAAAGTTTTAAGAATGGCTTAAATGAATAATTATTTGCTGTACCACGGCTACGTGTTAAAGTTACACTAATGTTTTTGTTTTTTGCCACCTTACATCATACACGTCCATAGCACAAAGAATTTTCTTGTCTAAATAAAACAGTCCACAGTTGAACCTCTTCTACTTTACATTTACATGAGTTACATGATTTCTCTAAAGCTGTTCCCAATTGCAGATAACAGTATATTATTAGACGCAGCTCAAGTGCTACATTACTCATCCAACACATGCTGTTTAGACAGCTTTTTGATTCACTGAGACAAAAAGAAATGCTGCTTTTTTGCAAACTTGGCAGGATATGTTTGCTGTGTAGCCTGTGCATTTTGTGTGACTGAAATGTTAAACTAAAAGTAAATAATCCAGATATGTTGTCCGACTAATGAATATGTTTTTCTTTAATCCACTTTGGGTGAAATGGTTGCAAGGTGATTAATAATAAATTGATAATATACACTTGAAGTGGGGGGGGGGTTACAATTTCATAGAGGGGTAAATTTCATTTCTTTATTTTTTTACTTAATCATATGATAGTGGTTTTATCTACAAGTATATGAGAACATACATATAAGATAAGCATAATGCAGCTAGGAACAACAAAAAAAAAACCAGCAGGCAGATAGAGTTGTGGATTTACGTACTCCTTTTCTCACCCTTCTGCCCTCACACTTGATCATTTGCTTGCTCTATTCTTTTGTAAGGGTGGGTTGATGGTATGTTAGACATAAATGATAGTCTGCAAAACCCATCAGTCAAAAGTCTCATCTCTTTATTTCTGCCTTCATTACAACAAGGCACGTCCGTATGTGGGTGGTCCAGAGTGGAGAAAAAGGGAGGCTTGCTCTTTTTTGAAGGGAGAGTGGAAGTGTGAGGAGAGAGAGAGAAGGAGGGGAAGAAGGCAGCTTGCTCTTGGACACACATCTGTCTTGCACATGTGCCCTCTGCTGTTGCTTGAATCGGGGGAAGAAAAAAAAAAAACATTTTTTTTTTCTTTCAAAAAAAAAAAAAGGAAAGGAAAATTGGTGCTAAACAGATCTTTATTGTCTGGGATTTCGGATGTATTACAATACGGATTATAGTCTGAAACTAGAAGCATGTTCCTCTGGATGCTCCGTTTATGATAGAAAAGGTTTTGGGAATGATGTAGTGTGGTCCCCTACGTGTTTAAAAAGCAACACCTGTCCAAATATTATTCTGTCCTTTTGGGGAGGACGTAGAGAAAGGGAGAGATGACAGAATGAAGGAGAGACGTTGGATGGGTGCGAGAGAAGCTATGGAAAGTATGAAAAGAAGATTGTGTATTAATCTGGGGAAAAAATGCAGAGTTGAGAAAGGAGGACAATCAAACTAAACAGAATCCAGAATTAGAAAAATGCCTATTCCCGTTTCATTCTTACGTACAAATCAAATCCGTACACCACAGTAATCGTTTAACACTGATATGCAAGGCTCATGTAAAGGTGATTAAAATGGACACGTGTCCGGCTAGGCTCGTGGACTGACATGGAACTGATTTATGCTCACATGCTCATCAGTGATCTGTCATTAAAGTAGAGATGCTGAATTTGCAGCTTTGGCCATCAGCTGAAATGTGGCGAGGGCCTTGCGGTGCTCTCGACTGGTAGGGAACAGTCCAAGTGTGCATTCCACAATATTTCTGTTATCATCACTGTCCCTGTGGGTTAGAGAGAAAACAAAAATGCTGAGAAGCCAAAAGGAAATAAACAGAATGATACACACATTTCCCCTTCTGTCCATGTTTATTTACATCCACGTCTTGCATACCTTTACAAACCTCAAAAGCTCTTACACACGCACTCTGAATCATAACACATCTCATCGCTATATTCAAATCGGACAATAAAAATTCCTTCTTTAGCACGAATGTGTTGTCGTCATAAAACTGATTTATACGTGGAAGCATGAGTTAAGTAACTGCAAGCACTTTTGGAGCAGAAGAAAAATAACTTGGCTGAACCTATGAGGTGATGATAGTTAGATATGAAGGTAACGATCGCCTGTAAATTGTAATCTACACCCGGAGGAGACCGAGGCCCCCACATGGAAAATTATTTGCATAATGTCAGGTCTGTTGGTCTCTATGATATATATTAAAGAGTAACCTGTCTGTGTTTTATCCATGCAACATAAATCAGTAAGTTGCTGTTACTGGCCTGCACAACTACTCATGCTCTGGCCAAAACACACTGCTGGTGATTCACTATAAACCATGTTATTCTTTTTAAACACACCAGTGTCCAGTGGCCAACTCAGGAAGAGCGAGCGAGAGTCAGAGAGAGAAAAGGAGGGAGGGATGGCTTTTGCGCCACCCATCTGGAGTTATGCACCATTATTCGACTAATAATTTGCCTTTAGGGAAAAAGAAAAATCGGCAGCTCTGTAACAAAGACCCCAAACTATAATGACCCTTTTCACAAAAGTAATTACCACATTTTCTACTGAAAGTAGTACATTTTTGAGTCATCTAAATTATTCAGTACATCAGTAATCACTTCTAACGTTGTCTTAATTGGTATGCGCAAGCCACAAGTTACAGTTGAATGCAAAATGCTGTACCCCCGATGGTTCCTGGGTGTGGAATGTACAAATCAATTCCAAATGAGATCCTGCAACATGACAACAATCTAAAACAGAAAGAGGGAGTGAAAAAAACAAGAGAAAAAATAGTTTTGTTGCAAATCTTTCCGTCTTTAGACATGACTCGGAGAAGAAAATGTATAACATCTGGCAGGGATACAACAGATGTGCCAAGAAGAATAGACAAATGGTGGCCAAGCAATATGGGGCAGAGTTCTAACTGATATTTCAAGTTGAATGAACAAGGATCGGGAAAATTAATATCTGGCATGTGAACGTCTGGAATGACTGTGGGTAAATTTGACAAGTGAATGTGTCCAAGAATAGTCGATATGAAAGAGAATAAATTCTCGAATAAATTCTCTAAAGGGTCGGTGTCCTTTGTACTAGTGAATATTTATCACACTAAAAAAAGCCCTTTTTTCCACCTCGAATATCTTGACATGCCGTCTTTGACACTGTTAAATTAAACACAATCAAACTAGATGTCCTGTTACTAGCTTTATCCAATAGTTTTTTAATACGTGTAGCTTTCAGGTGAATATTAAATGTTTTAGTGGAACAATGCAACAATGAATTTATATTTGTTTGGAATTCATTTATTAATTGTCAATGATCATGTTTTTTTTGTGCAACTGACCAATTTTCCCAGACTATGCGCTCCCTAAAAAGTTTATAATACATTTCTTACGTCCATGTGTATGTGCATGTGGGTGTCTTTTAAATAGTCAATAAACCGTGAATTCAAGAAAAGTAAATCCTAAGGAACACCAAAAAAAAAAAAAACGATCCCCTTGGTAACGGCACACTGAGCGCTTATTTATGTACACACACCTGCCGTTAGCTAACATTTATGAGACTAAAACCCGCTAAGGAAAATGGCGATGTTCATTTATTGCTTTTCGGCATGGCGAGTTTTGCCAAGAACACAAATCCTTGCCAAGGATATGAGCTGTGTGCTGTTTGAAACAATATGCTGTTGATTTTTAAAAGAGTTGCATTGTAACCCAATTTGGTAATCTGTGGCAATTAAATTCTTGTTTACCCAGGCAGTAAAATAAACAGTTATAAAGGCTGAGAGCAGCAGAAACATCGACCAACTCATGAAGTATTTGGAAGAAAAAAAAAAGTCGGTCTGCATGTAATCTCACCTGGAATAACAGACGGGTTTACAACTTTTGTGAGGAACAAAGCAAAGCGTAGCAATTAAAAACCACAACTTCCACAATCAAGACTGGCGTAAATATCATAGGCGAAACGGTACAGATGAAAACCACAACAGTCAACATTTTACAGACACATTCAACTGCCGCTGGAATTTGTGATACGGCTGCGACATAGACGTTATGCAAAAGCAGCACTTAGGATAGAACACACTGGTACACAGGGAAATGACTTGTTCCTTTAGCCAAGAAGACTATCTCTTTTAATGGGCTGCCATTTGGAAGATGAGCCAGATGTGTTCTTCCAGATGTCAGCAAGCCTCAGGAAAAAGGCCCAAGGATATTTATACTGTTATCAACTGTTGAACACAGTCCAGACAAGAAGACCATTGATGGACAAAAAGCAATTACATGTAAAGAGTTGCCTCAGTCATACAGAAAAGCACATCAAGGGGCTAATCGCGAGTGAAAGTGCCGGTGGGGATCTTCATGTCTGCACTGCAGCAACATTTTATAAAACAGAAACAAGGTAAAAAAAAAAAAAAAAGAAGCTGTGCACACGCTAGTTTTAAAGGCTGTTGCGGTTCTACCACACACACATCCCCTGACTCTGGCCTTGAGAGATCTTAAAGAGAGACTAATGTGAGGACTAACAAGCCTTTCCTCTAAATCACTACAGGACGGGAGCTTAGCCCTGCTCTGAGTAGAGCTTTGCCTGATTAATCATGCGGCCCTTGCAAACTGACAAGTGCAGCTTGTGTGGTGAGACTCTCGTTTGATGTCAGGGGCCGTACACTATGTTTGAACATACAGCAGAGAGACCCCCGCTCTTTTGTAACGGACCCTGTCTTGCGGTTTGAGAATGGCTAAGGGTCAAGCCAAAGTAAGCACCCTTTCCTCCATATTGGGACAAGTTCTTTATCTTGCTATAACACTGAAATAATACGGCATAGCTCTAGCGGGGAGCAGAGCTTCATCTTACACCCAACCACATTAATTGGAGACAGAAGGGAAAAGTGACAAGTCGTACTTCTTAACAATGTCAGCTTGTCCAGAGTGTAGTTCTGCACTTCGTGGTCGTACCATCTTGGTTAAAAAACGATCAAGAGTTGCCAGTAGGTCCGAAGACAATTAAGTGTCCACATCAAAGCCTAGTAGAACTCTGAACTGGGGAAAATACTGTATATTAGGGATAAATCAGGACGATATTTTGTCCCACACCTACTAGCTAAGTATGAATAAGCATGAATAAGCTGCCAAAATAAGTGACTAAGCCCTAAGACTGGATCTGAAAAATCAGTAAGCGCACTAAAAGACAAATCAGGCATGGTCTGATGAAACATCACTTGCGTGGGGGGTATTATCTTGTCACGTCACTTCAAAAAGGGAAACGCAAACCATGTGCTCACGCAGCCTTGAGCTAATGAGTGCCGCTGGGTTGAAGGAGGCTATGCGGTACCACCCCACAGCACTCAGCAACAGTTTTACTTAAATCCTGTTTCAGTCCGACACGCTCCAGCTCCGGCACAGTAGAAACAGAGGCCCTGAGCACTGCTCCAGCGCACAAAATGAGAGACAGAGAGAGACAATCTAAAGACAGTATTCGGTCCCAAACACCAAACCTCTGATTTGCAGTGCGGTCTCTTTGAAGGCAAGGATTCAACACGAGAGGGATGGAAGGAGGGCAAAATAAGTGCATTGAAAGAGTGAAGGTTTACAAAGCAGCAGGGTTTCGGCTTTCCACTAATACTATACTAATAATCTAGATGTACAGTATCTCAAGGCAAGTTAATTATTAAAAAAATATCTTTAAAAATCTTTTCTTTTACATACATTGCCTGATCTTGAGATGCATATCTAAATGAATGCAATGCCTAGAGAGAATTAATTACATTAACATTGTACAATATCAAAGGCTTATTATCTGCTTAATCGTTTTATATATGCATCATGCAGATGTTCATGGTTTTGAGTTGCGGTCTCCAGGCCATCATTGTGGGACAGGGGAAAATTGTGTGTATGTGTATGTGTGTGTGTCTGTACACATGCGTGAGACAAGTGAGGAAGAAACAGACATACTGTGGCCACTTTGAAGTGCTTTGAGTTGAGTGCTTAGAATAGACACTGGGCAAAAAATGAAAAAAAAAAAATTGAAGAGGGTGAACGTCTGTCTAGAAACCACCCGTTTGCATGTGCGTGTGTGTTTGTGTGTGTGTGTGTGTGTGTGTGTGTGTGTGTGTGTGTGTGTGCACATTGCCCTGCAAATCCCCCAGACTCAAAATCATTTATGTGTGCAGACTATCAAGCTGTCGATCAAGGCCCATGTAAAGGAATTGAAAAAGAGAGTTTCCAAGAGCACAAAATTAATACTCTTCATAAGTGACATGGCCCCTCTTTTGTGGGCAACAAGACACCCGTAACCACAATAAGGTTAAAGTAAGGTTAGGTTACATTATCCTAATTTAGCAAAGTGAAGAAAATATGTAGGAAGAAAATACCGAAAAAGTATTTTCAGTGAAAACCTCTGACTTATATCCTGATCATATGTCCTGTGTCTGCTGCTGTCTTTCATCCCAGCTTGCATCTTTGTTTTTCACAGCTTTGGCTTCGCTCCACTCATCTATCTTTCCTCTCTATGCCTTTCCCTCTTCCCTGACCTCTCTTGGGATATAATTTATTTATCCTCGACATTAATAGATGTATGGCTTGATAATGACAGCACATCACATCAGCAGCTGGGTTTCTATGATTTCATTTATTTAGAGTCCACACGGCCCGGAGAAGAGAAAGGTATTAAGCGAATCTGAAGGTCGAATGGAAGGCTGTAAACCTCTTGGAGAGACTTCTAACTTCATCCAGGACCTTATGAGTCTGTGTGGTGACTGAAATCACTAGCAGATTGTAGTGAATGCAAATCTCTTATGTCGGAATCGAAAAGAAAATACAGGAACTCGCAAAGCTGTGCGTAACTAAATGCGGTTGTGTTTCACAATCACAAAGTTGTACATGTTTCAAAAGGCCAAAACGTAAAGTTAGATTAAGAAGAGAGTTTGGGATGTAGTTTATTTTTGTATAATTTTGCACATATGGAGTTTGATTAAATGATATGGTCAATATAATTCTTTTCAATATAATTTAAACATGACATAAGGTAGTGGTTTTGACACAGTTCTGGATCTCTATGGATTAATTTACCCCTTAGAAACTTGGCATTAAATGCAAAAATGTGCAAACACTTATGCATGCAAGTTTCATTTATTTCAAGATTTTTCACAGATCGACTTTTCTTAATCATGTTTTGTAATACTACCATATTAATGTTTGTTAACTATTTGCCTTCCTTTTTGATTTTATTATTTAATTATATTTTAACTACATTTACATTTTAGTTAATGCTTAATATGTCTGTACTTTCTTCTGCACAGGAAGCTCTTGTCACCAAGTCAAATTACTTGTGTGTGTAAACATACATGGCACTAAAGCAATTTCTGATTCTGATATTGTTATAATGCCATATATTGCCTTCAGATGTAAGAGAGAGTGCTATTTTGGCCTTGGTTTTGAATTATTGACTTGTGGAATAAACCCACCTTTTATTTTTAACTCCTTGGAATAAAATGGAATAGAAATATCTAGCAATATTTTTCCTTTCAAAAACCAGTGTACACTTCAAAACCCCAAATTTCTTATGCTTACATAAGAAGCTCCCATACTTGCACTAATCCTATTCTCGATCAGATACAGGTACAATGATTGAGCATTCTCAGCTACTTTAAAAATGCATTTTTTAAAAGTACATTTAAAATTCAAGTATAAAACCAAATCTATAAAACAACATGGATATTAGAACCATCAATGTCTACTGATTCAAGCATAAAGGATCTTCAAGCCAAACATGGACTTAAGACTAAACTGAAAAAGTAAACTGAACCACATTCCATTGTCAAATGCAAAATTCCAAAATTTCAATTTAAAGCCACAGATTTCCTACAAGAACCTTGTATCTTTCTGGGAAAAGCACTCAAGGGCACAATTAATTCACCTCTAGATTATCCCATTTCCGTCTCTAGACAACCACCTTTCTTGAACTATCCCTAAGAATTGTCTTTCCATTTAAACAAAACAAAAATAAACCCATCAGGCATCATATCACAACATATTTTATGAAAAGAATGTCCAGTTCTTCTTTTCATGCCTAACAACAGATGATCCAGAGAAGTGCATTGCCAACTCATATAAAGATCTCTGATGTCACTACACTTATTCTGTAACCAAATAAGGCAAGTCCATTCTGAACCCCTACTCATGTTTCCACTACAGTAATGTATCATTAATCAGCTCGAATATAAAAATAATAAGCAAAGCCTAAAAGGCTAGTAATCTCAGCACTCAAAAATGTTCATGAAGCTGATTTCATTATTGGAGACATTCCTCACAAAATACTGAAAACAAACACAGACTATTTAAACCAATCCACTATTATACCAATCTTTTTCCTAAAAAGACACGGGTTGAAAAGAACGGACTTATCATGTTCTTTTCATTTAATCACATTTAATTAAACATTATATGCCCAATTTGATGTGAAAACATTTAACTTAACAAGAACCAAATTCATACACCAATTCAAATGAGTGTATGGTATATATGCATGTCACTACATATATTAGAAATCCCTGTTTCAATGCATAGATTAGAGATTAACGTGTAAAGAATGAAATATCCGAGAGAAAAATGCATTTTAACACATTAAATGACTTTACTTGCTTACTTACACATGCTAAACAAAATATCAGACATTTTTTAAATTTACCTGAAAATCAATATACTTTAAAAATTCAATATATTTTCACCTTACCTACTGCTGATTTTCTTTCCTTTATAATATACTTACCAGACTGCATTAGAAAAACAACAGGGGGAAAAAACCTTTTATTTTATATTAGATTTTTATATTTATTCTACAGTAAGAACTGGACAAGCAATTGAAACTTGTCAGGGTTAGACAACAAAGAACTGTCAAGTGAGTAAATACATTTATTCAGGATAATAGTAATATTATAGTTATTAGTTATTAGCACTAACTATAACTTGGATCTTACCATAACCATCTTTTGTCTCTTCTGTAAATAAAACAGTTATTAACTCTTAATTTCACTCTGTGAAATTCTGATAAGTGAATGTCTCCTGTATCTATTTTTAAAATAAAAGAAAAAAAATTATAATGACAATTAAACAAATTTGTATTCGCATTATCACTGTAGCAGAATATGTTACGTCCCCCCAGAAAGATTATCATGGGTGGGTAGCTGCCATTTAGGGTAATAGGCTTATACTGATTATTATTTCAGGCTGTATGACTTCACTGGGAGCAATCTTGATCGTTTGGTGATTATGGTGAGTTGTAGCATGATGCCCATCTGCTCCTAGCTTTAGAAACATGACAGCAGTGCCGATGACACACGTTTTTACATTTCCTACTGACAAGCTTTGCTGTGTTTGTGTGACAGACAGGGTGGTCCTGCTCTGACGATTACGTGGAACTGTCACGACGACTAAGTCCCTAACACACATAGACCACCCCGTTCCATGTGTGGCATTAAACAAATTAACAAAGGCAGCATTGACAGTGACCTTCACTCTCCTTTGACCTTTACACGTGTATGCATACACGCCCAACACATGCATGGGGACACGTGCGTGCCGAAACCTTTTCCTTTTGCACACTGTCTTACGCCCTACACACAGACCCACACAGAGCCACAGGCACACTCGTACTCTCTAACACACATAATTGCAAATATGTGCACCGAGAAAGAGAGTGAAAGGGAGTGAGAGCGAGACACAGATCCCTCTTCTCTTCTTCCACCTCCCACGTTTAAGCTCGGTGGAATGCATCTCAGGTGCAAGGGGTGTGCTGGTTCAAATTAGTGGAGTATAAATTAGCGTGGCTTTCCCCCTCTTCTATCCAAACATTCGCTGTCTCCCATTCCATGCAGCTTAAACCCCCTTTTTTCCCCAGCAGTAAACCCCTCCATCGCTCTTTTTTGCAGTTGACCTCCCTCTATATCACTTTCACTCTTCTCACTTCGCCACATAAATTTCCGTTCTTTACAGCTTCGTGTATATATGAACTCACCAGGCATGCTCCACAACGTATCCTAAAGCATTACCTGTATTTTCCCATTCCCACCCAGGTGAAGAAATATGTTATTTCAAATAAGCAATAAAAAAAGATTACATTCATTGTAAAGCATTACCAACAATGATATGTAGAGTGTTTTTTTTTTATCTGGAATATTGATTCAGTACAAATGGCCATATTGTAAATGTGAATCAAGGCTGTGAGAGATTTTACTTGCAAAGACAGAAACATGTGGGAACCAAATTATGCAGAAGCGCTAGTTTGAAGTTCCCCAAGATGCTGGAAACAATCAAATAGTCAACCGATTTGCTAATAAAACTGCATGACGACGTATTTGAGGAAACCGGTTGGTCACATTAAATATCGATTGGGGTATCGAACTTTTCTCTTTGTTCTCGTTTGAAACCCATCACTGTTTCTGAACTAAATTTAATTGTATATTTTGCTAAGATTTCTCGATCTTAGAACAATAGAACAATAATTTATTTGTATATATAAAGCAATTGTAGTTTTTAATGATTTGAAATGATTTTTAAATTGCTTTTATTATCCGCCGTTTCCTTTTTTAATTATTTGAGAGGTAAGCCGTGATGATCTTTTCTACATTTTGGAAAATTTAACAACATCTCGAAATCCCTCTGACATAAACCACGATGTAATTTTTCATTCCTGTTGCATATTTTTGTGCTTTTACCAAGTTACACCAGAGTACACATTATTATAAATTGACATAGTTCAAATAAATGTCTCCCTACATATCCATCACCAATATACTAACCCCCACCCCCCCCCACCCCCCCCTACCCCCACCCCCTAACCCCCCCCCCCCCCCCCCCCCCGACACACACACACACGCACACTAATATTTCATCATCTTCTTTTTCCATAGTCTAAGTCCTGGCACCTGTCATCCTTGTGTGCACCATGCCTGTGTTCGTTGTTTATAACTTCGGATTGTAGCTTAACCGGGAACACGGTGCACCAGAGCGAGGAAATATACTGAGCATGTCCTCCTGGAACGGCACACGTCCACCAGGATCAAATGCTCCCTAGGTGTTTCCACGTGCAGAAGTCTTTATTTTCCTATCACTGTTCTGCTCTCACTTTTACAGCGAGCAAGACCTCAGCATGCCCTCGGAGCAGTCCCTTTACACTTGTCATGAGGCGTGCTGAGATAACACGAGGCAGGCCACTTTATGGAGGTCCGGAGGTCGAGCTGGGAGAGAAGAAGCCCACTCCCCCCCCCCCCCCCCGTCCCTTATATTAGAGGAGAAGTATAGTTCAGGTGCAGGCTGGGGCTCACTAAGTGTCACAGAGAAAGATAAAGAGCAGAAGGGAGGATCGTACTAGAAGAAACAGGAGAGTTAAAATATGGAGGAAGTGGTTACTCTGTAAACCTACACACAGCAGTGCCAACAGCCTTCCAGTGACTTATTCAGTGCCTGAGAGTTACAAATGGGACATGGCAAGATGTCTCCCAAAGTAAGCATACAAGATGTGAATTTCAAGCAAGCAGAAGACTTGTAAATTAGGATAATCATGTAGTTCATGCAAACATTTATTGTGTTAAATCAAGCAGATAACTAAATAATACAGCAGCAAATATAGGATATTTTTAGAGTAAAATTTGCACCTCAGCTCCAAATTCCTATATCCGAAAACGGCATTTTCACAACAATGAAAAAAAGTGATATATTAACACTTTCTACACATATTTAACCTTGCTCTGGTGTCCACCCCTTCAGGTGACCTCTAGACCTCTACGATAATCCTGACTATCAGATAAGAGGTGCACTTTCACCCCCGTGTAGCTCTCTCCAGCTGGGCAGGTTAGCCGTTTGGTCCGGTGTTACAGCCGACATGCACAGCCTTTAGCTCACTCTCTTTCATGTGAACTTGCGGAATGTTCATCTCCATCCATCTCGGTGAGGGAAGAACAACACTGGCTTGACTTGGCATGTGATAGTGTTTGGCCTGTGCAACACCTGCAATGTCCTCCAGGGGTCCCATCAATCACCAGAGCTTTGGAGTGAGCCAAGACCTGCCCCCCCACCTAGAGCAACACTGCTGTGTTCATGAAAGAGACTGACTAAAGCGGTGTCACTGTTTGTGTTGTGGGTTTATCTGAGGGCCACCTTGGCCCAGGGGTCCAAATTTGATAGCGCTCTAGCTTTACTGTATAGTTGTTATCCTACAGCAGATGTTCGAAGGCCTATAACATACAAAAACAAGCAGTTTTGTTATCAGCGGTTCAAGGAAAATCGATGGAAAATGTATTCATGCGCTTGAATGATTGTGCAGTTAATACACTGGCAATAGTTTTTAATTTCCTAATTTATGACTCACCGGTATTACGTGCAAATGGCTGTTTTCCATTCCTCATAAGCTCCAGCATGCTTGGAGACCACCAGTGGAAGTGGGCACAGAGACCAACACAATCTGTGATGGTGTTCCCATTTCAAATAGCAACTGTATTGTGTCATTCAACGAAATGGCTTATTAAAACTCAAACACTCTGCTACTTTTGGCTCTGGCTGCAGCACACCCCACTGTCATTAGTTACTGGCACATAACAACTGCTCGAATGTCTCTGAGCCCTGCAGCAGACACCCTCCCAGCTTAGTTGTGCTAATTTCAACACAGTGGCTTTCCCTGTTGTTCACATCCTCTAAAGCTGTTCCAGACATCTGACAAGGCCTCATTTTATTTATTGACTTCATTTCACTCGGAGGGTAGTTTTTACATTGCCCTCGGGTGATGCGAACTTAACGTATTACCGATCCTTAAACCTTCCTTAAGTGTTTAAACACCCGAGGTACTGACGCAGCATCATGGAAGCGAAAAACCACGCTGCAGTTAGAGAAACCAAAACACTTCAGCAATATCCTGAGCAAAGAAAAAAGAGAGAGAGAGATTAATGCAGGAGAAGGAAAGTGAGTGATATATGGAATTAAATTGATATAAAATAGATTTACAGAATGAATAGAGAACAAATATAGAAAGGATATCTAGAGATCAGCTTAAATAGCAGGTTTAGAGTTGTCTGTAGTCTGTTAACATTTGTTTGTCCAAATCTCTTTTGCACTCTGTTCTCTATTTACAACAAGCTAAGCTAGAATTTAATTTAACCAGCAGTCCTGTCTGGCCAGTTTCACCTTTTATTCAGCTCAAATACATTTTAAAAGATAGCAGATAAAGGATCGCTATAGAACCTGTGTGCTGGAGCTGCATGAAGAACGTCAGGGTTAACCGTGTTAGACAAGTGTTTCATCATCTCTACTGTTGATATTCAAGTGCTTCCTCTCCTTAATTGTATTTTTTCCCCCTTGATGCGTTAAAGTGATTGGATTTTGTCTGTCCTCCTGTCGAAACCCATGGTGCACACCCATAAAAAAAAACTTCCCCACAACAGCTTTTTCAAATTTGGGGCTTACAATGCTCTGCCAAAAGCCGCAAATTACCCCCCTCTAGCAGCAGCGAATTAGGAACAATTTTCTGTTTGCTATAAAAAAAAGAAAGAAATGGGAAAGAGAAAGACGAAGGGAAAAATATAGCTTGCATTTGAGACCACCAAGGCAGGCAGTAGTGAGATGACGAGCATATTCGCCTGCCGTCGGTTTGGGTGGCAGGGTGGTGCTACAAACACTGACTGATCCACACAGTAATCAATGCAGTTAAAGACAGGGAAGGAATTGGCTCTTCGACGGCTCAGCCATACGATGGCAAGGCACAGGCACTGTAGTGTTTATGTGCTCCCAAATGGGCCTTTATCCCTCGCCACCTCATTGATAGGCCCACCTCATAGAGAACCGGAGCAAGGCTGGCATATTAATATCACAGCTGAATGGGTGGCAAGTATTTTATTGAGCAGATTTGAGGTCATGACTGAACTGAGTAGAATGGATTTTACATGAATTTATGTGGGCCAGCATTCTTTGAGGTTGGTCTACTGGATAAAGCAGCAGAAAGGAATAAATAGGATTTTTTCTTTGCTGCAAACACTGAGGGCTGTGATCAATACCAATTGAGTCCAGCTTGTGATTTTTCCTCTTTTCAATACCCTTTAAAAATTCAGGTCCAATTTTTCATGCACCATTTGAAAAGTGCAGGAAAAATGAAGACAGGAAAAAATCATACCAGTGAATTGGGTTCTTTGAAGCAGAAAAAATGACTAATCTTGCGCTCTGTAGTACTTTTTACTGTGTCCCATTCCAAACCGCAGGTCATTACCATGACAATGTCCAGTAGATGAGAAAGAGCACTCTATCTCTGATCTGCATGACTATAGGCATGTCAGTGTTACCAAACTAGACCCATTAAGCATACCATAGCTCTAATCAAAGACCAGGAAAGAGTGACCTAGCTATGACACCTTCCTGCCTTTTTGTTAATTGCGGTTCCTGTTTGCTTTCTGATCAAATGACAGCCGTTTTTTAGTCATGACGGGACTTGGTTAATGAAACTCATTTAGGGTTGACATGGCCTGGGCCTGAGGTAAAAAGGGGGTGGGGGGGGTTCTACGGGTTATGTCATCTGTTTTTGTCACTTTTATTGAATTGTCAATAATTACCCAGGAAACAAGCTTTTCAAAATTCTGTTTTGTTTTAGCTACCCATTGAAAGTTGATCTGCTTTAGCGCCGATGAAATCTTGAGTTTAAAACTTTGTCAATTATTAAAACGAAAGAAAGAGACCAAAGGAGCAACAGCATGGGCATCAGGGCACCATCTGTAGGAGAGCAGCAGGGTACCATAAAGGTTAGGGGGGGAAGACTTTGTTGGGGCCAAGTTTGTGGAGGGGCAAGGGTGGGAAGGGGGGTCAGAACCACACTCCACTCTTTGGAATACATCATATCCGGACATGCTGTAAAATACAGCTTGCCTTTTTGGTCTCGCAGATGTTATAATGAGGCTGATTGGATTGGAATTAAACCCAAATGGAACAAAGGAGGTATATTTTGATGTTTCCTAGGCCCCTGTCCTCCGGGAGGCTGGGAACAGGTGGCAGAAATTGGGGCCTTTCTGTGCGCCAGAAGTCAATTTAGCTCCGCTACAATGACGGATTAAACAGAACAAGAAAATGCTGGAAAAACAAACAAAAATCTTTCTTAATGGGACGCATTAAAATAGGACATACTCTTAGGCACATTTGCTCTTTCCTTATCTTAGACTTTTCTATAATATTGATTACTCTGATTATTTATTTATTTAATTAATTTTATTTATCCATCTTCTGTAGCTGTTGGCAGCAACTGTAACTGAGGTGTGAGCTCATGTTCCTCCTGGGTGGCTTTCCTGCTGTATGTCATTGTCATGTGTTGGCACACACAGCTTTGTGGATGCTTTATAGCTGCAACTGGCTATAAGGGATGTGGGTGATCCCCATTTGTCACACACACACACACACACACACACACACACACACATACAGTCAATTTTCTATTTTTTTTGTCTTTTTACATGCATTTTTTACTTAATTTCCGCATTTTCAGTTTAAATGGTCTGATTGTTTGTGGTAGGATTATTACAGGACTGGTTTCAAAGTTTCAGAAACTGCTTATCTCATGGGATTTCCACTCAGAAAAAAGGCTGTTGAATGATGGTGTGAAAACAAAAAAATACCCAGTTAGTTGTTTAAATGTCAGCAGAACGGCTTCTTGATAAAAGTGGCCCTGCAAATTCATTTGAGCCGACAGAAAAGTTACAATAACTCAAATAAAAAAATATTTGCTAATTTAATACAAGAATCTTAGTACAAATGAGGTTATTGGACACAACATGAATGAAAACTAGAATCTTTGAAATATTTCCATGAATTTTAGTGTTTCTTAATTTTCGATACACCCTGCCTTTTTTGCTTTAATGACATTTTACACACACACACACACACACACACACACACACACACACACACACACACACACACACACACACACACGTGCGCATACACGCGCACATATATAGACAGTTTGTTTCAATTTCATTACGGTTAACGGGAGAAATGTAAGACATTAAATTATAATTTACTTTGTCATTTTATTTAAAAAGTTTATTATTATTATTAATATTGTGAACATCAAAATTTGAACAGTTTTCATTCTTAAAACACTTTTAATTAAAATGCCTTCTTGGTTAAATAATATATAAAATAATAATATATAATATAATAATAATACAATATTTCATAAAAAATAGGACTTAGTAGCATTCACTAGAAACATTTAATATATAATAATAATGTTCCACACTTGATAGCCAATAACCAAATAGAACTGATAATTTAATATGATGAATCTGATATTACAGTCTCACACATGCAGACATACTACACAGTTGGACAAGTGAATCAAATTTGTGCAGTCAGATTGCGTAGCCTGAACACGTAGCTAACAGTTATTTTTACGCGATTATGTGATGTAGTCACGTCAACAATTACCAGAATCCCAAAGGGATTTTTCCAACATCTTTTGAAATCCATGCCACAAATAACTGAGGCTGTTCTGAGAGCAAAAATATGGGTCTTACACAGTATTAGCATGGCATTTCTAGAATATAGGATCATAACATAATATGCTGAAAAGACAGATGTTTGCTATGTGATCATATATTATACACCGTGTGTATGTTTTTTAATGTACTAAACCCCCATTTTCATATACACTTAAATGTTACTTTTGCCATCTTGGGTACATGCATATATTTTTAACTTAATAAAGATTTGTATATTTAAATGAGTACTGCAGAATGGAGTCATTTTGTCTTTACTAGTGCTGGCATTGAAAAAAAGCAATGAAATTAGAAGTAAAAATAAAAGACGGTGTTGTTTTATAATTAAACAGAGATCAGATGGAACTGGAAAAGAGAAAGGAGAGAGATATCTGCCAGAAAAAGCAAAATTCAACATCATGTGTAGTGTGTATATAAGCTAGTCTTTAAATTTTGTGCCAGGAATACATATGTAGAGACTGGATAAACTGGGAATATGAACACAGTGTGTTGAAGTTGAAGTCATTAAAGAGCTGGACGAGAGATATTTGCTTTTGATGTTTCGTGCCACTTTGGCAGCCTCTCCAGTGATGACACCGTCATCTCTCTTATTAGACTTGTCAACACACTGCTCTTCAGTCGCACTGCTTTGATTTCTCTATTCTCAAAGATTCCTTTGCATTTCGTTTTGTACATAATAGATGTACAAAAATTTAATTTTAAGCCTATACTTATAGAAAATCCTATACATGTCATATGTGAGTAATTTGTTTACTAATAGATCATTTCATTTTCCATTTCTTTCTGCTGTGAAATGCCACACTCATGTGACATCATGTGAATAAAAAGTTGTACATATATATATATACTATATATATATATATATATATATATATATATATATATATATATATATATATATATATATATATATATATATATATATATATATAATATAATGTGATTATTTACACATGAATATACATATGTGACATTTCTTCAAAACATGTTTTGGTGATCAAGAATTTCCATTGAGAATTACAATCCATTATTTCTCATAATTCACTTAAGACAGAATAAATTAGATATAACATCTGTTTCATTTTTTATTTCTGTGACAAACTGAGCAGCCAAATAAGAATGCTGCATATTACTGGGGCTTAATCATGAGATGCTTATTACTGGGACTTAAGCTTCTGAATTACTCTGTTTATGTCATCTATGACTCAAAGGGTTCCAACTCAAACACACAAAAACATCCTGTGGTGCAGAGTTTGTCCTTTCAGCAAGCAACCATGGCAGGAGTACAATATCCCATGGAGCACCCCTCTCTCTCTCTCTCTCTCTCTCTTTGATTTAGACTGTTGTCTGGAGGAGGAGACTCACCACCGTGTCTGAGGGATATTTTACTTTAACTGTTTAGCTTGGCATCACCAAACAGGAATGAGTGGTCACTTCTTCAATTCAGGCATGTATGGACTTTGAAACCCAAACCTGGTTGGCCTGCATCAGAGAGAAGATATGAGTTATGATAAGTCATAGCTGATAAACCATGGGGAACCACAAAGAGATGTGCAGCGTTTTCACTGGCAACCCTGCTGTTAAGGTGTCACACAAATAGCTATACATCATATTCATAACATCATTAACATGCCTAATGTGACTTTGATTGAGCATACAGAGGGGTTTTAAGGGATGACATTCAATTTGAGACCACATATTTTGGCCTTATTATGATAACTGCCTTTTTTTACAAGAATTGACTGATTTCCTGTGGAGTTATGGGTCTTCCTAGACATTCCTTTACACATCATTTGAGAGTGTGCGTATGAATTACTTGAGAGCTTTGATGGTGGAGATGTGAAGTTCATATGAAGCAGAATGCAGAGCAACGGGGTTTTAGAGGTCAGAGATAGAATGAGATTTTATTATTCTGTTGAGACCAGGTTAAATATAGGGAGTTATTCCAAGCAAATGACAGAGGAATCTTTCCATTACTATTCCATGCAGAAGGAGTGAAAAGTTGTGTGCGATCCAAAGACAGCTGTAACCTTCCAGCAGATCTCTCCATTCTCTTTTCTGCTGTTATACTTCTTTTATTTTGTCAGGTGCAAAAGTTTTGCTTCTCTGTAACCTCCATAACCAAGTCTTGGACTATTTAAATAACTGCTGTACTGACTCGCTCCGACTGGCTGACTTTCTCTTTGCTTGTTTTTTAAAAATCAAACCTCGTGCAGAAATGTCGGCACATCATGATTTAATCAGCTAAAAGGTTTATCAAATGGAAAATGGGGATGAGTTTCCATGAGTTTCCAAGTTGAGACATACCAGATTCCAGAAACTCTGAAGAAGTGCAATTACCTTTACCATCAAGGTGAAGCTTTTGGGCTTTTATAATCATTATTTGCAAATTAATCAAGAATAGTTTTTTAATCTTTGTTTTTTTGGGGGGTAAATATATAAAGTGAAACCCACGAAATTAACCCTGGGTCAGACACTTGGTTCTTTTCAGAAACACTTTCCAAAATATTTTCAAAACCCAATTTTGTCTGCAAACCAAATCCAAGGAAATATGCATGTTTTATGCATTATACTTTATTTTGTTTACCTAGTCTATTTAAGATTAATTCATTAAGGTTACAGAGAATCACTTTTCACTGACCTCAATTTAGAAATTTTTGAGAAATAGGTTTAACAGGCAGATTTTCTGAAAATAACTCAATTTAATTCAGTATTATTCAACCGAATCTCCTGCAAGTTTTTTTATTTATTTGTTTGAGTTTTTTGGGTTTTAAAAACGTAGATAGATAGATAGATAGATAGATAGATAGATAGATAGATAGATAGATAGATAGATAGATAGATAGATAGATAGATAGATAGATAGATAGATAGATAGATAGATAGATAGATAGATAGATAGATAGATAGATAGATAGGCCCAATTTAATATCATTGGTAAAAATAATAATATCAGAGTTAAATAAAACAAAAACATTTGAGAGCCGATTGCCTATGAAAATGGCACACATCAATCATAATCAGTAAAATAAATACGTTTCGGTTGCATTTTATTTAGTAATTAGTAAAAAATTTTAATGCAAGAATGCATTCATTATTATTATTACTATTATCATTGTATTTATTATTGTTACTATTATCATCATCATCATCAGTGATCCGTGTTATTATATTAATATTATTATATTCTCTCCCATTTTTCTTGCCCTTTGAACTTTTTGTTGAAAAGCAAATTAGTTGCTTCATACTCTTTGTGCCGGAGGCCTACGGGGCAATCAAGTGATTTTATACTCTTAATGTGTCTGTCAGGCGTACGGCTGCACACAAACACACACACACACACACACACACACACACACACACACAACACACACACACCCACACACACACACACACACACACACACACACACACACACACACACACGTGCACACACATATAAAGTTCCGCCGGGGCTTGAAATGATTATTCATAATGTTCGCTTTGCGAAAAATATGGCCCTGGTTATGTGTAATACGTGTCATACAGTATATTTTTAAAGAGCATTCATAGCGGGCCAATTCCAGGACTCCACTGATCATACTATGATACGTACATACATAGACTTCAGTGTCAAATAAACCCGATTTTACGGTGATATAAGTGTCAACTGCGTTTCTGCAAAGAGCAAAATCCGCAGCGAAATCATACTGCGTTAATTTGTCATATATCGCATAAAGTTGTTACAAGTTGAACGATTACATTTATTTGAGTTTAATGGATCCCAGCGAATATCCCACGGAGAAGTGTTTTATGCATTTCCTTACTCGTTGTTCGAATCAAATTATTATTTTTCATTTTCCAAATTAATCTCGTATATTATTATTATTATTATTATTATTATTATTATTATTATTATTATTATTATTATTATTAAGCATTCTGATTATAATTCTTGATTCTTAATAACTCATCGTAATTTTATAATTCAGAATAAAGGTCAAAGAGTTTATCAGTACGGCTACTCAAAGAGTGATTAAACATTTTGTAGTTTTAAACAAACAAACAAACAAACAAACAAAAAGCTAGATATTTTGCTTCAGTTTGAACGTTTACATGCCATAAACAAATTAATCATGACGCGCCTTTTAAACAAATACGTTTTATTTTATTTTTCCCAAACAACCAAAAGGAAATTCGTCAGTTAAATATTTTTCAATTCGCAGTTTTGTAGTATGAAATGAATATAAGAAAATATTTAAAGAAGCAAAATCGAGTCTTTCGTCAACAACAACAACCCCAACAACAAGAACCAAAGAAAATCCCATTAAAATTCAGTGGGGGAAATTTGTATGTACGTGTCCATGAAATGCCACCAGAGAAATTCGGATGTCTTACTCTGAACGCATATCAACATGCCAAAACGGTATTTCCTGAGAGAAAAATAAAAATAAAATGAAACCGCATCTCTGCTAATCAACAACACGCCCCAGGTACGCGTGCTTATTGGGCGCCTCCGAGTTGCCTGTCAGGCTTTGCAGTTTCTGATACTCATACTGCAGGCTGAGAAACGGAGGAAACGCGATGGGATGGAGAAGAGCTGAGGACGCATACGGAGAACTGGCTGGAAGCGGGGCTGAGCTTAAAGACTCCATACTAAGCGTCGGGCTAGGTGGGAAAGTTTTATGTAGTGAACTCCGCGAGAAGAAGGTAGACAGCGCCGGAAGGACGGTACTCGGTGGCGCGCCTGGGAGGCAGGTCGCCTGACTGGTATGGCGGAATCCAAAAGGATAGACGTCCATGCTTGGTAAAGGTACACAAGACGGCCCGATACCGTACGCGCCGTATGACAGGTTGTGAAAAGCGGGCTCAAGCGTGTGATCCTTCAACACGCCGAATCGGAAGTGCTGCCTCTTGAAACGCTTCCTCCGCCTCAGGAAGCTGCCATTCTCAAACATGTCAGCAGAGTTCGGGTCCAGGGTCCAGTAGTTGCCCTTTCCCGGGTTGCCCGGTTCGCGAGGCATCTTCACGAAACAGTCATTGAGCGACAGGTTGTGGCGAATGGAGTTTTGCCACGCCGGGAACTTCTCGCGATAGTAAGCGAAGCGATGGCTGATGAAGTCGCAGATCTCGCTGAGAGTGAGCCGCTTCTTCGGGCTCTGAAGAATGGCCATCGTGATCAGAGCGATGTATGAATACGGAGGCTTTACCGAGGCGCCTTTGCTTGCAGCTGGAAGGCATCTGGAAGACGCAATGTCTTTCCCATCGCTTTCATAGTGCCTGGAAGAGAGAGACTCCGAGTTGAATTCAGTCTCGGATACAGCCGGAGGTGAGGTGGAGCAGCTCTCTTCTGCCGAATCCTTGCTCCCTTCTCCCACTACGTCGATAACCAGGTCGTCCATTAAATCTGTATCCAAAGTCATAGTAGCAAAATCCACAAAGGTGGTCCGATTTCACCTGCGTCACCAGTGAGAAAAGTGAGAATATCTGAATCAAATAAAAAAGACTGCACAAAAAAAACCCACAAATATAATGCCTTAGATTGATCAGTACAAATCAGACTGACCAGAAAAGTGTGTTGCTTCGTTTTTCCGAAACTTGCAGTCCCTCTTCAAAGCAAAACCCTTTCACAACATTAGAGCCAGAAGGGGGGGAAAGTTAGTGACGCTACGAGCTACGTTCCTCTACGTTCCCGTGCAATGTCCAGCATCCTCTCCAAAGCAGCAGGATTTCCTCTGCGCTCAGATCAGGTGACCATGATGTCATGATGAAGTGTGGGCAACGAAGATCAACTTAAGCGGAGCGGAAGCACAACACTCCCCAACAACCTCGACAATCTTTACAAAATCATAACCATAAACATACCGCAAGGAATAAACTGTGTAGTCTAGCGCGCACATTTTGCAGTAAGATAAACCTTCAATTATATTGTAGCATCAGAGAGAAATACTCAGATGCAACTCAAGTTTTCTTTTCATTTAAGCTATTATATGATGCGCGGGATATGCGTGTGCAATAAGTTCATACATTCATAAATTTGGAGTAATTCGTTATTAAGCGGGTTAGTAAAGCATCTGTTCAAATGTTTTTAAGACCCCTTCTGTTTTACCATTACGGTATCTATATTTAAGAACACATTACGTTTTTTTTTACGTTATTTTAATATGCATATTTATAACACCAGTAGCATGTTAGGGTAATATGAATATTACAAATCTATTAATTAAAATCAATAACATGAATAACGATATATGTGTGGTATTACGAGAGCATTTGTTTTGCTTTGTGTTGTAATTCAGGAGTGTTAAGCTCAGCAATACAGGTTTTTCTTTCTTTCTTTCTTTTTATCTTTTAATAACATATAGAACTGATTCAAACAAAACTGACCGATTAGCTGTTCTTTATGTTATAGTAAATTACTGTAGTCTGACAACTTCCAATCTGACATGCGTGAGGCAAACCGATCTGAGTTAAGGTGTCACTACTACTACTACTACTACTACTACTACTATTATTATTAAAATATTATTATTATTATTATTATTATTATTATTATTATTATTATTATTATTAATAGTAGACGTTGTTGTTGTAGTAGTTTAGGAACGTCAATAAAAACAACCATTGTAATTATTTTGTTATATATCAAGCATAATCTATTATTATTATTATTATTATTATTATTATTATTATTATTATTATTATTATTGTTGTTGTTGTTGTTGTTGTTGTTTTCATTACTACTACTACTACTACTACTACTACTATTATTATTATTATTATTATTATTATTTTATATATATTTTATTAGAAGAAGAAGCAAGAAAGTAAGAGACCATCAAAAGGGCTTCACAGTCATTTCTGGAGAAAGTTGGGCAGTGATATAAACTAATCTAACGCGCAATAAAACTAATTTACAGTGATGTAACTCTGGTCCACTTTCCCCTGATCCCATGTTTTTCCCTTCTTTCGCTCTCACTCCCTTAATACAGCATTTAATGACTCGGCAAAACCGAAGTCTATCATATAGACTAATCCCGTCGACAGGTGGGATGAAAGCGAAAAGTTCATTCCCGGTGATAATAACCAGCCGGAGTATAGCTTGTGTGTGTGTGTGTGTGTGTGTGTGTGTGTGTGTGTGTGTATGTGAGAGAGAGAGAGACTGTGAGTGTGTTCCCAATTGAACAGGCCTTACTTGTGTTTAATGCTGCTAAGTTTCCCCCCTCTTTTGTTTGGGATGCTCACATTTCCTGCCCGTAATCGTTATCGTTCCCGGACATTGGCCCGGGTGGGCTGCAATATTGCAAAAGAAGCTGCGCTAGATTTCCCAAATCTATCACGCATGTGCTGATATTAGAAACAGGTCCGACGCGGCGGAAATGCGCGCGAAGGGTGGTTTCAATCACCGCCGGAGACGAAAAATAACAGAATCCACAGAGAGCTACATTTCTATATTGTTGCAGGCAAGAATAAGAAATTAACGTTTAGTCCTTCCGCTTGGAATTTTACTTAATTAACACATGACACGAAATAATGTTCTGAAGAATTAGTAGAGGCAGATTTATAGTCATCATATTGTAATCATTATAACTCATAAACATTCATACTCGGGCTGCAATTAAGTCGGATTTTATAAAATCAGATGCTATATTCAATCCAATTAGGGAAATATACCAAATGAACTGTAAAAGTTTATATACAGACTTTGATGTCAGATCGATATTTTTTGGAAATGAAAATAATACGTTTGTTTATCACATTTATAAATGGAAGCAGTAAATTAAAAACCCTTAATTTTGCAAACAAACTTACAAAAGTAATAATAATACATATCATCTGGAAGCATTATCTAGTAAAATAGTATGCTAGCATATAGAATACTGTACATATTAGGTTTTTATATTTCAAAATTGAAAAAGTCGTAAAAAAATGATGCAAAAGCACAATTAAATACGAGTTTTACAAGTGCGGTATTTCAAATATTTCTGACATCTTCTCTCAGCTATTTTACGCAGGCTTTTTTAATGCCTCATTCAAGACACACAATTTTACAAGACATTCAACCTTCCTAAATATATAATTTTTGTGGCATTCTGTGTGTATAATGTCCAGCAAGTTTAGTGATTTGTGGCCTCTATGCACATTCTTACGCAGGACATGAATACTCACGGCAGGCTTACCAGCTGAGCTGACAGAAAGCACTATGAACAGTAGAGACATACTGCAGCCTATTAACTCATACAGACCATCCGCACACTTGTGCAATATGGAAACTATAAATCCTTTCCAACAGCACCACCCTGTAGCATACTAAAAGAAAATCAGCCAAATTCTCTGGCAGTTTTGCGGAGGCATATGAACGAACTCTGGCCAGGAAACACTAAAAAGCTCGACTGCTTGTCGTGATCTCTATATCTTTACAGTTTGGAACTTTAAAATAAACATGCAACTAAAACAAAACAAATAAAAGAGGGATTCTTGATTCGGGCGCACTGAATCCGAAATCAATACTTTGATAATTTCGTTTTATTCTTTTTAGATAATATAGAGATGACATAAAGCATTCCTACTGTCTTAAAAAACTGGTCTGAAAAAATCCTAACGAAGGAGGCAAAATGAATTTTCGGGTATACGAGAAACAGGCGTTCATTTGTAGGCGCGTGTGATAAATTATAATACGTATTAATCGCTAATACCTTATCTTCAGTAATATGTAAATTGAGGCAACCAAGGTGAAGTGAGGCAAAATGGGGCAGATAAGGTTACGGCAGAGGGTGTGTCGATGTATTTATTTATTTTTTTTAGAGAAAACCCCACAACAAAAAACAAAAAAACAAATAAACACTGAGAAGAAACGATTCAATATATGTAAAATATATAGAAAATATCTTTAATGAAATACCGACATAACAAGCTTGCAAAAAAAAAAAAAAAAATATATATATATATATATATATATATATATATATATATATATATATATATATATATATATATATATATACTAGAACGTATAGAACGTAAGTCCTCGTAAGACTGGAAATAAATAATGTTTTAATAATTGTATACTGTCTTGCGCTGTCTTCAGATGTGCGCTTTGTACCATTTGTATATAACACATTAGTCCTGTAGGAAAGTAATTTCGTCCTACTGTGCACCCTAATGTAACTGTATACTATATTATTGAAATTAAAATGAAACACGCACGCATCGCTGGGGTGGTACCCCGAAGTACTTTTTTTTTTTTAAATCTCTAGTCAGTACCTTTATAACTTTTGGCACAATCATTGTACCCTAGGGTCTATTGTGTACCATTAAAGGTACCATTATATGTTTTGTTCCCCTAGGAACAAAATTATACCTCTGCTGTACCTTTTTTTCTGGCAGCGCATTGCAGTCCACACACACAAACACACACACGCTTACAAACGCAGCTTATTCATTTAACGTTTAATTACAACTCCATGCTACTTAAAAATATAAACATATATTTCATTCTTGTGGAAAATTGGATCCATTGTGATGTGGCTCAGTGTCATTGGTTATTTACCTGATCAAAGTATGCTTTTCCTGAAAGGTAAATAGTGACACTGAAAATCTATCTATCTATCTATCTATCTATCTATCTATCTATCTATCTATCTATCTATCTATCTATCTATCTATCTCTATCTATCTATCTATCTATCTATCTATCTATCTATCTCAAAATAAGTTTGATTTCATCTTTATTTATTTGGGGAAATCGAAATGCCTTAATGAGATAGGCACAGGCTCCCCGTCGAGGGATGATGGGATAAAAGCGATAGAAGATGAATGAATGAATGATATATATATATATATATATATATATATATATATATATATCATATATATATATATATATATATATATATTATATCTTTATATATATATATATATATATATATATATATATATATATATATATATATAGTATATATATATAAAATATGTCACTAGAGGGCGCAAGAGGGCGCAAATGACTTCTGAGAGCGTCAGTTTTCAATCAGGTGCGCCAGCTGCCGGTGATGAGATTACATAGACTATCGAATATAGAATATAATTTACAGAAATCGTTTAAAGTAACTTGAAAATGCCAAAAGTAGTAATGTATTATTATTATTATTATTATTATTATTATTATTATTATTATTATTATTATATTATTATTATTATGGCGTGCACCACACTGAACATGCACCACTGAAAGCTTAGGAAAATTGATGGTAAATTGAAGAGATAGGTAATATGAATGATAACCTCAGTGCCCAGAAAATCTTCTAAAGAGATCAGAAGTTAACACCAAGCTCAAGGCATTCTGGAGCGACATGTGCTTCCCAGTTCCAGATGCATGTCATGGGTTCTAACAGGATAATGACCAAAGACAGGAGTAGGCCAAAAAAACCTGTTGACACGTGCAGAAGTCTCATTTAGAGTTACAGTACATTTGTCTTCAGCTTTTCAGGACTCCGTTGAACCATAATTCAAATAACAATTGTTCAAAATTAAAAAATGATTTTCATTTTAGTAAGTTTTATTCATTCATTCATTCATCTTCTACCGCTTTATCCGATCTTCACTCGGGTCACGGGGAGCCTGTGCCTATCTCAGGCGTCTATGGGCATTAAGGCAGGATACACCCTGGATGGAATGCCAACCCATCGCAGGGCACACACACACACACACATTCATACACTAGGGACATTTTCCAAGGTGCCAATCAACCTACCGTGCATGTTTTTGGACCGGGAGGAAACCGGAGAACCCGGAGAAAAACCTCCTTGAGGCACGGGGAGAACATGCAAACTCCACACACACATGACCGAGCCGGGAATCGAACCCGGATCCTGGTGGTGTGAGGCGAATGTGCTAACCACTACGCCACCTTGCATCCAGTAAGTTTTAGTAAATCTTAATTTATTATTAGTTTTGTTTGCTTCAAATTATTTCAGTGAACTTTATGGGTTTTTCTTTCTTTAATGCAATGTACCAACAATGTTGTCCAAGTCTGTATATATAAAACTCAATGCAATAGAGGGAACTATCTTTTTTGGTACGCTGTGTTATAAATGACTTGTACACTATTGTCACTATTTTCAGTAATAATTGGGGCACGCAGTGATAGTAAAACAATAAATTATAAATAGTTATCAACAGTCATTTTCTTATTCTCTACCTTCTAAACGTAAAAATGCAACAACTCAGAAAGCACTTGGCTCATACATCAACAGGGGGCGCTCCAGTGCAGCTAAATTATTTTGATGCACTTTGAATATCCAGCAATCACACACAGCTCATTTTTCTGTTTTAATGTATGTAAATATAGACACACATTCTATCTTTGCGTTCTACTTAGTGGAAACATTGTGATCTGTCTGACGGTGTCTGATGAGCCAAGGTCTGATTTTGAGACACACAGAACATCAGTTATATGTCTGATAACATCATCCATCATAAAACTAAAAATGGCTTTGAACTGATAAAGTGTTTGAAACCTGTCTTCCTCATTATAGGTAAATCATTTGATCATTTGTTTACATTTTACATTATCATTTGTTCATTTGATCATTTGTTTTAATAAATAGTGACGTGTGTATGTATATATATATATATATATATATATATATATATATATATATATATATATATATATATATATATATATATATATATACACACACACACTTTAACTGTTTATGGTTATGAAAATAGCTCAGTTCTGTTTCAAAATTCTATTAATAAGCCAGCAAAACACACCTAAAGATACTGAGAAATATAATGCATAAATCTTTTCCGTGACTGAAATTATAAATACTAAATTCGTAAATAAAAACATGTATTTACCAATTTATTTTCATAATTTAGGTATCTGTTCATTTTAATAACACAAGAGGATAATATAAAATTGTGATTTAAAATCTGCTGTCCATATCTATACTGTTACAGACAAGTAATCAGACTTTTCTAAAAAATATGAAGCAACAATTCCACTGAGCTTAAGCTTGAAACCCTAAATATTGAAATAATCACAATGATATGCATTTTTTTGTTTCATACATGTATTACACTTTTTCTAAATTTCAGTGTGTGGTGGGACTACATCACTCATCACAGTTAGCTGTCTGGCCTTTTGAAAGCAAAAGAAAAACCATCGAGGACATCATTTTACATTTTTTACTTGTATGAAAACTTTTCCAAACTTGGACCGATGACAGGTCTCTAATCATTCGTACATTTATGCATATGACTCACATGTTGCTTTCACCTGTTTCCTGCTAGAGTGTCTAATCACAGGCAACAAAAAAATAAAGTCTGTTCCCTGGTCAGTTTTAAGGTCGTGACCTTGGAGAAGTGTGGGTGTGTAGAGGTCATGTCCAGCTGCCACAGTGTGAATAAAACCCTCTCATGGACTGTTTACTTCCCTTTGCAGCCACTCAGCCGCATTCCTAAAGCTATTCCGATCAGCCACATGTGTTTAGGAAAAGGCAGAGGAAGAAACGGCTGAGATATGCCATTCATCAAAATTCCACACATCCATCTGGGTATCAGTCCACATTTCCTCTGAGCCTTCTGTTCGCCCACCTGCATAGTCAGTTGTGCTGAGTCAGTGAGTACTGTATATGGCTCCACCAGTTGGCTGACTCTTGCTTTGGGCGGGGTGCGGAAGCATTAATCATGATCAGGCTGCTCCCAGAGGACTCCATAATTAGCCAATGAACTGAGTGTGAGAGAAGGCACAACACAGCTTTAGTGTAATGTGTTCTCACAAACTTTATATTGATAAAATAGGATTCTTTTACATAATTAACAATGCATTTATTTAATTGACACTGTAATGACACTGTGAACAAACACTGAATATAAGCCAGAGCAGAGTCAGTGAGGTATAATTACATTGTGGAAATAAGTGAACTGTTATGTGGTTAAGTTCGCCATTTCCGCTAAATTAGGTCTGACTCACAAGAAATCCCCCTCTGAACCCACTGCACAAATCTGTCACTGAATTATACATACTTCGATTTTTTTTATTTGGTTATTACATGATATTTCACTATTTATCATATGGTAGAATTTACAGACAAACTGTAGCTTATGTATGTTATTACAACGCATACAACTAGATACTGATCGGTGCACAGTGCTTGTTCTAAATGGCGGCCATATATTCATATGTACATAGATGAAAGCATTCTCCATAATTCACTCAAGTTTCCACTATACCACATGCAACCTTTAAACAGATGGTTAAGTGGACTGTATTTGCATGGGAAAGGCATCATGAGGCAAATAGACCAGGTTCATTGCTGTACAATGTCCCCAGACAGCACACAGGCTCATTTCATCTTGCATTAGTGCATTTAAAGTTGAATTGTTAGTGACACGCAAGACTGTAGTATGGGTACTGGGCCAGGAACAACAGAAACCGGAAAAAAAAATAGAAAACCAAGTGGAATGAAAAAAAAAACACAAAGAGAGAAAGAGAAAGAGAGTGGGGTCATAAATTAATATAAGCAGGAGAGATGGATAGACTTTCATTTGGATATAGCTAGCCTAACAAGTCTTGACATTTCCAGTTTTGGTAATGATGAAATGATAGAGAAATGGAGTGATAACTGTAATTAACTCTAGTGTGTGAAAAATCCCAAGATATCAGCATTTCCTAAGAAAAAGCTCAAGCTCAAGTTTCTTGTTTCCAGAACTTTAGATGGCCACTACCTCACAGTGTAGGTGGTGCAAGCAAGTATGTACACCCACCAACTCCTTTAACATGTAAAGAACCAGGTTGCAACCAGGTATTAGTTGCAACCAGGTATTTGAGTATAACTGTCCAGAATAGCCATTAGAAGCTCAGACACTTCATATCCTACTATATAACCAATAACACAAACACAACGATACCAAACAAGGAACATCACAGTGTGTTTTCCCAAGCCTTTGTTTACTGCTCATGTTTTTCTGGCTTCTGACATTTTTCTGTTCTTCACAAGTTTGGATTTGTCGAGGTAATACTATTTGTTGAGCACCTGATCCCATGCCTATTCTTGCATTTCTCTTGCTCTTGAATATTTTGAACATTGAGAAACCTCACCTTCCAAAAAATGTTTCTGCAACTTGATAGCTCACAATAAGCATGCAATGACCAGGTAATATCATTTACCATCAAATACAATGCAAAGCTACACGCTCCAAAAAAAAAAATCAGATTCAGAGGGGAAATAAAGTCAAGGAACTTTTTAGGATATTACCTGACTTTTTGTCTTATCGTATTCTCGTTTATTTCTGTCATGTAATTATCCTATCCCTGTGTGACACTGGCAAATTTAATATAGTAAAATTAAAAATATACTGTATGTTCATTCATTCATACATCTTCTACCGCTATATTTACATTTACGGCATTTGGCAGACGCCCTTATACAGAGCGACTTATAACTGAGCAATTGAGGGTTAAGGGCCTTGCTCAAGGACTCACTAGTGGTAGCTTGGTGGTTGTTGAGTTTGAAACTGCGATCTTCTGGTCCAGAGGCCAACATCTTACCACTAAGCCTCCACCTCCCTACATCAGACCGTTTCATTTCAATGCATCTTGCCAAAATGTGGTCCGTGAACCATGATCCGATCTTCCCTCGGGTCACGGGGAGCCTGTGCCTATCTCAGGCGTCTATGGGCATTAATCCAGGATACACCCTGGATGGAATGCCAACCCATCGTAGGACACACACACAATTTTCCAAGGTGCCAATCAACCTACCCTGCATGTTTTTGGAAAAACTTCCAGGCGAACTTGCTACCGTGCCCCCCTGCTAAACAATGCTAAAACAATGCTAAACAACATAAAACAATGTGAATGAACTCATGAGAAAATGCTATTCAACAGGATTATTTCGGGGCTAGCATGCTAAAACCTGAAAAACATCTTCACATATCATTACTCAAATGACGCACGTCATACTTTTCTCTGTAGTTTATGCTGTCTTTTATGAAGATCCTGTTGTCAGTTGGAAAAAGAAACAACAAATAGACAAGCTGTAACAGGCTACCAGATTGAGAGTTTTTTTTTTTACCAGCTTGGCCCGCAGAAACTTCAGATAACACTCTAGCAGCAAGTTCGCTTATGACACATCCCGCCTCCTCACTGCACGATGAGCTTGCTAATTGAAAGCAGGCTGTGAAGCGATGTGTGTGAGAAACTGGCAACACACATATGAGCAGAGATGGGTCTCATCTGTGCCTTTTGGGATAAGCATATTTTGATGGCAGCTTCCTCTGAGGGTCTAGCACAACCACATTTTGGCAAGACGCGTTGAAATGAAACGATCTGATCTGTAACACCATGGAAGCCAATGCCTTCCATCTGTGATGTATTATGGTAACTTTTGGTGTTTCATTTCAGCTCAGAACCAAAGCTTACCTCTAAACTGCATGTCTGGGTTGCTCATCAAAATAATGTTAATCAAACAAACAACAGCAACTACAAAAAATCAGCAATTCAGCCTAGAGTGGATGCTCATATGTTCCCTGTAATTTTGTAATGTGAGAATAGAGCAGGAAAGAAACACACAGGAGTTGGCAGTGTCTTTTTTTCGAAGACTCAATAAAAAAAAGAAAAAGACATGTTGACAAGTCCAGAATTTCCCATGAGTAATTTTTCTATGCTGCATTTTCTCAGCACCGACAGATTCACCCCATATTTAGGGAGCAGCCTTTAGAATATAAAAGGGATAAAATGTCTGACAAAGATAACTAGTCATATAGACAGAGAGAGAGAGAGAGAGAGAGAGAGAGAGAGAGAGAGAGAGAGAGAGAGAGAGAGAGAGAGAGAGAGAGAGAGAGAGAGAGAGAGAAAAAGTGAGACAGATTAAAGGGAGAGAGAGAGAGAGAGTGTTAAGACTAAGTAGCACAAATGGTCCACAGTAACCATGTGTTGAGACAGAAGACAGATTTAACACACTGAGGAGGAATGTGATGTGTGTAAGAGTCAATGTCTTCATTGTTCTGTTTCTGGGTGTAATGTTTTTTGGGGTGATACTTCCAAGACATTGGAGGAAATTGTTCATGTAGTCCAAAGGAACACACAAAGCCATGTAAACTTAAAACCTGCCACCCATATAAAAACCATGCAGTGTTCTAACTGTCGTCTCATGCTTATCTCCAACATTTACATCTTTCTATCTTCTCTTAAAAGGAAACCAAACCGGGAGATAAATAATTCTCTAAAGGAAAAAAATACAGAAGAAACCAAACCCTGGACATTTTCCAGCCTGAATATATTTCTTCATCTCCAAGAAAACCTCCCTTTCACACCACACTATTGACTTTTGTTATATATCTAGATATAACATCAACGATTTTCAGCAGTAATAAAGACGTAAAGTTAAGGTCAGTCAAATTTCCAGTTGCTATGAAAATATGTTGTTCGGAAAAGATTCTTTGGAACTATGCGACTAGGTTTGGCATATAAAGGCAGTTCACACGGTACTCAAATTCCTTGCACATGCTTTTCAAACATGGGAGCTTTGAATTTGTCTTTGTGATTTCCTAAGCCAGATTGTTAATTTTGGCCATAAATGACATAGCATAATTATTTTTTTTTTGTAAAGAAGCCATTTTTTTCTGAATAACTGCTCAAGGGAAAAAAACAGGAACTTGAATAAATAAAAAAATAAATAAATGGTTGAATATTTGAAAATGGTGTTGAGCAACAATTTATTGATAAGTATAATTTTAATCTATTCAACAGGCATTTGTTGCATAATTTAAAAAATGTTTACAACGGGTGTGTTTTCACCTGCATATCATCCTTTGACAAAAGACAAACACAAACCTATCAGCACCTACACACCCTACAAAAATACAGGAAAAAAACATTACAGGACATTGCAATCTTGACACAGAGGACATTATTCAAACTGTTAGTCCCTGTTAGGATTAAGCTGGGTCAAATGTTTTCGAATTTCAGGCCACTAGAGAATGGATCATCTTGCAGGAACACTTAAAGGCTTAATGAGATGCTTAAGGTCTTTGAATTTATGGCACTTATAAATAACTATGAGTACAAATATTTTGAAAGTTACTTCTGTGATCCATAACTGTTTTCAATTAGCTGTTGTGGTGAGAATTGATGTTGTGTTAATTATTGTTGTGTTTATTGTTGCCTTCTTGGCCTAGTCACAGATAAAAAAAAGATTTTATCTGAAATATTGTTACCTTGGTTACATAAAGGTAACTAACTACCAACTATCACTATTGTTTTTGCAACCAGAAAGTTTTAGACATAGGTCATAAATATGTTTCTTTGGGTAATTTACGGTGCCATTCAAAGTATATTCTTTAGATAATCCCAGATCACTGAATTAAAGCATGGGTTAAGGGGTTACTGCTCTACTACTATATAAGCAGTGTTGGGGAGTAGCTAGTTACATGTAACGGTGTATGTAATTTAATTACAAAACAAATGTAACAGTGGCTCGGGTTTCTGGTGGATTGGAATTTAATTCAATGCACACAGCACCACTGGGGGTCCTCAGTTCACACGTGCAAACCAGGGCTCCAAAATTGCATACAAAGCTACATTTTAAATGCTATACCAGCTGGCAACATACTTTCTAACACTGTTTAGGTTATTAAAAAGATATTTGGCTTAAACTAGCCAAAACTTCTTCATTTAAGATGTTAAACTTGACAGCTATTGCTTAATCTAATATCTTTTCCAGTATACTAAAAAAAACACTTTGAAAAATCAGTTTTAAAAAATACAATTTATTTATGTTTTTAACCACTTGTTAATTGAATTTATTTACAATATATTTTAAAAAGATATGTTTTTTCTTTTAAGCATATCCTTTTAAGCAGATCATATAATTGTGCCTATAATTAGTGCCTCCAATATGATCTACTGTACATGTCAAATATACATCAAGTGGCAATGGAGGAATCCATACCCTAAAGTGGATGTGTTTGGGCTGGAAGAGCAGGATTTGTTAAAATAAATAAAACATTGAGGATTTAAAGGGGTTCTATTATATTTAATATGTTATTATTTCTAAGGTAGAGATTAGTTCAGTAAGCATACAATTCTTTTCTGAGTAGTTAGAATTTCTATACCGTCACCAGACAAACTCTCAACAAAACACACCCAATGTCACGTATGGTCCAACTGTTTCCATCTTTATTTGGTCAGCACAAGCTAAAGTTTCTGTGTTCTCCACCTAAAAAAGCTCTATGAGACTAACACTAAACTTCCGTGTTTACATTATTGAGGTCAAGGAACTGATGTTTGGTGTGGAGTACAGACATCTTTCCAAATCATCCAAAAGGTGTTTAGCTGGGATTTGTATTCAGTGGTCTGTGCAGACCACCCAATGTCTTCCCCACCATTCCTAACAAAACCACGTCTTCATAGACTTCTTTATGTGCTCAGGGGCATTGTTATGCTGGAAAATGTTTAGGCTAGTCGTTTTCCTGTGGAGCTTGTCAGGAATTGCAATGCTATAGCAAGTAAAGACATTCTATCCAAATCTATACTACCAACCTAGCAGACGTTACAGAAAGCCCCATGTATGGGGGCAATAGTCAGGTGGCCACAAAGCTTATCAACTTTTATCGCTTTATCAACTAACAGACCTACACAATCAGGAGCTTCTCTGATCCTCTGTATGAGCGCTGCTGCAGTAGGCCTCTAAATAGCTTAATTTCAAAAGCGACATATAATACAACCAGTTGTTTTCAGCACATTTTTTTGTAGCAAAAAGAAAGATATAGAAATGCAATTTATTATGTATTATTAAATCAGACATTAGTTGAATGGCCTGTTATCTTGCTATTTGAAGAACTGAGACATTTGGCTTCCTCTGAAAGATGCCGTGAATGTGTGGTATGAGGCAAAACAGACCTAAAGCTTATCAGTGCTTCAGGACTTATAATTATACTACGATATCAAAGACCAACCTGGTGTTTTAAATAAAATGTTCAAGTCCAACTAGATAAATACTATATAATACTTGTAACTTTTAATGAATTGTGTTAGGTATAATGAATTCAAAAATAGCATTTAAATAGCATAAATGTTGACATTCATAAATACGCCTTCTTTAGTTATTGCTAAATTCACGTGATACTAGGTAAATCTAGGAAAAATCTAGTTATTAAGTACTCAGGGAATTAATGGAACTGGATAAATATCCAGTCATAAGATGAGTTTTGAGTTTCAGAAAATAAAAATGTTCATTTATGAATTTAGATTGTGATTCACTAATCAAGTATTTTTTATTACACATTATAATGATGTTGAATATGTCGTTAGCAAGACGAAAATCTTAGACATAGGTCATGAGTTTCTTTGGGTAATTTACGGTGCCATTCAAAGTATATCCCTTAGATAATCCCAGATCACTGAATTCATGCATGGGTTAAGGGGTTACTGCTCTATTACGATACAATCAGTGTTGTGGAGTAACTAGTCACAGGTGTTATATAATTTAATTACAAAATAAATGTAACAGTAATTCGTTGCAGCTGCTCAAAAAGCCCCCACAGCTTGAAAAGATATCAAACCATAACCTATTTTTTGCCACTTAGTGGACAAATAAAAGTAATCAAAATTATAATCAAATGTAATCAGTTACTTTACTTTTATAAAGCAATTGAAAAGTTACACTACTTATTACATTTTGAATAGGGCAATTTGTAATCTGTAATCCATTACATCCCAAATTAACCTTCCCAAAACTGGATATAATGATGTATAATCATAATGATGCATGCTACTTTACTTGGCTTTGGCAGTCCTATTCCACCCCCTTAGGGAAAATAGGGTATTAATTAGCAGTGCTCGTAATATAATTGGGATCGTTCACAGCCAGGTGTGCAATACAGAAATTGAATGCATTCATCATGTGATTTTTGCTTCTAATTTGTTTCAACCTCGGACCCTCTGTAAATATGGAAAATCTCCACTAAACACATGTGTATATCATTTTTAATGGTTTGAACCAATAGACTGCAGACAAATGCTCCGAACCCACTGCTGAACTGCACGTTCCACTATGCTGGCACCATGCCTACCCAAACACAACCCCACACACACACACACCTTCCCTTTAAACCCATGACCTCTGAATATGTGACCTATACAAAGCTCAGTTCCATTGCTTTCCGAGACCCAGCTGCTTCTCAACAAGCAGTGAGATAGCGTGATGATGCAGAATCACAGTTATAACCTTCAACCCCATCCCTTCGATGTGAAAACGATTAAGGACATGGAGTACGCAAAGAAATAAGGAAATAAACTTCTTAAACCTGTATAAATAGAAAAATGCTTATACATCAGTCACCCTTTCAACCTTAGCCTTGGCCTGGATAAAAAGGAAAAGAGAAAAACTAGTGGGTTGGACTTGGTTTGGATGTCCAGCTGGGAGGTCAGCTCTCCTTGGGGACAATGCGAGGATATGACTGTTTAATGACACGGTCTGATAAGACACATGGCAGAGAGAGGGGGAAGGGGGACAGAGGAAAAGAAACAAGTTTAGCATTCAACAACGACTTGTTTTCTCCATTCAAGTTATTTCTTCCATAACAATGTAACAAAAAGTACACAAGAAACCTGAGTGGCCTCAATTATATCATGGTTTATCTGAATATATTGGTTCTCCCTCTCTCTTTCTCTCCAATAATGATTTCTTACAACTTCATAACTTTATTATAATTTAAAATAGATACACTTTTTTTTTCATTTCATGTGGATGTCTATACCAGGTTTGCTCACGTTACAAAATAAGCAAAATAATATAAGATTTGTGGCTGTAATTATTTACTATATATATATAATGTAAAAGAAAAACAGTTTTGTTGAATTTGGTTGGTAGATTGATGAAGTAATGGATGTTTAATGGACACCTAAGACCAGTGAAAAACAATCATCTGTTTATTGCGCTCTGTTTCCTGAAACAGTGCAATCGAAGAGCAAACATTTTGTATGTATCCATGACAATTTTATCAGTTCTTGAAGGCCTCATCAATGTTTTTATCTTTCCTAGTGAACAATAGGCTCTGGAATCCTGCTTTGTCTATACAGGATTAGCAAACAATTTAGATAACCGTATCACGGTGTCTAGACACGCAGGCATACCTGCTAGCCTGAAAATGCTGAATTCTGCAATACTGCAGTCTTATCAGACCTTTGATTTATTTGGTTTGTTTATGAAGAAGCTCTGAGGACAGATTTGAAGGTGTTTGAAGATATTATGGTGTATCTACACTACTGCAAGATGAATCGGAGAAAATATGGAAATGAGGCAAGGAATGACTCACATCTGGAGAGCTGATGAGCTTCATCGCATATGCTGCGGTGAAAATCAGCTCAATCTGCCGTGTAGACATGGAAAGAATTTGGCGGGACAGAGGAGGAAGAGAGAACAGGGTTCCAAGAAGTGGTAGTTGGTGATACTCGAGGAGAAATGAATAAAGAAAAATTATGTGGTCGTTGGCTGGCTTTTACTGAAAATGACTGTAGCTTTTGATTGAACTCTGCACAAGACACTGAAAATATAAGTGTACAATGGAAAAATGTGTGGTTCACTTTTTTAAAAAGCTAAAATGTACAAGTTAAACTCTTCATAATACTCTTGTTGGCTTTTCCCTCTTTTCAGGAATTCCTTTCAGGGCTCCCCCAGCATTACAGACTTAGCAGGGGAGCATTTTTTTGGCACTATAATGTGTCCTATAATGACAGATCTCACTCTCCAACACCCAAACCCACAGGGCAGGAGCAAAATCTGACAAAATATCAGGCTTCAGCTGACTCCAGGTCTATACTGGGTGATTTTTAAATGGTATGAACTTATTCTGACCCCCTTTATTTAGTAGAGATGATGCATAATATTGTCATTGTTATAACCTGACAATGACCCATATCCTCTTCAGCTTTTGAACTGCATTTACACTAAGACCGGTAGCATTTTTAAAGAGTCAGTATGTTGATGAGAACTGCAAATTTCCTTTGCAGAGGTGTTAAAACCAGCAGCAAAAAAAAAAGCATTCTTAAAGATATGCATGGAACCTCAGTAACCAAACAAACCAAACCATGATCCTCTCATCGCTTTGTGCTATATTGCTATATATACGCTCAGTTTCTTTTCCTGTTGAGTGCAAAACATTGATTAAACCATTTACAACAACACTATCAAGACATCCTCTTGAATGGCTCGAGATAAGATGTTACAGTGTAAGAGATATCACCGAATGAAGAATGAAATTTTGAAAGAAATGAATGCTGCATTTTATTTGGTAAATAATGTTGCATCTGATGGTGAGGTTATGTCTTTCAGCCAAGACTAAATTTGAAGCTAGGGAATTTATATATATATATATATATATATATATATATATATATATATATATATATATATATATATATGTGTGTGTGTGTGTGTGTGTGTGTGTGTGTGTGTGTGTGTGTGTGTGTGTGTGTGTGTATGTGTATGTGTGTGTGTGTGTGTGTGTTCATGATCACTGGGGACAAAACAAAATAAAAAAAAAAAACAATAAAATATTCAGGAAGTGTGGAGGAGTTCATACACTCAGGGGGCAAGACTCCCAAATCGCAAATTATAAAATAAATTGAAAAGGGGCAAAGGGAAAAGTGCAAATAGGATGAATAACAGGAAATCTGATACTGAAGCCCTCGCCATCACATTTTCCTTTTCTAAAATTTTTTTTTATTTTACTGTCCCGTGTCAGAATCTTCTAAACGCAACAACAACAAAGCATTGGTAGTCAATTATATTCAAAAAATAAGAACAATTATACCCCTGATCATTCATTCAGTCTGCATCATAGTCTCTATCTGTAAGCAATAACCTCTTCATATTTAATCTGCACACATATTCTGCAGCATGTCAAACGGATTCACACTTGCTCCACCCTCATAACCAGAGAGCAGATGTAGCTATATATACTTAGTCGTTTCATCATAATTATCAGATGAACCCATTTAACATTGTAAGTCAATGATGCTGCTGCCTAAAAGTGCTATCTATGCTGAAGGGTTTTAAATGTAGCACTGCACTTCTGATATATTTTGCAGCAGATCTGAATTCAGTACAATCCTTTAGAAACAATCATTTCATCACACTGCATTATGTACTTGTCTGGGTTCTAAATCGAAAGTTGACAGGAATGCCGTGACACTTTAGAGACCCTATAGATCATCCTGTAAAGCAGTTCCTCACCACAACAAGTTCACAATTTCAGTTCTCATGTAAATCGAGCATAAAGGCGATTTTTTGGATAAGGGATGTGAAAGAGTGTGCGTGTGTGTGTGTGTGTGTGTGTGTGAGACTCGGTAAACATATCAGTGAGTCATATCCCACAGAGACTATCACAACACTGCATATTTTCAAAATATTCGTTTGGGAATGATAGCGTAATACGGAGTAACCACAAAATCGACAAATATGGGCTCTATACAAAGATTGTGAACAATACCAAAAAAAAAATCATTAAACCAACATTTTGCACAACAATAGCAACTCTTAACTCATTGATCTGTCATCACTTCGTTTCCTTCCAAAAGCTGCCAAAAGCTCAAGGCTACAAACGTACTCTCTATCTCGCTATATTTCCTCAGGAAGCCCTACAAGGTTGTGAGACCAAGGAGTCAGTGCTTTCAAAATGAAATGAGCTCCATAAAGGGCTTTTTTTTTAATTATAGGACAAATAAAATTAAATAGATAAATTCTGTAAAATCGGTAAATGCTCCATTTATATGTTTTATGTAACGCAATACTTGACTACACATGATTGTTTTTATCTTTCAATTTTTGGGGGGATTTTTTAATGCATGACCTTAGATTCTATAACAGTACATAAAGTGAAAGTAACGTGCAGTAACAGGTAGTGTTCGGGGAAAAACACGTAATGTATGACAAACTGTAATTCATCACTGTTAAAACTCTATTTCAATATTTCTATCAAGAAAATCCAAACACTGAACACGCCACAGGTTACAAATGAACCTCAGCAGGTGAACACGTCTGTTTTTACAAAAACCTACAATATGTGTGTCAGCGTCCCTCAGTTAGATGTATATTTACTATAAGCACAACCGCAGAGCTTGTGAATTAGCCTGGAATTTAAAAGCATAAACAAATGTAATGACAATACCGGTAAAACATTTTCTTGAGAAAATCAGAGGGCGCCTGTGCACATGCCTCAACCATCTGACATATCCCACAGGGACATGGGGGTTCTCTTTAGGCAATGGGCTTTAACATGCAAGAGGAGCCTAGATAGTGTGGAAAGAATTTTTTCTTGAGTATATTTGACAGTAAAATGCTTCACGTCACTTTGAGTCACGTAGTTTCTGTAAGAAATGCTAAAACTACAAGAGTAGAGGCGCTTTAGTGGCCATGTGTTGGAGCCTGTCAGCATCACTGGGTTCAGATTTACAAGACAGACCCTAACTGGCCCTTACAGACCGGGCCCCTGCAGCTGTTCAACATCTTTGAAGCTTGCTTGTGTTGAGCTTTTGTGTGTGATGACACCTTGTACAATTGAGTGATGACAGCCATTTGCTGCCAGTGGAGACGTGGTTGTACAGATGTAGGTTGGCATTTAGACCTGGCTTGTCTAGGCCCTTTAAAGTGAAAATAAAAATAAAAATCTCAAATAAAATGTACAACAAAAATCAATTATGCTTTAAAGAGATTAATAGCAATTTTCAAATTTGATTGGATAATAGATTCACCAGTCATTTGTGATGATTCATTTCCAGTATTGTGGAAACTAAGAACGGTCTATTTCAATAGGATACCAATTAAAAACATTATGCTTAAAAATATATAACTGTTGCTCTGGTGAAAATCTTATTTACCTTCAGTGCATTTTACCTTTTTTTTACATTTATAGATCTAAAGATCCACAGGGCAAGAAATATAATGGCAAGTTTGTTTAGATGAGATAAGATTCAACTTTGTGATTCACCATAGCAACAGATCCATTGAAATGCAGTTAGCATCAAACCAGAAGTACATAAGTGAAAGGGTGTAGAGGTATTTTTTGATGATGCCATTCGCAGACAGTGTTTGTTATAAAAGTCCTCCACGGTGCGTAACTGAATGCAGATGATTGGCTGATTTTCACTAAAAAGCAGTTGTGATATAAGAGGCAAATTATTGTAGTGGAAAAAACTGTCAAAGTGAATCACCTGTGATGTTTAAGATGTGCTGTGCCTTTTCACTTGCCTTAATATGACAGCTGTAAGTGGCAAGTCAATGCACATTCATAGCGAACTATAGTGTCTATGACACCACGGTGTAACACTCATCACTTGGTGATACCAAAAAAGTCAAACCAAAGCTATGTTTATAGGACTGATCTGGATTGCTGTTGGGTTGACACTGTCTATTTTATGCTTCATTCTTTCTGATACAGGATCAAAAGTTAGCAACTAGTTTGCTAATCCAAAAACAGCCACAAAATCGCTTTTGCCAATTTTATTATTTGATCGATTGTTAGACCACTTGCTGTATAGACTAGACTAGACTGATACAAAAGTGGGGGCACAGTGGCTTAGTGGTTAGCCTCACACCTCCAGAGTTGAGGGTTCGATCCCCGCCTCCGCCATGTGTGTGTAGAGTTTGCATGTTCTCTCTGTGCCTCAGGCAGTTTCCTCCGGGCTCCCTGGTTTCTCCCCTGGTCCAAAACATGTGCAGTAAGTTGATTAGCACCTTGGAAAATTGTCCCTAGTGTATGAATGTGTGTGTGCCCTGCGATGGGTTGGTATTCCATATAGGGTGTATCCTGCCTCTATGTCGCAAGATACCTGAGATAGGCACAGGTTTCCCGCGACCCAAGGGAAGGTCGGATAAAGCGGTAGAAGATGAATGTATGAATGAATGAATGAATGATACAAAGTGTTCTATAATGGTGTATCTTTGCCCATTATTCTTGGTATAGGCAGTTATTGGACGTGAGAGTCTGAATGCATTTTGGATGTTTTAATTGCCAAACCATACATTTACATTTGCAGCATTTGGCAGACGCCCTTATCCAGAGCGACTTACAACTGAGCAAATGAGGGTTAGGGCCTTGCTCAAGGGCCCACTAGTGGCAGCTTGATGGTGGTTTGAACCCGTGATCTTCCGGTCCAGAGTCCAACACCTTAACCACTGGGCTATACCACCTCCCTAAACCATAACCTCTTACACGAAACAGCCAGGATCTGGGTTAAATATCCGGGTTCTCTGATATTCTGATAACTCTTCTATTAGAATGACAAATTCTGTTTTCGACCAAACATTTATTTTAACAATTAAAAGAGGTCCCAAGAAGGTCCAAGAAGGTTTATTAGGTTCAAATAATCACAAGAAGGACTAGGACTTATCTTGCAGATATACCAGAACTAAGACTTTTTTTAACAAAATAGATAGGAAGCTAGGAAGATTTTAGAAGCTTACAATTGACCAACATTTTAATTGATCTTTTTTATTATCATTACGTGAACAAAAACAGGAATAACTGTGACAGGAATATCTGTCGAACTGATATTACACGCAAAAATATCTCTATGGATGCAAGTGCAAGTCTCTATGATCAACCACTAAGCTAAACCATTCTATTCATGGATGTGAAAGTTTAATGCTAAAAAAGTAGACTCAGACATTTTTAATGAGTTCCAGATATGCATGACTGGACCTACAATGCAGCCAAAAACAACAAAACCACAAAAGCAAAAAAGTAGTGCAGTTCCTGTTACAGATGTCTGCAGTAACCACGACCAGCTCATGTGTCAGATTTTGCCCCCTTACTGCATGGCCCATACATAGAGAGATGCTATTTTCAGTTGGGCAACTGTTACATGTAGCATATATAAAACAATATGTTAGTAAGAAATAGTGGCATTAGTGACAAGGATTCATGTATATAATTTACAGAGGAATGTGCAACACTAGAGCAGATGCTTAATATCACAATCCAGTGTTTTAAAAAAATGTGCAAGAAAAACATTCATGTAAGTATGAAGGGGGGGGGGGGAGAAAATATCTTGGCTCTTTAAATCCAAACAAAGCCACTTTCCAGAGTTGAGAGTGGAAGGCCAAAATGAATCTTTTATATGTGGGACAGTCTGCAGGAAAACAGCAGAAAGAAAAACAATTCTTTAAGTTTTTTGTAACTACATAAACAGCAGTGCCTACGTGCCAGAAAGACACACTGGTACCAGAAAGGAATGAACAAAGCCAGAAGCTAAAGGAACATTCTTGGAGCTGAAGCCTCAAGATATAACTAATGTATGTTAGAGGAATGTATCCTCTAACACACTGTTAGGCATATAAAACATGCTTCTATGAATGAAGGAATTTGAATGTTTCATTTGAATCCTGAACGTAGTCGGGTCGAGAATGCTATTTTTCCCATCATAGTTAAACTTAATAATCTGCAATATATCCAGCATTGCAAGTGTACATGAACTCATCAAAGGCACGAACAAAGGTATATAGGAAACTGAAGTAAATGCCTTGTGTGGAAAAGTTCACATTTGTCAAGCAGCATTGGCCTCAGCCGGCCAAATTTAATCTTCTGGATTGCTTGAACCATGTCCATAAAAACAGAATGAGTGCCAATGAGAACACTGGACTGAGATGTTTGATCGTTGTTTTGATGTCATTATTTATAAAAATAAGCGAAGCATTCACATATGGTACACGGGATTCGTGACCTGGGTAACGTTTTAGCATACAGTCATTTCAAGAACTATCGGCGCCATGAAAATGAGGGGGGAATTTGAATACATGCAATAATGAGTGCTGTAGCCATTTCTATGCAGATCTGAACGATGTCACTGTGGTATTTCAGTTCATGTCCATGTTCTGCTCTGAAAAATTGGAATGGTGGAAAAAAAAGAACAGCTTTTTAAAACAGAGTCTATTCTATATACACAGAATCCTCTGCAAATCTAACTTCTGCAGTCTTTCCTTGATTGCTTACACAAACGTTTCCCACACATCTGTACATGTATGACACACAGTTTCTCATACTGAAAACTTGCACACAACACCAGCATCCTCTCCAACGCCACCCTAAAAGACGAGGAGTGTGTGTCAGACTTTTCATAATGATTTTTTTACCTTTATCTAAGCCTTTTTTTCTTTTCCCGTGATTCATGACCAGCATGAACATTTTCCACGACTTAATGTGGGAAAGTAACATTTCTCGTAGTTTATCTTTCATAAATAGAAATCCATCGGTGTCACTTCAAAGCCTAATAGCAAAATGATTTGGCGTATCGAGATGTCAACTTCTGTAATTTATTACGGGAAGGCGGGAAATTATGTGGCTTTCACCAAACCACACCACAAGAGGAGGAGACGTCATGCACTATGGGAGTGAGAAATAAGGGATGGTAATGAGATGGAATACATGAAATGAGCCCTGGAGGCAGTACATTAGGATCACTAACACTCTAGAAAGGAATTTCTTTTTACGGAGACCAATGTCCATAAGCCCGAGGGCTTATCAGAGGGTATGTGCGCGGAGAGATAAGCGAAGGGACTGCGAGAGCGGGAAAGCATAACCGAGTCTAAGGGGGAAGGGGTTAACTATTGGAGCGTGAGACTTGGAAGTTAATGTTGGGTGGGTGGAGGGGGTTGGAAAATGATGCAACAGGCTGCTTCAAATGATGCAACAAAACATGACATAAAAAATGATTATAATAATAAAAAAAAATAAATTGCTCATATTACAATTTTCCAAAATTAGCTTCATAATGAAAATGCTCGTTGGATTATCCAGTACTTTTTTTTACTTGGTTAAAAATTCTGCGCTTCCTAAATAGAGGTCTGATAAGGAATCATTCACACACATTCACAGGAAATCCATGTTGTATTCCGGTGAACAACTGGTTAAAGGCTATAAGACTATATATATAGATATATATATATATATATATATATATATAGATATATATATATCTATATATATATATATATATATATATATATATATATATATAGATATATATATATATATATATATATATAAAATTTATAATACTGCTGCCTCAAAAAACAGTCCCTTCTGACTACATTAAATAGACACAGCACTACGCCCCCACACACTCCACCCACAACACACACATATATACACACACACACACACACACATAAAGGAAATTCCGATTTGGAGAGAGATAAAAACAGCTTCGGTGTTTTGTCTGGGTCATGAACATTTTATGTCTTGCCTTCTTTTTGATAAATGATGTCTGGCCTTTAACAAAACTCACATAAGTATCTTGAGGTGAATCGAGAGGTGATATAAGTCTGATGTTATTGGAAAGCAATTTCAAACAGAAACAAGTGTTTCCATAAATACAAGAAATGCTATCAAATGATAGCGTTGAACTCTAAAAAGGGTGGCCGAGTGTGTCGCATGTGAATGGTTGTCTGGATAACAGTATATTTATCTATCAGTTGTTGTTTTTTTTTTGTTTTTACAGAAGACAGATAGATAAAGTCCTGCAAAAAGTAAATGAACAGCGTAAGTGAAGCAAGACTAATTTCAAAAATTCATTTTGCCTAAATGTGTGCACTAATATCACTTCAAGATGTCGAATACAGGCCAGAACATTTCATGCAAGCCTCTTAACATACAGTGCCATAAAGTGATTTAACGCCTAGGTATACAACTTACACACAATGAATCAACACTGTCACATCTAATCGCTAGCTAGTCTGTTTCCTTTCACAGCCTCTGTTCTCCTATTAGGTCACACCGAGTATAAATGGACTCACAGGAATGAGTGAAAATATCACCTGAGAGTCAAGTGGATGTGTGAACAGTCTCATTAGTTTACAGAACCTGAAGGCTTGTGAGAGACGGCCAGGGTCATGACTAGCCACCTCATATGAGGGAGGAAATCTCATGACCTCAGGGTCCATGCTTTCCACGCAGATGAGGAAAAACAGCCAGGAATATAAGGGTAATAGCTCTTTTAATCCACAGCCGCATGAACTTCAAACTGGACACCTAAAATAACACACCAGCATGTCTGGAAAAATCTGGATCATTATAATAGCAACAAAATAAATGGTGGGAAATAGGGAGGAAATATAGATTGTAGCTGATTTTTCCCAGAAAGTAGGTTTATAGCAAGGCTGGTATACTGTAATCTTGGCAATGTCAGTGGGAAAAACCATGAAAGAAGAAAGAAAGAATGTTTCTTTTCACAATTTGTATAATCCCATTCGTCAGTTCCTCTGTATAATAGTCAATGTTTGTTTACATATACCACAGTGGCGTGTTACAGCTGTTTATCCAATGAAATAATAAATAATAATAATAATAATAACAACAACAGATTAATGTATTGAATTGCGTTTTCCATGACAAAGCAAGGCAACGAATAAACAAGAATTTGGAATACTATTAGTTTCTCCATTCAATGCGAAGCAGATTCATTGTTGTTTGGGTTAATAGTGTTACAATTTGTGATCCCAAGCTGTGTCTTTGAGTCAAGCATAATTAACTCACCGCAGACAAAGTGATGAGCCGTTCATCTTCTTTCAGTAAGGAGGGCTGAACCATTGTGCATGAAAATGAATAGGTGATCAATAAAAACAAAAGGAGCCTCTGTGATCAGTGTGACTAGACATACAAAGCCCTATAAACTCCAAACTAAAGGTGACGAAGTGTCTGCATACTAATTAATCTATCCCCACTGGAATTCTCTAATAATATCATTGTTGCAGAGAAATACATTTTCCAGAGACTGTTGTTTAATTTGGGGAAAGTCCCACGTCAGCAAGCGCCTGCCGGATGCATTATTATAAACAGAACAAAACAATTAGACAAGGCCCTCTTTACCGACTTCCTGATGTCAAGAGCTTTCACGTCAGAGAAGCATGTACACTGAAACTGAATAAACTTGCGGTGATTAACGCAAAAAGTATGAAGAACCATGATCCAAGAATGAAAGGAGTTTTGTTTTCTTTTTTCGTCTGTGGGAGACAGTATAGACAAAAATGTCGGGCTACTTTGTATGTTAATTCCGAGAACACGCTGGGTCTGCACACACACTGGGAGGTGTCTGTGTGTGTGTTTGTGTGTGGTGGGTGGGCCTGGCAGTAGGGGGGTTGATAGGACAAATCTCAGCTTACTAGGGGCAGTCTGACCACCAAATGAAAGGACAAAGATGTGCAAAATGTTAAACAAGCGCTACACTTTGACAGGTGAATAGGACACAAAATGTCATAGAAGAGTAGAAAGATACACTATTAGAAGACCTATTTTATGATAATAATTTAAAACATTAATTAATTTCCAAAATGTTTGGAATGCACTTCCATACTTGGGCCTATGCCTTAAAAAATGCTGACGTGTATTTCCATTGTTCTTTGTGCTGTGCTCTGGAATAGAAGGGTGGCGGTCAGTCTGACTTAAAGGACAGAGTGTTCCCCAACGGAGAAAGCACAGTGACCAGGAGCATTCAGGAATGACCTCATAGGTGTTGCTTAAGGAAATCCCTCTCCTTCCATCCACAATGACAGAGATTCCTGTTTTAAAAAAAGGCCAGCCACTGTGTAAACACTACAGGCTGGCTGTCTACCTATGTAATTTCCGTCCAAATATATTTTTAATGAATGATATGATACTCGTGTTTGACTTTTCTCTGTTTTTATTACAAATGAGATGCATGAAAAAAGCAGTCTGGTCACAGAATGGCTTGCATTACACATACCTACAAGCTAACGTTCATTTTCTGTGGCATATTTTTGTAGAGACTTAGGCTGCTATCCACCAGCTGCATCAGACGTGCCAAAGTAAAATCTACAGACATTTATAACAATAATAACAAACGTTATAATAAATACTATGTACAAAGCTGAATAGAGCAGTAAGCAAACTGGGAAAACTGCAGTCTATAGTGACAAATAGTGACACATACAAATACATAGTGAAAAATCAGCTATGAATTTGATCTTGCAATCCAATTTCAATGTCTCTCTGAGTGTGTGTATGTGAGAGAGAGATTTAGGTTGAAAGAGCAAAATGTGACATACTTAAAGGAAAACTTACATAAGGCTTCTTGCTCCAGGTCTCCAGGTAAAAGAATGTCCCCAGGAACATTTTTTTGTTGTTGTTTTTTTGGAATAACAATACTTTAAGCAACAGACAGGGAATGTTCATAAATGCTGATAATTGATTTCCAACCAAAAAGATTAGCTTTGTTTTGTTGTTATGATTAGCTGTTGTTTATTTATTTATGTTTTTACAGTTCTAACTTGTTAAGCACACCTAGTGAAAGACAGGGAGAGTGGGAGGGAGGGAAGGAGAGAGAGAGAGAGAGAGAGAGAGAGAGGGAGAGAGGAGGAGAGAAAAGGGGGGAGCAATCCCATGCAAGTCTAATCCTGTTTTATACGCGACTCCTTTCACTTCACGCTACTTCACTTGTTAATGCTCGAGCACAGAGGCGCACATCTGCCGTCGGAAAACACCCGGGGTGTGTATATTATATTTATCTACAAAGCATTCAAATATAATGTGTTTTACACTAAGTATATTTTATTGTTATATTAGTATATTTATATTAGTTTCGGGATTTAATACCAAAAAAATGTAACCCGTATTTTATGAAGACATTTTCAACATGTATTGAACTCTCTGTGAATGCAGATTTAAAAATGTGAATGACGTCTTTCTTGTGTTAGTAAGTTAAAAAAAAAAAAAACCGTATGATTTGCGATGTAACATGCCTAAACGAGTGTTGTACAGAGTTTGGCGTAAAACAAAATCATTTATTCAGCTTTTGCTCACTTTTATTTCTTTCAACTTTTTTTGTTAGATTACTTTTCACTTTATAATACACCGTTGTTGATGCGGTTATTCGGTTGCATGTGAAAAAAAGTGCAACGCCGAAAAGCCGTTACGTGTAGTTAAAGGTTATTTATAGGCGTACAGGAATTGAGCTACTCCGTGGGTACCGAGCATTTCCATCTCCACACCTCGCGAAAACGCCGTCGCGTAAACAGGTCTGTCTGATGAAGTCACCTCACCGCCCAAACCACTTGTTTGAACCATGAGAAAAAGTGTTGTGAACGGTTTTATTGTTTCGCCTGGAGGCTTTCAGTGCGCTGAGATGTTACACACACCCTTCGCCGTTCCCTTCATAATCAAACACGCTTGCTTGCCTTCTTTATCCAGCAGCTTTACGTTCTGCTCTCTTTATAAGAATTGTTTTTCATTTCTAATCCAAGATTAATGTGAGAAAATTTCGCCTTTCTTCTGTATCATTAAAACGGGATGATTTTCCCAAGACTGTTGTCATTCCAAAAGAAGTAATGAAATACTAAATTAGTTGGTTTTATTAAGATGAGATTCTATTAATAAAGTAAGGTTTAGTGATTGAAATAACTCTCTGCTTTGTGTTCCTTTAGGTTCCTCTGAAGATAAAAAAGATCCTTTTTGGATTCCTGGCTGAACTGATTTAAGCAAGAGGTTGAAGAAAACAGCTTTCCAACATAGATCTTTTTTGGATTGGTTATCATGGTGGCATCATGAACTCTCAAAGGACTACTTTGTGACCAGTGAATTCACACACAGGCATTTTTTTTCTTACCGGAGCAATGGATACATCATCTGTTGTAGTTACAGCAGGTCCAACCTTAATCCCTTCTAAGAAATACGTGAGCACGATGTTCAAGGAGTATCAAAGCAACAGCGTCATCGTAAACCACTACAATTTCACAGGGAAGCTGAATGAGAGCAGGTACACACAAGGCATGAAACCCGTGGATATCGTCTTCCTTAATATCTGTCTGCTGATTGTGCTGGAGAATGCAGTGGTTCTGGTAGCTATCTGGAAGAATAAAAAGTTCCACCTGCCAATGTACTACCTGTTGGGCAATCTGACGTTCTCCGATTTGTTGGCAGGATTCACCTACATGGTGAATATCATAACATCCGGGGCCAACACGCTCAAACTGACACCTCTCCAATGGTTCATCAGAGAAGGCGGCGTTTTCATCACATTGGCAGCTTCCATTATTAGTCTCCTGGCCATAGCTATTGAACGGCATGTCACTATGGTGCGGATGAAGCCATACCAGGGGGCCAAGCGTGGGCGCATGTTTGCTCTGATCGGCATAAGTTGGGTGCTCTCTCTATTTCTTGGCCTGCTCCCCATTACCGGCTGGAACTGCATGGGCATGCTGAAGCACTGCTCGACCGTCCTGCCACTGTACTCCAGGAGCTTCATTCTTTTTTGCATTACAATATTCTCTGCCGTGTTACTGGCAATCGTGGTCCTCTACGCCCGCATCTTCCGCGTCGTCAAGTCCAACACGCAGCGACTTTCTGGTGCACCGCAGCGGAAAGGTCTCGCAAAGAAATCCCGGAAATACATGGCGCTGTTGAAGACAGTCACGATAGTCCTGGGGGTGTTTATCGCCTGCTGGCTGCCGCTATTTCTACTCTTTTTGGTGGACTTTTTTAGCACAGAACGGAGGTACAAGGTACTTTATAAGGCCGAGTACTTTCTGGGGCTGGCGATGATTAACTCATTACTCAATCCAATAATATACACATTAACCAGTAAGGACATGCGTAAGGCGATATTGAGACTGCTCTGCAGCTACTGCTTGATTACAAAAGATGGACAGGTGAGGAAGTTCGGAATAACTTTCCTGGAATGCAGCACAAGCAAATCAGAGATGCCATCCCACAGGCTGGAGGGCCTGGAGACGACAGTGTCCACAGGGAATTTTACACCATCTACGATCAAGGCAATATTCCCTAAAATATCAAAAAGTGTTGTTTTGGGACAGTAATTTGTGTTGTTTTCCCCTTTGTAGCCTGGGATAATGAAGGAAGACGAGCCAATGGGTCAGAATGTTACAGAAAAGGACTTTCTTATTGCAGAACCGATTACATAGCTGTAATAATATTATATAAATGGAAGCATCAAAGACAGGAAAAAGCATTAGAACTTGTATTAAGGGCCGAGCCAACTTTTGAGAACTTTGTACTGTTTACTGTGAGATTTGGTGGGAAAAAAATACCCCTGCGTTCTCTTTAAATCTAAGATGTTGTGAAGCAATATGCACTTACCAGCAACCAAAATGCAACTAAGATTTGGGTTTGTCTATCAGTATGAATGATTTCACATGAGATGTGTCGGTGTGCTTCTATGAAAGCACCCATAATGTCTAAAGGTGAAGATATGACACTTCTTAAAATATTCTGGGCTTCTATGTTAAGCAGCTTTACAAAAAAATCTACTACGCCAGACATGCACATGAGCAATATGATTATATTTGTACAGCATGTAAGGTGGACTGAATGTCTGTTGCCAATATCCTCCTCAACTGTTAGTTTATTGGGAGTTCACTTGTGGGAATTATTGCCAGTTTCATTATGAGATCAGCAAATGTTGTTAAATGACTTAAATGACTACATTTACATTTGCGGTATTTAGCAGACGCCCTTATCCAGGGCGATGTACAGGAAGTGCTTTAGGTCTCGATCTAAGGATAAGATTTATTCAAGAAAGGTTAATACAAACTCAGAAAGGTTAATACAAGAGTAACCTAGGATCTTACACAATGAAACAAATTTGTAGCACATGCAATGGAAATATAAGAGTGTCTGGGATAATGACATGTCTTGTAGCTGATTAGAAAGGGATTATTCCAGTATTAACATAGCCTTATGTGCACATGTGTATAAAATTTATTTATATCTTTGTCATGTGAACAAAAATTTGTTCTTCAATCTTTTTTATTCACAAAATGGCTTTAACTTTTGCTAAATTATGATACTCAAATGTAAATATGTACCTTTATAATAAAGATAAAACTTTATATTACACGGTGGTGTTACGTTTCTTTCGAATCTTTAAACATATAACAAAGGTGGTATAGTATTCAGTGTCTCGCTGCATTGTGTTTACTACACTGACCTGATGCATCAGATAGCAAACCCACAGCTCTACTGTATCACATGATCAGACGACTTACAGGAATGTGCAGCATGTCCTGAGGTTGCTTTTTTTTTTTTTTGCATAAACTTTCAAAAACTAAGATTAAACCAGGGGTTTTATGGGTTGACAATGAGGTTATAAACAGAATTCAGGGAGCACTTATGTAGAGAATCCGGCTAATTGTTGATTTAATGAACATTAGCAAGTGTAATTGTCATGTGGAATATTTAAATACTTACATATGACTATATACCAGATTAATAAAAAATATCAGACATGCTTACATAATCACTATTTTCCCCATTAAGACTTATTAAAATTACCTCATCTGAATTAAAATAGGCTCTAATGTTTTACTTAACATATGGCCCCAAGTTAAATTTAATACATATTATTTAATGGTTGAAGGTTTGAGAATGAAATTTCGACTTCAAGCTGTTTTATTCTTTCCTCTCATTAGAAAAAAACCCTATTAAGTGATTTAGCAGTAAATTAGTTTTTTTCCATGCTAAAACAGTTATGCATTTGCATTATCTTTAACGTCACTAAAGCGGTCTAACCTCAACACACGATGTGTGCCAGCTCTGCCACTACCCTGGCAGGAAATTTTGAAATAAGGTCACCGGCTCGTGCCGAAGTGCTTGATGTGTAAATCTTTAGCATATAGTTAGTCACCCAATTCACCACAGAAACTGCACATCCGCAGCTTGAGTCATTTGTTAAGTGACAATGAGCAACAAACAAGCATCAGATACTCGCACTAGTAAAAAAAAATGAACGTGAGAAGTTTTCTTCTATAACCTTTCACAAAAATATAGAAAATTTACACATTTACCGCTGGAACAGGTTCTACTGAATAAAAAAGAGCAAACAAATACGTCTGCTGACAGAAAATTCCAAGGAGAAGTATTCTTTAGATGCACAGGAAGGGACCAGAACACTAAAGGAGGACTATAGGCAAAGAACTGGTTCTCAAGCCGAATACTAACACACACCTGTCTCAGACGAACAAAGAAGTGCAACGCAAACATTCAGCTTATTCTGTATTAACTTACTCAGAGCAAAAACACCAGTAATAATATATATATATATATATATATATATATATATATATATATATATATATATATATATATATATATATGTCAGAAATATTACCATTGGTTCCTGACATTTAACACACCCTGCCATATGCATCATGTATGTCAGGTAAAATCATGAAGACTCACTTGCCACTCACTCACCAACATGTAAGTGTAGCGTAGTTTTCCCTTTTTCAGAGAGTTCATCATACTTTTTGACCTTTTGTTAGTGGTTACGCTTGAGTCACATGACTGCAGCTGAATGGAGACTTAAAATGAATGGCCTTTTCTTTATTCAGTTTAAAATCCCAGCATTGCCGCTACACCTGACACTGCCAGATAATCCGAACAGAAAAGCTGAAGTTTTATTTTGTATTATTTTTTAAAAGAGAAGGGAAGTGAAATTGTCTATTTGATACTAGTTAGTGTGTATGGGCAAAGAGAACGTAACTTTTGCTTTTTGGTTGGATTTTACTGCCATGTTACCTTCGAGGCCACGTACACGCAGACATACGCAAGGCTGTCATATAGTTTGCAGTATTTATGTTGTTATATAAGGAGTTTCACCTTTGCATGCGACAGAAAACACGTTCTGGTGAGATGTGAAAAATCCCTTCAAGACATGTTAATATATATATATATATTAACATTAATCTGGTTCTATACATTAATAGAAGATAATTTTCTATTAATATAGTTAAAATAACAGTCCAGGAAGATGTGTTTAATAGTCAGGGAGACTTGACTATGAGAGACATAGGGGAGGGGCTTCACCAATAACGGTGACCCATGAGTAAGTATTGAATGGCCACATGGAGGCACCTGGTGTAGACCACTTGGTCATGCCTTGAAATAACTTGTGCTAAACAATATTACAATTGTGTCACTTAAATTTGCTGTTGTATAAAAATAATATAACAAAAGCATAACAAAATAATGAAAAACACCTGTATGTATTAAAATACAGTGAAATCTGTGGAACACAGAGCCGTTTCTAAGACAATACATTTAAGAGGTATTTCAGATTATTTTAAAAGACTTATTTATTAATAAAATTATAAAACATACAAAAGATGCAAGACAAAAATTAAAGGAAGATTCAGATGAGCTCCTGCATGGCCCAACAGAACTCTACCAGTCCGTGCTGACAAGACTCCAGAGCTCATCACTGATCTCACATGGAGAATGGGTCAATGTGTCTATGTTGATAGGGGTTGCAAGATCTCGACCATAATGAACTGGGAAAAACAAAAACATTACCAAAATTATATTATTCATATTATTAAATGTATTGGGTGCTTCTATAAAAATATAAATCAATAATAAAGGGGTAGCTAATGTAATGTGATCTGAGACAAAGCAGAGTTACTCTTATACAATGATTTCCTGAGGATTTCTTGTATGATTCTTTTACACATTTATAGAAATATAGTTTAGCAGAATGTCCACAAAGCAGTACTCATAGTAGCCCCTTCACCAGCCTCTGCCCTTTCGAAGTTAACCAGACCGTGCAGCTCGCCAAGTTACAGATAAACTGGAAAGTACAAAGTCCTTTCCTGAGGACTTTCCTGTGACTGAAATCTTATGGAATGTGCCAAAGTGTTGAAAACCTCATTTTAAATTAGTTTGAAGTATATTAAATGTCTAAAAATAATTATATATACACACACACACACACACACACACATATATATATATATATATGAATAAACTATTTGAGTGGATATACAGAAGTGCTGTGTTATGAATCATGCTGTATTACTGTCATTCTCTCATGCAAACACTCATTCATTTCTTACTGTGCTCAACAAGAATTGATACAAATTAGCCAATAAATATTTGTACAGGCTTGGATAAATTCATACTGCTATACTGAATTAAAACTATTGGCGCCATAAAAGTGGCCAAGTGGTAGGAGGTGGTTGTAGCTCAATGTTTAAGGCATTGGGCTCTGGACCAGAAGGTTGTATGTTCAAATCCCAACACTACCAAGCTGCCACTGGTGGGCCCTTGATCAAGACCCTTAACCCATGCCTGCTCAGTTGTAAGTCACTCCAGATAAGGGCATCTGTTAAATACCATAAATGTAAGTCATGGCAAACAAAAATGCACTTGTGTTGCATTGTTTAGCTTTAGATTTTACTAATGACATTTGATAATAGAAAAGTAGAGTATATTGTCCTAATGAAAAGTAAATTGCCCTCGAGGTGTCCTCTGAAGCAGAAAAAAAAATCCTAACAATTTAACTGAATTTACAGCGCCATCTAGTGACTACATATTTTAATGAAAAGGGATAATGTGGACAAATAAAAAAGAAAAGAAAAGAGAAAAAACAAACAAAAAAAAAAACAACAGCTGCAAACATAATAATGGTGTAAGGAATGCCTTTTGAGTCAAATAGAATATAAATTAACATAGGAGTTAAAACGACATCTTCCTGGAAACAGAGCAAGAAAAGAACGTCTGGCTTAAATTAATTTTTTTTTGCACTACAAAGGCCTGTTTGTGAAAGTGTCTCATGTTAGAACTCAGAAGGCACTTAAGTAAATGTAGGATCTGATATGTGTCTGTAGCAAAAAAATAAATAAAAGCAAACTATCTGCACCATACTGAATTGCAGAGCATTAAATTTTTCCTTTGCATCATATTTCAATAAAACGCATTCTGTTTAATCAAATTGAAATTGGATTGCACTGCATATTTTACATCTTCTATACAAATTATAATTGATTTCAGTATAAAAATATCTACAAAAAAAAAATAGAAAAATTTAATTACAGCACTTACCTCCACACAAGATGTTAGGCTCTGTGCCCAACTCTAGTTTAATTTTGGTGACCTTACAGTAGAGTTGAGCTAAATATCTGTAACACACAAGCAGCATGGTTGTACATTTTAAGGACATAATGCAAGGAAAGCTGAATAGACTCTTCGAGTGACTCATACAAAAATGTTATTATTCTTCATTTTTTATATGTCATTTAGTCTATTTAGCTTCACTTGGTTCTTTCAGATTAAATTACATTTTCCAAAGCAAAATTAGTATGAAAATGTATTACCCAAATTGATTTGATATGTGTAAGCATAATCTGTAGCAAAATTATATAAATTATCATTTTGCTACAGTTTTTGCTTACACATATCACATATCAAATTAATTTTGTTTGTCCTAAATGCATTGAGATTCAAGGTTAGAACACTTAGGAATGCATTTTCATCATTATGCCATGTGATATTGAGAAAATTCAATGTGCATTTCAAAATGCAATCTAAGCAAAATCGTAAATCAAATGTTTTTTTTTTATGCATTTAATGCATTGACACTTTTTGAGAAAACACCCTGCGTCAAATGTAGTTAAGTCAAAATTTAAATGAATATGCATATCAAATAAATAACACTTAAATGATAATTTTCTGGGAGGCACGGTGGCGTAGTGGTTAGCACATTCGCCTCACACCGCCAGGATCCGGGTTCGATTCCCAGCTCGGTCATGTGTGTGTGGAGTTTGCATGTTCTCCCCGTGCCTCAAGGAGGTTTTTCTCCGGGTTCTCCGGTTTCCTCCCGGTCCAAAAACATGCACGGTAGGTTGATTGGCACCTTGGAAAATTGTCCCTAGTGTATGAATGTGTGTGTGCCCTGCGATGGGTTGGCATTCCATCCAGGGTGTATCCTGCCTTAATGCCCATAGACGCCTGAGATAGGCACAGGCTCCCCGTGACCCGAGTGAAGATCGGATAAAGCGGTAGAAGATGAATGAATGAATGAATGATAATTTTCTACCATTTGGGTAATACATTTGATTTTTAATTTTAGCAAAATAAAGCATGGAGATGGATGTCCTTGACATTTTGTTAACTTGTAACCTCAATTTAAACTGTAAATAAAGGACATTCATAAAGTACACTTTAGTGTCTAATGTTTTAGCTGACAGTCTGAGCTTGTTGTAGTCCGCCGAATTTTCTTACATGGCTGAAGGAATTACTTCAGTTGTGTCTTCATCAACTTCCTGCTGTAGAGCCTGAATTTCCTTCTCACTGTCTTTGAGTCTCTCCAGCTCTCGTTGTAGAAATCTAAGTTGTAATTCAAAGGAATAACGAAACAAAACAGCATAAACACTTCTCTAAGTTGCATCAAAATTGTTACTATTAAGGACAGGCATCGGTACTCAGATGTGACAGAGATAATTGATTATAAAATCGATTTGTTAGTTTGTAAGTTTAAATAAGACGCATACATAGTATAATCGTATTTTGCTTTCTGATTGGCTGTAGCAGCATTTTGGAGTAGCGCATTGAGCTTTGGTTTATTATCATTGCTAGACCGTGTGGTCCAAACTCCAGACGAAAGAATGAGAGGGTTCACATTGCGTAGTGTTTTTTTTTGGCTTCACTTTGATAAAATAGATGAAAATACAGATCAGTGCAGAATGTGCAGCGCCAAGCTGTCACACAAGTCTATTGCAAGGACAATACGGCATCAGCTTGATTTAAACATAAAATATCAGGTGAAATGAGCGAGGCAAAGCAAACGAGCTTTGCATCTTTTACAGTTAGACAGCCAGAGGTGAGATCTACACACATTTAGTTGCCGAAGTGATAGCCAAAGTTTTTGTCCTATTAGTTTCATTGAAGAAAAATTAGTAGTTGATGCATTACAGTGAGCCAAGTATGCGCATTATTAAGCGTATGTGGAGAACATCCACAGCAGGAAAAATTTGCCCACACCTGATCTAGCTGCAATTCTAATGTTTGCATATTTTGAAAACTATTTTCATTTTCCTTTTTGTTAAAGTTTTTTAATTAAAATATCGTCATGATGGACAAACCCAGCTCCAATTAATGACTTTTGTGAGACCTAACGATAATCAAAATAAAAAATTGACAAAAATTCCTATGCCTATTGTATATCAGTCTTTGCTTTTCTGTACACAAATTAAATTATAACAATAAAGTCATAAAGGATAAACAACATGTGCTTGAAGGATACTGTATCTCTGAGTCCAAAGTGTGGCTCTTGGACAAGCTCTGCTGCATCTCCTGCTCCAATGTCTCCAACTCTCGCACCATGTGGCTCTTCTGACCCTCCAGATCCAAGCGCTTCTGTCCAACAACCTCCTCAGAGTGCACAAAGCCTGGGTTTAAAGTGATGGTATGATGAATGATTAAATTAAATTTAACCTATTTGCCATGTATGTAATGTTCCAGTAGAAACTGTCTTGTTAAAGCTCTGTGTTTACAGTGACCCAAGCCAGAAAGGTATTTCATGGTAGACGATCATTACTCACTGTTTAAGAGCTCAGTGACGGTTTTCTTTGCGTCAATGTGGTGGTCAAAAAGTGCCTGCTGTTTCATCCGTGCTACCTTCAGGTGGTCTTCAGCTTTACTGCTCTCAATAAGGTCAATAAGAGTCTCCCCAGTCTTCTCCAGGTCAACGTAATGCAATGCATCGTCCTGTAACATCCTTGTCCAACTGTATTACCGTTTCCTGAAAGGTAAATTACAGGGATAAAAACCAAGACAAACAAATACAAGCAAAATCTCCAAAACGATTGTCACTTTCAGTGAAAGCGAACCTCTCAGACAAATGGTGAGTAATTAAAGAAGCTTTTGTTTATATGCACATACGCAAACAAATTACATTTTGTCCCGATATCAGTAAAAAGAAAAAAGGGCTGCTCTTATATGGAATACTGAATTGTAACACTTGTGCATGGTGTTTCTTTTATGTGCATGCACTTCAACAGCAAGTCAGTGAAATTGTGTGTTGAAACTGACACTAATTCATACAGATGGAGAATCCCTGACAGTCTTGTGCAAATGAATAAATGAAATAAACAACAAACCAAGGTATAGATCTTATAAAAATTAATTAGTTTTTTTTTTATAGTGAGTGAAGATATAATGCTTTAAAAAAGCGTAAAAAAGACCTATTTGCTACTAAGGAGCTAGTACGGGGGAATACGAACACCCCTTACACATGCACATAAGAGGACATTTAATTGGACAAAAACATGAGTAGAAGCAGATATGCTTCCCAAATAAATATATACATAAATAAATTCCCCGAAGTATAAAACATCAAAGTATAAAATCAATAACTAATCTTTTTTTTCTGTTCTGTCAAATTTGGGTTTATTTAAATATAAAAATTTATAATTTTTTTAGGTTTATTTAAATAAGTACACGTAGGTCATGAAATTACACAGCGTTTTATTCCCATATATCTAAATAAACAAGTAAACACGCGGACTTTTTTTAACGTCTCGACACACAAACAAATTAGTATTCAGTCATTAACTGGCTCTAGATACTGATTTGATCATTACATTTGTATCTTGTATGTTCAGAAATAATGCCATATTAGCATATATTTGCAAAACATATAAAATTAATTGTTTTAATAAGTTTTCTATTTATTATCAAAATCACAACACCGACCTGCCGTGCCGTTTTGTTTTCAAATTCAACCGCTTCTTGCCGCGCTTTGCGCATTCGTGCCGGATCGTGACTCTGATGCATGTATTGAATATACACGTATTGTCAAATTTGACTTTGACGTAAATTATTTGTATCAAGTGTTACGAATGTTTATATGAAAAAATAAATGCAAAGAAAAGTCCTTGCTTTAATGTAACTATTTTCGTTTAGCTTTTGTTGTCAGGCAAATTACTTGGACACCTCAGAGCTGTGGGCAGGACTCTGCAGCAATTCAGTCCAATGAGTCGAATCTTTAGACCCGGTTCACCAAAATGATTCACTTAGACAATGTTTCAGTTAAGTTACACCATGACACATTCATTCATTCATTCATTCATTCATTCATTCATTCATTCATTCATCATTCATTCATTCATCTTCTACCGCTTTATCCAATCTTCCCTCGGGTCACGGGGAGCCTGTGCCTATCTCAGGCGTCTATGGGCATTAAGGCAGCATACACCCTGGGTGGAATGCCAACCCATCGCAAGGCACACACACACACACACTCACATTCACACACACATTCATACACTAGGGACAATTTTCAAAGGTGCCAATCAACCTACCGTGCATGTTTTTTTGGACCGGGAGGAAACCGGAGAACCCGGAGAAAAAACCCCTGAGGCACGAGGAGAACATGCAAACTCCACACACACATGGCCGAGACGGGAATTGAACCCGGACCCTGGCGGTGTGAGGCGAACGTCCTCACCATGACACAATTCTTTTTAATTTTACACAGTATTTTATTTTATATTAGGACATTAGGACAACATTGCCCTGCGCAGTCTACGATACCCGTGCATCTACTGTAGATATCAATCCACATGTTAAACATGTATTTAATGTAGATTGCCATGACATTTATTATTATTATTATATATATTTTTTAGAACTTTTTTTTAAACTTCTAAAAGTACAGACCAGCTTCATGTCTCTCCTTAAAAGTGACGGATAGCTGTATCAGGCATTGAATGCTACTGTACAATAAACTGTATTGTTCCACATTGTACTGTATTTGTTACTGAACTAGAACATTGAATATAAAGCTGCATTATTTTAGTAGATTAGTCATGTTGTCTATTTTTCCATTTTAAATAGAGCAACTGAAAATTACTATACTATTACAACTGAAATTATAATATAACGTTTAATATGATGGAACATTTTTTTGCCACTGGCCCTGGATAGAATTTGATTTTTGGCCCATTATAAGAAAAGGTTTCCTATAAATTTTGGTTTAGAGGGTGCAGCTCCTTTTGCTATTTCAAAGACTTGTTGCCGTACAAATTCCGACTCATTCTAAGAGTGTTACTGTGTATACCAGAGTATTTCCTACACAATTACATCATAAATTTTGCTGAAATAAAAGTAAAATGTTTATCAGTTTACTGTCTAGTTAAGGACAAAGGAAAAAAAAACAGACAGGAATATATGCAATACTCCACCAACACCTACTCATGTCAAAAATAGTTGTTTATTATTATTTATACCATGTAGTTAGAAAATGTGTAATATATGCAATTTGGAACATCATCCACAACTACAAATACATGGTCATAGACATCCACAAACCTTTATTTCATTCATTTCTGTATGTGCAGCATAAGAAAACATAATTTACAATAAATCATTTCTTTAAAACTGAATTTGAAATGAGTCATGTTACTTTAAAAGGTTTGTTTGACATATTAATCCAAAAAGAACTTCGCTAATGGACACCATTCGAACTTTACAGTCTTGCTTCATATAAAATCTTATGTATACATATTTAGTGACCCTTCCATGTCCAACTTGTAAATAAAAAGGGGCACCTTGTGTCCAAGACAGTAAACTGTCCCACCTGTTACAGTCTAAAGTAACATAAGGATCGTATCACTCTTTCCCTTTGTTTTTCAGTTTTCCCTTCTTTTCTTTCTGTTCTCTCTCTATTCTTTTCTGCCTGTAGAACTCTCTGAAATGCACCCTCTTGGGATTCAGACCGTATGCTCTTAGTCTCTGTCTGCTGAACTCCCGGCCTCCCATTTTCACCTTTAAAGCCCCAGAAAGCACTCGTCCACCTGGCCGGCGTTTATTGTTCTTTGGCCATTTATGCTTTTCAGTCCTGGGGACGTTTGTGGTCTTTTCCAATTTCATCTTTTTCTTAGGCACTAAGAATGCTGGATCATCCTCGTCTTCCACAGTGGTGTCTCTGAGAGACTGAGCTGCCAGATTCTCTGCTGAGTCGAATGTGGATGTGTCCTGATCGCACTCTATTTCCTGCTCCTCGTCCTTCATCTCTCTCTCCGGCTCTGCCTTCTTTATGCGATCGCGCCGCTTCTTACCCACTTTCACCTTCGCGCTCGACTCGCCAAGTTGATCATTCCTGCATTGCACAAGAGAAAATTAAGTACAACTGAACTATTTGCAGAGGCTTTTAGATACTTCATTCAGTCTCTTATAATACTGATTTATCCAACATTTAGAGAGACACCATGTGCTAGGAGTCCTTTAATAATAATAATAATAATAAAAAAACTGTTGGTTATGCAATTTTCTTTTTTTTTTTCTTAATCTCAATATGTAGGATTTTAAGTAAAAATAAATATTAAATAGACTTATTAAATGTTATTTTGTCTTTTAAATATAGTTATAGTGAAGAAAAAGTCAGTGTGAGTGTTTAAGTTAGTACCTTAAAATAAAGAAGGTAAACACACACACACACACATATCTATATATATCTATATATATCTATATATATATATATCTATATATATATCTTTGTAATATATTTTTTTAATGGATTGAAATGCGTTTAAGTGTCCTACAATTCAGAATAAGGTTCAATACTCACTCAGTATACACTGAAGCCAGCACTCGTTTCTTCTTAGTGAAGTTCTGGGCTTTGATTTGATAATTCTTCACATCACAAAGCTCTTGCCTTTCAGATCTGCCACAGACATTCAGAGGAAAAGTTCAATAACGTATCCTTTGTGTTCAGAATTTTATTCCATCCTCACTGTCCAGTTCTTTAAAAGATTTACCTGTACATACACGTCTTCTTCAGAGAACACCAGTGATTCAATTCTTTTTCATCTGCTCCCAGGATCTAGAAAAAAATATGTAAAAAATTTAACAACATTTTTTAAATTTAATTAAATTTTTTTTTAAAACATCACTGAAACATGTGCTCAGAGAGAAGATTAAGTCCTCAGGCCCTGGTCAGAGTTATTCCCGGAGGAACGACAATACCAGGTCAGAACACAATCACAGCTCATCAACGCAATTGGCTTTATCCTTCCATATATGTGTGTTAATGTTTACGTGCTGTACGGATCAAGATTTATAAAGGATTACTCACCTCTTCAGTGGTCAGGCCAAAGTCATTAGGGACCACCTGTCTGTAGCGGAATCTACAGGGCTGGTCATCTATGATGTCCTCATAGTCTAGTTTGTAATACTCATCGAGGTACTGTTCAAATGTCTTCTCCTCTGAAAGGCAACCACAAGTATTCGCTCATGGTTTTGTATGCTTAGCAACTTAGATTTTCTATGTATAGCCACAAATGCTGAAATGTCTAATTCCTCCAATTCCATCAGACACAGTTTCTCAGAACTATAAACTGAACTATACAACTGAATCTACCAGACACCGATTATATTCCACTTTCACTGAATATTACATGTTTACTTAAACTTCAGAATATAATATTTATTGGCAAGGTTACAACAAAAGACTTGGGTCCTGATATCGCTAATAAATATATGAAATCAAATGTGTCCTTTATGTATTCACAAACAAACAGACTTGTGTAAGAGTAGAAGCTAAAACGTCAACATAATGCTCAGAACATGTAATCAAATTGAAAACATTTCATGCATATAAACATAAAGTGTTTATGCTTACACCAATATGTACAAAGTTTTGACTTCTATGTTTATAAGGTTATAGAATACAGAATAACTTTAGTGTTTGTGAACACAGTGATCACTTTTACTGGCCAAGTCTGATTTCTTGGCAGTAAACACCTCTCCAATTTCTTACGTGGATCAAACACAGGCTTGGTTTGTGTGATGATTTCAGCAAAGTGAGATTTCTTTCTTTTTTTGCCCATGAGTGGGGCATCATGTGCAGTCTTTTTTTTCCTCAACTCTTTCTGTTTCTTTCTTTTCTTCTTAGACAGAGCTTGCTGATTGGGGTCATAATCTGCATCCATCTGTCAAAGTAAGAAATACGAGTAACCCAGATTAAAATCAATGACAACCAAATTAATGAATACTAAGACATTATTAGCACTATAATCTTACAATAAAGTTAGGATCTTCACAGTTAAGATCATAGCTTCCCCCTTCATCTTCCTCCTCCTCTTCATAGCCTTCCTCATCGTCACCGGTCCACGTGTCCCAATTCCAATGCCCTAAGTAGGAAAAAACACGGTTAAAATTGTTTAACAACAACATGTACCAAAAAAAAAAACATACGATTTCTAAACAACAGAAACTTACCGTCCAACTCATCTTCATCATCAAACTGAGGTTTCTCCTCATCGTTCTCATTATAGTACTCCTCGCCAAAAACTTTCTGTAAGTGAATATAAATTAATTGATGAATAAATCTAAATAATAATGAGCAGTCTATTAGGGAGGGAGGCACTAATCCAACTATTGAAAACTGGTGATGTGATACTTTGCCACTCATTTTACATTTTCACATTTTAATGAAAGCGAATAAGATTTAAATGAAAAAGGCAATTATGGTGTCTAATACACAGTTTAAAGTCTATATATTTGATTTTTTAAACCACATTTTATTAGTTTAATATAATTTATTATTGTGGAGAAGAATGTAGCCCGAAAGAGGAACAAGTTAATTGTCAATTATTTGTGGGAGAAGAGACTAAACAAACTAGGAATAACCTCCATGACAATAAGAAGTGGTTAAATAATGATAATGATAAAAGCTAATGATAATAAAGTGGTTAATGGTGATGAATGAATTATCCAGGCCATAGTGGATGAGATCTAGAAATACTGAAAAACCCAATCCAATTAGTGTTAGCACTATTTGTCATTGTCGAATATTGTCTCATATTACCTCTGACCACATAATGTAGAAATAAAATTCCTCTCTCTCACCTGCATGAGCTGGTCATGATGCTTAGGGTCAAAGTCACCCTCCAGGTCGACCTCGTTAAAAGCCAGCTGTTCATTTCCTGTCAGCTCCTGTAGTTTTTTCAGCTTGTCCATGATCTCGGCCCGCTTCAGGTTCTTCAGCTCCTTTAGTTGCTGCTGTTTCTGCTCTTTCTCCTACTCAATCCAACACAGAAATCCCAATGATGATCTTACAGTGACACATTTAGAATCATTAAAAAATTTGAATTCTGACGAATCTTTAGGCTTTTAAATCCAGTGGTTTGCTAGGTTTAAGACATTCTGAAGGTAACTTAGGTTTATACAATGAGTGTAATCAAAGCTTAAACAATATATTTAATATTACAGCTTTTAATTCACAAAACAACTAATTACCTTTTTCTTTCTCTCCTTCACCTCCTCCCTCTTTTTCTTTCTACTGTCGTCTTTGCTTCGAACCGAGGTGGCGATGCTGCGAGGGTACGTCTTGATCTGTTGATTGGCGGTTTTACATTTAAATACTTAAAACATTATATATATATATATATATATATATATATATATATATATATATATATATCTACCCTGTCTCAAATACTCTCAAAATAAAATACCAGAATACTTTCTAAGGCAAAAAATACATCTAAGGCAAATAAAATGAAGCGGGATTAGCAAGAATTACTAAGTGTATAAGTGTGATACGGTTGAACCAAAACTGATCCTGCCATCATTCAAAAGACAAAGTAATTATTCATGAAGTATCTAAAAGAAAAGCATGCCTGATGAGAGCCGGGTTCCTCAAAGCGGAAATTGTAATGCCTCTCAAAGTCTTCTTGCTTCTGCAGGAATGATTCTCCTTCTTCCTCAGAATCTTCAACATCCTCCTGCATGAGCTCATTGTAGGTGGGAATTCTGACCACGTCACGGGCGCACACACACACACACACACAATTAACCTCCAGGTCTTGTTCACCATTACATAAATAACTATTTATAAATGTCCATTTTGCTACTATATAACACTTCCTTTACTGTAGCAAACATGATACACAGACCGAGTTTCAAAATGGACACATTTTTAAGGAGGAACTCTTAACACTCACCTCTCCTCTGCATCTTCCTCCTGGTATCCTTTGTTGAGGATGTAGTCTCGCAAAAAGGTCTCCTTTTCATCCAACTGTGGGTCGTTCCAGTAATCTCTAAGATATTTCTGCAACAATGCAATCTGAATTTATATTTTATATCATAGAACTGGCAGGTACAAACAAAAACCATAATATATATATATATATATATATTTTTTTTTTTTATTCAGGAGTTTTTCCTGTTTCAAAATTGGTATTCATCATATTAGATGAATCATCTAATCATATCAGTTTGCATCATATTAGTTGATTACAATAATTACACTTAGATCTGTCTACGGTTTTTACAAAGTGTAGCCACACTTTTGAGTGCTTCCCGTGGTAAACCTTGTAAACTGATGTTTAGATTACCCAATAAGGTCCTGGAATACTGGATGCGCAAAACATCCTGGCAGATTGCCAGGTGAAAGGAAAGGACCGCAGGAGGGGGTGTCGTTGTACCCAGGAATTGATGAGGAATCAAAATTTTAATTTTATAAGTATCCAATTCAATAATCGGAAAAAAACTTTTCAATTCCAAACCCTACTCAAGACACAGATATACACTATATAAACAAATCTAGTAACTTTTCCTGACGTATGTGATTCTTCCTCAAAATGTTAGCACCAAGTTGAAGGCACACAACTGTATAGCATGTCTTTGGATGTTGCATTTTTAAAATTGCATTTTATCTTCACCAGAACTAGAAGATCTAAACCTGTTTCAGCATGACAATACCCATGTGCTCAAGAAAGCTGCATGAAGATATATATTTTATATGGGTTGGAATGGAAGAGCCAGATAAAACCTCAATTCAACTGAACAACTGTCGATCAGACTATCAGACGATCACACTATTCATGAAAAATGTCCGAGGATGTTAGCCATGTGTTTGTTGATTTAACAAGCAAAACAACTAACTAAAGCTACTACCAATACGTTATCTTACTTAAGTAGAAATATTGGGTATCAATACTTTACTGGAGTAATTATTTTTCAGCCGACTTTTTATTAGTACTACTTCCATTTCCACACAATTATATGTACTTCCCACTCCTTACATTTAAAAAAAACAAACACCTCGTTACTCCTATATCTGTATAAATTGCGCCACCCGGATAGAGTGAACGTGATTGTAGTTGGATAAGTATAAACATATACCATTCCGACACCCTGTTAGTTTATACACAGTCCATCACATGATACAAATCACACTCCATCAAGGACATAGCCAGTGCTGGGGTTATTATTAAAAAAAAAAAAACAAACAAACAAAAAAACCCACAATATTATTTCTTGAGTTATTATTTCTCCACTACTGGCGCATTTATCAAATGGGCACTTTTTCATCCTCTGCAAATTAAACTACAGATGGTAATGGCATTTTTCCACTTTTATACTTTAAGTAGTTTTGAAACCAGTGCATTTATACTTTTACTTGTGTAGATACTTCAGCCTCTACAGAAATCTTTTTAACCCTAGTATCTATACTTCTACCCGAGTAATGAATGGGGATACTTTTGACGACAGTGCTTACCATGTCCTGAACTTCATTCTGCCCCTCTATCTCTGCCTGTCCTTTCAGCCACTCCACATAATCTGCCTCCTCTTTATCCTGGGATAAAAAGAAGAATTAATCTCATTTTTAAACAAATAAACGAAACAATGGTTCATGGATTCGAAGCTACCTTCTCCTTTTGTGTTTTTTCCCTGCGTTTCAGCAGTCCTTCGTCGTCACTGGCCTCGTCGCAGCTGTCCTGAACAAACTGCCGAAAGCTTAAAAAAAAGAAAAAGGGCAGGAGACATCATAAAATAATTAATTTCCAGTGTTAAAGTGAGCTGTATTACACTAAGAATACAAGTTTAATATAAGGTATGTCAGTGTTCAAACACTAAGAACAACATATCTTTACTCATGTTCCTACCTCTCTTTTAAATCATTTTGCTCTTGCATGTAGCTGGGAGATGCCGCTCTCTGTGAAAGAAGAAGAAAGTTCATGTCAGTAGGAATCAATCGGCGCAGCAGAGTCAAACCATATGAATTGTATTATACTAATCATATACCTCCTGCATCTTTCTGGCAGCCTCATCATCAGTACTATCATCATCGTCATCATATTTTCTAAGAGAATCAAAAGTGATTAGGTTAGGAGGCGACCAATTATTCCCACCCACCAGCTAGGTCACCTATTGTCACACAGCATACTACAATGCATATTTCTGAACTGCTTTGCTATGGAGTGACATTATTCACTCAAAGGAAAGTCCACTAGTGTGCGCTCATAGATGGCTGTGATTGGTCACTGTGACTGACAAAGGAAAGAGAGTATGATTCCTGACTATGTATATCACCAGGATATAAACCCATGATGTCTAGATGATCATCACCAATATAAATTTCTTTGGGAGGGGATATTCAGACAGAAAAAAAATGAACTTACCCTCCTCTTTCCAAGATGACTTTACGCTCATAGTCCTTTAGAAACATTGGCTTGACAGGCTTTTTAGAAGTGGATGGTTTCTCATCGCTGCCTGAGCTGGATGCTGTCAGGAAAGTGCACAATGTCAGATACTCTAAGACACAGGAAGTCCCAATAATGTTTCCCAAAAATAACTAATCCCAAAAATTAGTTATGGATGTGCTGATTTGCCTACCATCTTCTGTGTAAAACTGTGCATCCTTCTGATAAATCTTGGGGTCTTTTTTCTTGAGCATGGACAGAGTCCTGTAAAAATCTCTCTCAAGTTTGGGATCAAATTCCTGAAAAGCGATTTGAGGAGAGTCAATGAGCGGATGGATCATTAAGTGGGTGGGTGTTTTGATAGATAGATGGAGGAATGCGAGCAACAACATAAACAACGTGATGCTAAATGATAATGAACTGGTTTTGTATCGGTCGTTCTTACCACTTCACTCTCATCAGACTCGGAATCTGAGGACCCTGAAGAATCTTCCTCATCCTGCTCTCCGAAACGGTCCTTCACTGCAATTACGCGATTATTACAGTATTAAACGATGTACTTTTACGCTTAATGCGCAACACAAACAGAGCGATAAGCCGGTGTTTTTCTTTCTTTCTTTCTTTCTTTCTTTCTTTTTCCCATACCCATTGCACCAAAATGTTCCAAGTTAGAAAAGCACAACATGACTGGATACTTAAATAAATAGGCGAATGAATAGAGGACACAAAAACATGTCAGGTTTGATTGAAAAACACCTTAGCATCGTTCCACGTTTCACAGTTTTGAGAATTTACCTCCTATGAACTCCAGCTGCGTTATGCTAACTGGCTACAATCGAGCTTGCTAGCAATCCTAGCCACAAAAGTAACACTTACATTTCTGCAGCTCCTCTTTTTGTCTATACTTGTTGTATTTCTCCGCAAATGTCTTGTTAATCTTAAATTCCGACATGATCACTTGGTGTAAAATCTACACACTGAAATTTTATACTTCCAACTTTATCAAATAGTCCAGCTCAGCCAAAAGCATGGTCCTACTAGGGCTGAAGAAGCACCACGTGACCACTGCGTCACATGGATAGAGGGACAAAATATTCAACCAATCAGCGAAACGATGTGTTAAACGTAGATCGTGTTCAGTTTCTAACCCAATAGCAATAAATAAATAAATACATGAATAAATAAATATAAATTAACTCTATTAGTATACGATATGGTACGATGTTGTAGGAAATTGATTTTTTAGAGTTCAGTGTTTGAACATAACAGTATCTGCAGAATATTGTAATACAATGTAATTACTCGAAAGCTATGTGGTCTTGATTTCTATTTAATTCTATTTATTGCTATTTTAAAATGTAAAAAAATCTGGATTTCAGCATGTGTATCATTTCTCAAAATAAGTCCATACAGGGAGTGTTGACCTGACCGAACATTCAGGCTCACATTATTCAACTGTTTGGTATATAAGATGGAGTTTTTGGTGCTGTTTGTTGATTTTATGCATTTAATGTTGATTAATGCATTTTGATTTTAAAGCATGTTTGATTTAACAGCCTTTACATGTCGTTAAGCATGTAATTTTTGTCTCCCATTTCTTCTCTCTGAAATGCTCAGTAAAAGCTTAGTACCCGGGCTTTCTTTGTTATGCATTTGTTCCCGAAGTTGAACAAGATCACATTCTAGGCATTTTCAGGTCACTTTCAGAATGTCTATAGTGCAATGTTGAATGAAATCCATCTTCTTAGTGCCTAAAGTCGAGACAAATCTGTACTCGTTATGCTTAGTTCAATACTTTTATTAAAATGTATTAATACCTTTATCAGAATTTTCTCTCAAATATAAAATTTTTGCCCTTGACATTCAAAATAACACCATATTCTATGGCATATTACATTAACTCTGTATTGTATGCTCGAGTGAAGTTGAGGCACATCAGGTTTTAACTTGACTTATATTGACTGAGACAAGGTGACGGAGGCTAAATTGAGATGATATGGACATGTGCAGAGGAGGGACATGGAGTATATCGTTAGAATAATTCTAAGGATGGAGGTGCCAGGCAGGAGGAAAAGAGGAAGGCAAAGAAATAGCCAGTATCCATATCACCCTGTAGCCCAAGAATGGTTGCCCACTGAAGGTAAGCGGGAAGAGGTGTTAGTGTGGCCAGCAGGGGGCGCTTGCCATTCATCTTTCAGATGAAACGTTATACCGAAGTCATGACTCTCTATGGTCATTAAAAATCCAAGGATGTCTTTCGAAAAAGAGTAGAGGCGTGTCCTCAGCATCCTGGCCAAATTCGCCCATTGACATCTGACCATCATGGCCTCCTAACCATCCCCTGCACACTGGTAGTGGATGAGGAGATCCCCCTCTCTTTGACTGTCAAGAAAATCACTATATAAATGTAATAAATGATTGTTATTATTATTATTATTATTTATTATATGTTAATAAATGTGGTGAGGGAAGACATGCATTGTAGTTGAAGACACAGAGGTAGAGGACATGGTGGTATGGAAATCCACTGTCTTGACACCTAACAGGATCAGCCGAAAGTAGATGAAGATAAAGGAAATGCTGGGTCTGAGACAACTGCAGTCTTTTTGCAGTGTTTTGCTCTGGTGAGTTTTATTTTCGATTTATAGAGGATCCTCCTTAGGCTAAAGCATGAGTCAGCAACCTTTACCACTTAAGACATTTGGACCTGTTTCCTACAGTAAAGAAAACACTGGGAGCCACAAAACACTTTTGATATTTAAAATGAATTAAAACTGCATGTAGTTTTTTGTCTTTATGCTATGAGTTAACTAAGATATAATGTGTTGCATTTATGAAATCAATGAACGACTGCAGAGAAAACGAAAATGGCTGAAAAAAAATTCTGTACAGGAAAAAAGTCAGCCAAAAAGAAAATGCTCAAAATAGCAAATTAAATCATCTTAAATGTTTTAACAACAATAATCAGTGGACAGGTAAATATAAACAATAATATATATAATAATTTATATTAAATAATATAAATTCACTCCTAAAATGATCTACATTTTAAAAAAGGACACATCAGCTGTTGCCTGAGAACTGAACATATCCAGGTAACACACTTCCACCACCATGTTTCACTAATGTTTTATGTTTACTTTCCTGAGTTATTATGTCCTGAGTTACTGGCTACAACTGTAAATGTAGCTTCAAAGATACACTTTTATGTGCCAAAAAATATGCAGCGAATATCCCTTTCTTCATGTAAGTATTTGTGCTGAGTGTGAAAAAGTTTTAGAAATATGCTGAAACTATTTTGGAGCTGACTTATAAATAAATTATGAATGATAATAAACAGTCCAACAGGAGACTTTATGATCTTCGAACATAATATTTTATTGGGTTATGTTCTGTTTTCCATCCATAGGGATGATATTTATTACATGTTTGAGTTTCTGTATTGTGCATGAATAGTGCTATATAAATCAAATGAATGCAACAAAAATAAATAGTGAAAACAAAAATAGTACACTTTTTTTTTTACACATTATTTTTTTTCTAAATTTGTTTGTGACAAAATCCATGAAGGTGTTACTAAATTTACTATATGTGCCATCTATTTGCAAGTAGTCCATTAAGGTTTCTGTTATAATGTAACAGAAACGGTTACAGTAGATGTCTTTTCAGTTACTGTGGGTTCCTCTGGCGTCTTGGATTGTGAAGTTTGGTGAAGTTTCTGTGAAAATACAAATTCAAAATGTAAGACCATCATGTAGAGCTTACATGTAAACATATTAATATCTGTGTATGATTGAGATTAAGTTTATTTACTTCTCTGACACATAAATAAGTATCAGTATAGTCTGGAATCGTAAATTGTATTCAGATTCCGGAAACTTTTTACTTAACATAAAAAATATAAAATAAAAAATTCAATTCCTCTTATCGATTTCTAGATACATTTTTCTCCACCTGGCAATCTACCAGGACCTTCCACACATCTGCCAAGACCTTATAGCCTTTATTTGGCACATATATATTACAGCACAGTGAAAGTCTTTTCTTCGCATATTTCAGCTTGTTTGGTTGCTGGGGTCAAGGACTAAAGGGCGGCCTTCCAATAAGCAGCCCAGCACCTTAAACCACCCTCAGGACTAAGTGGTAATCTAAACATCAGGTTTACAGGATGGGCCGTGGGAAGCGCTCAAAGGTGTGGCAACTCTTTGTAAAAACCAAAGACAAAGCTAAGTGTAATTAATTAATTAATTCATTCATTCATTCATCTTCTACCACTATATCCGATCTTCCCTCGGGTCACAGGGAGCCTGTGCCTATCGCAGGCATCTATGGGCATTAAGGCAGGATACACCCTGGATAGAATGCCAACCCATCACAGGGCATACACTCACCCACACACTAGGGACAATTTTCCAAGGTGTTATTCAACCTACAGTGCATGTTTTTAAGACTGAGAAACCGGAGAACCCAGAGGAAAACCCCCTGAGGCACGGGGAGAACATGCAAACTCAACACAGACATGGCCGAGATGGGAATCAAAACCCGACCCTGGAGGTATGAGGCGAACATGCTAACCACTAAGCCACCGTGCCCCTTCTAAGTGTAATTATTGTAATAAATTAATATGTTGTATAAAAGATGTCATGACCAACTCGATTAAGCATCACTGTTTGGAATCGAAACTGGGAATTTCTAAGAATCTGAAACCTTGAATCGATAAAATTTAAATATATACAACCTTATATATCTGTCATGACTTGATGACTGTTAAAACTTACTTTTAATAACTCCTCACACTTTTTTACAGTCTCCCTCATCTCCTGTGTCTGACACGTCAGGAAACTGCGCTCCTCCTGCTCTTGATCCCTCTTCTAGAACAGCACAGAGCAATGAAAGTTTCGAACCAAATCGCTTACCTATTAAATTCTTTATCATTAATATGAAAAAAAAAAATGCACACACAAGGATTTTCTCATTTACCTTTCTTAACTCCACATATGTCCTGTTTGTCTCATGTAACTCTTTCTCCAGATTTCTCACCGAGTCTTGTAGTGTATTCACCTGCGACATCAGCAGCATATATTTCTCCTCCTGAAGGTTCAACAAACAAATCTCATTTCTTATTTCTACCCACACATTCAAACACTTTTGAGGAAGTTTAAAGTAAATTCAAGAAATTTTGGTCAGGAAGTATTCGAACACTAAAACCTACCTTGAGTAACTCATCACGTTGTTTTTCAATTACTTTATACTGAGCTTGCAGGATCCTATAATCTGTCTCTACTTGCTGATCCTAAAACACAGAATGGAAGAAAATGAAACAAGTCAGACATGTTCACATCTACCCTTTTTGAAAAGTAAACAGTAACAGACGCAATATAAGAGTGGAAAAACATTTGGAGATGCGTTTTTCTTTTTATGCATCAAGAAAATGTGGCATCATGTTATAACTTTCTCCCTCACCTTTAATAACTTTTTGTGCTTGCAGCAGATCTTTGACAGCTCTTTCTCCAACGCATACACGTGGTCTTGCAGCATATCCGAGTTGGATATCAGTTCGGAATTCTCTTTCCGGGCCAGATTATTCAATGTAACCTCCATCTCAAATTTGTTTTCAGCATCAGAGAGAGAGGCCTCCGCGATCTACAATCAAAAGATTTTGGCTTTAATTACCATTATACACATTCACACACTTTTAAACAGACAAATGCTTTTGGGAAAAGAGAATGTAAGACTCACACACAGAGAGAGAAGTCAGACAGACAGACAGACATACAGACATACAGACACGGTCAGAGACACACCGTGAAAGACACAGAGAGACATACAGTCAGAGACACCCAGACAGACACACATATGTCTATATAGACGCAGTCAGAAACACAGAAACAATCAAATCCAAAGACAGACATATACAGTCAGAAACACACACAGAGAGACAGATAAAAACAGTCAGAGAATCACACAGACAGACAGACAGACAGCCAGAGATACGCACAGACACACAGACAGACAGTCAGACACATAGTCAGACACACACACAGACAGACAGACAGACACAGTCAGAGACACATAGTCAGACACAGAGACAGACATATGCATTCAGAGACACACATACAGACATACAGTCAGAGATACACACAGACAGACACACAGACAGACAGATAAAAACAGTAAGAGAATCACACAGACAGACAGAAAGTCAGAGATACACACAGACACACAGACAGACAGACAGAGATACACACAGACACACAGACAGTCAGAGGTACACACAGACACACAGACAGTCAGACACATAGTCAGAGACACAGACAGACAGACAGACACACGGACAGACATGCAGACATAAACATTAAGAAAACTTACCATAAGTTCTTTCTGAGGTTCTGCTGCTAATTCCATCAGTTCTTTGTACTTTATTTTAAGGATGCTGTGCCTAGCTTTCTCGTGCACAAGATCCTAAACATAGTCATGAAGCAGAAGACGAGTGAATTCATGGACTTTACTGACTGTTTTTTTTTGTTTTTTTTTTTTTACTAAAGCTGTATTATAAAAGTTGTGACTTATTAATACAAAAAAACTTACATGTAGTTGATGTTTGAAGCGTTTTAAAAGTTCTGTCATCTTTCCCCACTTCTCCATTACGGTACTGTGAGATTCCGGGAAGCGCTGCCAGTCCTAAAACACAGCAATAGAATAGAAAAGGTTTGAAAAGAGAAAACACTCCACTACGAATATAATTTTATTATTAGTTGAGTTGGTAGTATATTCGTTTAAATTCACACATGTGGTGTAACTCATCATTTCCTGCGTAATAAGGATCTTATGTACCTCCACTACCGTACTGCACTGGTGCTTCACCCGAACGAGTTCAAACTCTTTCTGCCTTGATGAGGTCTGCAGTAATCTGAATTCTGATTTCACTCTGTGGAGATCTTTCTGTAACTCAGCATTGACCTTCACTGCTTGTTCATATCTCCCTTCAAGTTCATCCAGGGTGACCTGGAAGTTTCACAAGAAACAACTTATTGACTTTATTGACATCCACACACACACATACACACACACACACACGCACACACACACACACACACACACAATGCTATGTTTTTAAGAACTCATCATAACAGCTTGAAATGTTTAAGGAATTGGGAACCAAATGTTTGCTGAGCAAATCTTCATCACAATTTTATCAAGGTTCATCTCTCGTGTCAAAAACAATCAATTCAGGCTATAAAGGTGTGGAAAGATGTCATGACCCTGTAGGGACCTCAGACTCACATCCAAAACTGTTCACTGGAGCATTCCATAAACAACTTGCTGTGTTTGGAGGTGAATTTCAGGATTAGCATTGGCACTGATGACCACAGTATAATATACACGCTCACACAAAAACCTATTTTATATTTCACCAGAAGATGGCAGTAGACCACGAAGGAGAGAAGGAGGAGGCAAATCTATGAAACTCAATTGTATTATTTGTTTAGTCTTCCGAGGTAAATAAATTCTAAAATCTCATTGAATTGATTTTTTTTGGGTAATGATCAAAACCACCGTTTATTCCAAACAGTATGTCATTTGTTCTCTTGTTTTTCAATTGACAATCAAACAGTGTCTCGGAAATCCTGATAAATTAAATAATACAATTAAATTCCGCCGGTCCGTTTTACTATTTCGTATTTTTGATCGGAGTCTAAAATTAAATAACGAAAAATCCGATTGAAACGATTTCGATTTTTAACGGCTCTCGATGTTTTGTACTTCTGAGTAAGGTCAATGTTAGTCTTATTTTCGTGTTCACAGGATTTAGAAGTTTACAAATGAGCAATTAATAGTGAATAATGTTTCAAATGAACGTATATATGTTTAATCTTCCCCAAAACAGACTTGTTCCTTAATTTTATATGGCCATAAAATATGAAAAACCATTAAATTGTTTATTTGCGTTTAAAAGAATGGCAGACAGAATGGCCGGCCACCACATAGTTTCACCTCTTCAAACCTGGCACTCTTTACAAAAAAGTTTGGGCACCCCTGATTTAAGCACTTCACATTTCTAGCTGATTCACTAGCTTTGGTTTACCGCATATATGCTGGATATTTATGAAATGGCCAAGAAGAAAAACTCTATCGTTTCTATCTTAAACTGGATGCTTTGAGTGAGAAAAAGCATTTGTTATATAATGCGTAACCATGACAACGGCTAACAACTGAGCAAGCGTGGTAATGTAACGCTAATAGTTTAATAATCGTAATAATCATAATAACCTCCTGTTAATAGTTTACTAATCAGATAACTAAAATTTTGCTTTAATATCGATCTTATCTGAACTAACTGAACTAGTGAGTAAAGTGTAGAAGCTGAGCTGGAAGTGATGATGGTGATGATGCTGCTGCTGATGCTTACCTCAGGGACAGCGATCTCGGTCGGAGTAGGACTTTCTAAATCCATCACACTTCTTTCTCCGCGCCGCTTCAGGAAATAATAAAGTCCGGCAGTCGTGACTGCAGCTACAGCAGTATACAGCAGTCGTCGCAATGGAAGATCCGCTTCTGGAATGAGAGCTAAACTCATGAAACGCTGCATTGGAACACTGAACTCGGCGTCTTGACCAGACAAATAGAACGTCCAAAGAAAAACTGACGCTCCAACCGCTGCTCGTCTACTTTTAATACAGCATCTGTCGTCTGACGTCACAGACCATAACTCCAAATTCGATGAATCACGTGCTTATATTACATAATCTCTGCTTCAGGTATATCAGTTTTTGGCCTGAATAGAACTGAATACTAAACAGTAAATGTATTCATTATTAAACAGTGTGTGTGTATGTATGCATTTTTTCTAATCAAAAATGCTGCATAAAAAGATCCTACACTGGTCTTTTTGCTGAGTTAATCATATATAATATCCCCTAATTTAAAATTAAAGTCGTTCAGTTATTAAGAAAGTGTGTGAGAGATGTGAGAGAGAGAGAGAGAGAGAGAGAGAGAGATGTGTTTTTCTAGACATAAGAAAGGGCTTTCGAACATTTCTTTTCGCCTTCCTTATCATTACATTGCATTTATGGCATTTGGAAGATGCCCTTACTCAGAGCTACTTGCAACTGAGCAATTGAGGGTTGAGGGCCTCACTCAAGGGCCCACTAGTGGCATCTTGGTGGTGGTGAGAATTGAACCTGTGATCTTCAGATCCAGAGCCTAATGCCTTAACCACTAAGCTACGGACTCATTAATGAACACGTGAATTTAACTGACTGTCTTTATTGTAAATGAAACAATTCCTGTGTTTCCTGTGTTCCTGTGCAACACTGTTTGTCGGTGTGTGTCACCTTAATACATGGGGTGCTCCTTCACAACCAAACTTTATGTCTACATGGACCAGTCCATGTGTGTGTGCGGTGAAGGACATTGAAGGTGTCCAAAGCATGTTCAAATTTCGAGTCGGACACAGGAATAAATTTAACTATTTATTTGATCAGACATGGAAAGATACAGCCGGCTGGGTTGTCTCAAGTCCTCATCAGGCAACGATGACCCCAGCATAAAAAACAGCAGTATATAGATGATATGTGTCGTCGCTCTATCTTCAGTTGGTTCCACCCCTTTTACTTTGCTCTCATCTGACTCCATCTCACTCAGGTACACAGCCTGTGGGTAGAGTGAAACACACACACAAAGAACTTCCCCCTCCCTTCTGCCGTTTTGTAAATCATGACATTTTATTTAAAAACTATCTCTTCTCACAAATGTACTCTTTGTTCAAGCTGTACCCAGCTGTGACCTTGGCTTCTGCAAGAACAAGTTATCCAGCGCATACTCCCTGCTTCTCTCCGTCTCTACAAACCTTTAATATTCAGCCTTAACCTTATGGCAGTTTAAACATAAGCCAAGCATTAAACATTCTTACTGTGTAGATTATCACTCCAGTTATTGCATTATTAATCAAGTATGTAAATGAGCATTATGCAAAGAACACATCTATTAAAATCATAACAAAAGCAAATAAAAAACCCTTCAGCGGTCAGCCACATTGCTGGTGGATTTGCGGATGCAGTATGGGGTGTAAATGTCCATGACAGAGGGAAGAAAGATCCAGATGATCTTCACGCTGTAGGGATGGCCTGGCCAACTCGTGGCTCCCGAGCCTCATGCGGCTCTTTAACTAGTTTTATGGGGCCCTTTAGGAGCTTTCACATAACATGCGTCAATGGGAATGGGATGATGTTCATGTGTACCCATGTGTATGATGTGGCTCTTTGCAGTAATACAAAAAAAAGTGGCTCTTAGCCTTCTACTAGTTGGCCACCCCTGCTGTAGGGTCTTGTGGATCTGAGGTGGTGCAAAATCCGAACCAGGTAGTGATGCAGCTGCTCAGGGTGCTCTCGATAGTTCCTCTGTAGAATGTTGTGAGGATGTGTGGAGGATTCGGTGCCTTCCTCGGCTTTCTCAGGAAGTAAAGACGCTGTTGTGCTTTCCTTGTAATGGACTCAGTGTTGAGGATCCAGGTGAGGTTCTCCGGCAGGTGGTGCTCACTACGATCTCCAGAGAGAAAGATCAATATTCAGTATAAACAATAAACATAAAAGGATGAAGAATATCTTTTATCTTTTAATAAATAAATAATATAAGCATATTACAAGACCGTGTGATTCATGTGTGATCAGAGACATGTGACACAGGTCTACTCTGAACACTGACAATACACAAATTCAGGTTTTTGTGGGCCCGTCTTCTTAACCGTTTCTCTAAATTTCAATGGCATGGAATGGTAAATTAGCCAGGAAGTATAAGAGTGGTTTGAGTACCTAGGACTAGCATTTTATAAATCTACCAACTCGCAATACAGTTTATACGACCTTTATTGGGGCTCTTTCCATAGAGGTGATACACAAAGGCCACACCAGGTGGCGGTGCAGCCCTGCTCTTCCCACATCTATGCTTTATTTTTGCTTCTTTTCAGTAAAGCAGATTTTCACTGATTTTCGAGTTGCAGTAAATTCAGACGATAACGTTCTCTCAATCTGTCCATCCACATTATGAATTATGCATAATACATACACCTTAATTTCAAATTAAACAAACCATACTACTGTATACAGCATCTACAACAAATAACTATATACTCACGACCCAAGTAAATATGAAAAATTATAGTATGTTCATCACACTTATCCAATCATTTTTTTGTTTTTACCACAGATTTGCCCGAAATAAAATCTTGGATGTATTTTTTTTCTCAGGAGTTAAAAATCTTCCCAGTCGTCTTCTTTGTTTTTTTTGTGTGTTAATGCCACTTTAAGCAACGATATTTTATCTCCTCTTCTCTTTGGGCCCCTTGTTCTGGTCCAAGGAAAAGAAAAGCGACTTCAAACATAATCTTTGTTCCCCTTCACTGTCTTAATCCTTCAGAGAATTGCTCAATTTCACTTACAGACAGGTGGGGAAAAAGTCAAGGGGCTTGGCTTCTGGGACTTGTGGGTATTATTGCACATTATGACTGAAAACACTGAACTCAGATAATAAGACATGCACTTTTAACTTTAGTTAGACGGGAGACAATGCACAATAAATGCATGTGTATGTTTGAAAATACCAGAATCCTGTGTTTACATAGCTAGACTATTGTTGTGATGAATGCTGAACTTATATATGCACACACACACACACACACACACACACACACACACACACACACACACACACACACACACACACACATGTAAAATTAATATGTAAGTACTACAAATATTGCTGAATTATAGAACGGCAATGTTTGTAGTACTTACATATACAGAGGGGCACTAATCTTTGCGCTAAGTTCACAAACATCTGGAGTTTTCCTTTCACCGGATTCCTTTTTCTCTGAAATGATCCATGACTCTTGGAAATGTAAATATTTCCATTCTTTATTTGTAAGTCTGACAATTAGCCAAAGTACATATAAAACATAAGGATTTGCTCAGCTTGCAAGGTCATTTCATTACCAGCAAACGGTTTGAAGTGAAGCTCTTACAAAAGAAGAAGTAGCTCAGGAATGTGGGAACACGTGTCTTGCTTTTCACACACAGCTTTTAAAGGCTGTAATCAGTTTAGCAACACAGGTGGTTACTGTACGGCAATGGGCTGAGAATTTTGGATCAGTTTGTTATCTATGTTTGTCACTGATTTAGTTTGATCTCTAGATGTTTGGGGGAAAAAAACTGTCCAGGATCCAAAGACAATTCAGATATCAATACCCTTTTACCCCACACCACTCCTGTTCATTCCTGGAAAACAGCTGTGAGTCACTCGTCTGATGAACTTCATGTTTAAACTCAATGACAAGTTCCAAACTATCATCAAGAATTTATTGATGTGATATTTTCATTGTTATAAACAATAAATCAGATGCATAAAAGTGTCCACGTCTGTCCACGTGTCACTTATTAAAGTTGTTAATAAAAAAAAAACATAATGAAAAATCATTTAACAGAATTAAGAATAAATACCAAGTAAAATAAAAAAAAAATCACATAATGTTCTCAATATACAACTTGGTGGAACATCAGATACGATTACGATACGATTAATTCATAAGTGATTCATTTATTTGGGGGAAAAGCTCTTTTGGGGGTAGGACTTGTAGTTTTTGTTCATTATTAACCTTGACTTTCTGGAAAAGACGTTTCCCTGTATATCTAGGGATTACAAATTTCCCAGTACAATGGCAAATCACGTTTGTAAATAGTTGGATCTGTTTACATACATGGGTTAATTAAATGATAGCAAGTACACTTTGTATCTTATGAACAGATCATTCCCTAACAAACATGATGAGGCAAAATCCACCACTCACCCCGCCAAAAAATCAATCTTAAAGCTTTGTATAGGATAAAAATGCACATGGAATGAGATGTGCATTTAAAAAGATGTATATGTACATATGGTCCTCTAAATGTCTTTTTTATGGTCTATTCTAATTCTTTTAATGTATAATTACTTGTCAGAAGCAGCTACAATAAACTCTCTTTCCATCATTAAAGCTTACTGTGAAGCAGATCTTAGTTTATACACTTCTAGGAGTTCCCAGCAATATATCACGTATTACAAAATATAAGTCAAGGATATGTTCCAGAGGAGGCGGGACTGCCTGTCCAATCAGACTGGAGAAAAACACATGCGTGAGGCATAGCCTTCTGTGTTGTTGACTGACCATGGGTTTGTTTGTGAACGTAAGACACGCAATTAGGTCATAAACAGCATAAAATAGAGATAGAGGCCAATATAAGTTCATTCACAACTTGTTGTCTGAGAAGTGAATATACCATAAAAAGTACAACTCATGAAGGGTTAGCAAATGATCGACCCAGCGACTGCTCAAGTGTTTCAGACTCACGTGTACTTGTAACTGCACTGAATCTGTACAGTAAACCTGAAAACTTAACGCTGGCCAATGTGCCTAAAAAAACTATGTTACATTATACATTATACATTAATACCTGTTTATTGTTATAGTTGTCACTGTTATGAGCAAATATTAAAATATAAATGCCTCTGTGCTAAATGCGCATACTCATAAAATTAAGTGGTTTTATACAAATACAAAGCATGGTTTGTAAAAGTGAGGCCTATCTTCAACTTCAATCACGTTCACCGGAGGAAAAAGTAAAATAGATAAACTAAGCACCCATTTTTTAAAAGTGTCAACAAAAAGAAAAGCAACCACATTTTGTTTTTTTTCTCTTAAGTGCCAGAGGTAAACTTAATATGACAAGGAGCAAACTAATTGGCAATGAAATTATACATTTTTATACCTGTGAAGCTGTTTTGAGACAGTTTATGTTGTTTTATTAGCACTGTATTAATAAAACTGAATTGAACTGATGACATGTTTTCTCTGTCCCATATATACTATTTGTTGACATGGTATGAAACAATGTTGTTTTTTCATACCTCAACATCTCTTTTTCAATAATCCACAAATATACTTCACCAATAAAATGTAAGAATGGTTTTACTAAATTGTAATCTTGCTAAAGCCTTTTTCTACAAACTATTTTTTTCAGCAAATGCATGGATTCCAAACTATTGCAAAAAAAGGAAATTGCTGCTTATAATAAGATTGCAAAAAAATTTCCACAACAGAAAAAAAAATATATGGTATATATTTATTTTCATTAAACATTTGTTTCCAAATCCATGTCCAAGACATAATTAGAACTATTTCATATAAAAATATGAGTACCCCATATATATAAAATGAAAAGTATATTGGAATCCGCCCATTATGTGTACAATTACATCCGCTTATAAGAATATAGCATCATATGTAACTCAGATTTAGATAAAGTTAATTAAAGTACAGGAATTTCACAATAAATAAAGATATTTATGTACATGAGAGGGCTTTAAAATGTCAAAACTAAGGTGACAAAAATTGTACATACATATACATGTAAAATATTTACACATAGCCTGTCATAAACAGAACAAACTTCAAAAAGCTAAAAAGCAACACTATATGGACAAATGTTTGCGGACATTTGATCATCAAACCCACATATTGGTTTTACCACAGTGATGTCACAAAGTTTGAAGTGCATTTCATGATTCCTTTGCATGCTTTAGCGTTACCATTTGAGACCCAAGAGACCCAAACTTAATTCGGCTCAAGTGCAGAAAGGCGATGTGGTGTTGGAATTTTTATGTCATGACAGTTGAATCAAAAATCCAGCATGATAACCAGCAAGTCACCACTTCCCATGGTTTGTCAAAGTTGGAGTGGAAGAACTCGAGTGTCCTGCACAGAGCCCTGACATCAACTCCATTAAACACCTTTAAGATAAACTGGAACATTAACGGAACTACAGACATCCTTTACCAATATCAGTATCACAATTGCTCTTGCTAATGAATGAAAAAAATCCCCACAGCCTTGCCCCAAAGTCTAGAGAAGGGGTGTCAAACTCATTTTCACTGCAGGCCATCAGCATTATGGTTGCCTATATATATATATATATATATATATATATATATATATATATATATGCACTCCTTTACTTGTCGTGTTTTCCTAAAACCACTGTATTCTCAGTGAACAATGACATACTGGTTATTTGGCTGTAAGTAAAAGGGAACCCGTGTAGACTTCTAAGTTTATTTAAAGTGTCTATATGTCGTTTCTTAATGGCATTTCATGTTTCCACTTTTGACTATCGCAACAGACTCCGAGCAAATCAGACAAACAAGCTTCGATACAGGAAAAATAAATGCGTATTTCCCACCCATTTTTATAATAATAAAATAAAAAAAAAATCGGTTTTCAGCATCAACTTTCCTTATTTTGGAGAATGCAGCTGTTTTCACTCACTGAAAGCTTCATCTGTACTTTGCTCTGTGCTGTTTACTGCACGCGCACCTGCACGTGTGACCCCCCGATAACAGTGACTAGTAAAGTGAAGACTTCGCGGTCTGTCCTTTACATTCATAAACGGATAATCTGCCTTCCATCTGTCTAGAAAGCTCCTGTTTTCCATCTTTCATTTGTCCATTTTTAGGGGGAGAGGTGGACTACATTTGTTCGACTTGAACGGTAACCTGCTAATGACTGTCGAGAGAAAAGCAGGGGCGCCTGACGGTCACGACTGATGCGCCAACGCGGTAACAAAGGATTCTGGGATTTGTAGTATTACCGGTGCCAGCTCAAATACACATTCGATATTATCTTGAGGGCCAAAAAAAATTACTCAGATTTGCTGAGTTTGACACCCGTGGTCTGGAGGAAGGCCTTCCCAGAAGAGTGGATGGTAGGCAAGAAAGGGACTAAATCTGGGAAGTTCATGAAGCATAATATGGCCTTATAATGCACAGTATACCATGTAATCTGTTATGAACTAGTAACTACAACTTCATTCCAAACATAAAACTCCACATACACATAGTTTTTTTCCGAGACAATACTCCATTTAGCAATACTACAATCATGTCCTACATACACACAGCACATACACATACACACTCTCCCTTTCTCTTTAAAAAGTTACAACTAGAATGAGTAGTCAGTAAATAGTTGAGGTTGGTTAGTTTCCCTGTGTATCCTATAAGCCTGCATTGAATGAGCCTGGACGAGCCTGCTCCAGGTATCACATCTAAAAAATTGATTCTTTGGACTCAACAATCTGTAAATATCCATTTGATGAGCTCATCACAGCTTGTTACTGCAGCAATGTCCGAGTGTGTATCCAGCCGTAGTGTATTAAAGTTAAAATTCATCATCAATATTGACAGCTTGCCTCTGGAACAAAAAAATGTGAATATTACACTTTCAATAAGAAAGATGCCATTTAAAGCACAATAAAAAGATTTTGTAAAGCCTTACAGGTGGGTAGGAGTAACCATCAGAATTACTGTCCATGTTCTTGCAGATGTGAACTTTATCCTCTGTGGTTTTCTGGTAAACTGGATTTTCAAAATGAATGGTGTTGGTGTTTTTCAACTTCCAGTTCCTCCACAGCAACATGCTACCAAATACCAGTAGACATAAAACCACTGTAGAAGGACAAACATAATAAATATTAACTCACAAAAAACATAGCGTACAGTGTATTTTTTTTAGCGTATGATGTATTTTTTCATACTTACATAAGGGCAATGTGATGTAAAGAGCAAGTAATGGAGAGGATTCTTCTCTGCTTTCAGCAACAGCATTGGGATTATCTATAACAAAGACAAAACACAAGAGAAGTTCGTCTATGAAATGACTAAGAAATATGCAAAGTCCATGAGCAATTCATACATTTTTTTTACTAAAGCTGTTTAACACCATTGTTGCTGCTGCTGTTGTTTGCTCATCATTCTGTTTACATTACACTATTTTTGCACAATGTACTGTTTGTGCATTTGTCCTGCACTGTCTTGTGATTTGCACTGCTTTGTCTTGCACGGTCTACACTAGGTTGCACACGATGCACTTTATGTGGCTTGAACAACTTTAGCTCTAGTCTGTTGTGCTCTGCTTGCTTCGTTGCACATCAGTCAAACTGTTAACTGTTAACTGCTACATTCGTTTTGTGAAATATTTTTTATAAAGCTTTCAATCAAATATTGCACTACTTCTAGTTACCGGTTGTTGTCATTTTGTGTTTGTGTACTGGTCATGTCTCGTGTAGTCTATTGCACACTGTTTTGTTTTGCTCTGTTTGCACCAGGTTCCTGTGGCTAGGACAACTTAGTCTAGTCCACAGCTCTGTATTTTGTGGCTCTATGTTGTGATGTGTTATGTTGTTCTATGTAGCACCAACGTTCTGGAGAACATTGTCTCAGCTCAGTGTGTACTGCGTCAGCTCTATATAGTCAAAATTACAATAGAAACCTCTTGACTTGACTTGAGCTCTGTGTTGTTTTATGTGACTATGTTGTTTTATGTTTTACATTTTATGTAGCACAAGGTTCTTGAGAAATGTTGTCTCATTTCACTGTGTACCGAGTCAGCTGTATATGGTTGAAACGACACTAAAGGCTTGACCTGATATCTTACCTGTCTGTGTGGTCACTTCATAATGAGTTTTGCCGGGGTGGGTTTTGGCTCTGGAAGCTTCTGTGGGTGGTGACTTTTGCACAGTGGTAGAAATTGGATCTGAGGTTTTGGTGGTTCTTGCGGCAAATGTTTTGGGTAGAGTTTGTGGGGTTATACGAGGGCGAGCTGTAGTAGGAACTTTGGGCCAAACTGGTGGTGCAGTTGTTGGAACAGCTGAAAAATAGAAAAATCATGACATGAACTGCACTGACAATGCCATTAAAAGTACTTAAATGATTGATGTCAATAATGAATGATGAACAAATGATCCTACCAGAAACACACTTCTTCATATCTTTGTCCAGCATCATGTTGTCAGGACAAGCACACGTGTACTTGGGAGAGTAGACGCTGACCTGTGGTGCAGCCAGACACAGAAACTCACATCCACCATTGTTGATCTTGCACCAATTTACAGCTGAAAAAAAGATAACATTATGCAATATAAATGCTGAGGAAAAAAACGCACAAGGTCAAATTTGGTCATGTTGTTTAAACGACGTACCGCTGGGCTGCTTCAGGTTGTGAAAGAGCACAATGTCCTCTGGAGATGTGAGGTGATCTGCTACTTTTGCAATGTCTCCCCCTGTCACGCGGTTAGCACTCATGATAGCATTGTTGCTAACATCGGTCCAGAAAACTCGCTCCTGAAGACAGCAAATGTAGTTCATGTGCAAATTAAATAATTACAATATATGCTATAATATGACAGCAAATAAATCTCCGCTTTTTAATTAATAATAGATATAATATTTTAAACAAGCCAAAAATTGTACCAACAGAATATTTTGTTTAATAGAGTGAAGCTTGTTGATGTTCTCAGTTCAAAATTATGGTTTTAGAGCAATAATGTTGTAATTTTTCCTTTTAAGTAACTACCCAGAACATTCTACCTTTACTTTATTCGTTAAATTATTGATCAAAGCAATTATTTTTATTCATTCATTCATTCATCTTCTACCGCTTTATCCGATCTTCACTCGGGTCACGGGGAGCCTGTGCCTATCTCAGGCGTCTATGGGCATTAAGGCAGGATACACCCTGGATGGAATGTCAACCCATCGCAGGGCACACACACACACACACATTCACACACACATTCATACACTATGGACAATTTTCCAAGGTGCCAATCAACCTACCGTGCATGTTTTTGGACCGGGAGGAAACAGGAGAACCTGGAGAAAAACCTCCTTGAGGCACGGGGAGAACATGCAAACTCCACACACACATGACCGAGCCGGGAATCGAACCCGGATCCTGGCGGTGTGAGGCGAATGTGCTAACCACTACGCCACCTTGCCTCCGCAATTATTTTTAGTCATTATTAATTTTGTTGAATTTATAAACGAATATTAAGCAATTATAATTTCTTTAATGTATCAAGTATTTAGAACTGGCATTTATAAATGATGCAGAATAATTTATATCATAACTATAAATTGGATTTAAACATATTGCTTATATTAGTTAAATAGATATATCCAAACACTAGTAGTATCATCTATAGTGACAAGTGGCCAGTTCACTGCCATATACTTTTCCTCATTTAAATTACACTGAAATGTTAATTAAGAGGTAAGATCAGCTCAAGGCTCTTCTCTGTTCTGGCACCGAGGTGGTGGAATGAACTTCCCCTGGATGTCCGAACAACAGAGATACTGACTACCTTCAAACGACGATTGAAGGCCCTCTATATCTTCCAACAACACCTATCCTAACACTTCCTTCCTCTCACTGTCCAGGAATCCATAAAAAAAAAAAAAAAAAAAAAAAAAATCTCAACTGTGTCTTTGCTTATTGTGTACCTTAAGTTTGTATCAATCCTACCTGAATGAATTTATTATTAGATGGAGACCTATTAAATATAAATTATAAAGCACTATTTGTACGTCGCCCTGGATAAGGGCGTCTGCTAAAAGCTGTAAATGTAAATGTTAATTACTCCTATCAACTGAACATTGATAGGATGATCATTAAAATTAATGGAAATGTAGACGAACCTAACAACCCCAGTTAATTCTTAATTAATGTTAATTACGATATTTATCTTTATAATTACAATATTTATATTTATCACATGAGAAACACACCTGTTATTTAACAGTTAACAGTTAAGGAAAGGCACACTGTGCATTCTGGATGACTATATGTTATCTGTCGAATATAGTACAGCCAATTGTTTTTTGGAACATATGACATTTCATCATCTTTAACTCAATCAAACAAAATACTCTTGAACGATATCTTCTGACAGGCAAATTTACCTCAAACACCGTGACACTCAATGGATGTGCTAATCTGCCGTGGTCAATAATAAGTGTATGACGGCCACCTCCCTGTGCATCAATACTGGCAAGGGTATGCAGTTTAGAGTCCACCCAGTACAGACGCTGGTTCAACAGATCTGAACACAAGAGAAGAAAAACAATCAGGTCAAACCGCATTCATTCAAAACAACCATGGCCATTGTGTCAGGGTAGACCGAGCTATCTGAGGATAAAGTTCTTACCAAGAGTTATCCCATTGGGCCAGAGGATGTCATCAGACACCAAAGTGCTACGATCGACTCCATTCAGGCCACCTCTCTCGATTTTAGCGGGTGTACCCCAGTCAGTCCAGTACACAAAACTAGGCCGAAAAACAAATGTAGACATATAGGATTAGACAAATCCGACAAGTAAAACTTGCACTTTAAGCTACAAGTTTGTGACTCACTTCTTAATTGGGTCAACTACAATAGCCCTTGGCTTGGTCAGGCGTTGTCCGTAGAGCGTCTTGCGCTTCTTTCCGTCTGCTGTGGCTACAGAGATGGTGCCACGTACACTATCAGTCCAGTAGATATTACCGTGGATCCAGTCCACTGCAATCCCTTCTGGAGCACCCAAATCTGAGTCAATCACAATGCTATGCTGGGACGAGTCTAACGCTGCATCCATGGGAGCTCTGTGAAAAACAGAAAAGTTAATACATATTGGGGCAAATCCTGCTTCTGTTTATCTTTATGTCCAGTATGTCTGATATGTTACAAAACAATAACTTTGTGGTTCTGATGAAGAATTTGACTTATGTTGTCATTACCACACAGTCAAAGGGAAAGGAGTGCATGTCACACTTTTTATATAAGAATATCCATAAATGGCTGTGTATAAACTCAAGACAACAGTGCAATATACGGAATATTGGTAAATAACCTGAATTAGATGGGGGAAAAAAATATGTCAGTTCTTGCCAACAAACTTTAGTGTCGCTGAAAAACACCATGTGATATACAGTGTTGGGAAAGAAATGTAATAGATTACAAGTTACAAATAACCCTATTTAAAATGTAATTTTTTTCAATTACTTTGTATAAGTAAATTATTACATTTGATTACTTTTTGATTACTTTCATTTGTCCACTAGGTGGCACTTTAAGTTAAGGAAAAAAGTTTCAAACCCTCTAGAAAAATTGTGCATTTTTCGAAATGAAACTGCATCAGAATGTTGATGTAGGGGGGTCTTGGGGCATTATGGGCATATTTTTTACAGCGGTGGCGGGGGGAGGGGTGGTTGTTGTATATGACGATTCTGCATATTTTTTCGTCATGTTACTTCCTTATGATACAAATAAGGGTGATGTCAATGGGTGGAAATAAATATATATATACGTATATAGATAATATACGTATAAATTACACCATTAGGAATAGGCTACAACGACTTGATCTACTGCATCACTAGAGGTTTGGGTGAATGAAAGCCCCAAATAAATGAAATGATTACCTATAGATTTTCTTGAGGGACAGATCAGCCCAGAATATCTCCTTGCTGGCGATGTTCATGTCCAGTGCAACTATGTTTTTCTGGTGGGAGACGACTTGTGTGTACTCGCTCTTATCCAGAGTCATTTTCCTCACTTCATGGCGGTTAGTAAAGTACAGATAGGCTACAGTTCCTGAGCAAGATGGACAAGGGCAATAAGACTTTATCAAAAAACAAACCTAAAATAAGCTAAAATAAGCGATACACAAAATCACAGAGGTTGAACACGTACCAATAGCTTTGCAGGCTTTGGTCGCTGGGTCGATTTGGTAACCTTCAAAGCACTCACACTTGTAGCTGCCCACCTGATTCACACAGACTTGACTGCATGTGTCCCCATTGGCACACTCATCAATATCTGTATGGTGAAATTTTGGGGCAATGGTTAAAATGCCTAAAATGTACATGATCGTTAATTAAACAGGGATTATTCAGGACATTCATCAATGCCATACCTTCGCAACGTTTCTTGCCTACCAAATGGAATCCACTAGGGCACAAGCACTCGTAGCCAATCTTTAGGTTATTGCAGATATGAGAACAGCCACCATTGTTGTACAGACACTCATTAGAATCTGTTCAGGTGAACAAAATTGTTACCAGGAATTGTTTTACAACAGCTTTCGTTATAGTTTTATAGAATTGTACGTTATAGTTTTACATTGTACGTTATAGTTTTATAAAGCTGTACGACTCACCACACTCCCGCAGGGGCTCATCGGACCAATCCCTACAGTCACGGTGCTTGTCACAAACTTTGTCCATGCTGATGCATTCACCGCTGCGACACCGAAACCTGGATGGTGCTTCACAATGGGTGGCTGAAAAAGTCAATGATACATCAATTGAAACATTCTGTATTCGTATCCTAGCTATAGCTTTGAAGCTTTTTTATGATAGTATAGACTAACCATTGACACAGCCCAGCTCATCACTCATATCCTGACAGTCATACACCTGGTTACACTGGCGACTCCCATGGATACACGATCCATCACCACAACGGAACTCATCTGGCCTGCATGTGGGCACCACTGTTCAAATACAAAACACTCACGTTACTCTTCTTTAAACAAAAAAGACTTTCAGCAGAGGGACTAGTTTTCCTACTATTTGGCAGAAGGTTTTGACTTACCACAGTGTTTCTCATCTGATTGATCCAGGCAGTCAGAATCACCATCACATCTCCAGGAGTTTGGAATACATTTCTCACTGTCACAGTGGAACTCCATATTGGAGCAAGGCTTGCTGGAAGATGGAGAAGGCCGGTGGCCGCAGTTCTGAGGCCACTCGTCCGAGCCATCGGAACAATCAGCATCTCCATCACAGGCCCACAAGCGTGGCAGGCACGCCAAGTTGTTGCAGCGAAACGCAGTTGAGCTGCAGGTGGTGGGCTGGCACTGCACCTCATCGCTGCCGTCATCACAGTCAGCATCTTCATCACAGACAAACGTCCGAGACACACACTGACCATTGCTGCACTGAAATTCACCATTCAGACATTCTCTAAGAGCTGTAAAATCAGGACAAAAGATGTTTTAAGACATAATTTGTCTATCACAAGGTCCGTATTATTATTTCACATAAAACGTCGCTCACTGCAGCCGGCTTCATCAGCTCCATTATCACAGTCTGCTTTGCCGTCACATTTCCAGCTGTAAGGCACACACTGGTTTAGCCGTCCACCACAGTGGAACTCAGTCGGCTTGCATGTTTTTGTCACTTAAAGCAATGAACAACGTGTAAGATTAGTGTTAACACAAATGCCTGTTTTATCTTACACACACTCTGACGATGCATGATGAATTCATGAGTGTCTGCATGTGTATGTGATACTCACAGCAGGAAGCCGGGAGCTCATCGGTGCCATCACCACAATCATCTGTCCCATCACATATCCATCTCATCGTAACGCACTTTCCATTTCCACACTGGAAATTCTTGGAGCTGCAGGGACTGACCTCTGCAAAACAGGACGTTTAATACTGTTTATTAATTCAGTTACCAATACCACTAGAAAGTTTTTTCCCTCTTACACAATTAAATAGTGTAAAGTCAAACACTACAGAGTGTATTTAAAGTTAGCATGTGAATAGGGATAATAGAAAAGGTGTAGGACGCTTTTATGTTTACAGCAGCATTTCTTAGGTCTACAGTTTCAAAGTTTGATTTTTAGCAAGACAAGAATGTGACCATAGTCGGTGCATGAACCAAATCCACAGTAAGTCTTCGCTTCCCTTGAATGCATTTAAAAACATTTCTGACCGACCAAGAAGGGGCTTCAACCAAAGTGTATCCTAGCAAAGACCTACACATTACAGTAAGGATAAGCTAATAGAAGCAGCGGCAGGCAGTGGTTTGAGCCAGTGAATTTTACATTGCTAGTCTCAAATACGTGGTCTGTGGCTAAGCCTTACACACACGCCCCGCCTATGAACTGAATCTGCCTGAACCGTATTTGGAAGTGTCTCTGCAACTTTTAGGATATCTATAGGAGACTGCCTGCAATAGCAGAAAGTAACTGACAAATGCAGGAATTACACTTTTGTAGTACAGTATTTTAAAATCCATCCTTAGACACATATCCTTATAACTTTGTGAAATGAAGTCTACACACATTACCAACAGACAGGTAAAAATCCATATTTCAGCTGATTTTACTAACACATCTTGGAAGTTTGACAAAAGAAAAGAATGGAAAAAGACCCCACAAACTGTACTTCAGAATGTTTATGTGCCAACATTTAACAGATTGTAGTCTTATTATTCCAGGCAAGTATTAAGTGTGTGCCTTTACAAAACCAGTATTGCGTGATTATGACACAACTATTCATAACTGCCTTTGCAACGGCTCTGACCGAACAAGTAGTCATTAAAATAAAGTTAAACTAGTTTACGTCGAATTAGTTTTTCATATGTGCTATGTCCTGCTTTCTTGGTATTCATTCTTGGCTATCATTGCCACTACAGTAGGAAATTATATAGAAATTTAAACTATCTATGTATTTTTACACTTTGTATGCTTTCTCATAGGATAGCTCCTAAAGGGTAGGATATTAAGCTCATCTTGAGCAATAGGGAAAAAATAGTAGACAAAAATATGAAGTGAATGACACTGTGTGTGTCATTACTCTCATATCTAGCGATCTGAGGCTGCTTGATCGGTCAGTAAAAGACGACCTGACATTTATTCCCAATCTCCAAATTTTTAACTAGTTAATTATGTACAGTCCTGCATCCAATAGGCTCTCAATGGAGACATGCTGATTTGGGATTTTCCTTCTAGTGCCAGATTTGTCTGCATGGTCACCTGTTTATGACCTGATCTGAAGGGAGGGATTTAATGGATCACGCCACTGTTGACCAACTGAGTTAAGTGTACTTAAAAGTATGTTTTGGACACAGATGGAAAAAAGAGACAAGCAAGATCCATGTGTGATTTATTCTGCCTGTGTAAACACAGTATACAAAACATCTCACTGAGCCTTGCTAAGTATATAATCAATGGAAAACCAAAACGATCATTTACACCAAATAAATATCAAACCAATCTGATCACTACCATAGACCCTAACCCTCTACACTATTGCACACCCAATACAGAAGGGGTGCAGGGTATTCTGTTTGTATAAAAGCAATTCTTGTTTGCCATGCCAAAAAAGAATCACGTATATTTCATTCCAAAACTGTATCTTGTTCCACCTCATAACCCATGAGAAAGCTTCACATCTGCAACACTAGTAAAGACTTTCCATCAATATGTTGTCTGTGATTAATTATTAAATGGTCATTCGTAAACACCAATCCTTCATTCATACATCTTCTAACGCTTTATCCGATCTTCCATCGGGTCGCGGGGAGCCTGTGCTTATCTCAGGATAAACACCAATCCATTTGATAAAATGATAGGAATGAGATCCAATCACTCTGATCTCAAGTAGAAGGGAAATGTTCTTTTAGTGTTTATTTTCTTTAATCGCTCTATCTGTAAAAGAGTCCATAATTCAGAGACGTCTCTGTTCTAATAGAGAAATGCAGTAGTCTTTCTATATTGCTTAAAGTCTATAAAAGTATATATTTTTGTAAGTATTTGGGAATATTTGTAATACTACTGACGAAGAGTGCTCATGAACCATACCAGTGTTCATGAATTACAAGGACATATATTCAAATGAAAATGGTATTTAATGCACATCAGTATTATAGCTCAGAGAAAAATCTATTCTAAGTAGTACAAATTGATGGTTTAAATACCAGCACTTTTACAATGATAAAGGGGTCCACAAGGAAAAAGGGGTCGGTGTTTTACATTAAAACCAAAGTCAACATTGTAAGTCTGTAAAATACACTGTCCTGCACAATGTGGAACAGTACAGTAGGAGAAAAGCAATGGTCATCTCAACCATTCAGATTTGGGGACCCAACAGGAAAAAGAAACAAATCTGAGGGGGGGGGGGGGGGGGGGGGGGGGGGGGGGGGGGGGGGGGGGGGGTGTAGGCCAGTCATGAAACATTCCTAAAAAGTTCCTGGCCTTCACCATGCAATTCTAGGAACATAGTGAAGAGGGGATTCCAGGAAATGTGGTAGGGGATCGGATACTACAGAGTGCTGCTCTTTAGGCACAGTCCATATACACAGAACTCCAGCTCCTGGAACTGAACAAAGGGATGTGAGATTTGGGCTGAATGTGTGGGCAGCTTTTTTTTTTTAAAGATTTTTTAAAGGCTTCATTCTGTTCACAATTAGAGGAATTCTTATCTCTACCTGTTTTTATATGTATAGTATTAACCATTTGCAGTTATTCATAGGATAACTGTTTAGATAATACACACATTATAAGAAAAGAAAAAGAAAGAATTGCAAAAGAAAAAGAGGAAGGTTTTTATGCATGTAAAGGTTCTCCAGAGTAACACAACCTTAAAACTCCTATACGAGATATTAAATTAGACATGCGATTTCCCAAAGGATGATTGCAACCTGGTGCTGTTTTAAAACCGTACAAATATATCCGACCTTTCACGAAAATAACATACTACTATTTCAGCCAATATTTAAATAAGAACTGTGACTGATGTGTATCTTTAAAAAAAACATTTTCTGCAGAGAAATTTAATCATGCATGAAACAAGTGGTCTTACCTGTATGGACAGTGTGCGTTAAATACACCACGAAGAGCAAAAAGAAAGCTTTTTCCATACTTTCCTAAAGAAATGTCAGCAGAGGCTCCGCGTTTCTCCAAGCAATGTTTACATAAATTATTCAAAGGGTTTACTGTCGTTTTGTAAGCTTGTGTTATTTGTGGTTTCTTTTTGTTAGTTATTATAATTTGATTTGATAAAAAAAAATAAGGTGCACTTTCACTCGTCGGTGCCGGTAGATTTAATGTTGTTGGGAAATCAGTTCAATTTGAATGGAGTTGTAGAATGGGCGTTGCTTACGCAGGGAGGGGCGGGGTTAGGTGGTGTGATTTTTGAGGTACACTATGGTCATTCGTCGGAGGCGTGTCTTGAGAGGCCACCCCAACAGTGTAGACACACCCAGTCTATAGTATATATATATATATATATATATATATATATATATATATATATATATATATATATATATATATATATATAAATTTGCATGATTTAAACTAGGCTGAAATTACCACATTTCCATATAAATTAAAACACAGAGAAGACATTTAGTGAAAATAAAGCCTTATGATCTTGACGGTGTGTGTAGATCAGTTGAGCAAAGGTGACCGGAAGTGCACATTCACAAACATACCCCAAAAAGGCACTGCAATCCCATATTGCATAATTATTTTTTTTTGTTTTTGGGAAGGGGGGGGGAGGGGGACAGAAGGTTAGCAGAAAGGTGATACAAAACATCCCGCGTACACAGGAGCTGAACAGAAAACAGAACAGGACAGGACAGGACAATAACAAACAACCACACAAAGACAAATAACAACAGTAATCAGTAAAATCGGTAAATAAAAAAGGCATCTAAAAAGTCAGTAAAAAGTTGCCATTATTCAAGAATTCACCATCTTCATTCATTGATGAGAAAATGTGGATAGACTTGCACACACTGTTCACTTCAGTATCTTCTGTATTTATTCTCGTATTTTAATTGCTCTTTTAGTACACCGTTGTTAAAATGACAGTAAAATGAAGCAGCATTAAAATCAACAATTTTCAACATTAAAAACAACGCACACACACACACACACACACACACACACACACACACACACACACACACACACACACACACACACACACACACACACACACACTGAACACACACACACACACACACACACACACACAGCACACACACATCACACACACACCACACACCCCCCCCCACACACACACACACACACACACACACACACACACACACACACACACAGTATTGTCCTCACCACAAACACATTATTAAAATAATAATATTGATAGATATTACAATTAAAATAATACATTAACTTATTAGTGATCTTAATGAAAAGTAAACATACCTTCCTTTTCTTTAATTTTCTTCAGTTTGTTGTTTAATACCAATATTTAACTAATATTTAAATATTTAACAATATTTATCAAACTGCCTTATACTGCAATTATCAACTTTTGCTTTTTCAGTTTTCCTGTTATTTGAGAATCGCATCTAATTTCCATATATTAAATTGTGATATATTATCATGTAAATTATTCCTGACTCATAAAATGTATTTTTTTTCTGAATAGCATAAAAACATAGTGAGCTTGATTAATTACTTTTCAGGCAGCACGTGATCTTTCAGTGTGTTTATGTATGAGGGGTGTGTATTTACAGTATGTGTGTATGAAAGCAGAATGAAGCGGAACAGCTGTTACAGGATAGAGCTATTTTAGAGGACCTTAGATAAAATTAGTGTGTTATGTCATGTGTGCTAGCCATTCTACGTGGCTATGGTCCCCTGAAATGCAAGTTATGTATATGTACATATCTTAATAGTGCTAAATACTGAAATGCTGAAAAACACTTAAATGTTGATGTTAAAATGCTGAAATGATTCATATCTCTGTTATTTCATGAGCATTAGTGCACAAGTTACACAAAGCTAAACGTGAAATTCAGCCATATGCATTATACAGAAGGAGGCACGGTGGCACGTTCGCTTCACACCTCCAGGGTCGGTCCGTGGCCCTCTGTTGAGGGCTGCTTGGTCCCTGTATGCAAGGAGTTTGGTTTGCATTGCCGACAGTAAGCCAGACCTTTTCCTGGTGCATGTTGGACTCTGGCAAGGCTGCCCTTTGTCTCCAGTTCTGTTCATTATGGACAGAATTTCGAAGAGCAGACAGACTTTTTTTTTTTACTCCTACATTATACAAGATATTGTTGCTGATTGCTGTTAGTTATGATCTGCCGCTGGATCTGTTTGCAAAGCTTGCTTATTAATTATTACATTTTTGGATTTTTGAATATGGTTGATGGGCTAAATAAAGCTAAATTATACTTTTTTTCCAAGCAGATAATAGTTTGTGAGAATGTAATTTTAGCATATTCGAAAGACAAAGTTACTGAATTCTAAGGAAAACGTGTTACCTCTTCTGGGTCCTCTTCACTATCATCATCACTGACTACCGGTTTAGGTCGTGAGCTTCGTCCAGTGCGCCGCCTGCCTTTTCCTTTCTCGAGAGCTTTCTCCTTGCGGCTCAGCTTGATCTTTACTTTTACAGAGCGTGCTAGAAAAACAAATCATTAGTCCTCGCCTCTTGAAAAACATAAACCCGTTTCTAGTCAGGACATACTCACATTCAGACTCTGAGCCTTCTTCTGCCTCTTCTTCCTCTTCTTCACTCTCCTCGCCATCGCTGTCCTCCTCTTTTTCAATCTTCTGTCGCACACTTGTGAACACAGACTGGAGCACGATGGAGTCCTCATAAATCTGATATGCAGATTGGTTGGGGGGGGGGGAAGAAAAATAATAAATGTACTTTTTTGTGGTCAACTTATTTGAGTGACATTTCACGTAGCAGTGATTGTGCTTACCAGCGAACCCTCCAGGTTAAAGGTCTGAGCATTCTGGCAGAGCAGCATGACATCTTTTTCCAGGTCGTTCAGAGTGCGGTATTTATGGATCCTTATGCGTTCCTGCATACAACCGACATTCATTCACACTGCCTTGATGGTAAATTTCACACACATTACTGAAAACAAACTTCATAGAAGATGAATGAATGAACTTGTCAGTCAGTTTCACTAAGTTCAGTTGTAAAAATGTTCTCTCTATAAATTGAGCCAACTGACTTATACAAAATACCTGTGATATATTTACTAGGGCTGTCAATAGATAAAATATTAATCGTGTTTAATGTTAATTAAATGTAATTTTTTAGTGGTAGTTTTAATTGTTAAAATATGGTTTGTGGCTCCTTTAAGAATTATCTTCTCGGTGCTTTCCATATAAACAGATACGTTTAGGTTACATGGAGTAATATACAGAAATATAGTAACACAAACCTGTTGTGAATACACAGCTAGTAGGTGCAACTCTAAATTTAGGAAGCTTAGGTGGATGCACGATGCTGGTGTTTTTGTTAATAAAAGGAACCGGAGAACATTTATCGTCTCTTTAATATTCCATCCTAACATTACACGTGGCAAACACGTGTGTGGAAAGGATAATGCCATTGACTGGCATTTCTTCTCGAGTGTCTTTGTGGTCCGGGTGTTGCAAATTCGCCAACATCAGGCAGAGTGAAAGAGCAGATCACTCACATAGAAACGCGCGCTGCATTAATAAAATTTGTGCTGTTAAAGCGAATTTGCATGAACGAGTTACTGTAGACGGCCCTAGTATTTACCAAAAAAAAAAGGTAAAAAAAAAATCTACGTACATGTGTTCGGTTATTTTAGCGGTCACAAGAAAACCAATCCATAAAATAGATCATTAGAATGAATCTTTTAGGGGACCTTAATCTTGCGGAAGTCCACAGGTTTTCGGATAAGCTCATAGTACTCAGGAAGCTCCTTGCGAGAGGGAAGCTGGATGAAGACCTCACTCAGCTGTCTGCCACTGCTAACATGAAACAATAAAAATCACACTTGATTAACTAGAATGCCAACATAAAAAAACCCCAGACACAACCAAAACAAAACGACAGTTTGTGATTTGCTAACAAACAGTCACAAGCTATTAAACCATCAAAAGTAGATAGTTGCAACAGCATTTATGATGATATTGCTCACTTGTCCTTATACTTGATGACAGCATCAACAATTTTCTTCATCTTCTTGGTGAGGAATGGTGGGTTGGGAGAGAGTTTCTCAGCAGGGGGGCGGCCACGCTTCTTTTGCTTCTTATTGTCATCGTCTTTATCTCTGCTTCGTCCACTGGAGCTGGGTGTAGCCGGGCCTGGGAGGTCTAGATCACGGTCTCGCTTCCTCTTCCTGGTGGTCTTCTTATGTCGTACTTCCTCTTCCATCTCGTCCAGAGTGCCCTCTTCTATAGCCTAAAGTGTGATCGAGATATACCATGAATTTGATATGGGCTCTTAAATTTGCACATACAATACACAATGTATTAAAAACAAAGTATTACACAGATTTCATGTAAACAGGAATAAGCAACAATGATAAACAGAGGAACACAAAAGGTCTGTCGTTTGTCTCACCTTGAGCCACTGTTTCTCAGTAAGCGAGTCGCTGTAGTCCACCTCTTTCCTCTGCCGTGATCCACGGCCGAACATCTTCTCCTCCTCTTCTTCACAGGTGAGTCTTTCCACCTCTGCATCATCCTTCATAATCCAGGTAGGAAGCTCGTCTTCCTCCATCAGACGAGGCCTGCGCTTGGGGTTTCGTGCCTCTTCACGGCGCCGATCTAGATCCATGCGCTAAACAAACAGGACATGGAGGTGGGGGGGGGGTGTCAAAGTTGAGTGAGTGAAACAGATACCGATCAAGAATGTGAGCTTTATTCACGGACATCAGCATTAATGCTTGAGTAATTACCATAAAGTGGTCAAACTCCTCCTCACTCCTGGCAATCATTTGATTGACAGTCTCATCATCAGGTACCTCATCCTCTTCCTAAAAAAATAAATAAATAAAATACACTGTATTACAAGAGGCACCAATAATAGGTTTTTTAAAAAATGAGTCACAGAGTAACTAAATATTGCTTAATAGAAAAAAAAAGCATACAAAAAAAAAACTGAACTGGGAGCTCTAACCTCATCCTGTTCCTCATGCTCAAGGATGGCCTGCAGGAATGCTCTGCGCTCGTGGCTGGAGGATTTCTGGTCAAACATACCAGCTTGGATGACCTTCTGGTCCACGTTTAACTTGTACTTGGCAGCGGCTAGAATCTTCTCTTCCACACTGTTGACAGTGCAGAGACGCAGAACACGCACCTCGTTCTGTTGCCCAATGCGATGAGCGCGATCCTGGGCTTGCAAGTCCTGAAGGAAATAAGTGATATGGAGAAAGGAAACTTGAGTTGGTCACTGTTATGAATCGTGTTAATGTGTATGCCGGATAGAACCAGGGCAGAAGATTTTGTTGAATGAAATTGGAAAAGGTAGCCTTGTACCTGATGAGGATTCCAGTCACTGTCAAAAATGATGACAGTGTCAGCAGATTGCAGGTTAAGTCCCAGACCACCAGCTCTGGTACTCAGCAGGAACACAAAGTATTGAAAAGAAGGGTCATTAAAGTTCTTAAGCAGCATGCCACGGTCCTCAGCCTTAGTGGTTCCTGCAAAAACATAAATAAATAAATCCATTCCCCCTAAAAACTGCAAATTATCCAAACACTGAAAAAGAAGCAAGTTTCTTACCATCCAGACGCAAATATTTAAAATTACGGTAGGCAAAATAGTCCTCCATGATAGTCATGAGCGAAGTCATCTGACAGAAAAGCAGCACTTTGTGGTTGGTTGCACGCAGCTTGGGAAGAATGCGGTCCAGAAGCTCAAACTTTCCAGAGGCTCGATACAAGTCCAGCCTAAAGTGAAGGTGATGCAAATGATTAGTTAAGTACTAATGGTAGACAGAAGTTCATGAGAAATGTACCTTTATGTAGACCTGCTCATAACAGAACTTACCCTTGTACAATGCCCCCAGTAAAGCCCAGATGCTCAGAGAAGGATTCCTAAAAACCACACCATATATGTTCGAAATAAACCACAAAACACCCAAATGGTCAAAAGGATTATGATGAAAGAAAAGACAAGGATTATGTTTTTCACTATACCTCAATATGCTGAAACATGTATGGGTGGTTACAGATCTTCCGCAGCTGCATGATGGTGTTCATCAGTGTCTTTGTTCCACCTTTACCCTGTGAAATACATAACATTATTGATTCACCTTCACAGAGTGACTAATTATATATTTTAAAAATGGAGGGGCATCTCTTCATTATTACCTTCTTGTCCTTCTCTGAGCCATCAGTAAGCAGGACACCTTTAGCTTGCATGTGTCTGTACAGTACTCTCTGCAGTGCCGACATGTCGCACTTAATGACATACTCAACCTACACAGAAAAAAATAATGTTATGTGTAAAATTACAAACAGCAATAAAGGACTAGTCATTTGGCATGGTTAAATGCATGTGATGTGTATAAAGCACAGACGTTTCATTTGAAAATTCAGGCCTGATTAGATTAGACTCATTTCAATGACAGCTTTTTGTATTGCTATGTTTCACCACACAAAAAAAAACAAACAAACCTGTACTTGGTGCTCAAAACACTTAGCAATAATTAAGAGAATAAAAACTTGTTTATACATATATAGAACATACTAAATAGCCTGTGGCAGAAGACAGGCACTGTTTTGTTTTAGGTGAAAATCACAATTGGTGCTACAAATTTCTTCATACTAGCTCCTATTTGGGTCAGTTTTGATCAGTATGCAGCATATAACAAAATGGACCTTCTCAGGCAGCTGGGCCTCTACTTCTTTCTTGAGCCTCCTAAGCAGGAACGGACGGAGCACTTTGTGCAGACGTCGAATGATCAGAATGGTCTCTTCCTCATTGAGGTCGACCTACAAAAATTGTTAGAACAGTAGGAATTAATTACTAATTAATAACCAACCACAAGAAACATTCTGCCCTATAATAAGCAACCAGCTACACAGGCACAAACTTTATTAACACTTAAATCGAAAACATTTTTCAGTAGCCACTGCAAAACATTACCTTTTCACCAGTCATGGCAAATGGTGCATTGAACCACTGCTCAAAGGTGCTACAGCTTTTGAAGATGGTGGGCAGCAGGAAGTTGAGCAACGCCCAGAGCTCAGGCAGTTTGTTTTGCAGAGGTGTGCCTGTGAGGAGAACGCGCCTGGGGGCCAGGTAGTGTGTGTTTAAAACCTGAGTCAGTTTACAGTGGTGATTCTTCATACGGTGACCCTCATCTACAATCATGTACTTCCAGCGTAGCTGAAAGAAAAAAAAAATTACATTCCCTAAAGATTTAAGTTAAGAGTCAAGTTGTCAAATACCCATTTGCATTAAATGTTAAAAAATGCAATTTTAATCCATACAGAAATGCAAAAAAAAAAAAAAAAAGTATACACCGGTATACTGAATATAACTGATCTACCTTGGCCAGCACTTGCTTATCTTTGATGATGTACTCATAAGTGGTAAGGAGCACATTGAACTTTCCACTGCGTAGAATGGGAAGGAAGGCCCTGCGAGCAGCAGGGGAGCCCTGAGAATACAAAAAGGAACAGTAAAACACTGAAATACAGAAAGGGGGACAGGAAGGAGAAAGACTTTATTTTGGAATAGTCTTAATCACCTTATAGGACACTTTGACCACAGATGGAGCCCATTTATCAAACTCATACACCCAGTTGGATAGAGTCCTGTGAAAATACAATATAGATATTTGAAACACTGAAAAACAACAATGTTGAAAAGCTTAAGGGGTCAAGAAGCCCCCTTGTTTCAGACACCGCCGGGTTTGAAAAACTTTCTGAAAAGTGGCGTTGTTCATTGGAGGTAAGGGGTAGGGGGAAGAGTGTGGAGGAAGAGGCAGAGATTGCATATGAAGAGGAGTTAAACTAAGTGAATAATTAATGCTAATCTGCACACCAAACAATGTAAACACACTGGCAAGATGGACGAATGTAGCAGCAGCTACAGCAGACCTTAGAGTTCTGTGCAAGTGGAAGAATTCTCCCCACCATAATCCCTACACTTTGATCAGAATGATGACAGTGCAGGACCACTGCCTCATCATTTTGAACCTTTGGACCCTCACGTGCATACAATAGAATGCAAAGCGTCAATAGAAGTGTAGTAGAGACAACAGGAACTGGCACAGCATCTTTCTTCATAAGCCAATACATAAAACCAGCTTGCACTAGTCCCCAATTCACAAAACTGCCCGGTAAAATGTATTTTTGTAAGATACAGCAAACCAAGCTGCATGCAGACAAACTTCAGCTAGGGTCGCATTGCGGGGAAAGGAAAACACTGCTGTTGCATTGAATATAGGCACAAAGGCAAGCCATGTCTCTAAACAACAACAACAACAACAACGAGTGCTACTTTCCCCATACATAAATACGGGGATAGCTCATGCGAATCACAATGCAGTTATTAGACAAGTCCATTGTCATGTAAAATGAAATATACATATAAATCAATATACACTGCTCATGAATAATGGGAGCTCTAACCAATGATGTATATGCGTAATGTGCAGCCAATCAGCACTTGATAAATTGTGTCTACAACACAAATAAATTATACTGAAATTCAGTTTATGCTACTCTGACTGTTTTAGATTTTTACTCGACTTGCCAGTCTCTAATCTCTATTAGAATTTTTACCACCCAGGCCAAAACAAAAACAAAAACAAAACTGAATTGAAATCATTAGAAAAACTTACGAGAGGGGTACAATTATAAGGAAGGGTCCATTAAGACGTTTGTACTCCATGAGGTAGGTAATGAGTGCGATGGTCTGAATGGTCTTTCCTAAGCCCATCTCATCAGCAAGAATGCCATTTAGATTATTATTATACAGAGATACAAGCCACTCCAGACCTTTAATCTGTAACGCACCGAGAGCAAAAAAACATGGTTAACGTTGCTAACATGATATTTCAGCATTGATTTACTGGATGCACCTGTACCTGGTACTGTTTAAGTGTTCCATTAATCAGGAGAGAGGACTGTCTGTCCACTTTCTCAGTAACTGCATGGGCCACGGCATAATACGACTGCAGGCCTAGAGCAAACTTATCATGTCCATACTCATCATCCACATCCTGCTTAGCATGGCTGCAAGACACCAAAGAGATAAAGGCTTTCTTTATTTGAGGTCAATAAGTCACATTATACTAAGAACTAAACATGCCAAAATATAAAAAAAACATTATACTACAGCAAACATGCCATTTATCGTGTATAAAATGCTCTCAATTCGTATTGGATTTCCCATGCTAATGTAAATGAATAATGCTATAGCTCCAATGTAAATTTAATTATAAAGTTAAATTCTGAACACTATGTTGATTACACACATGAAAGTGTGTGTATACTCACTCAATAATGTGACGGGCATCAACCTCAGACACATCCTCACTGTCAGGATCAGGGATCTTTTTCTTTTCTTCTGCTGGGGGCTGGGATGGTTGTGGCTGCTCCTCTTCCTCTTCCTGCAGGTGGGTAAGGGAGATGTGAATAAGAAGACACACAGTACCAGTAGAACAATCAACCACTAAAACTGTATTCAGATATGTAATAGACAGCAACATTTGTAAGCATATTCAATGCTTATAATGTTGAACAAATACCATCAGGTAAACTGTCTACAACTCATAACTAATTACACAAATGACAATATCAGCACATGTGGAATATACTTGCCTCTTCTTCATCTGAGCCACTGTCTTCACTATCAGACCGAGGAGCAACTTCATATCTACATAAACAGACATACAAATTTTTATTTGGTTAGAGAATGTATTATTCATTTTATTTAATCATTTATATTGAGAACAAAGCAGTATAGAAATCAATATGAGACCAAATGTCTAATGTATTTTATTAATCATTTAAAGACATTTAACATGAACAAATATACTAAATATATTAAACAATTTGTTCATTTTGAAAGTAAAAAGCTATACACAACATAACTTACCCAGGGTTCATCTCCAGCCAGGCTTCAAGCTGGTTTGCTTTAGGAGCATCCACACCTGTTAGAATCTTGCCACTGTCCACATGAATGACTTTCACTGGGAGGTCACTCATCTGACTAGTCTCATCCAAAGGCTAGAGCACAAGGAAATGTTTCAAAAGTCTACAATGGGTAGCATTTTAGATCTAAAACTTTAATATCAAAACCAAAGGACAGTCCTTATTACTTCTTTAAGCATGAAAGCCTATTGTCTCCCTATTTGTTCATAGAACTTTTTTAAAATAATTAAATATAAGTTCATGTTCCTAACTTTCCGCGTATATTTGCTATGAGAGATTTCATTCACATTTCAGATGGACTTGCAAACATACACAAATATTAAAAAATTAAAGCAAGCCATTTACCTCCCCATCTGGTCCCAGTGCTGGGGCCCCACCCTCACCAATGTCTGTCTTCTGTAACAAATACCAATTGACATTTTTCTACAAGTAAGACATCACTACCAGGTGTAGAACAATACCAGGTATAAAACATACTACCTTCTTTTTTTTCTTCTTCTTCTCCTTGAGGGCCTGAACAGCCTTGTGGGCACGAACAAGCTCAGTGAGGTTAGCCACATACTCGTCAGTCTGCTGCAGCAGGTAGGCTAGACGCTTGTCTTTTTTCTGATCAATCAGCTTCCTGTAACCCTCTTCATCTTCCGCCTAGGGAATAGAGACATAGGAAATGTGCATAAAGGTGTTGCTACTTATCAGTATGGCTGTGTACACGATTTCTCACCATCAGCCTCCGCATTCTCTCCTTCTCTATTCGCTCGTTTTCTTTTTTCTGCTCACGCTCGGTGTTGGCATGGTAGGTAGCCACAGCTTTGGTAAGCTTCTGCATCTTTCCTGTGATGGAGCGATGGTATTCCTTAAAGTCTTTAGCATGCTGGAGGATACTGTTGAGATATTCCTGGGTGGGGGGATTAGGAAGGAATTATTATGTTTGCTTCCTAGATAACTTATGAGAACTTAATATGCATATTATGAACAAAACCAAATTAAATCTAAAAATTCAAGATACTGAGTGACTAAAGTCTAGGGAGCATAGCAACTGTAACATAAGCCTAAGACAATGTACCAAAGTACCTGGTGCTTTTGGCGACGTTTGCGCTCTTGCTCAATCTTCTGCTGTTTCTCTAGTTTCTCTGTGATACGAGCCTCACGCAAGGACTGCCTCTTGCTGCGTTTGTAAGCTTTGGCATTGAGTGCCGTCTCAAGGGCGGTGTCACGTCGCATACACACTACCACCTCCTGTCGTAGCTGCGAGGGAGACAAATACACAAGTTTACAAAAAGAGCACATACTCACAACACTGTTGGAAAAGGCTACATTTCAAATCATTCATTCATCTTCTACCGCTATATCCGATCTTCCCTCGGGTAACGGGGAGCCTGTGCCGATCTCAGGCGTCTATGGGCATCAAGCCAGGATACACCCTGCATGGCATGCCATCCCATCACAGGGCACACACACCATGGGGCAATTTTTCAAGGTGTCAATCAACCTACTGCACATGTTTTTGGACCCAGAGAACCCAGAGAAAAACCCTCTGAGGCACGGGGAGAACATGCAAACTCCACACACACGTGGGGCTAACCACTGAGCCCCCGTGCCCCACTTACATTTCAAATCTTTAGCATTAATCTCTATTTTAGTAGCCCTGCTTCTTCAATTTGGACACTGCGTTTCAAGAACATCATTGAGTTTTTTGATGTGATAAGGAAAAAGGAAAAATAACTATATATTACTGCGTTCAAGAGGACCCAAAAAAAAAAAAAAAAAAAACACCACCACACCTGTCTCTGAAACGTAAGAAGTCTCAGGGCCTTGAGCTCAATGGTGGCTTTGGTCCTCAGATCTCCTGCTAGAGAGCCAGGAAGATTCTCCAGTTCTTGGATACGATGGGTTATACGAGCCTGCAATCTGGTAGCAAAGTTAAATGTGTTAAATACATGTTTAAATGAACAAACATCTGTTTCCTATGTGACTCGCTCGCTCACCTATACTCTCTCTCCTGTAGAATCTCGACAGGATCAAGGCCACGTGGCTTCTGGATAGGTGTGATGCGATTCTGTTTTGGATGAAGCATCATGGGAGGCGGCTGGGCTGGCTGGCCAGGAGATTGGGTCTGAGGGGGCATGACCGGTGATGCAGCTGGGGGTACAGAGGGTGGGGCAGGGGAAGGCCGACCACTAGGCTGTGGGGGGATTAACTTTTGGGGAGCACTGGCTGGAGCAGCAGCATTTACCATCGGCCCTACAGCAAATGTTTGCATAACAGTAAAAATCAGATCACTGACCCACAACCCACAGTTCATGATCTATAAAAATGTAACCTATACAAATCAACTGTCTTTCAGTTCTGACCTTCAGGCCATGATTTGGGTGGTCCATTAGGGGGTTGTCCCGGCATACCTGGGGGAACTCCAGATGGTCCTGGAGGAGGCATATTTGGTCCCATTGCTGTAAAAGAACAAAATGGGTGTCGTAAAAATGTTCATTATTACTGCCAAAAGTTAACATTGTCTTTATAAATCTGTAGTAAATGAGTCCATACAGACAGAGAGAAAACCAAACAGCAGAAATACCATGTGGTCTGTTGTAGTTGGGGCCAGCAGGGCCAGGGCCTCCAGGTCCAGGAGGGCCAGCTCCAGGTCCAGAAGCAGGGGGAATATTGGGCATCCCTGGCTGCATTCCTTGCATTGGCCGCTTTCCCTGCACAGCCATCTGCAGGTGATCAGGCAGAGGCTGTCCACGGGCCAGCATCTTGTACGCCATGATCTGTGCACGGAGCTGGTGAAGCTGGTTCTGGTTGAATGGTGTGGGTCCCCCGGTGCTTCCTGGGCCGGAAGGACCTGCTGGTACACCATTAGGCCCTGCACCCGATCCCGGTGCAGCACCCTGACCTCGATTTTGTTGGCCCATAGCTTGGGGGTCACCACCCTCCATAGGCACAGCACCAGGGCCAGAAGGCATCATTGGACCAGAGGGAGGGCCATTAGCAGGCACAGGACTAGGGGCATGTTCAGAGCCTCCCAGAGGAGAGGGGTAACCTAACAAAAATAAATAAATAAAAAGGCAGAAGTAAATGAAATTTCAAACAACTTCATGTTTACAGTACATAAATTGAGTATGGGGGAAAAATACCAATTGATCAAAAATAACAAATCTATTAGTCCTAGAGAGCCAAATGGCTCCTACTCAGTGAGAAGCTCTGCAGAATCTTGACTCAGAAGGACCAGAGTTTGGTATCTCAGCATTAACTGGAAACCATATTCATGTAAATTCTTGGAGTCACAACACAAAATTGCAACCATTGCAAAGTACACTTTTGGGCTTCTCTTTAAAATGGGAATAAAAGTAATTTATAAATTATAATAGCAGAAGTACCTTGAGAGTGTTGGTCCATGGGACTGGGTGGTGGTCCCATACCACTGTGAGCACCTGGTCTCATACCCATGCCCTTCATCTGGCCATAGCGAGGGTCATCTTGCATGCCCTTCTCATGCATGCCCTCCATAGGCTGTAGACATTAAGGTGGGGGGAAAGAGCAAGCAAGCAAGCAAACAATAAAAAAAAAAATTAGTTTAAAGGTTTATATTTCCTTTATAAGATTTCATTGTGCAGTAACTTAAAAAGTACAATGGCTTGATCCACCAAAAAGGCAGGCCTGGTAAGCAAAACATCTTTAAAGCCTGTGCAGCAAAGGCGTAAATGAGACTGAATTGCAAAGATTCAAAATATATTACAGATACTGAATTAAGGACATGGCAAAGAAAAATGTCCATTTAATCAGAACAGTACTTCAGATTTGAAAAAAAATAATAAACCATCAGACAACCTTCACAAACACACCTTGTGCATTTGATGCATATTTTCTTGAGGGTATCCTGAGGGTCCCTGAGGAGGTAGGTTGTGTCCTGAAGGCGGGGGTCCTGGACTTGGGCCCATCATACCATGAGCCGAGCCAGGTGAAGGTCCTGGGCTCGGACCCAGCATGGCTCCAGGAGATGGACCTGGGCCTGGAGAAGGGCCGGGTCGAGGGGTCCCTCCCATTGGGGGATCCGGAGTAGACATCTCAGCAGAGCCGGGTGAACCAATAGGCGAGGAAATGCACTGTTCTGCATAGAAAATGGTAGGTATAGAACGTATATAAAACAACTACAACTGATCCAGGATACAGCAAAAAAGAAAACAGCGTTATAAACAGTTATTAAATGCTGACGTCACACTGTCTTTCTAATAAGGATAGAGTAATAGATTATAAGACTTGTCATGTTCTTTTAGATATTAGATCTGAAATGAAGTTGGGGATGCAGCAGTAGAAACACTTCCAACTTCTGTCAAACGGTCCTGATCATCACAGACTGCTCACGAGTACAAACAAAGACAGCCGAAATCGTCACAGAATTATCCGGCTGTGTCAAAAAAATAAAAATACAACGAACGCGTGAAAAAAAAACATAACTCTGGTAATATTACAAGAAATGAAAAGATAGAGTCCTGTTTTAACCTATTATAAATATCGTTAAACATTTCCTGAAGCAAGTCGGGTCAATGGAGCTCTTGGTTTATTAGCTAGCAAACTTGCTAACAAGTGTTAGCTTTACAGGAAAGGGGAAAAAGTCGAATTGCTTAAACTTCTAAAGAAACAAAAATGTACTCACTGAAAGTTTCACTTTTTGCACAATCACTTAAAATTGGTTTAAACTATTCGAAGTAAACAAATGAATTACAAGTTTTCAGTAACCCAACATCAGCGCTGTTAGCTAACAACCCGGCGATGTTTTTTTTAACACCTCCCTTTCAGGATTCTGTACACAACGCCAACTCCGACTAACTTTATTTCGCTATTAATGACTAAATATCAATGAATTTAACATGAAATAAAGTATTCTATCAAGTAAAGGGGCGATAGAAGAGAAACTTAACTTAAATTATGTTAAAGAGCGGCTCTTTTAGCCAGGAAGCCATATAGCACATTCATGTAGCTATTTTAGCCGTGAGAGGGGGGAAAAGAAACAGACAATTGATACGGAAACAGGACAGAAAAAAATATCGGCTTTACAGATTAGTCGTTAAGACTGTTTTCCGTCGTACCGCATTAGATATACAAAATGTATGAGGGTGAACAATACACTTTGAACAAGGGCACATGAATGAAACTCCATTAGGAGTGATTGTAACCTGTGTTGTAGTACACAAGCGGCCATGCCGCCGTCTCTATTCACAGTGTTCAGTGTTACACAGACACACAGGGACGGAGGAGCCTCTGTGATATCACTCTTTGGAAGCGGTAACTCCAGAACTCTCCCTGCGCTCTCAACTCAACACCGCAGTCCAAAACACAATCTCCACACTAAACTCATTCATTCCTTTCGGTCTCCGCTCGGCTCGGTCGACATCATGTCGGTCTCGCAGCCGCTTGGAAAAGCACAACGGGTGGATTTTCAGTACGAAAACTTTTTCACATTTTATTTTTTATTATTTACCGAAGTACCTTTTCTAAACGAACTCAGCTGTATTTATGCGTGCTAAACTTATAAACCACTTACATTGTGTGAAGTGAGGTTTCGCCGGTAACTCCGCCAGTTTTCTCCAGCTAGCTATCTTAGCTAGAAACAAAGAGCAGCCTCAGCCTGTTCCGTTTTTTCCCCTCGCTCGCTCGCTCCCACCCCCACACACACACACCGCTCTAGTGTGATTGAGCGCTTAGGCTGAGAATGAAGACGCCATATTGCGCTTCACGAGCGCCCCCTTCCCCCAACGGCCGGGTGAACAGACACTGCGCATGCGTAAAGCGATAGCGCCGACAGGAATGCAGGCTTCAGCAGCATGGGGGAGGGGGTGGGGCCTCAATATACAGGAGAGCGTGCACCCACACGTTGCACATGCGTTTGACTTTTCTGTGCTATAGAGTCCTGATTATTATGCGTTATTATTGCCATACTAATAGTTGCCAGGCCCGAATTGTACATTTCCCTCAGAGATTAATAAAGGCTCTGTTATTTTTTTGTCTGCACATGACTTTAGTCTGAATAGTCCAAATTGTTTATTCTATAAATGTTATAAAATTAATAGTTTCGATTTGGGTGACAGTGTGGTAGCAGGCCAACATTTCTACTGGGTTCAACCCTGAGCTCAAGTTACTGTCTCCGGGTTTGTAAGGTCCCTTCCACTGCCCGACGACATGGTAGCTAAGATTCTGAAGATTGCACTATAACACAAACCAGTTCTCTCTTAGTGCTACTCTCAGGTAGGTTTATGAATGTGGTGAGGGAAGACAAGCAGGTAGTTGGTGTGAAAAAGGCAGATGTAGAGCTCAGGTAGGAGGACGACCCCTAACGTTAGTCGCTGAAACAGAAAGAAGACTGTGGATTGCCATATGTATGAAGGAAAGTGTGTCGTATTAAAGGCCCCAGCAAGAATATGTGTGGCTTGCACAATGGTAAAGTCTCCTGCTTCTTCTTTAGTGTTTCTATGATGTGTAGTGTGGTTTATCTGTTATAATATTACTGCTTCATTTACTTTTATGGCCATTATCTCATTCATACAGCTGAGCAGACGAGGCATAAAGACCTCGTTCAAGGGTAGAACAGGTGCATCTTAGTGGTATTGGTATTTGAACTCACCGTTCATAAGCATTAAAGGGTTCTCAACTAAATTAGCTTAAATGTTGGTTAGCTAATTTTTTGTTGTACCATATCAAAAACTGACCACATAACTGAATCAGAAAAGCCTTCTCGTTACTTAAACAATCATATCAGAAAGTATATTTTGTAGTTGTTGAAAAAAAGTTTATGAAGGGTCAAATTGTTAGCCTGTATCAACCAATGTAAACAACTAAGTAGACTGATCAATCTACCTGAATCAGGTTTCCAGGGAAGCTAATGGAAAACAATAATAGGGTTGGGGGAAAAAAATCACTGATCATGATCCGAGATAATTTTAATGTTTGGTAAGATAAAATCATACCCCAGTAGAATTCACGGCTATCTTTAATAGTAAAAGTAAGAAAATGTAAGAAAAGTAAGAAAACATTTATATAGCCTTCAGGAAACAATTGATAAGTGAGGCTAATAAAAAAGAGGCTTCAGTTTGCTAGGGAATATAAAGATTGGACAATGGAAGAGGTTCATGAGGTCTGATGAGTCAGGATTTACCCTATTCCAGAGTGACAGACAAATCAAATAAAGAAAAGAGGCCGACGAAGTGATGCAACTCATCAAGCATGTGGGGAAAATGTCATGATCTTGGGGTTGCTTCAGTTGTTCAGGTCTAGGCTCAGTCTAAGTTCATTCATTCACCTTCTACTGCTTTATCCGATCTTCCCTCGGGTCATAGGGAGCCCGTGCCTATCATAGGTGTCTATGGGCATTAAGGCAGGATACACCCTGGATGGAATGCCAACCCATCACAGGACACACACACTCACACTTTCATACACTAGGGACAGTTTTCCAAGGTGCCAATCAACCTACCGAGCATGTTTTTGGACCGGGAGGAAACCGGAGAACCCAGAGAAAAAAACCCTGAGGCACGGAGAGAACATGCAAACTCCACACACACATGGCCGAGATGGGAATCGAACCCGGACCCTGGCGGTGTGAGGCGAACGTGCTAACCACTAACCGTGCCCCCCTTCAGTAAAGTTATATGTCCAAAAATCTAAATATAATGAATGACCAGATTTTCCATCATTTTTCTATGTTGGCACATGCATATTCCAAAATGACATTGCCATTATTCATTAAACTCAAATTATACAGGAATAACTTGGGGGAGTTGGGGGATGATCATTAAATTTTCACACATCTATTGGTCACCATTGAATCAGCCATTATTGAGAATCATCATCAGTACTAAAATTACTGATGAATTACTGCAAATCTGCCCAGAAATCAATTTTATAATATTGTGCAAGCTCATTAAAACCACTATCAAAGTGAATACCATAAGCAACTTGAACAACACTTCTTTTTTGATCAGGCAGTAAATTTATTTGCTTATCTAAATATAAAAATATATATATATAAAAATGTACAAACTCTCTGATCTTCCAAGCCACAGATCAAGTATAAATGTACATAATTTGTAGAAAAATATATAAAAAAAAGATTTGTGTATTGAAGAAAAAATGCACTCGTTATCCCTGAGTCGCTAAAAATACAAATACAAATTATGACACTGTAATACAATAAATGAGTTTGGTTACTATAAAAGTTTGCAAAATATTTAATTACAAATTTCACATAGAGGAAGCTCAAGTCCGGATTTTAAAAATCCTATAAGATTCAGTTCTTTCAAAGCTGTCAGTTGCTGTGAGTCAGTTGGCAATGAAGATTCTAAGCAGATAAATTGTACATTCTCTTGCTGGCGTGTGAGAAAGTAGTCTATAAACCCTCCTAACCCCCCCCCCCCTCCCTTTTTGTTTACAGATTTCACAGGCATCATAACCATATGTAAAACATAAGTTTATCGATGAGTGGTTATATCTTATAAACTACCACTTTCAATGCTACACAAAACAGAGCTGATCGACACGAACAAACACTTTGAGCCAATCTTTAATCCCTGACTGGCACATAAGTTGCCTTCATGATTATGGCTCATTATCCTGATGCTTGTGGTAGAACATTTTACATTGCAGTAATGTTCAAGATAACCCAAATACAAAAAAGCTATGACAGGCCATAATAATCGCTTTTCCAGGCACAAAAGAAGAATCATGCTTCCACAATGCAGGGTAAAAAATGTTTCTCGTAGTCGGAGGGAAACGGCTCGTCGTCCCAGTCATCCTCATCACTGCTGTCAATCATTTGGCTGTATTCCGTCTGATGACTTGCCATGGGATTGTTCTGCTCCCCACCTCCATATCTTTGCAACTCCTTTGCTCTGCCCTGTCCATGTTTGCCGCGCTCCTCCTCACGTGCCATCTCCAGCAGAGGTTCGGGATGAACTTCTGGTTTAGGAATGATCTCAACTTGAGAGATGGCGAGTCCACACTCCATGGAGGCTGAACGCAACGGCAACGAGTGCCAGAACTGTAAAACATACACCCACACATATAAACATTAGTTAGGAAACAACTTGGCTTTTTTAAAATGTATAAATTATTATGTCAAAAAGCATTTCATTCATTCATCTTCTACCGCTTTATCCTTTAGCGGGGAACCTGTGCCTATCTCAAGCGTCTTGGGGCATCAAGACAGGACACACACTGAATGGGGTGCCAACCCATCACAGGGCACACAACACACATATTCATACACTAGGGACAAATTTTCCAAGGTGCCCATCAACCTACAGCGCATGTTTTGGACTGGAGGGAAACCAGAGAACCGCTAAGCCACCATGCCCCTGGAAAAGCATTTGCTGAAACAAACTTACAATACAACAATCTGAATGCTAATAGCTAGCTGTAACCATACAAATGGCGTACTGAATACAGATTGTATATAGAAATAGTCTTGTGTTTTATTTATACAGTTACCTCTGTTAGTTAAAAAAAATCATGTTAGAAACTTTTTGAAGCTATCTGATACTGTAAAAATGAATATTCTGACTACAAATGTACGGTTACAGGGAAATGTATGTCGAAACGAATGAGAGTGAATGTTGGTTAGCAAATTAAATATTATGAAAAAACAACTGAAAGAGATGCATAGGTAGTGGATTTAGTAAATCATCTGTAAACACATTCACTTCTGTAACAAGTTATCAGCAAGAACGCATTGTTATTGTTTTTCAGTGTGATTTTTACTAATACCAAGGATGCACAATTGAATAGCTTAGAAATCCATAAGAAGGTGGTCATGTGATAGGGCTATATGTTATTTATTAGTAGTATTCTGGTGGACAAATAGAATTAGACTAGTTTAATGACAATAGCCCATACACAAGGCCATGGCAGCAAAGGAGGAAACCCATTAAAGCCCTGGAGTGGCCTAGCCAGTGTTCAGAACATACTCCCATACAAAATCTATGGTGGGAGTGAAAGTTGTGAGTTGTCAAACATCAGACTTGTAACTTTAATGACTTGGAGAGGATTTGCAAACAGGAGTGGGACGAAATCCCTCCTGAGATGTGTGAACACAAGAAACTTCTGACCGTTGTGATTGGAAACAGATAATAATAAGCAATGTTTAAACCATTATTTCCCTCATTAAATGCAAATCAATTTATATCTTTTTTGAAAAGCTTTTCTGGATTTGTTTGTTGTTATTCTTTCGCTTAATGTTAAAATCAACCTACCATTAGACTGGTTGTCTCACTGTTTAAATAAACCTACCATTAAACTGATTATTTCTTTTGTCAGTGCGCAATAGAACAAATAAATGATTAATTGTTAAAATGGAGAATTTATTTTTTATATCTTACATGATATATTGCCAAGCGTTTCAAATCCAATTGTTCAACATTCTATTTCAGATTTAGTTCTCCTTCCCATTCTAGAAAGACTTTCCATATATTTTCTTACATCACCATGGGGATTTATGCTCATTCGTGTAAAAGAGCATTAATGAGGTCAGGTTCTTTTGAAAGGCCCGGTGCATGATCTATGTTCCTGTTCTTCTAAAAAAAAAAAAGTGCTCAGAGAGGTTGAAGTTAGAGCTCTGTCAAGACCATTCGAGTTCTTTCCCGTCCAGCCTACATGGAGTTTGCTTTGTTCACAGCAGCACTGTCATGTGGGTTAAAGATCCAATGAAGGGAAACACAGACAATGTTCGGGTATCCACACACTTTTGGGTGTACTGAATATTTCATGCATCAGCTAATTCCCTACGATCTTTGCGCATGACCCAAGTGAGTTATAGTTGTCATACAAGTCGTCATACTCTGAATAGACTTAGATTCACTCTAACCTGATTGCTCATCTGTTTAAACGAACTGCTGTTGATGGGGTCTGGAATTTTGTAGAACCATTCGGTTACATTGCTCCTTAAAAACCTCCTTAAAAAAGAGAAATGGATATTTATATGAATTTTGCAGTGCTGTTACACAACCTCATTATACACCATTGTCAAAAATAGAAACAACAAACAAATGGGGACAATGCAGTTACAATACAGGTATGCTTAACAATGTGATAAATGTAAATAATAATAATAATAATGATAATAATAATAATAGTAGTAGTAGTAGTAGTAATAATAATATTACTAATAGTAATAATAATATTACAACAATATAAGAAACATATTTATTACTTACCACATAGAAATTAGACTGCTTATTACCAGAGTCATGACAATAAGTGCAATAAGTATAGGAAGCAATAAGCTGATGTCACCTAAAGAAAAAAGAAAGAAATATCGATAATGAAACATCTGAAAGATCCAATACTATTTTCCCATAGGATCGAAATTTTTTAGCCGAACTGTCACTTTCACTTCTCTTTAATGGCACCACACGTGACCACAGAGCCTGTCTCATCTCGTTCACGCTGGTTAAATATCATACGTGAATCTAATAGATGATGGCGAGTGTGGCGCCACCGCGACCGGCTTTTGGTAGTGTTTGGTGCGCTATCTGGAAATATTTTGGATATGAAGCATGAACATGAACATGGAAATGAACATGGAAAGCCGAAGGACACAAGCAAGCCAATATGCGAGTGGTGCTACAGAGAAGTGCTAACAAAAGGCAACAATGTACCAACAATGACGATTGAAACTGAGCGGATTATGGTGCAGCTGGAGCTGATAAAAGTCGAAAAACAGTTACTTGCAGTTAAATGTACTAAAGCTTGTTGAAAATGTTTTATTTCTGGAGCGAGGACTTTGAAAATGGCGGTACAGAGGAATACGGAATACATACGATGCTACACCAGAAATATGTGGCCAGGCCGACCAATCACAGACAAGTAGTTTTATTTTTGGGGAGGTGCGCATCAGGTTACAGCGTAACCATGACGCAGAAGTATAAATTGGCCTTCAGAGATATGAATCTGATGTGTGCAGCAACACACAGAAGTCAGTGGATGTAGAGCAGCAGTGGGGTGGTGTGGGAGAACTTGGGGAAGGTTGAACACGTCATGTAGCAGCGTTTTGGATCATGTGCATTACTGAGTCATTAACTAAGATGGCCTAGTATTGTTGCTGTTATGGGTGTTGTCTAATTTTTTCACTGTGATTCTTAAAGTGAATATAATCTGACAGAGAATCTTAGAAGTAAATACTTTAACTGTGGTCAAATGCTTATTTAACTTGATTGCTTTAAATTGATTGATTTAAAAATGATTACTTAATTTGTGGAATTTGTCTTCAAATAAAAAAATAGATTTGCCCCTTAATATCGTGGCAGTTTTATTCCCTGTGGTATCGAAAATGGTATTGAATATCGATATATTTTAAGGTATCGTATCGAAGGTAGAAATTCCAGTATCGTGACAACACTAATGTTTAGATATTCATACACAATACACAACTGTAACTCATCCAATCACTATATCGAATACAATTTCTTTATATCAGGTGACATGGATTACAGAAACTTGCCCAAATTCAGAATAGTAAAACATAACCAATGTCAATCTGCTGGTGGAAATACTAAACTAAAGTGGAGCTGCAGAATTTTATTTCAAACATTAGCTCAGGCTAGCATCATTCACAAATATGTCAAAGTAGGAATTGTGACTGGTAAAAGTAGAAAAGATACCGGAAGATGTGGTGAAACAGGCAGTTGTCCTATTTCCCTCTCCAGCACTAGTATTAGCGCTGATCCATACTATATACTGCTTATCAGGATTCAAGTTAGACATCTGGAAGCTGCTTTGAGTGCTGTTCACTTTGTGCACTGTGGAAAAGACAAAACCTTTATTAATGTAAAACCCTATCAGAATAAAAGGGTCATGAAACCCCAAAACACATTTTTTGAAATGTTAACAGATATATTGCTTATTGCTTAAGAAATAGTTTTGTAACAATAACTGCTGTCATAAAATATAAATCTATATAAATCACATATTTTTGAGCTTTATGAGATCATTTTCTTCTTCCGGTTTTAAAAGTTTCGCACATGGAATGTGACATAGATATGATTTATTTGAGTGCTCATTGGCTGCGTGGCTGCACATTTTGCATATACATCATTGGGTTGGGCTGCCATTATTCATGAGCAATGCAACATTATACATGACAAAGGATTCGTCTAATCCAATTACTGTGCCGTGCATAAGATATTATAGCTATAAGCTCTAAGATACCCTGTATTTATGAATGTGAAATAAGTGTGACTCGCGCTTGTCCCTTTGTTCAATGAAACAACAAAAGTTCAATGAAACAACAAAAACAAAAGTGTTTTCATTTCCCAGCGTCACGACCAGAGCTGAATTTTGGAAAGTGGTTATAAATAGGTTTTTGATTAGTATGAACAGGCCCAAAGAGGGGCAGGTGGGAGCTCAGTGTTCAAATCATTGGGCTCTGGACCGAAAGTCACAGCCTAGCTAGGTCTTAAAGGAGCAAGGCCCCTAACCAGCATAAACAGGAGTCTAACCACTGCTGCCACCCGATTGGTTGATTAACGTATTGCATGAACCAATAGGTGTATTGGTGTAACTAATAAAAAATGCTCAGGGCGTGTATATACAATTACTGTTGTAGTTAATTAAAGAGAATAAATTAACTAATTTAGTGAAAGTCAACAGAAAGTTAACAGGAAGTTAGTGCACATAAAAGTACATTAACAGTCTGCTTGTCAAACAGGAAAAAGCTTATTCCTGAGTTGCCTACCTTGTTTTGGTTCACTAGCTGTTGTGCACCCTTGTTGTACTTTGTCATGTAAACCCACAAGGTACTGCGTGATATGTCCATTTCTTTTATTATGCGGAATAGGTGTCCATGTCAGGTTTACACTATATGGAGAGGTAGGTACTGCTTGGAAGTCTGTGACTTCTGGAGGCACTGTAGAGAAACAAAGAATATGTGAGATTTACTTTAGGGTACAGAGTGCTGCAGTGTTGCCTGATTATAAAATCATGTGCTGAGACTGAATACAATTGAACGTAAAATCTTAAAACTTCAGAAAATGGCCAAGTCAGTAAATAATGTCTACTAATTTTAGTAGATTAATATATTATATTAATACGTTAGTATAATAGTAGACTTTACTCACTGACTTGAGCTTTTTTATTCACAGAGGAAAGAACTGCATTTAGCCTGAGCCCATGATTTCACAATTAGGCAGGCTCTACATTCTACAAAAACAAATCTGTAATTTTTTCTATTTATTATAAAAAAAAAATATACCTCCTTCAACAGTGTAGGCAATGGCAGACTTGAGTAAACAGCTACGGTTGTTGACCACAGCAAACAGAGATACGTTGTAAGCTGTGTAATTTAACAACTGACCTGAAGATGGAGACAAAGATTACGTGAGGCATTATTAAATCATTGGCTTGCTGCTAGATCATCATACTGACATCTGAAAAACAAGATCTATGTGATGCATTTCAGAAATTTGATCACATCCAATTTAATATGGTTACAGAAATGCAAAAGATTTAATATATTTAATACAGTAATATGCACCAGATTCCTCAGTTTACAGTATCTCAGAGCACCACACACCAAAGCAAACCCGAGGCACTGTACTTACTGCCATGTTCTTGAAAGGTAGGAGGAACCCAGGAAGTGCACAGAGAGTGAACACACAGACAGTAACACAAGTTCAGGAACAAAGAAGACACCCAAGGCAATAACACAACAAACTGTACTGCACTACTCTTTGGAAAGCAGATTTTACCACCATGCATTATTCAGTAACTACAGGATTATGATGCAATTCACATTTTTCCTGGCCACTGCTGAAATCTCAAGAAATTACACTTTAAACGCTGTATTTTTCTGCCTAGGGAATGTAATGGTTTGTGGTGGCGCAACAATTATGTATTGTGATAAATTGCCTACATGTGCAAACACCTACCTCTGAGCGTAACAAACGTCTGGTTTTTATGAACCTTCATCCAGTTCACACATGAGGAGTTGGGTCCTATTTGTTTATGCTGCACCACATATTCCTGTACACTCGCAGTGAACCGAGGAGGCACTGACCACGATATATTTAGCTCCTGACTCTTCCCTTTGACCTCCAATGCAACTGGTTGCCACAGACCTACCACCAGAATAACATATATGCTGTCAATATTTCCGGTGCAATACTACAAATGGAAATTGTTATTTTTCATGCACACATCTGTATGAGGTGGATGTAAAAATGTGAACATGTCTGCTTTGACTGCTGATGACTACTCAGAGCTACTCATTCATTCATTCATTCATCTTCTACCGCTTTATCCGATCTTCCCTCGGGTCACGGGGAGCCTGTGCCTATCTCAGGCGTCTATGGGCATTAAGGCAGGATACACCCTGGATGGAATGCCAACCCATCGCAGGGCACACACACACACACACATTCACACACACATTCATACACTAGGGACAATTTTTTTTCCAAGGTGCCAATCAACCTACCGTGCATGTTGTTTTTGGACCGGGGGGAAACCGGAGAACCCGGGGAAAAACCCCCTGAGGCACGGGGAGAACATGCAAACTCCACACACACATTCCCGAGACGGGAATCGAACCCGGATCCTGGCGGTGTGAGGCGAACGTGCTAACCACTAAGCCACCGTGCCCCAGAGCTACTCTCTCTCTCTCTCTCTCTCTCTCTCTCTCTCTATATATATATATATATATATATATATATATATATATATATATATATATATATATATATACATATACATACATACACACATATACATTATATACACTACACATATACACACACACATACACACATATATATACTTACACATATGCCCAATGCACATTTCCCTCGTTCTCAGTGACTTACCCGGTCTTGGTAATGCCACAAGTGCTGGACTTGATTTGCCCCCTGTTGTGTTAGCAGTCACTCCAATAATATTCACTTCTGTAACTGGAATGCTGATATGACAGTAATGAAAACAGCTTTGCTCTTGATCCTGAGAACATCCTGGAATGTCCAGTCCGCAGTGCACACATGCCTCTGCCGATGTGTACAATGATCCGTTTAAATTCAATACTGATCCATTCGTCAGTTTCATGGTCAGCAAATAGTTGTTGATTTTGCCTCTTGCCAGCTTCTGGGGCATCTCCTAGATAAAAAGAGATATAAAAGACAAAAGAATTAAAAAAAAAAATCAAAAAGCTTTTTTTTTTTTTTTTTTTTTTTTTTTTTTTTTTTTTTTACAAATCAGTATACCTTCCAAAGAATGGTGCAGCTTGGGTCATCTGAGGTAGAATCACAGTCACTCCATACATCAAGCATTCCAATGGGAGCTAGGAAAGTGGTCACAAAAAAAAAGCCCTCACATTTATGTTTAAATTATCCTTGATTATTGTCAATCTTCTTTGCATAGCTGCAAGATTAAGATTATGTTAAGATTATTGAAGTCTATGAACACATGTTTGTATAGCAGTGGTCACATGTTATCTGGAATGTATAAATGTACAAATGCATGTGTTTATAGGGGCACGGTGGCGTAGTGGTTAGCACATTCGCCTCACACCGCCAGGATCCAGGTTCGATTCCCGTCTCGGTCATGTGTGTGTGGAGTTTGCATGTTCTCTCCGTGCTTCAGGGGGTATTTCTCCGGGTTCTCCGGTTTCCCCCAGTCCAAAAACATGCACGGTAGGTTGATTGGCACCTTGGAAAATTGTCCCTAGTGTATGAATGTGTGTGTGTGTGTGTGTGTGTGTGTGTGTGTGTGTGCCCTGCGATGGGTTGGCATTCCATCCAGGGTGTATCCTGCCTTAATGCCCATAGACGCCTGAGATAGGCACAGGCTCCCCGTGACCCGAGGGAAGATCGGATAAAGCGGTAGAAAATGAATGAATGAATGAATGTATGTGTTTATGATCTGGTTGTGTCAGGATTCATAATGGAATTTCAGGAATGGTATTTTGTTTAAAGCTGGGTTGATATAATGTATCGGCTAGGTTGATATTGATGTATCTGTGCACCGTTGCTATTTCATTCGGGTTTGTAAAAGACTAAACCCAGTTGAATACTGTGCTATTTTGTATTTTTTTAATTTTATTACTTGTATCACTGTATAAGAGAAGAATTTTACAACTGTGAAATATATAACATTAGATAACATAAATGTATACTTTCAATGACAATAGCTACTCTTTTGCCCCAATATTAGCAGTTAACTGCAAACATACAAGCCGCAATTGACATGACATTCAGGTATAAATCCGTGTTGCCATGTTGTCTTGTGCAGTCTGTATTGTCTTGTACAGTATGTGTTGTCTTGTATAGTCTGTATTGTGTTGTATAGTCCTGTCTGTAAGTTAAATGTATAGTGTAATACTTTTCTGTATTTTGAGAGTCACCAAGAGCTGAAATCACATTCCTTGTGTGTGTAAACACACTTGGCCAATAAACCTGATTCTGATAAAACTGCATTGTCATCAACTGTCTTTGGTTGGAGTGGCACTAAAACAGCAACCGGTGATGATATTACATCATATTTTCTAAGGCCACAAACATAAAATTCTGATCAGAGACCACCTTTTATAAAATACAACTGTGTCTGCGGCCACAAAATCAAGCTCAACAGTGTGAAGCTGGCATAAATCTCAAAAACACAAGATACAATCCAGGACATCCTAGATTGCTCACTGAAGTCCATCATACTCCCTACACTTCAATCTATAGCAGTAATGTCTTAAATAACTGACCTGCAGCAGGGGTTCTATAAGCGAACTCGGAGCTCCAGTCACTCATCACTGGTTGCTTGTCGGAATCGTGCCAGCAGCGAACACGAAACTTGTACGTTGTATATGCCACAGGAAATTCTAATATGAAGTTCACCTCATAAGTGTCGTTAGCCTACTCACACAGGTGTCGCATTAATTCAAAACCATTCTTTCCTCTTATTTATTTCATTTACTCTACACCTCAAAGCTTACCTCTGTCCAGTTCTTCTCACACTGGGTCTTATATTGAACCTTACACTTCTGTTGGCCATACTGTTCTGTTTCATCCTCCACAATCCATGTGATCTCTAAAGGTTCATAATAAACAAGGCTGATGGAGGGAGGGGCTGGCTGGACTGAAAATGACAGAAAGTGAAAGGTTAAAGACAATTAAACTGAGCAAATTGCTGCAAAATGTTTCAGGAAGTGCAAGTGGAGTGAACTCACAGATACGATTTGTGTTGGTTATGAGCAGTTCTGAATTGACGGTCCCTAATCTGTTTGATGCGGTAACCCACACTGTGATGAGTTCATGACTTTCATAGGAATCACGTTCAATAATGCCACTGTCACTCTCGTTAAAGTCTTTCGAGCGATTGGGCCTGAAAGAAAAATAGACACTGTTAAGATACACACTCAGGGTTACGTACACACACAGGGTTACGTGCCTTGGGGCACTGACATGTCCTATATCGATATTCAACATAAAAAAAATCAGATGTTACTTATTAACTTGAACTGTTATATTCGTATGTCAGAAAACGTTATTCTTATGTTAATCAAGTATTCTAACGATTTTCCCATCGATTAATCAAGTACTTAAAAAGTACTTTTTCTTTATTAATGCGCAGTAGTAAACAAGAGAGAGAAAATAAGGCAGGTCTCTTAAAATTAAGTAATTTGTTTTTCTTTTAAGGAAAATTTGCATTTTATTGCTGAAACACATGTATATATGGTGAAAAATCTATTTGCTTCGATTAAATCTTTTAAATCTAAGGAATCGTGCCAGCCCTACTTCCTATTATCTCAAACATCTTTTATTTTTTTTATATTTATTTACTTTTTATATTTGATTTAAGGTGCCATAATATGATGAAGTTTTTACACTTCTGGGTGAAATAATATTTATAATATTCTACAAGTCCCTTGAAAGATACAGGGCAAAACAAAACATGCACACATTTCGTAGTATTTTGTACTATATAAATAACAAAAATAAATATTGTGTAGTTATTTGTTTGCAAGAAAGTAATTTATAAACATATTCCTTATTACATATCAGAATTTTCACTTGTTGAAAGAAAATTAATTATACATATTTATCTTTTCATTTATATATATATATATATATATATATATATATATATATATATATATATATCACATTTATCCTGACAAATTAAAAGTAGATAATCTGATAAAGTTACCAATTGTTCACCCTCCAGTGAAGGGTAAACTTTGTTGGGATCAAGGGGTCAAATAGCGCTCTCCAGTGGCAATGTATATTTCTCCCTATGTCATCATTTGGAATTAAGCAGGTGGGAGGAGGATCTGCAAAAAGAGAAACATGGATAGGAAATGGTCGGAATATTGCAAGTAAAAGATTCCTCTGGCTTCCAATAATAGTTAGTTAAGACAAAAAAAAAAAGACAGCGAGAAAGGAGAAGGATTTTTTTTTGTCACATACACATACATACACAGTACGATAAGCAGTGAAATGCTCTGATGACCGTCCAGCATGTAAGGTTAATTATAAATAATTTAGATATGGAAAGAAACGTAGAATTAAAATAAAAATATATATTAGAGTAAAAAGCAAAAAAGTAAAAAAAAAAAAAAAAAAAAAAGAGTCAGACAGGAAGTGTGTGTTGTTAAAAGTGATAACCTTAAACCCAACACTGAATAAATTTTCTCAGAAGATCTGAACACTTCTACACACACACACATTCACACACTAGGGACAATTTTCCAAGGTGTCAATCAACCTAACCTACCGTGCAAACTCCATATATATATATATATATATATATATATATATATATATATATATATATATATATATACAGTCATGTGAAAAAATTAGGACACCCTTTGAAAGCATGTGGTTTTTTGTAACATTTTTAATAAATGGTTATTTCATCTCAGTTTCAACAATACAGAGAGATTAAAATAATATAATCAAACTAAACAATGAAAACTGAAGAAAAGTCTTTTCAAGATCTTCTGTAAATGTCATTCTACAAAAATGCCTATTCTAACTGAGGAAAAAGATAGGACACCCTCACATGTATTCCCTCTTAAATTGGCTCAGATCTCACACAGGTATATCACACCAGGTACACATAATTAGTAGATCGTTACTCTGCATGTTGAATGAGGCTTGCCCTATTTAAACCTCAGACATTTAGTTTGGTGTGCTCCTGACTGTTGAAGTGAGAGTGAGCACCATGGTGAGAGCAAAAGAGCTGTCAGAGGACTTCAGAAAAAAGATTGTAGCAGCCTATGAGTCTGGGAAGGGATTTAAAAAGATCTCAAAAGATTTTGAAATCAGCCATTCCACTGTCCGGAAGATAGTCTACAAGTGGAGGGCTTTCAAAACAACTGCCAACATGCCCAGGACTGGTCGCCCCAGCAAGTTCACCCCAAGAGCAGACCGCAAGATGCTAAAAGAGGTCTCCAAAAACCCTAAAGTGTCATCTCGAGAACTACAGCAGGCTCTGGCTACTGTTGATGTAGAAGTACATGCCTCTACAATCAGAAAGAGACTGTACAACTTTAACTTGCATGGGAGGTGTGCAAGGAGGAAACCTTTGCTTTCCAAGAGAAACATCAAGGCCAGACTGACATTTGCCAGAGATAAAGTTGACAAAGAACAGGACTTCTGGAATAATGTTCTTTGGACAGAGGAGTCCAAAATTGAATTATTTGGACACAACAGCAGAGGACATGTTTGGCGTAAACCAAACACAGCATTCCAAGAAAAGAACCTCATACCAACTGTGAAGCATGGAGGTGGAAGTGTCATGGTTTGGGGCTGCTTTGCTGCAGCAGGACCTGGTCAGCTCACCATCATAGAATCCACGTTGAATTCTACTGTGTATCAGAAGGTGCTTGAAGAACATGTGAGACCATCAGTTAGAAAATTAAAGCTGAAGCGGAACTGGACCATGCAACATGACAATGACCCAAAACATACTAGTAAATCAACCAAAGATTGGCTGAAAAAGAAGAAATGGAGAGTCCTGGAATGGCCAAGTCAAAGTCCAGATTTGAATCCCATTGAGATGCTGTGGGGTGACTTGAAAAGGGCTGTACATGCAAGAAACCCCTCAAACATCTCACAGCTGAAAAAGATCTGCATTGAGGAGTGGGGTAAAATTTCCTCAGACCGATGTCGGAGACTGGTAGATGGCTACAAGAACCGTCTCACTGCAGTTATTTCAGCCAAAGGAGGTAACACTCGCTATTAGGGGCAAGGGTGTCCTATCTTTTTCCTCAGTTAGGCATTTTTGTAGAATGACATTTACAGAAGATCTTGAAAAGACTTTTCTTCAGTTTTCATTGTTTAGTTGGATTACTTTAATCTCTCTGTATGGTTGAAACGGAGATTAAATAACCATTTATTAAAAATGTTACAAACCACATGCTTTCAAAGGGTGTCCTAATTTTTTCACATGACTGTATAAATAAGCAGCTATATATATATATATATATATCTGCTTCTTCCCAGTGTACTTCTGTATAGTGATTTATCAATGCATTTGCCAAAAGAAAGCCAAGGTATATCAGGTACATGATGGTACATTTTTACCAGTCAGTTTTTTTAATTGGGCACTAGTGCAAACCAGTTTTGCAGATCGTCTTCTTTTGTAGAAGGATGCGTGCCAGAGTCTGTCATCTCTACCACAACTGAGGTGTTTACATTATCGGTGTGCAGATTAGAAGTATTGTTTCACTTATTGTAACTCCCCTTTTAATGCAGTCTCTGCCTTTTAATTCCACCCCTTAACCCTAGTGAACAACTCCCCTTTTCAGAAAGTTCATCAAACTGGAGGTGTGAAAAAAACACCTCTAAAACAGGGGGTTTTTCCATGTCGATTCAGAAACTTTTGAGACAACGTTTACACAGACTCATTAAATTCATTCAAACACTGTCAATACTCACAGCCTTTCTGTAGACTACAGGGTAAAGTTGTGTGCCCTGGACAGTGCAACGTGAAGTCAGTGTTCTGAATTTCACGCTCGTCCAGAAGTGCTCTGAAGTTTGCGTTTGTGTGGCTGCACTCGGTACGCAAGACGTCCTCTGCGTACACGTGACACAAACCGCACTCCAGCATGGACCCCTGAGGATCGACTTGGCACTCGATAGACACGCTGCGGCTGTCAGAGGAAGCCCTATACCACCAGCACTTCACTGACGATCCGAACGAGGCTGGAAGACAAAAAAAAGCAAATGGATGATTAGTAAAACGCCTGCAACAACTACTAATACATCAAGAACTTGTGCGCTAGCAGCCAAGCAGAAACCACACACTTACGTTTTCACACACACATGAACACACACAAACATAAACATAGACAAATTACCTGCTTGTTTTCATGACTTTGGACACACACATATACATACTTTCTCTGTATATATTCTAAACAAAGTCCAAACCGACAACAAAGTAACAAATTTGTCCTTCCAATTTACAGTAGTAGCACATGGCATTTCAAAAAGGCACACAAGCATCAGACAAAGTAGAATATTGATGTTTTTTGGTATATATGTGGCCTTAATTTAAATAAAAAAACAAACAACTTAAACTGTAATATAGTTTTTAGCTCCATCTTACACTGTTAAGCCTACTATAGTGCACAGAACAAGGACAACAATAACAATAATAATACAAAATAAAATACTAAATTTATGGAAATAATCACTAGTGGGGAAAAAACAACCAAGACACGGTCAAGTTTTAAGGCGTAACAGAAAACTAATAAATAACTATAGTCGTGTTATTAAATGACTATAATCTACGACACAGAGTATAGTAATTACGAAAAATAAAATAAAATAAAATAGAGAAAGAAATAAGCATGCTGGTAAACTCGGTAAAACTAGCAGCATAACGCAAGCTGGGAAAGAACCAGTTTTCACTAGCGGCAATTGCAGCTACGTCAAGTGGCTTTCACTATTTCAACGTGGAAAATTATAATAAGTATTAAAACAACTGAGTGTTATTACTCACCGTGAGGAAAGAGCCAGTAGAGGTGTAGTGTAAGAAGAGGTAATATTAGGGCTTGGTGTTGCCATTCTGCCATCACTCCTCAGCGCATGGTACATTGAGAAACAGCATTACTGGCAGACCCTGAGTTACTCCTAACAGCTCACACTCATCACTCCGGCAAAGAAACTTACCCAACCAACACACACACACACGCACGCACGCACGCACGCACGCACGCGCACACACACACACACACACACACACACACACGCCCACAAGCTAGCAAAGAAGCAATGTTTCCTGGTCTCTGGTAAATGACAGTAAATGAAACGTAACCACAGATCGCTTATTCTGTTTGGCCTGTACCATCACACATTTACGGGGTATTTCATCACACAGTTTACTTTACTTAAACGCAGAAATTTCGGCTGTTTGTATTTTGGTCATTTTAAGAATACTGTATAGCGTATTATTTCACCGCATAACTGTGATAATAATCGAGATAAAGGCGACAAGTAAAGCTATTTAAGTTTACTTTTATGGAAACTAAACTATGAGCCACCAAACTATGAGCTTTCACTTTCCCGTCAGAGAGTGAGAGAGAGAGAGAGAGAGTGTGTGAGAGAGAGAGAGAGAGAGAGTGTGTGTGTGTTTGTGTCAACCTCTAGAAAGAAAGATTTTAGAGCTATCATTCATCCTGGACAGGATAAAGGAAATGTCTGTTGCTTTGTTGAGTGTTTGCGTCCGCCTAAAACCGAGGATAAGAAAATGCGTTCAGATCTTTAGACAATGATTCCACATGGGTTTTGTTTCACTTTATTTCGTAAAAAGAATCAATTACAAGTGAACATGAATTGTAGTGTTTGGTGACAAGAATAAGTTTACTGTTGACAGACAAAGAGCATTTCACGCAGAAAAATTGAACACACACAAGCACACACACACACACACACAAACATATGCAGATATGCAGTAGTTAAATGGATGTAACTGGTCTCAACACAGGGAGCTGATCTCGCTCTTGCTGCAGCCCCATTTGCAGCAGGCATTGGACAATCCTACTACCACGTCCCGGCTTTTCCTGCTTGATGTACGCAAGGCTTCCAGAACTTCATCTGAGATGATGGAGCGTGAAGACCGACTGAACTCAGAGGCCCTCTGCCCTCCTCGATCCATTCCAATAGGGACAGGTTCCGCGTCATGCTGGAGGGAGAACATTGGCAGAGAGGGAAGCAACAAACCATCTGCAGAATCTCTGATGTCTGAGCCGTACGAGTCTGCATTCAGGTTATCTGTAGAAAAAGCATAAGTTTGGAAATGTCTTTATCTCATCATACAGCTGTAGAGCTTTTTGGACTCATCACACCGTTTCCTGTCAAGTGTTGTCTACAAATTTCCCAGCTGAGACAACCGATTCATTGAGTGATGATATTGAACAAACTTTGACTGGACTTTGGTCTTTTTAAATAACGTGACTAATTTAAGATGTTAAATGCATGCAATGATTCAAATGTTGAAGCACTTATACACAGAAATTCAAAATGAAAGAGGAAATGTCTATGTAACATTCTATGTAACATAAATGTCACATAGAATGAAACTGGTAAAGAGAAAACATTGCTTGGTGGGAAAAAAAATCATAAAAGAAGGTGTTAATTCTACATTGGACAAACAATTTGCTTACAGATAAAAAACAAGGGGAAAAAATACTTGTGTATGTCTCATAAAGTTTTGCTCCATGATCTCACCTGAGCCTGGGACAGAGCGTCTCCAGCGAGAGCCTCCACAGGTGAAGATAACGGCGCGGATAAATTCACGACCACACAGTTTCACCCCGTATGAGGGTCCATCGTACGCCCTCACTCCAGCCAGCAGAAGACACAGAGCCAACACTGTAGCCTTCCACATCATAGAATAAATGAAGACACACAATGTGAGAACTGGAAAAGTTTGGCACGACACTCTCGTCTTAGTGTTGCCTGCTCTGTTTTGAGTTTATTGATTGTTCTGAATCCCAAATCTGCTTTATAAAGGAGTGTGACAGATACACAAGCCACACACACCCACACAACGTTCGTCACACAGACCCACCTGACTCAAAAGTCACAGATAACCCAGTGATATAAAACCAGAGACCTTTCCATAGACAATGCGGTGACCTGAAAAGGCATGAATTAATAGCATATAAAAAAAGAATCTGTGCTGCAACAGATTAATGGGAACATAACGGACATGGCTTTTGTCTTTCTATATGTTTAAAACTGTGTCTTTTTACTTCACTTGTGCTCACACAAATACTTAAACTGGACTTATTCAATTTCCTATTTTATGTTAGTGTCATAGATTAGTAACTTGTTCCTGGGTTGATGTAAGTTTACTTTAATGAACGTTGAATGCTTTAATTTAGCATTTTTAACTTTCAGGAAAGAAATAAAGTTTAAAACAGTAATTTAGACATTGAAGTTAAGTAGTTAGAAATGTATAATTTTGCACAGGAGAACAGGGAGCGGAGAGCATGGAATGGCGCTCGGAGTGAAATGGGTTTTGGAGAGGAAAAGAATGTAGTGGAAACAGGAGTTTGATTTTGCAGTTGCGATTTTAGTTTGTTGTGTATTTTGTTTAGTTTCTGAGTGTCACCAGTGTATTTTAAATAACAAAAACCCCAATTCCAAAAATTTGGAAAATATTCCAATGTAACTAAAAAAGAATGAATGATTTGAAAACGTCATATAATCTCTTAATCAGAAAAGAATATAAAAATGATGCCAGATGTATAAACCGAGGAAATTGGTCATTCAGTAACATGTCTCAGAAACAGTTTTAACAGGGCCTATACCACTGTCTAGCCTCCCCTTTCATTTAAATGAGAGACGGGGACTGAGAGATTGGGGACTGAGCAGAACAGTTGATGGAGTTTTGGTAAAGAGTCATTGTCTGATACAGCACTCTAGTCATTTCAACAGTTGTGGGTCTTCTTTGTTGTATTTTCTGTTTCAGGATCCACCAACTATTTAAGGTTGGTGAAATGTCTGAACACTCAGACCCATCTCCTGTGAAACCCTAGTTTACTGGATGTGTTTCGTTTTTTAATACAGTGATACCTGAGACAATAGACAGTGATGGACAAAATACACAAACCATTGCCTTGAGTTGAAGTAGAGATACACTCAGTAAAATATTATTCCAGCAAATGTAACATGACTCTATCTAAATGTTCACTTGCTTGAAAGTACAAAAGCATTTGCCTTCAAATGTACTTCTAAAGTATCTAAAGCCATATGATCTATTATAGTTATATCGTCCTCTTATAATTTTTGTCACGAGACTTAAACTTCATCAACCATAAATCTACTCTTAATCTAACTCTGAAAAGACTCTAATATTACTCTTAGCACACCAATCTATTAATAGTACAATGTTAATGACTTAAACATTGATCAACATCTATTAAAATGATCGATGAGCCTAAAACCTTCTTTTCAACTACTGACATTTCTAATACTACATTTCTTTTCTAGTACTTTTCAACGTCTGACATAATTTACATGTTGTGTTCTACAGTATGTTCTATGTATTGGGTTTATGACATGAATTCTGTTTTTGTTTGTTGTTGTTTTTTTTTTTTTACCTTTTTTGCAAATGGAGTTGTATTTTACAGAATTTGATATCAAACAAATAGTTATATTCGTCTTTTTATAATATGTGAAACCTGCTGATCTAATCCGGATGTTTTACTTTCTGCGTTACTTCACTTAAGTTCTGTTTTGTGTGTGTGTGTGTGTGTGTGTGTGTGTGTGTGTGTGTGTGTGTGTGTGTGTGTGTGTGTGTGTGTGAGAGAGAGGTGAACAGAGCTCACTGTCACAGGCCGGGGAGGGGACAGGGTCGAGAGCTGCACAAGATGCAGAGAGCTTGACATTTTAAAGAGACGATAACGAATTTCACCTATCTTTTTTAAAAATAAACACATGGCTAAAGGTCTCCAATTTCCAAAATGACAAGAGAACAATTGAATTTGTTATTAGCATGCTGATGATAAAGCAAACAGCATGACATTTTCATAGTCATTCACCAAAATGTGCACATTGTTTGCAGAGGACAGACGAGAGGGCAAGGGCAAAAAAATAAATAAAAATAATGTCATTTCCTGGCCCAAGTATGGTTTTATTTTTGTTTCCTCTTTTTTTTTTAAAAAAATTTAGTTAGTTTTTATTGTTTTTTGTAAACAAATATTTTTTAGGAAGATCTGCTCATTGATGTGCAGCTGAGGGATAGTTTTCCGTATTACCGGTCTTGACAATTCTTTACTTGTGTTGAAACATTCATGGTACCGGTCAAAACGGTAATATTTCATCCCTATGTTTACACATCGCACCTTTCTGCCATTTTAAATCAACACAACCCAAACCGGCTCCGCGCTCGTACGCCTTTAAGGCTGCTAACAAATATGACCGACGGCGAATTCAGACCAACGAGGAGACCCGGCCTAGACTGACACCTACTGCGGACCAATAACCGAGGCAAAACTTCCGCTTCGCGTTTCCACTCGGACCTATCAATGAGCACAAAGGGGGCGGGATGTGAGCGGGTGGGTAGCAACAGTTGCCCGGGTGAGGACGAAGCGCCATAGCCACGGTAGTCCTGGCGACAAGAGCCCAGCAACAAGAATCAACAACAACAGCCCGAATCATTGAAACGCTAAAAATCTAACATAGCGGTGGAAAAAAATCACCCGGATTTATAAGGTGAATAAATTTTTTTTATTGTCATTTACACACACACGCACCAAAATCACATTGCGAACGAAACGGAAACGATTGTTGGGATGGTTGATTTTTTTTTTTTTGGTGGAAAAACTCAGACTGGATGTAACGCACTGCAATGTCAGTAGGCATTATATGCACCTGGCCTGCTAAGCTGGAGAGGTGCTCTGGGGAGGACAGGAGCGCGGGTTTCAAGAGCGCAGGCGATGCGAATCAACACTGCACACACAACTGCTGTCGGCCTGCTGCTCGTTGTTATGGCGATACCGAACGCTACCCTGATTGTACAAAATGGCGGCTTGTTCGCGGGGATACGCGGCGCTGCACACTAGCCCGAGCTTACAGCGAGATCTAGCGACCTCGACTCGCTCTCGGTAGCTGGCGAGCGTTGCTAGGTAGCCATCCGCCGCAAATCCACGCCGTTGGCATAGCTACACCGGACCCACTGTTTCCGGCAAAAAAAAAAAACACCCCAAAAAAAAAAAAAACACCCCCAAAAAACAACAAATGTATAAAATGTCCGGGGTGGCGTGTGTGAAAACGATAACGCACATGTCTCTCCAGTTGCCCGTTCATTTATTAATAGTGGGCTCGACTTCCCTTGTTAGAAACGGCTGTTTATAATGGCCCACACGAAATCGGTTTCATTTCACTTTCGCCTCTGGATTCTAAGCAGGTTTTTTTAGATGGATATCAGACACGTTGACTCCCAGTTAATAAAGGGAAGCGGTGTTGCCAAGGGGTTTCCTGTATAATATAAAAGAAAGTGTGTCTATGGAGACAGGGAAACTATAAATAGCCGGAATACGGAACAGGCAATGTTCCTGAGCGATATTAAGCTTCAGAAACGCTCTCACTCGCTCAGTTTGGCATCACTGCAAGCCGAGCAACAAAGAGATCATATTACTAGGAGACCAAATCCTCCACCTGATAGACCTTTCTCCTTGGGCAAAAGCGTCAATATCATGTTTGTAAGGGGAATACTTGTGTGTAGGGATTTTCTGGAGGCGCCAGAAGGCAACCTGCACACACAGGCGCACACTTTCACACCTGTGTTTACGGCAGGTTAGATTAGCCAGGGGGTTTAGGAGGGAACCCGAGCGAACAGCGCCGGACCCGAGATCTGTGAGGCTGCAGTCATATTCCGTTGTGACGTGTCATTATCTGCGTCGTTTAAAATCGGTCGAGTTTACTGCGTTGTCAATAGTAGGAATGTAATACGGTGTCTGACTCGGGGGGGCAACCTTTCGGTTTCATTCGGACCTCACATTTTGGTGTCTTCTGTGGTTTGCAGCGTTTTTGCACGCGATCTCGATGGCGACTCCAGCCTACGTCGGGGAGCTGCAGCAGACCTCCCAGCCTGCAGCAGGCGCTGTAACAGTTACAGCAGGCCAGCCCGTCGTCGTCACGACCGCGGCTCCTCAGCAGTACCTGTCCGAGCTGCAAAACACCGTGACCTCGGCCTCGGCGTCTGCGAATTCCGGCCAGGTCACTCCACCACCTGCGCAGACCCCGCCCACGCAAGCCCCGCCCTCACAAACCCAGTACGTCCCAACCGAGATGCAGAATTCACCGACGCAGTCCAGCAATGCCCAAAACACGCCGCAGTACATCGTGGTCACGGTTACAGGTGAGGTGTAAACGTGCCCGAGGAAGGGAAGTGCTATAGCGATCTATACTCCTTACGCTAAAGTACGGCCGATGCTTAATTAACGATATGTTACTTCTACGTCAAAACAGTGTAATAATTTACAAAGTCTCTTTATCTAATACAATTAATGCACACTAGTAAATTGTCAGCGGACGCTCATTCTTGATTAGTTACCTGTTTTCTGTCACTTTTTTCCCCCTCTCCCTCCAGAGGGCTCCATTCATTCGAGCGACTCAGTTTCTGATTCTAGCCCTCCACCTGCAGTAGTACAGACTGGAGTTCCCACTCAGGTGGTGCAGCAGGTGCAGTCAGCCCAGCAGGTAAACACACACACACACACACACACACAGGAAGAGTAACAGGATAAAATAGGAACAACTGCTATATATTGAACCATTATTTAAAACAATTAGAGCTTTAATGACTCCTCGAGTTCCTCGGATCAGCAAAATAGGGCGAGGAGATAAATAATTTGCTTTCTACTCATAAGAAGAAAAGTTACAGTAAGGAAATGCTCCCATACATAAGTTATGAATAATGCGCAAGGATTTTATAAAGTACTTCTGCTGTTGTTGACTGATTAACATGTTCATATGAACACATGACTGTTTTGTACAGTTGTGAAATTACTTAAAAAGCAATATTAGCAGGGGAAAACATCTTTCATTCCACAATCAATGAATATTATATATTTTTTATTATATATTAAAGAAATGTCTGTGGGTCACAAGTGTCGAACTGTGAATCGTGATCCGTACAGATCAGGGATGTCCCTCCGCAGCTGTGTGTAGAGCAAGTAGTGGAGCACATATTTTATATGCCGATAAATACACTGATTTAGTTTGTGGAAAATTTCTGCAGCTTTTCTGGAAACAGGAATACTACGTCAATATAATGTGCAAGATTTACTAAATTAATACATGAGTGAGAATAATATTGATGACTTACTCTACACGGACACTGCGAGGATCTTTCTCAGCGCACTGTATTATGTATTTTGATGTAATAGGGCAATAAATAGACGAAATTTATTTAATTTTCACCGATATACTTGTATGCGATTTCAGCAACAAAATGCAGATTTTTCTAAAAAGAAAAAAAACAAATTGCTTGTTCATTTTAAGAGACATGTCTTATTTTCTCTCTCTTATTATTTAATAGTGCTAAATAAATTCTTTCACAAAGAAAAAGTACTTTTTATCTGATTATTCACTTAATCGATGGAACAATGGTTAGAATAATCAATGACTAAAATATTCAATAGCAACAGGCCTAAAAACGACCAATCCAGAATTATTTATGCGTTTATCTCAGTGCAAACCATCTTCATCGTCTTTAAAAATAAACCAATTAGTCATCAATTCCTTCCTTACATCATTTCTCACAAGTGAAACACACCTGATGTCAGATCATCACCATGCCTGGTTTACAACGTTTTTGCTATTTTAAATCTACTCAGATTGTTGTCGTTTCAGTGACTATGAGGTGTGCTCATTTTAACAGAATTGCAGAACAGTCGAGTCATAGGATCCCACTCTTTCGAACATGTTGGCCTGCCAATTTGAAAACTAAAGACTTTACCCTACTTAATTAACACTGGTGCTTTACTTACAGCATTTCCCTCCTAGACTCGTATTCCTAGAGTCGTATTCCTTTGACTTTTTCCTGTTTGGTTAAATTATCAAAGTAAATTGTATTTTTTTTTTATTGACCTGCACATGTCAGACAATGTTTTTGTAACGTTCCAATTACAGCATAATTATCCGCATAACTGCAAACTTAGTTGTTAATTTAAAGACATTATAAAGTTATTTAAGATGACTGCACAGAAATAATTCCATTTATACACCAAGTAATATTATAGTCATATATTTGGATAAGATTACACAACTCCTACGTGTGTTCAGTGGCGTCACTAGGGTTGGTGTCACCCGGTGCGGTAAAGCCATGGTGTCACCCCCTCCAGATTGTCAAATTTGTCAAATGTGCATTTTTTTCATTTTGGTGTCACCCCCTGTGATGGTGTGTGATTGGTGTCACCCGGTGCCGCCCGCACCCCCCCAGCGACGCCACTGCGTGTGTTTGATCTTAGTTAACACCCATTACATGTGCTTGTTTATTTTATAGTCCAATCATGTTTTAAAATTATATTAATTATATTAAATTATATTATTAATTAAAAAATTTTTTTATTATAAATTCAGCAGAAATATAATGGCCAATGTATCTGCTATGTCCATTGTCATAGAAACACCAAGATGATGAGCAGCCCTGATAGAATTTCCGAGTCAATTAATGTGATTTAGAAACAATAGTAGCCAAACTAATATTTGGATGGGAAATATACAACATGCACATATACAAACAAACAAACAAACACACACACACACACACACACACACACACACACACACACACACACACACAATGGTGTCATTTATGAATATTTTAGTGTTTTTTTTTATGGGCCAACCTGAATTAAAATTCCTGGCAGGTTTACAAAAGCTGTTTTCTTTTGTACTTCTGCATGTGTTGCTCAATGCATAATAAAGTGTGTTTGTGGCACAACTGATTTACATTCAGCTCAACAAAGGTAAAAAAAAAATCACAAAAAGCTGGAACGACAAATTGACAGCAATTGCAATTGTATTGCTAAATCTCAGGGAGATTTTCTTTTCAACATCGCCAGCGTCTTGCTTATTAAGGACAAAACTAAGGACAACTAGGGCTGTTGCTATTGATTATTTTAGTAATCCAGTATTCCAATGATTATTCCACTGATTAATCGAGTAATCAGATAAGAAATACTTTTTCTTTATTAAAGTGCAATAGTACATAAGGGGGCACGGTGGCTTAGTGGTTAGCACGTTCTCCTCACACCACCAGGGTCCGGGTTCGATTCCCGTCTTGGCCATGTGTGTGTGTAGTTTGCATGTTCTCCAAGTGCCTCAGGGGTTTTTTCTCCGGGTTCTCTGGTTTCCCTCCTGGTCCAAAAAGTAGGTTGATTGGCACCTTGGAAAATTGTCCCTAGTGTATGAATGTGTGTGTGAATGTGTGTGTGTGCCCTGCGATGGGTTTGCAATCCATCCAGGGTGTATCTTGCCTTAATGCCCATAGACGCCTGAGATAGGCACAGACTCCCCGTGATCCGAGGGAAGATGGGGTATAGACTATAAGACAGGAATGCATTTTTCTTATCTAAAAAATGTTATTGCTGAAATTGCACAAAATAAGGAAAACACATAAATAGAGATTTTTTTTTCTTCTAGATTTGTTTGTTTTTTAGGACTGTTGCTATCAAATATTTTAGTCATAGAATATTTCTAATGATTATTTAATCAATGGATTAAAAAGTTGATAAAGAAGATAAAAAGTATGTTTTCTTTGTTAGAGTAATACTAAATAAGAGAGAGAAATTAAGAAATGAACAAGAAATGAATTAAAATGAACAAGTAATTATTATTATTTTATTTATTTATTTATTTTTAGAAAATTCTGCATTTTATTGCTGAAAACACATACAAGTATATCGGTGAAAACTAAACCCATTTAGTGTATTACATCAAAATCCAAATACGGTGCATTCAAAAAGTTTCTCCGCAGTGTCCGTGTAGAGTAAGTCATGAGAAACTATTCGTATAATGAAACGCAATAATTCACACTTGTATTTATTTATTAAATGTGTTATTCTTGTTCCAAGAAGATCAAAATTTAAATGTTTATGAAACTAATTTGCTGTATTTATCGGCAGTTTAAAAAACGTACTTCTCTACGTCACTGTGGATTGATTTTTTGAACGCACTGTATATAAGTATTAGGAGTGTAACAGCTCACAGTTGATCCCACAGTATTTTTTTTTACCCGCAGAATGGAAGCTTTCCTGTTGCTATTGCTTTTTAAGTAGTTACATAACTACACAGAGCAGTCATGTGCTGATGTGAATGGGATGAGTTAATCAGTCAACAACATTGTCTACAGCAGAGGAGCAGAAGAACTAGCAAGCCTCCGGCAACGTTAAGATCACTTATACTGTACTTTTGCTTATTATAAATGGAAAGTAGATTGGTCTCCTCCCCCTTTTGTGCTGATCTGAAAAATGATCTGATCCGTGACTTAAAAACCGTAATGTGGTTTGAATCCGAACAGTGCGCTTTGTGATACGTTGTACCACTGAGAAACGAAAATAAAAATATCCATTTCGAATTACTTTATAAATGATATCCGCACTGAATGGTGTTTTCTTTGTTATTTTAGTTTGAAATGATCCCAAATTTTATGGCGTTTTCTTTTCCTGAATTTTATCCTTGCACCTCCCGTTTGTTCACTCTGTACCCTCCTTGTTACCTGTCCACAGTACTCCAGGTTTGGCGGGAAATACATCAGTAATAATTGTTTAAAAGAAGCAAATTAATTTGCCTCGATACAGTTTTGAATTACTCGAATAACTCGAGGAATCGTTACAGTGTAGAGAACAATGTTTTTCATTCTTACTGCATTATGTGTGTAATAGCTGCTTTGAAACAATTTGAAGCCATTAAAAGTGCTATATGAATAAAACGAATTGAATTGAATAAATGTTGCCACTCTCTTTAAACTGGTTCATGAAATGTCTAGTCGTATTAAGTTTTAACTGTTAATTTGTTCTTGAGTGCTTATTTATCGTACTTGATTAAGGTAGGAAAATAGCAATCGGATAGGCTATAGGTAAAAGTGCATTAAGTCATGTCAATTAGATGATTTAAAGCATTTCTCTCGAGCCATTGTCCTACTTTTACGCCACGAAGAGAGCAAACCGATTTTCAGGAACACTACATTACCGGTGTAAAAGCTCAGTGTGCCAGGGTGTGCCTTGCTAAATATGCAATGACAGCGTTTTCCATTGGCTTGGATTTTTTTGACAACACTGTTGCATGTAAATGCTTGTTTATGTTTCATAAGAGAGTTCAGTCTCTCTGTTATTTTTCCCGCAGAGGTCAGTGGTCCAAGCCACATCTCAGCCTACCAAGACTGAACAGGGAACACAAATGAGCGTCACCAGCCTACAGCCTGTACACTTGACTCAGGAGGTGATCTCTCTTACACACATGCTTCATTTATTTTGTGGCTCTCGCTCATTAGCATCAAGAAAATGTTCTTATACTTGTATTGTTCTATATGCTTACTGGTTGTCCAACATTGTTTTATTGGTAACACATGACCCATTACAGGGGTCTAAAGTATTTCTTGACTGTAGGCAGGAAAATGTGTAATTCTGCCATGTTTACTTCCAGAATCCTTGTGAAAACGAGGGGACGATGGAGGCAGAGAGGCAGAGAGAGGCATTTGAGAATGAGAACAGGGAAGATGTAGCAAACATAGAGGAAAGCCACATAGAGATATTTGTGGATGCTCAGACTGACTCAGACAACATCAGTGCAGACGACATGCTGGAATACACCTCGACGTTCCCCATTTCAGCCCTGAACCTGCTTGTGTCTTTGCCCTCACATGGCGTCTTAGTTCCTGTGCATTCTCTGGTTGGGGAACCGGAGCAGCTTCCTTACACTGATCTACCCACAGTCCCCGATGTGTTTGAGGCGGTCTCTGACCATAGTGTAGGTGGTTTTAACAGGAAGAGATGCATAGCTTGTTTTTGAACCTAGTAGTACTAGTCATTATTAAGTTACAATCTGAGTCTGGAGATATGAATGTTTTCATAACCTCTGGGTTTCGAAAATGCTTAGAAAGAGGAAGAAAAGCAGCAAAAGGGAGGAAGTGAGGACGCTTTTATTTGGGTCCGGATGTTCTAACGTCAGGTTTGTGTTTCTGTGTGTGTATGTGTGCGCGGACACATCTGGACATGCAGCAGCTGCAGCAGGTACCTGTGCAGCATGTCTACACGAACCAGGTGCAGTATGTGGAGGGAGACACAAGCTACACTACCAGCACCATGTAAGTTTCAGGGCTGACTGTACTCCCCCTTTTCATTTATTTTGCTACATAGGAAAAATAATAAAAATCAATAACTTTTTAATAATTTTGTTTGTATATTACCTTAAGGAAGCGCACTGCATTCCCAAATCCGTATTACGGAAGCACATTTTTCTTTTCTGATTGCAATGCGCTTTATATGGAAAGCAACCGGAACATAATTCTTAAAGGAGCCATGTACCATATGTTCCAACTGAAACTTTTCACATTGAAATTGAACAAGAAATTCATTCATTAACAAGAAATGAATATTAAAAGAATAATTTCCAGAGTAAAACAACTATGAAATAATCAATACTTTTATTAACAGGAGAGATTTTGAGAGAAATGTATACAAGTATAACATATGTTACAGTTGGTTAGGGTATTAGAAACATAAAAAGTATCCATTTATGGTACATTGAAAACGATTCATGTGCGATTAATCGTGATTCAATATTTTAATCGACCCAGAGCCCTAGTTTTTGTGATAGGGTTCGGCTTAGCGTTTTTACAATAGATGTAATTCAGCCTCCAGCCAGTAGAAGGATGTAAAATTTACTTTTATCAAGTTTATTTTCAAGGTAGCTCTATAAAGTGCAGTTTTGAGAGATATAATGAAGGTTATTCTGGATGATAATAATAATAATAATAATAATAATAATGTGTTGCTCTTTGTGTTTTCTTTTAGACGTTCTGGCAGTTTTGTGTACACCGACAGTCCCTTGTACACTCAGACCAGTGGTGCACAGTATTACGAAAGCACCAGTGTCAGTGTCTCTTGCTCCCAGGCGGCGTCTCCTGTGAATACGGGCTTTGTGACAGAGACGGGCCAAATTGTGACCAGTGCCACACCTGGCACAGGGGGCGGAGCCACAGCAGTAATCGCCGTGTCAGGGACGGCCTCCAACGGCTCCGGGGACGGAGGAGGCGGAGCTAACGGGAGCGGCGGCAGCTACGTGATTCAGGGAGGCTACATGTTGAGCAGTAGCGGCGGCACCAGCAGCAGCAGCAGCGGCAATGGCCAGAGTTACACGCAAAATGCTCGCGTCTCCCCGGCCACCGTGAGTATTAGCGAGGGAGAGGAGAATAGCGTGCCGTCTGCAGACAAAAAGGTATGACCACAGAAACCCCCCCCCCACCTATTACACAGGAGAAGAGTGGAGCTCAAGCGCTTGACCACACCTGTCACTCACTCTGCCACCTTCACCCTTACCAGTAACAGAACGATGATGCGCTCATCGTTCCCTTTCACACATCAGAGAGCACAGTCAAAGAGCAGAGGTCGGCCACTGATCCTCTGCTATTAGGTGGAACGGAATAAAAAAAATTGACCTCAGTTATCAAACCTGTTAAGGTTTTACCCACAGGCTGTATTCATGAGGAGATCAAATAGTCATTAATTCAGATGTACTCTAGCAGTAAAGCACAGATTTCCTTCTTTCACTGTGCTGTCTTATTCATTGAATTCAAATGTAGAATTTAATCATAACCTCATCACGCTCCATATCATAATTTGCATGAGAGAAAAGAATCACCTTTGGTATTCATATTCACTCAGAAGGCCTTCAAACACGGCCGGACGGAGGCCAACACAACGCCACACAGGCATCCCATGTTGTCGCATACCCATATTGTATGCGACGGCACGCTGGAAGATATGACCGAGAAGCATGCGTTTGTTAGTATGTGCGTCTTTGTATACGGAGTCTTCTAGACAGCACGGCGATGGTTGAAAGCGGCATAGAAATTCATATATGATCATTTGTACATGTCATGTCATTCGGACATATCCCCTGTCAGCATGTGTACGCATGAGCGGAGAAAAGAGCATGCGAACGTCTACATGTGCGCGTCCCGTCCTTATCTGCGTGTGTGTGCGTCAGGTCAACCCTGGGCTCTCTGTCTGAGTGTGTGTGTGGCTGTGTGTGTGTCTTATCCTTGCAGCTGTCCTCTGGCCCTCAGGTGCAGTGGTTGTTGGATAATTATGAGACTGCGGAGGGTGTGAGTCTGCCACGCTCCACTCTGTACTGCCACTACTTGCTGCATTGCCAGGAGCAGAAGCTGGAGCCCGTGAATGCTGCCTCGTTCGGAAAACTCATACGCTCCGTCTTTATGGGTCTGAGGACGAGGCGCCTGGGTACTCGGTAAAAAAAAGTATAGATGGTGCATAAACAGCCAATACCCTGAAACCCCCCCCCCCCCACACACACACACACTCCCCCTCCTGCAAGCCGTATATATGTATGAGCAGTCAAACACGCATCTGCTTTGTTTGTAGAGGGAACTCAAAATATCATTACTATGGGCTGAGGATTAAAGCGAGCTCCTCTCTGCTACGGCTAATGGAGGACCAACAGCATCTGGCAATGAGACAGCAGCCCTTCTCCCAAAAACAAAGGTAAACAATTCGCTCCGTTGTTTTTCCTCTACACCAAAGGATGTCAAACTCATGTTCACTGTGGGCCACATCAGCATTATGGTCACCCTCGAAGGGCCACTTGTCACTATAAGACAGTCTATAGTCTTTGATGAGCGACACCACCTCATAACACAAAAGACATACCGCTTTCTCCTTAAAGCACAAACAGCTATTCGCTTTCCTATCTTTCTTGTAAATTCGGTTTTTCACTACTGAAATTTCTCAATTACACTTGTTGGAAAAATAGCCCTCCGTAAATTTTGATGTAGGATACAATGCAATCTAGTGGCGGGATGCTTAATACTTCACGGGCCAACAGTCGCATGCATTATGGGAGATGTAGTTTTTTGTTAATGTAGAGTACCCTTATTTTAAGACAGGACTCTTTAAGCTCTTGCGGGGCCACGTAAAACGATGTGTTTTCTAGACCATCCATAAAAATAATACAGGTCTCTGATTCATGGTGTAAGAGAGTGAGAGATTGAGTTTCATGTGCAAATCCATTCGCTGAGCCTCTTCATAGCCAAACATACAAAAATAAATACCTTTCACAGTTCAGATATAAACCTCTTAGCATGCACGGAGCAAAAAGGACATCCAAAAACTGGCAAATGTTCAAACACTGATTCAAGAATAACATGATAGCTGTAATTGTTGGCACGACTTCACAATATATTAATATTGTTAGGTTATATAGAGTCTGGAATTGAGCAAGAAGTATGTCATGGAAGTGTTTGTGTTAAGACTCTTGAAGTAGTGACTTTGGATGCCATGTCTACGTGACATGAGAATGACCTTGATTGAGTAAGCAAGTTATTGAGTTATGGCATTTCAAATAGGCGCACTCTTATATTCAACAAATACCAGGGCAAAAACAAAACGAAATGCTTTTTGAGGCAAAAGTGCAATTACTATGTCAAAACAAATGTCGAATTAAATGAATTAGTCTTGTTTAATAATGCTGCTGATAGTCACTGGAACAGAATCCATTTTGAGCCTAAGGAAGTACCCAAGCTGCATTTTAAACACTGTGAATTTCAAGAGACTTAATTAGTTGCAACAGAAATGTAATTATATCTAATCACTTATGCTAGCTTCATTTGTTAATCAAAAGTTCTCCCAACGCTATACCAGAGGCTTATGGATGATGTTTTCTAAAATGTTTATGCCTTTGAGGAAAAGAAAAATGCCAACTCACAGATTTGCATCAAACAGATGTCCAATGTCGAATACGAGCATACATTTCAAATATCAATGCCGTTGACACATACACATCTTATCACGGTACAGTAACAACTGTAAACAAGTCTTAAAAGATTTGAGTGCAAGTCACATCTGAAAATCTTATGGTTGTTTTATGTTTATCTTCCTGCAATTATCTCCAAACACCTTTAGGCTGAAGCCAGTACAGAAGATGGAAGGAATGACCAACGGGATGTCGTCAGGGGCGGGACAACAGCAGCAACAACAGACTTCAGGGTTGTCTGACATCAGTGCCCAGGTGCAGCAGTACCAACAGTTTCTGGGTAAGATTCAGGTCATTCTGGCCATTTTTTGATAATCTAGAGACCAAAAATCGGATTATGTAGTTTACAAACACTTGTATGTACAGTCAGTCAATAATCAGATTTCCTGTAAAACATGTCCCACTAGTATACCTTTTTTTTTTTTTTGCAATCCTTGCAAAAAGGGTGCGATGTAAATCAGTGGTCCTCAACCTCCAGGCCAATTATTATTATTTCCATTGTATTTATTATCTGATTCTGAACAATGTTTTATTTTGGAAAATTCTCTTGATTCATCTTGACTCTTTATGCATGTCAAGATGCTTGCCTCGGTCACTTGTCTTAAATATCCGCTACCTTCTTAAAGGGGCTACTCCGGCCGGTAACACGATACATTACCGCTAAATTAAAACCCCGAAGCTAGCAAAATGAAGAAAAAAAGAAAAAAAAAAAAAAAAGAAATGTGGAAAGTTTCTTAGCGCAGGGTAAAAATGCCAGTGAGGAGACATAAGAAGAGCCTTCGACTTCGACTGAGACATTTAACAGACAATTCCAGGAGTCCTACTTGAAATATGGATTTATTGCAGGAAGTTGTTCCCACCCTGCATAATATGGGGAGACCGGTAGAGACCTGTGGGATCCAACACAAATGAGTGCGGCGCGGGACGAGATTTGATGGTTGTTCACGCGTACGGGCGTGAATATATTCCTGTGTGTGCAGGTTGTGGGGGAATACAAAAATTCGCTGGACTCCTGCAAAATGGTCGTAGAAAATAATATAAATGTTTGTATATAAAAATATACTAAAAACAAACAAACTGTTATGAATCTACTGTAAAAAGCAACAATGTCAAAAATAAATGTATAAAATAAATGATGTAAGGCACAAGGTCAGGAGCGACTTAAATATTTCCTGCTGGAGAAAATAACATATTTATGCATGAACGGGCGCGGGAGCATGCGGGAGGGGGACGAAAATCCGATAAAGAGATACTTTGTACACCTGATTATTGGCTTAAATGCAGTATTAGAGCACACTAGCATATAACGCTAACGGTAATAATCAGATCATGTTTGGGTCATTAGGATGCATCTATAGGCCCAATGAGACAATAATGTTAAAGACTTGCATTGCAATGCCATGCAAGTGTGCAATAGCAATTTCAAATCTTATACAGAAATACAGAGGATAAGATGCGAAAGTTGGGATTTCAAGGTCATGAGTTAAGAGCAAAGCCAAGAAATGAACCAATTGATTCCCCATGTTCTCTACGTGCAGATGCATCCCGCGCTCTCCCAGAGTTCCCTGAAATTGACTTGCAGGGCAAACCTTTGCCAGAGGGCATTGAGCTGGAACACATTAAGAGCTTTCAGCTACTCTACAGAGAGCACTGTGAGGTAACCCAGCAATCTGTCTGTCTCCAGTCTGCGTCTGTGTCCCCCATAAGAAACCATTTATAGCCCAGTCTTTATATAATACATCTTTATTTCTCGATTGTATTTGTAATATAAACTCAGCTCTGACCATTGTTGTTGTGACGGGGCTGCTTTCGTAGGCCATCCTGGATGTCATGGTGAACCTGCAGTTCACACTGGTGGAGACCCTGTGGAAAACGTTCTGGAGGTTTAGCGAGAGCCAGGCAGGAGACCCGGCAACGCTGGCCGTGTAAGTCTGACACACTGTTGCAGAACTTGTCAAAGTAAAAACGGAAACACGCAGGGAAATTTAAGCAGCCCGGTGACCAATGTGTCTGAATTGTACACGCTGACATTTATTAGACTAGCGAGAAACACATTGCGGTTTTGTCGATTAGCAAAGCCAAATAATCCAGATGCTCCCTGTGGGAAAAGAATAACAAATATGCCATTGGTAAGAAACCTGTTCAAGCAGATTGCTCTTCGTTTTGAATTGGTTCTTTGTTTCTTTAAGTCATGATGAGTCAGAGAAGAGGCTGCCCAAGTCGTGCCTCGTGCTGCTGTGCAAATATGAGCCGGCGCTGCGTTGGAGCCGTGACTGCGACAACACGCTCTACCAGGGCCTGGTGGAAATCCTCATCCCGGACGTATTACGACCCATACCCAGTCAGTCACCTCATTCTCTTTTTATTGTACATGTACTCAGAAAAAAAAAAATTAAACACCAAACATCTAATATCAGTTGATACCAACTAAGAAACAAGTGATATGAAACTTCAACAATCCGGTTATGAAGGTTGATTAAAGAAGGGAAACTGTCAGCAATGGGAACACTTCATTTCTTCAGGCACTGAGAAATATACACTTCCTTTTCTTGACTCTTTTTTGCGTCTCATCGTTCATTAATGCAGAAGCAACATGACAAAAACCAACACATAAGCAGATATATAATATTTTGAATGATGCTCTGAACTGATGTAGTATTTACTCATTTTGGTATCAGTATCAGAATTAGTCTTCATATCCCAAAAAAAACTTTTTTTTTAAGTATTATATTTTACTAATTTGGTTTTTTAAATCCTAGTGAAATTAATAACAAAGTTTTGAGCCATATTGAAAAGTTTTGAAAGAACACTCAAAGTAGTAGTTTATCTCTATTTAGTGCAGTTATTGAGGAAATTCCTGTGCTTTCTCTGTAGTCAGTAAAAGTTATGACCTGTGAGAGGTATATTTAAATTATTTATGCATTGCAAAATTCCATTCTCCTGTGCATCATTCTTTTTATGGAGCGTTTTCTATACTTGTATGCGTACATTGCAGGTTATGCGCCTATGTTTTCACTTCGAAGTAGCAAGAAATGTGTGCTTTATAGAAACGTGTAGTGTTGCACAAAAGACTCTGATAACATGTACAGTGGCACCTCGGAGTACGAATGTAGCAGTATAGTGGTCGAGATCGTAAAAAAATAAATAAATAAAATTTGTTTTGGCAAAATTCTGGGTTATAATTGATAAGAATTTTGCGTGTTGTGCAGTCAGTGAACCCCTCTGTTCCGGTTGACTTCGGCAAGAGTATTGTCTTAGCGTCACCTATAACACTGTCTTTATTTAGTTAATATTCATTACTGAACAGTGTCATATACACTGTACTGTACAAACTTTATCTTGTGTGTCTTGTGTATTACATTCTTTTTATTATTATTTTTTAAATATCTTTATTGGTATTTTAATAAGACCCTACACAATGTACTTCAGCAAAGAAGATAAAACATCACAGATCATCCCAATATAAACCAATTCAAAAACCTCCCACCCAAAAGCCGTCGTGTATTGTATATAAAATTGTGTATAAAAATGTTGAACTTTAAGTAGCCCAATATCCACTCTTCTCAAAATTAAAGTAACTAATAAAGAATGTTTTCCTCACAATTATTAATTACGGCACAGTTATTAAATTATATTATTCAATAATTGTAGTGCATATTAGTTGTATTATCACTTTAAAAGTAATATGCCTTATGGGGAATTTCTTTTCAGCATACACCCTTAATCCGCGGTTCCACCGTAGTTCGTTAAAATAAGCTTGAATACAGTAAAGCAAAACTAAAAATGCTGATTTACCTCACCTGTATCGTTACCACGAAATGTAAAAGGCAAGAGGAGAAAGTCGTATTTGTAGTTTTATCTGATTTATTAGTAGATCAGTTCAGTACGAAAGCTTTCTGTAGTATCGAGGTACAATCAGGAGGAATCGCTCGGCTCCCAGCAACAAATTCTTCTCTCTGGAAAAAAAATGCACCATTTCTGCACAGATGACATTTAGATGTAGAGATTAAATCACAAACAGCTTAGATTGAAGAATTTGGAACATTCGTCACAGTGTTACAAAATATGCACTGCTAGCACACATGCAATGAATTCCCCCGACGCCTGTCCCTTTATTAACTTTTATGTGAAATTGGTTTCCAGGAACAGGAAAACGTTTCAATAGCTGTTTTTTTTTTTTTGGTCAAACATACCCTACGTATAGCATTTATTACAAAAGAAAAAAAAGCAGAAGTGCTGTTTCAGTAAAGAAATCTCGACCTACATTAGACTACCCAAACAACACACTTTCAGGCTTTGTGAGAGCAAAGTGTTTCAGTATAACACATCTTCTCTGTCCAGGTGCCTTAACTCAAGCCATTCGAAATTTTGCCAAGAGTCTGGAGAGCTGGCTGACTAACGCCATGATGAACATTCCGGAGGAGATGGTCCGCATCAAAGTGAGAAGCGCGAACACGTACAAACAATATGAATCTCGTGCCAATCGATAGCTGGCTTTTAAAGCTGGCGTGTTGTACAATCAGTGTGCATGTAAAAACACAAAGCTTGTAGGGAAAAACGGTCGCGACATCGATTACATTTCCTCCTTGAGTTCCAGGAAATATATGTTTGGGGTTGGGTGCTAAAGGTTTTCTTTTGTTCTTTCTTTGCTTTTTAGGTGACGTGTGCGAACGCGTTTGCACAAACCCTGCGCCGGTACACCTCCCTCAACCACCTGGCCCAGGCTGCCCGTGCTGTGCTGCAGAACACCGCGCAGATCAACCAGATGCTCAGCGACCTGAACCGAGTCGACTTTGCAAACGTGCAGGTTTGTGCGCGGCTCTCACTCTGTGAATGACAGAGTGCACAAGCTACAGTGCGTCATGTGCGCTGTCTGAATCTTAATGTAGGACAGTGTGTGAAGTGGAACATATTTTCCATTTATTATATGTGCATATTACTCTGAATAGCCAGTATATGGGAAAGCATGAAAACATGAAAACTGGAAATAATCACAGAAATATGGAAACTCTTACTCGTGCACAGTATGTTGATGTGAGAAATACGGCACGACAGGGGAGTTGATGTGGTATAAAAAGAATAAAACACTTGATCCATACTCTTACAGGAAGATCATCAAATCAGTAATGTTGTTTTCCTGTGTGTGTGTGTGTGTGTGTGTGTGTGTGTGTGTGTGTGTGTTACCATTCAAATATATATACCAGATTAACAAAACAAAATGAAACAGGAAATAGTTGTATGTATTAAGGAATGAGCTGTTTCTTTCAATAGTAGAACAATGCCTGCCCGTTCACAGCGTGCCTCTATTTATGGATTTTCACAAAATGTATTATTCATGAACTGCACTTGAGAAAATAGAAATGATGTATAGTGATGGCGCGAGTAAAGAGCTCTAAAAAAAAAAAGAGTTTTTTTTTTTTTAAATGGTGAGTGTTGCCAACCAAACATTTTCTAATCTATAGATAACAATTTCTGTATGTATGAGGTGTCTCGACATGAATTTCTCTGTCCGTGCAGCTATAGCTCGATGTCTTGTGTGGGAAAGTGAAAACAGCATGACAACTGACTAGTTTGCTTTTATGTGCGAGTGACAAACCCATAGGGCCTTTTCACATCAAAGCCGTTATGTGTGGTCTCGTGAGTGTTTCCTGACATGCTCTTTTTTTTTCATGTACATGTCAGTTCTGAATGTTACAAAAATTACTTTTCTTGGTGCAGGAGCAGGCCTCTTGGGTGTGCAGGTGTGAGGATCGTGTTGTGCAGCGGTTAGAGCAGGACTTTAAGCTCACCCTGCAGCAGCAGAACTCACTGGAGCAGTGGGCTGCCTGGCTGGATGGCGTTGTCTCCCAAGTCCTAAAGCCCTACCAGGCCAGTCCTGCCTTCCCCAAAGCTGCTAAACTTTTCCTGCTCAGATGGAGTTTCTACAGGTGAGCCAATTTCCATCTATCATGCTGCAAAAGAAGGAGTTTAGAATGTCTCGTTTTGTTAAACATTTTATTATGGTGTCAAGCTGAGTTGACCGATATGTTCCAAATAGTCATTCTATGCCTTTCGCATCATTTCAAAATGACTCTGTGTTTGCTTTTCTGTGCTTTCGGGGATGGTTTCATCTTTGATTACGTGTGTTTTAGTAGGCAGCCAGGTGACATTATCTGTCACAACACCTATAGTGTCATGAGCTAGTGTGGAGGGATTCTTTCAAAAGATGACCAAATTTCTTCTTTCTGATCTTTGAAGACTTGTGGATTTATGTCAATTCCAGATAAAACTGAACAATATTTCTATTTATTGATTGTCCAGTGAGGGGCACGGTGGTTTAATGGTTACCACGTTCGCCTCACACCTCCAGGGTCGGGGTTCAATTCCCATCTCCGCCATGTGTGTGTGTGTGTGTGTGTGTGGACTTTGTATGTTCTCCCCGTGCCTCTGGGTTTTTTTTTCTCTGGGGTTTTTTTTCTCCGGGGTTTTTTTTCTCCATGTACAGTATGTTGATTGGCACACCTTGGAAAAATTGTCCCTAGTGTGTTAATGTGAGTGTGCGTGTGTGTGATAGGAGGCACAGGCTTCCCGTGACCCGAGGGAAGATCAGATAAAAAAGCGGTAGAAGATGAATGAAGGATTGTCTAGTGAATTAATTAATCAAATAATAGCCATAGTGGCCTTCTAGACCACCCGATATTGGGTCTAAGAGGTCAAGTCGATTCAAACCTGTTATTAAATTGTCTCTGCTATAAAGTTTACAAATATTAGTCACCTGTGTCTGGAGCCGTTTTGTGAGGAACCATATGAATTGCTATAATGATGGTTGTAATGTAATATATATATATATATATATATATATATATATATATATATATATATATATGTGTGTGTGTGTGTGTGTGTGTGTGTGTGTGTGTGTGTGTGTGTGTGATGTATATATATATAGGTGTGTGTATATATGGGGTATATATATATATATATATATATATATATATAATATATATATATATATATATATATATATATATATATATATATATATATATATTATATATATAAAAACATGGTACTATTACAGAAAATCCTGACTAAACATATTTCTTTCTTTTTTCTCTCCCCCTCTTTCCAGCTCTATGGTAATCAGAGATCTGACACTGCGCAGTGCAGCCAGTTTTGGCTCCTTTCATCTTATCCGCCTGCTGTATGACGAGTACATGTATTACCTAATAGAACACAGAGTGGCTCAGGCTAAAGGGGAGACCCCTATTGCAGTGATGGGCGAGGTACACACAACACACACACACACACACACACACACAAGTGTGCCATCAGGCGCTATATGAGAAAATTTGATCATGTTTACTGTAAAGCACACAGGCAACAAAGGGTTTTTTGCAGTTTGGTTTTGAGAGTCATTTCCTTTTTTTTGGTTCTTTTCACTGTCAGTTCGCCAGCCTTGGTCGCAGTCTGAACACACTGGATCCTGATAAAGGTAATCTAGCTTTTCAAAAATGTCATCTGGTTTTATATGACAGTCTAAGAAAATGCACACATTCCACACACACACACACACACACAACACACACATTTTGAAAACATGCTGCAGTTCACATAAGTCTATCCACATATACTTACTCACATCTTTACACTGAAACACAAACACACACACACTCGTCTATTAATAAAACAAACACACACATATACATTCAGAGTTGATTTTACACGGAATACAGACCTATTAGTATCAGATTACTTTGTGACGCTCATGTTTAACGAAGTCAACCTTTTTTATTGTGATTTCATACATAGGACCTTGTATTCCTCTAAAGGTGTGTGTTGTCCTCTCGCTGCGCGACTTTTAGCATCGGTACTGCTGACTACTCGGAATTTGTTCCTATGGCCTTCTCGAATGAACAATCTGATAATACACACAAACACACTCACGTGCTCTTACCAGCTCCTTCCGTGTCACATCATTGATTGTAACTGTTCCTTTGTGTGTTTATCAGAAGAGGAAGATGAGGAGGATGAGGAGAGCGACGATGAATGTCAGGAATTAGCTTTGCCTGCTGACGGAGCCGCTCTCGGCGAGGAGTCTCTGGAGCCGCCTGCTAAGCTCGCCCGGACCGACCGAGTGCTCTTCAGCAACACAGAGAACTGAGAATGTACACATTCCACACACAAACACGCACCCACACACACACACATACACACGTACGTTTTGAAAACATGCTGCAGTTCACATAAATCTATTCACATATACTTACTCGCATTTATACACTGAAACACACACACACACACACACACACGCTCATCTATGAATTAAATCTGTAGCTTATGTGTGATTACAGCAGTCTTTGGCAGATCTCGTTTTACTGAGAACAGAAGGGAGAACCTGTTTACTTGAAACTCGCCTATAATGGAAGTCTCGGGGTGGAAAAATATCCAGTATTTTATCAACTGCCCTTACAGACTACCCTAAGACCTCCGAAATAAGTGGCTTTTAAGCGACGGTCTTTCTGATTCAGTAAGATGAACCATGCCGAAACAACGACATGTGTTATCACACGTACACTACAGGGGTGTAGATATCTGACTGAAACACTCCGGGCCGTTCTTCCTGGAGAATACAATCGCTGGTACGATTTTTACTGTTAAAAGGGGGCGTGTATTAGCAAACGGAAACAAGACAATTCGAAAAAGACGCGTCTCAGTCTAACGATCTTGCACACAAAGCCGAGACGATTTTTTTGCCCCCCCACACACACACACTTTTCCTGGCGCCTCCACGCTGGCACTGCGTCCGGCCCCCCAATAGAGCTGTATGGAAGAACGCAACAAAAAAACACATGAACACTCCAAGTGAGGTTTTTTTTTTTTGCAGACGCAAAGCCAGAGCCACGTGAGCTTCTGTCTGACAAACACCTGCAGCCCGTGAGGGTAACAAACGGGTGCGAGAAGGTGCCAGCAGAATGACTGTAAACATGTATGTGCGTGTGTGCTGTGTATTTCCCGCGGCAGCCCCGCTGTGTGTCGTCTGTGTGTTTGTGGGTGGACCGGGGGCCTTCCTGCCGCGCTGATTTGTGTGAATGTTGTACTTTTGGGTGAGTGAGAATGTGTGTGTATATATATGTGTGTATGTGTGTGTGTGTGTGTGTGTGTTGTTTTTAAGATATAATATTAGTTGTTTTTGTTGGTGGATATTCCCATGCATCGATTCTCTTTGCTCTTTTTGGTTGCCTTTTATTGTACACTACAGTGTGTTACGGATTTAGGATTCAGTTTTAAAAACCGAAATTCATTTGCATTCTCTTCAGTACCTTTTTCTGAATCCTGCCTTATGATTTGCTCGTTTTATTTGTGTTTTTTTTTTTGTTTTGTTTTTTTGTCATTTGGTTTCGGTGTACCATTCCAGACTTGGTATAGGATTGATAGTATTTGTGTCGTCTAACTAGAGTCACAAAGTGAAGCCCTTCTCTGTGTTAGACTGGTGATTTGCACTGTTTTGTGCACATTTAATGGTATATTGGTATGTGTATTCAAACCATTCTGGTTTCTTTATACCTGTTCCCTCGACCCCTCCTCCTTTCTATTTATTTATTTATTTATTCTTTTTTTTTAAAAAT